>JAHQIW010001835.1:0-600000 GCA_019055375.1 Parelaphostrongylus tenuis | reverse complement strand
TTGAAGGCCCTATCTAATTTCACGTCTAGTTCTATTTCAGGAATGCGACTTCGAAAGCAAAATTGCTAATATGGACGAGGTTAGCGCTATGTCATAAATTATTTGTATGAGCAGTGACGCTGAAATTTAGCCAATTGTGAAGAATTGTATGATTCAACAAGCTTATGTTTTTTATGTTTATTACAGCCATTATAATCACTCAAGATGTGACACAACAGCACTGTTTGAGCTTTGATGACGAGTGAAGATTAATAAATAATAAAAAGAACATTGTAGTGACTTCATTCGTTACATTTGCCCTGCTTCTGAACAGTCGATCGCTTTTTCAACAAACACCCAAATAGATAAATTAATATACATGTTTATTGATATTGGGGCACTGATGATGAGTCATATCATCACTACACATATTCATGAATATTTACTCAAAAGTGTTCAGTCCTAGAAGCTTTTTTTCTCTGGAACCGTCATTTCTCTCTATCGACTGCACTGGATGTCGATTGACCACCGGAGGAACGAGACTATTCTATTGCCAATAATTCCAAGAAATCTCTTCACATCTGCGATGTAAAGGTACTTGTCGAACTGTATGCGATATTCTTTGCTGAAAATCTGTAGTAATGGGATTGAAGAGATCAGAAGCTCACTCAAAACAATTTCTATATACTTGCCACTATTGTCACAATTACTACGGTTATTGTCCCTATTGTTACTATTATTAATACTTTTATTACGATCTTAGTCATTGTTGCTGTCATATCTTACTTATCACTATTATTATTACTTCCCGAACTTGTGACCGAGTGGCTAGCAGTGCTCAGCTCATACAGGACTGATCTCTTAACCATCCAACACCATTCGGCGATTAATAACGAACGTCCCTTCAGGCGGTAACAATGTTTGAGATAGAAAAAGAAGACATGCTCAACCATTTGCTGTGGCGTTCGTGAAAGAAGTTTATGGACACAGACAATTCTAGTAGACGAATTGAATGCTATAAACTAGAACTAGACACTTATATTTGAAAAAAAAATTGCGATGCGGGTCAACTAAAGTTATGTAGTAAAGTGTTCTTTATTTTTATAAATATTGTCCTTATTAATGTGGAGTGCTGTGCAAAAAACGTTTGCGTCAGCCGGGATTCGAACCCAGATCTCACTCTTTCTGGGAGCATATGCTAACCGTTGCACCACCGACGCGTCGGTTTAGCATACGCTCCCGAAAAGAGTGAGATTTGGATTCGAATCCCGGCTGACGCAAATGTTTTTGCACAGCACTCCTCATTATTGGGTATACTATAACATCATACCACTGCAAGTGGCAGTTAAATAAAAAGAAATCTGATTATCCTTATTATTACCAATCTTTCGGAAAAGTCAATCAATACCCGCTTTCCGCTGCGGACATTGTCAGCGATAGTTTTCTCTTGGGTAAGCAGATAACGATTGATTTTCGATTCACTGAGTCACTTTTTCATACAGTTTTAATTCGATTTTGCATTGCCTGTGTCCATTGGTCATGTCCTGACTCTGTTTACTACACTTGCATGCTCAACTGTTTGTCTATACCGCATTACGATACCAACGATGACGGAAGATTTTTCGTCGCCATGTGTCGATTTGCAGAATATTCACACTCTGCCATACCAGCCTAGGATGAGAAAATTGCGTCGTCATCACGAATACCTGTAGCCTCCTTTTCTAGCTACCGTACTGTCGAAGTATTTTATGATCCGCATCAGATTTATTTTAAAAGACTCCAAAAGTCCTCCTCTTGCAAACCGTATAAGGTTCACGAAATTAACTGCTATTTACCGCCTAAAATTTTAATAGCAAAGTGTTATGTTAAACATAATCACAAAAATGCTAAGATACGGGCAAACTTGAGATCTGATATAGGCGGTATGGACACGAACCACCGGGGTAGTTCGAGTCTAGTACACATACGCTAGGTTTCATGTTCCGCATATATGTCAGGATTTTTGTCACATAGGGCTCAAGATGATTGTTTAGATCATATCAATATCCGCGAGGCGCCGTGGCCGAGTGATTGCGATACTCGTCGTGGGGCGCGTAAGGTCGAACTTTACTCTGAAATCTCCGACAGTCAACAACGAACGCCCATGAAACGCCACAACCAGGCCATCCTCGAGACTGCAAAGAGACGCGCTCAAGCAGTATTTTATGATGTTCAAGAAGCAGACACAAACGATGGAATGGTCGAAATTCTGGGACCTGCCCAGTGAAAAAACACTGTAGAGGTGGATAATAAAGTGTCTGAATTGTATTACTATGCTGTATCTCCCCCACCCGATCATACTGATCTTAGCACTTAGTGCTTAATATAAAATGTTCATTTCATCAATGAAGTACTATCACAGAATAGTTCGTCATAATTTACGTTTCCCATGCTTTATATATCGTCGCTCTATAATAGCATTATTTGGTAAATCCCATGACCGACTAGCTATTAACCTCGGCATAGTTGGATAAATGAATAGTTTCTTCTGTTTAGCCGTTCCGACGTGCTACTGGTATTAATTATTGAATATTAGCGAAGCATACAACATTACAGTCAGTAATGCAGCTTGAACATACAATATTCGAGGTGGCTAACGTTTCGGCGGGTCTCCTTCGTCAGAGCCTGGAAAGATCACATTGATCCACAATCCACTAAGCCAAAAACCTCTATAACCATAGCAGAAAACATTAGATTTGTGTTCCGGATCGCATAGTAAAAGCTTCATTTCAAAACACTCAGCGTTTTGATGTTTGGTCTATCAATTATTAATTGAAGACCAGCCGCTAAAGGTCAGTGCATCAGTGGGCTGTGCCTAACTCGGTCCGGAAAAACCAGCCTGAGGTATGGTTCGAGGTCACGCGTGAGTACGACGCACTCCTCTTTTCGATTCATTTTTGGGCCTTTGCTATGTATCCATAAAACTTCTAAGGTTTTACGCGCAGATGTCTTTGATTCCTGTGCGAGGATCGTGAATTTACGCCGAACATTACTCCTGCATGTTTTTGGTCCCTATGGGTGCCTAATGGAGTTTTCGAATCACAGTTGCGTACCCAGCTAGGTGCTCTTTTACACAGAGGAATAGTGGGCTACCCGTTTCGCCAAAGTACCCATCGCCGCATGCCTCGCAAGAGATTAGGTAAAGTACACCCGATCTCATACACTCGCCTTCTCTGCCGTTCGGACAAACTTTGCAGTCAGTGGTTTCGCAGAGGCGGTCATACAGTCGGTTGCGGACTAATTGACGCTTTAGTGTTTTTGGGGGTATTTGAACTATTGCTACCGATCATCCAAACCTGTTTTTTTAGGCAGCGTTCAATAGCTGTACTTATTTCGTAAGAGATAAAAGACAGGAGGAAAGGAACCTTATTTTCGCCAGACTTGTCATTTGGGAGCATAATATATCCTCTATTTAACCTGAGAGGCTCCTACCGTATCGTAGCCATTAGAGATGGCTATTTTTCGCGCCAAGCATAAGGATTCTACCTTGTGTTCTCTCCCTGTGCACACATTTGACGCTGTTCGGAACATATTCTTAAGAAGTGTGCGTTTTATGTTAACCGTTAACGAAAGCCCTAAGAATCAAACTAACATCAGTAATGTGCTAGATCATTTAATGGTCATTGTGTTAGGAGGCATAACTCTTCCCGATAATGCGCGCTCCCTCTTACAAATGGGCCCAAGTCTCTCACCAGCCTAATCCATTCGTAAGGAAACCTTGTGCAGTATCGCATGCAAGTTGCAAGAACTCTAAGACCGACTCCGCTATAAAGCCAGACTAGAATCAACTAACGAGCAGGAACAGCAAAACGTTGGAGCAACACCAACACCACCTTTTCCTCGAGCGTTCTTCAGACAGCAGGATCCCAATAACAAGATAGATATCAATTTTTGCATATTTTCAAAACAGACTCTCAGAATCCTTAACCGTTACTGCGGGAAAATGTTTAGCCCCAACTTAACATCAGCGCAGATAAGCGGCATGGGACAGATACGGAAACTAATGAATTCCAAAGCAATTAAACTATCAGTTAGTGACAAGGGAGGAGAGTTTGTAGTAATTTCCAATCAGTTAGATAATGCGAAAACGAAAAACCACCTTGAAGATACCACACTTTATCGCCCATCATCTGGTAAGGAATTCCAAAAACAGTATCAAAAATTGAACCAACAATGGGTAAAAATAACGAGCTCGGCTGGTTTAAAGCATTCCGTTATCTCTCAACTGTAACTTAGTCCACCTTCATGTCCCGTCTTATACTCTTATTGAAACTCATAATTTGGTATGCGTTGATGATCTTTTGTCTACTATTCCATCAAATTTCAAAGTTAGACCCATCATCAGCTGCGTAGGAGGACCAACGGACAGGATAAAGTGGTTTTTAAACCTAATACTAGTCCAATTACTAAAGCACATTCCAGCCCATCTCACCAACACCCAAATGTTCTTAGACCATTTACGTAACGCATCCTCCAACAACGCGTACGTTATGGAACCTTTCGACGTAACCGTCCTTTATACAAACGTGTCGAATGAATCCTCAATGAAAGCCATATACGAGCTTTTAACAGAGCACGAAAGGACCACAAACATGTATGGCTTCTCCATCCGGCAGGTTATGGCTCTCTTAAAAGAGTGCCTAAACTGTTCTATCTTTAGATGGTCCGGGAACTATTTTGCCCAAATCAGAGGGCTGGCAATGGGACAACGATTAGCGCCAAGACTTGCTATAGCCTTTATGTCTAAAGTGGTGAGCCCAATAATCGATCTCCGGCCGTTACTCTACTGTAGGTACATAGATGACTGCTTTGTCGTCTGCTCAACCCAAGAGGAGATGGACAAATGCTTTGAGTTGCTGAACAGTCAGTCAGAGTACATGAAGTTTATCCGTGAGAAACCGAAAGCAAATTGGCTCCCTTTTTTAGACGTTCAGGACCAACCTGTCCAAAAACTCCTACAATACAAAATGGTACCGTAAACCAAGCAGCAAACATCTTGGTTCATTACCTATCAGCCCATCCTTCACATATAAAACGCGCGCTTCTTAGGAACATGTTCCGAACAGCGTCAAATGTGTGCACAAGAAAAGAACACAAGGTAGAATCCAGAAGCTAGCCGCCAAAAACAGCCATCTTTGATGGCTACGGCACTGTAGGAGCTTCTCAGGTTAGATTAGAGAAAATTCTATGGTCCAAAACGACAAGTTTGGCAAAAATAAGGTTTCTTTCCTTCTGTCTTTTATCTCTAACGGAATAAGTACAGCTACCAAACGCTGCCTAAAAAGAGCAGATTTGCATGAATCGGTAGCAATAGTTGAAATACCACCACAAGCACTAAAGCGTTAATTAGTCCGCAACCGACTGTATGACCGCCTCTGCGAAACCACTGACTGCAAAGTTTGTCCGAACGGCAGAGAAGGCGAGTGTATGAGATCGGGTGTACTTTACCTGATCTCTTGCGAGGCATGCGGCGATGGGTACTTTGGCGAAACGGGTAGCCCACTATTCCTCCGTGTAAAAGAGCACCTAGCTGGGTTACGCAACTCTGATTCAAAAACTCCATTAGGCACGCATAGGGACCAAAAACATGCAGGAGTAATGTTCGGCGTCATTCACGAACTTGCACAGGAATCAAAGACATCTGCGCGTAAAACCTTAGAAGCCTTTTGGATACATAGCAAAGGCCCGAAAATGAACCGAAAAGAGGAGTGCGTCGTACTCACGCGTGACCTCGAACCATACCTCAGGCTGATTTTTCCGGGACGAGTTAGGCACAGCTCACTGATGCACTAACTTTATGCGGCTGTCTTCAATTGATAATTAATAGACCAAACATCAAAACGGTGAGTGTTTTGAAATGAAGCTTTTACTATGCAATCCACAACACATTTCTAATGTTTTGTGCTAGGGTTGTGGAGGTTTTTGGCTTAGTGGATTGTGGATCAATGTGATCTTTCCAGGCTCTGACCAAGGAAACCCGCCGAAACGTTAGCCACCTTGAATATTGTATATTCAAGCTGCATTACTGACTGTAATGTTGTATGCTTCGCTAATATTCAATAAATAATATCAATAGCACCTCGGAACGGCTAAATAGAAGAAACTATTCATTATTTGGTACTTTTCGGTCATCTGAGTGCCATTTCGACCCTTTGTAAAAAACGTAAATCCTGGTCTTTTTTAGTGCTCAAATAGTCATTCGACAGCACAAATAAAAAGGATTTGAATGGTTTATCTTACCTTCGAAAAGCCTTTTTATTCACTCAATGAGCTAGAGCAAAGCTTTGTTGGTTTCTCGCTGACCAAAATTTTTCTTAGAAGTTTCACTAGCCAATCTATAGACCAAATTTCGAGACCAATGATAGATTTGGTTTTTATAATAGACCTGGTATTACGCTGTAGCAGCTCAAAGAAGATTGGGTTTCCTAAATAATGGATCATTTCAACTGTTCTCTCTTTACTTTGATCCATTGGAAAAACGTATTTTTTGATCGTTGCCAATGTCTAAATAATCAATCGGTAGCTTAGATCAGATAAATTTGAGTGGTGTATTTTGCTTTCAAAAAAGACCTTGTTATTGCGTTGAAAGCGCAAAAATAATATTTTGTTGCTCATTCAAAGATTTCTCGCCCACCAAAGTGTTTTCTTCGCAGTTTTAGTAATCAGTCGATAGACTGAAGTTGAAAAATTCCAGATAATCTTTTGGCTTTCAAAATGGACCGCGCATTACGCTGTAACGGCCAAAAGAAGACTGGGTTTTGCAAAAATGGTTCACTTCAATTATGCTTTCTTCACTAGCCCAAATCAAAGAAATTTGAATGGTGTATGTTACTTTCAAAGAGGCCTTGTTATTGAGCTGAAAGAACAAAAATAATAATTTGTTGCTCATTGAAAGATTTTCTGCTGACCATGGCATCTCTCTTATAGTATTAAAAGCCAAACGATAGATCAAATACCAAGGATTCCAATAATATTATTGGTTTCTTGAACGCACTTCTCAATGCTTCATAAGAACCAAAAGAAAATTGGGTGCCGCACTTGATGCTTTTTTTCAGTTTTGCGAGGCACAATCGTATTTTGAGTATAACTGCGTGATACGAGGTCGATATCTATTAAATAGACTGGTAGAATTCTTAAGATCTAATCCATCGACTAATTACTAAAACTCTACAGGAAAAGCCTTGGTCAGCGAGAAATCCTTGAGTGAGAAACAAAAAATTTATTTGTGCTCTTTCAGCTCAATAACAAGGCCTTTTTGAAGATGGAATGCTTCGCTCAATTTCTTTTGATCGCATCTATCGAATGATATTTAGTCGTCAAAAACAAGCGCCAAATTATTTTTTTTTTGAAGTGTCGAATTAGCGTCTAGATAACGGGAAGGTACCCTTTATTTCTTGCGTCTCTCAAGCGTTGTTGCTGAGGGTCAGAAAGGATTGAGGAGTGGAGCTTAGCTCCACGAGCGCCGCCACGAGCGCCACAACCACTCGGTCACGGCGCCCCAACGATCGCTACGGAAGGTCTTGATAACAATAACTAAACTCGTTTTTCGTTCTTGCGATTATTCTGCACAAAGTATTTATTATGTGGGAATAAATCATGGGGTCATCTCGCAAAAAAAAACAAAAAAAAACATTATCAGGCATATTGAAATTTGAGCTGTGGTCTTAAGAAAGCACTTGAAACAAAAGTTAAGCAATTCGTTCTTCAAAATCCTAGAATAACTTCGGAACATTATCTCTTTTCGATGGTAGGTGCCCTTGAACGTCAGGCCAACGAATTCTGCATTAAGGATAAAGGATAAAGCTTTTGGCGTTGATCAAACCCTAAAGGATGTGCCATAAATTCACCTCAAATGGTTACTCACAGTTTTTAACCGATTGGCGCTACTCACGTCTTCGAAAATTGTCCCATATTTTGGATCGAGAAGTATTCAAGACGGTAGTGAAACAGAGAAGAGCCACTTACATCTTGGACGACTATTCATACGATGGATGATAATAATATTAACTTACGTCAATTATCCGCTTTCGCAGAAGAAAACGGTCTTTGGAACCCGGGACGATCCTCGGGACATCATCATGTTTGAGGCAGACCATCACCATGGGCAATGTTTGCGTGGAAGAAGCGCATGAAAAATGGGCTCCTCATGCACAACTCGTGAATATGGGGTCGCCAGATATACATCTATCCTGAGTATTGTCACTAATTTTACTGTTCATGCTACTTCATTATCCGTTTTGATGCGGAGTATCCAAGATCTTTTTTGCGTCCTTCTACTGCTATTTTCGCCAGTGGACGTCATTTTTCGCCTAATCAGATTTTATTACATTAAACGTTTCAATGTTGGCGTGATTATCGCGGTATTTTCTTCAGTTTGCAATGAACTTGCATGTTTATCAATCCCTACGAATTTTAATGGCCAGTGACTGAATTTTAAAACGACTTCAGCGACAACGAAGGCTACAACAAGGGCGAAAAGCTGTGAAACATAGGCTCGACTTTATCGTTTCTGATAAAGACGAAACTCGTCAAAATTTTTGAGGAAAAAATTTGCTTTTCAACAAGTTTTGTGAAATTGGCTCTATGAAATAAGAAAATATCTAACTGATTGCTTACTTGGACACTTGAATGGCCCTTTTCCACTGGTGAAGCCCCAGCACAGTTTCCATTCGTTTCTCTTTCACGCAAATGCCGTTTATGGTGGTGATCTGTTTCGAACATGGCGGCATAAGCGAGACCCATTCCACGAAGGCGCGAGGCAGATCAGTAATTAGTGAAAATTGATAATATTGATGGCACTCGTATATGAATTATGCTGATGTTGACTGTCCCTCCAGGTACTTTTTAATCCTTAACTTTCAATTGTGCTTTATTTATTGGAAAAACCTGTAGAAGTATGGCACTGGCTTCTTATCTCATAATGATTTTCAGTTTGATTAGGGTACAATTTTCATATTGTATCACAACTACAAGCAACCGAACCCCCACGTCAAAACTTGAAAAACGCTGCAGAGAAGAGATAAAAAAGCTTTCAAAGAGAGAAGAGCAACAGTTACAGCAGAAGCTCCAGAAGCTGGGAAGAGTATTCGCAAAGCCCAGCAAAGCTTTGCCAACTACAAGACCAAGATGGTTGCACTTCGATGCTCTGACGGGACACTTACAGCTTTTAAAAGGCAATAGAGAAAGTCATCCACGATTACTACTCGGATCTCCTCAATAGCCATGTTCTCGTACTGTCAAATGAATTGAAAGAGGACGAATTTGTCGTTGTACTAGCTCTCTCTTAAGAACTCCGACACGCAATATCGTCGGTCAAGAATAAGACAACACCTGGTCTAGACAGGATTACACCTGAACATCTGAAGAACCTACCGCCAATTCCCATTATCACTATGGCTCGGTTCTTCACTTGCTAGAATGCAAGTCTCCCATTCAATGGAAAACAAGCAAGACCGTGTTGTTGATCAGAAAGGAAGACCTTAACGAGATAAACATTTATCGCCCAATTTCCTTGCTGTACATTGTCCATAAACCCTTCACTCGAATTATCCTAAGCAGGATTGACAGACACTGGCCGAAGTGCAGCCATGCGAACATGCCGTGTTCTGAAAAGGATCTAGTACCATGGATCACATCCACGCATTAACAAGACTCATTGAAGTTTCATGTGAGTATAAAATAGCGCTCTGTCTCACTTTCATCGATCTGGAGAAAGTCTTTGATTCAGTGGAAACGAAAGCAGTTATAGAGGCTCTGGACAACCGGGGCGTCCTTGCTCGGTGCATAGCGATCCTTCGTGAGTTACTTAAAGAGTTCTTAACCAGAATATCGCCATTCCACAACAATATTGTCATCGACGTAAGAAGAGGGGTTCGACAAGGCGATACAATTTTGCCAAGCTTATTCACTGCCACCCTACAAAACGTCATGCGAACATTAGAATGAGACGGTATGGGAGTCAAAATCGGCGGTCGACAATTAAACCATCTTCGCCTTGCTGACGATATCGTCCTCATAACACCAAGCATCAGCCAAGCTGAACGAATGTTGACCGATTTTGATAACGGCTGTGGAAGTAAAACGGTGTCCATGAGGAACGTATGGGTTTCGAATGCCCCATTCACGCTCAACAGAACGATAATCTCCGAATGCTTCCAGTTACGTCTATCTTGGTCGTGAAATCAACATGATGAACGACCCAGCTCCAGAGTTGAGCAGGAGGAAACGAACGGCTTGGGGAACGTTTAAGAGCATCGAAGATTTAATGAAGAGGACAAAGAACATCCGACTCTGTGCCCACCTTTTCTACTCGACAATTATTCCTGCCCTAACGTATGCAGCAGAAACCTGGTCGCTACGTAAGCAGGATGAAAGATCACTTAGCGTTATTAAACGCGCAGTCGAAAGGTCGATGCTAAGAGGATCCCGTTTCTCTCAAATAAGAGAAAGGATTTGAATTTTTGACATACGTCAAAGATCGAATATAAAGACGGCGTCGTACGCGCCAGGTTCTCGAAGATAAAATGGGCCAGACATGTGATGCGCTTCAACGACAACCGATGGACAAGAGCCGTTACCGACTGGAAACTCAGAATATCAAGCTCTTTATAGGAAGACCACCGACCCGTGGTCCGATTTCTTCAAGAAAAGACAAGAACAAAGATATGATGCTCAACGAATCCTTAGAGCCAGGATGATCCACTGGGCTACTCTTGCACGCGATAGGGATAAAAGGAAGTGTTGCTGGTGCCCGCTGGAGTCGCTCGACGATCAACCAGACGACAGGTGATACAGGTGATCACAACACAGCGATGACCTCTTCCATATAATGTAAGTAGGTGACGGTGGCTGACATTCATTTATTTTAGTCCATTCTATGAAATGAAATGGAAGATGGTACGTTCCCTAAATTTTGAGTCAAATGAAATCCTTTCCAACTACTGAAACTTTACTTGGTTGTAGAGATGATTGAGTAACTATTGAAGTAGTAGATGGCATCATTAGAATATTATTTGCATTCACACGAAACGCACATTTTGAAGTAAAGTTAGTCCATTAGTCGATCATTGGTTGTACATGGACTGCTACACTGTCCGCCCATGTACTTTATATTCCTCGTAAATTGATGGAGGATTGTTATTAGCTAGTAAGTGTATCAATGGTGGATGGCTGCACTACATAGCACCTTTAACTCTCAGGAACTGCAAAGAATTAGATTGAATTGACCTGTTGAATTAATAGGTTCCAGTCATCACAAATTTGCAGTCAAATAGTGGTCAGCCGGGCTATGCCAAAAGAACGAGAACTCACAAATGATTGAAAATTCTGTCGAAGTTCACCTTTTGTTTATTTCTAGGATGCGACTTCAACAGCAAGGTTGCCGCGCTTTCCGGAAAGGGTGAAATGCGTTTGATCACCTACTGACGTTCTAAGTTTTACATTTCACTCAACATTACTTAATACATAACATCTTAGTGATTTCATTCGTTACAGTCGCTCTGATTCTAAACAGTCTGCCGCTTTCTCATAAAACACCTACACCATTATTCGATTACATGTGTATTATATAGATTTGCTGATATCCTGCAGTGCCTTTGCGTGAAATATCAATGAACAAATTCATGATCAGATGCCTGAAATTGTTCAATCTTTTGACCTTTCCTTTTCCAATATTGTCATGTTCATTGCGATAGCTGTGCTGGATGTCGGTTGACCACCGGAGTGACAATGACTGTTATGCTGCCATGAATTCCAAAAAATCTTTTCGCATCTTTGATATGAAGAATCTTGTCGAATTGTATGCGATACTCTTCGCTGAAAAGCTGAAGTAAGTGGATTGAAGAGCATATTCATAGCAGCCTCCATATAACTTGCCACTACTGTCAATACTATCATGGTTGTTGTCATTATTTTTAATATTACTATTCATTTTGCTATTATCTTGGCCATTGTCGTTGTAATATCTTATTTATAAATATAATTATTACCTTCGCGGGCCTGTGGCCGAGCGTTTAGTAATGCTGCGCGGCCCGAGGCGAGATTGATCAATCAACATCTTCAACACTCTCCGACAATCAATAATAGTTACGGAACGCCTCAGTCTGGCTATCCTCGGGACCACAAAGAGACGTGCTCAACCAGAAATCTACAACGTCTGTGGAGAAAATGAAATCCTCAAGCAAATTGAGGAGACGAATCAAATGCTGGAAGTACTGGGAGCCGCACAGTAAAAAATAAGTACGGGTCAAACAATGTGCTAGAGTAGAGTAATTATTACTTTCACTAATATGATCATCATTAATATCACCAGCCTTTCGGCAATATCAATCAATGATTAACTCCCAGTGCACATATATGTCGAAATTAATTTTCTATAGTGTAAGTGGATGACGAATAATTTACGAATCATCGAGTCATTCATTCACACACTTTTCATTTGCTGTAGCATTGTCTGTGCCCACTGATTGTTATTAATGTGATTCTCTACTTTCTTGCTCAACACACGAAATGAACTACGGCGAAAACTTTTTGATCGTCATGCTCCAGTTTCGCAAAATGCTCTCATTTTGCCTTCTCAGGCTAGGAAGAGAAAGCCATACTCGTCAGTGCAAATCCCTGTAGCCTTCGCTTCTGACAGATGCACTTTCAAAGCACTTGTGATCGCCAGCAGTGTATAATTCTAAAGAACGTCGAAAGTCATCGTTTGTGAACTATATAAAGTTCACAAGGCTGATTGCTAGTCACAGTCTAATTTTTTTTTATGGCAAGATGCGATGTGAAGCATAATTACATTCCAAATTTCTATCGTATCTCAGCATTCTTGTTACATAAGTCTCAAAATTGTTATGTGGACCAAAATTAATATCCTGTCTTTCCTCCATTTGACCATATTCATAGTAGCTATTGAAGCATAAAATCAGTTTTCCATCGCATTGCTGAAGCGCTGTTAGAGAGAGAGAGTTTTACCATAGCCAACATCTTTCAAACTTATACATCGCCACTCTTTTCAGCACTTTAACACTTTATTTGATCCGTCATCGCAGTGCTTTTTTTCTTTTTACTTCTAGCATTTTTTTCGTTTTTCGTCTTCTTCTTGAACGGCGTAGAATACTGGTTGAGCGAATCTCCTTGCAATCTCGAGGATAGCCCTGCTGTGTCGTTCTATGGGACGTTGTTGTTGACTGCCAGAGAGAAGTGGCGGGTGGAGCTCGGCTTCACGCGCGCTATGAGCAACATCACAGCCATTCGACCACAGCGCTCGCTCTGTCGCCATTCACATCACTTCATTGCGTAAATCTCTTACAGCTACTGTTCTCGATCTTCCTGTAGCTTCAATGCTCTAGTAATAATGCCACACATAAATTTCCTATTGTTCAAATATGAGACTCGGTGATATGGCAACATCGAGAGAACTCGCATGGAAGGAAGTATAGCATAATTATCAGTTACTTCACATCACATTCAACAGTTCCACTCACTGAATCATCACGAAAATGAAGTACTCGGTTGTTTCATCAAAAGTTTTCTATTACGACAACAAACAGCGAAGTTTTCTATAGATTCTCCAAAACAATCAATCACATTAGAACAAGTATATAAAGCATGGATGATATCCACATATCACATGCCAGTAAATGTTTGTATATCTGTCTCCAGAAAAAAATTATTTGCATAGGCTTGTGAAGAGCGACTCTTACATAACTACGCTTTGCTGAATTGATATACTTTTAGATGATTTGAGTAAAGTGCACACATATTGATGCTTCATTGTGGGAGGATATCATAACGATGGCAAACATCCATACGGTTTGGTGGTAAGACAATCAGAGATCCAGTTATTCATTTTAGTTTCCAGTCATCCTGGTCATCTCCTGCCACTTAATTTTGTGTTGACCGACTGACTCGCCAAGATTTTTCGAATACTCTATCTTATTGGTTTTGGAGCAGACCCACGTATGACTGCGACATCGACCTCATAAAGTTTTATCGCTCTAATTGTGAAGTAGACCAACTCACCTTATTGCATAGTACACAAAGAAGCTTGTCCCACATGCGAAATTCACAAAAAACCCAGCCTGTAAGGCGACTAATATTGGTTTATTGTCAGCATTCAGAATGGTAGCCGCTGATGCAATGAAAGCCGTGCTGAACGAACGAAAAACCATTGTCAAACTGGTGATGATCAGCGATCGATGATTCTGCTTCGCATTTGTGCTGCCTGTAAAGACCTTTATAAATGTTTCTACAAAAGTTTTTCGGCCTCATGTGAGCAGAAACAGCAAGGTAAATAGCGCATTATGAAAACTCACTCAATCTCACTTTTTTAAGAAAAAAACCAAAGGAAGCATAACACCCTAGAATCAGGATGTTAACCGCCATTTCGACATCCACGAGCACTTTAGAGATCAAACCGGTGATGGGGGCTGCGATTGTGCAGACAGCCTTCCTGCAAAAAGTTTTCGTCTCTATTGAAAGCAATCGTACCGTAAATATCCTTTCTATCTCTTTTTAATCACTGTTGTTGGCTGCCATTTGCATTTTGATTTTCATTTGTTTTGAAGATCAAGGATACCGTCCTACTTGCTAGGCCATAGTAAATATGATGGGCCGAATATGCAATGAGTTTCACCAAAAACAAATGAACGAGAGCCGTTGGATACTGGATCCTTCGAATGCCAACAGCATTATAGGACAACCACCCGCCCGATGATATGATCTATCCCACGAAAATCCTAAAAGAAAGATATGAGGTTCAACGAATCCCTACAGCGGACGATGACCCATTGGGCTAATCTTGCATATGTTAAGAAAAAATGGAAGTTTCAGTAGTGCTTGCTTGAGTCACTCTGCGATCACCCAGATGAAAGGTGAATCAGATGATTATATGTATTACAAAATGTAAACTACTCTTCTTTTTGTCTGGACAATTGACTGAGTGTCACATCATGGAGTATTCGCTCAAAAAGCAATTTCGTCTATAAGATGCTTTTTATGAGTTCTTATGTGTGCAGTATACCTTTCCTGGTTTGGAAGTTGCTACAATGATTCGCGTTCATAGCCAACTGAGTTTTACCTATCCATTCAGATTTCTGGAAGTAGAACGACACAGATATACATGTTATCCTTCCAATCATTAAGTGACTGAATTTTAACTTTCGTAGTTTCCGTTCTGATTTGAGCCCACAATACCTCGAAACTTTTTGAACATGTGCGTAGAAGGTGGAGAAAAGTTGAGACTGTTGGGGGGGGGGGGGGGAGCTATCTCGAGTAAGAAATTAGGATGAGACAGGTGATCCCAAGCAGTATTCAGTTAGTTTCTCAGTCATTAAAATTCCTTATTTGGTTTAGTCGGTGTACAGTATACAATACCGCTTGCACGCATTAACAGCTTTCTAAATGTGGAGATATAAGCCACTGAATTTTAGTATAAGCAAGAAATACATTGTTCAATGCTTGTTGGGTATTGTTTCAATTAGCTATTTACCCGCTGTAACGACTCAAAAGCCCGAAGCACGATGATGCTGCGAGTAACAGACGTTGAATCGCCGTACGCACGATTTTCTCGGGAGAACAAACGTAAAAAGAAAACATTGATATCATTTCATTATCATTTGAGCCAACTTGTCATGTGGTCTGATAAGGGCTCTTGTACAGCCCGATACACGTGTTTCGTCCTTACAGACTCGTCAGTCGGGCAGAACCCGTCGTGTTTCGGTATTTTTATAGTCATTTCTCTCGGGAGCTCTACTCCCTTACAGAGAGTCATCGAAGGCGAACGTTTTACACTCTATGTTAAGCGAAATTTTCACCTAACACAGAGTGTTGCACACTCGATTGCTTTTTGGCTGGTATTTTTATCATATTATACTTTTATTTCGAAAGCTATATTTGTCTTCGATGACTCTCTGTAAGGGAGTAGAGCTCCCGAGAGAACTGACTATAAAAAGATCGACAGACGGCGGGTTCTGCCCGGCTGATGAGTCTGTAAGGACGAAACACGTGTATCGGGCTGTACAAGAGCCTTTACCAGATTACATGACAAGTTGGCTAAAATAATAATGAAAGGATCTATTGCAATTTGAGTGTGGTCTTAATAAAGCACTCGAAATAAAGGTATGAAACGCTGATATGTTTTTCATTATTCGAACTTTCGTTGGAGCATTTATGGTAGCAGCGAAAATCTGTGAAAACCAGTCAGAAAAAAAAATATGGGAGCAAATTTTTGGTAGAAAACAAAGAAACGCACTCTGCTTCCGTTCGTTCAACAAAAACCCAAATGACAAAGGCTAGAGCGTACAGGGACGCTAGAAGAATGCTTAATGCCATGTAAAGTCTTCTATACAGCTTGTCTATGATGTGACTGAAAGATTTTCATCTAGCTTAGTGTGAAGAGGTGGACGCTCAATACGCTCACTAGTTTTCCGACCAGAGTGTCGAAACTTTAGAAATACTCACTAGAATTTCTGTAATGACAGTAATCTATTCAATGCCACATTGAAGAGCATAAAAGTCGAGAATAAAAAGCCGAACATTGGAATTGATTGTAGGTAAACGCACATTTCTTGGCGTATTTGATGGTCTTCACCGCTGAAAACTCGATCAATCATCACTACCTCTTAATGCTTGTTTTTCCGCATCGTTCGTTAGGAGCGTATGTGTGCCTGACGTTAACTTCAAAGTGTGTTACAAACGAAGACTTGTGGTTGGCAATTGATCTCGCGTAATCTCCATTTCTTCACCTTCTACCAGTAAGGTGTGCTGAACTTACGTGTGATAAGAAATAGCCATGACGTAGTAAGAAGAACTGTGCAGTATATTGCCAACCGATATTAGTGCAATGAATATGTTGCATGTGCTCCTGAGAGATCTGAATATTTTCATAACTCATTGAGATATGTAGACAGTGGGGAAGAACACTGTGAAAGATGGGTAGATCTAATTGAAACCAACTTAACAAGGAGGAAATGTGAAGAAAATATATAAAATAATACGCATCTATGTAAAGAACTTACTTTGAGCGTACGGTGACATAGACGATTAACGTATTTCCGATAATGCCAATTGTTGAAATCACCATGTAGCATACCAAATAAACAACAGGAATAGATTGAGGAGCCATAAAGGTAACTGCAAGAATGGCCATCACAAATAGATCGATTACGAAGTACGCAGAAGTATTTACGAACAACGTTTCACGAAAAAAAAGTCGGACATTCAAAACAATCAGTGATCATATGATATAAAGGGTTTAAATTAATAGTGATAAAGGGATGAAAGAGTTGGCGCTTTTTATTGATCAGTTTTTGACGGTTCACCATGAACTTGACTTCATCAAGCACGACTGTAACTGATCGTGCATATTCGGCCTGCAACTGCGATTGCGTACCACTGTACAAAGTCAGTTTTGCACCTCACCTAGCCATGACTGTCACCATTCGGCACACATCGGAAGAACGAAAAACTTGATGAGCTCAGATCACATAACCGAACTAGCGGTTGCCTAGTGTGCATTGAAGGGCATCTCTAACCATTGTGCAACACAAACGCCGATTTGTAGTCAATATACTGTAAACCATGAACGATTGTTGCGCATCCCGTAAACATCACCTGCACCAGTTTTGTAGTGAGCTATCGTAAATTTATTTGCACTCCGTACCCAGTAAACATCGCCTACAATAGTTAGTAGAGCTTGAAGTTATTGGCGCTACATGCCACGCATGTACGCCTGTCGCAGTTTCTAAAATCATCGCTTAACACGAGATCGCAGGAGTAACAAGCAGATTCATGCATTACCATAACATTTGCGGAGGTGGCTCTTATTTAGGTCACGAATTGCACCAGAGTCCTGATATAGCACCAATGCTGATTATTTGTGACCAGAATGTGGGTCTCTTTGCACACTTAGATTTTCCGTAGCATAGACTTGCTCCGCATTGACCTCTCAGGAAAAGATATAGAATTTTCTCTAAATATGGTTGACACTAGTACAGACGTGTTGCAGTTCGACCTTTATTACTACATCATGTCCGCGATAAAGTATAAAATTTTTATGCAGATCGAGCGATTTACCCAGCGACTAAACAAATCGGGCAGCTAATCTGATAACACGATAACACGTTAGAGCTTGTTGCTATGAGGTTTGATATGGGGACCCATACAGTGTTAGACAGACGCCTGTTTCGTCTTTACGGGCTCATCAAAAGCGCAGTCTCGCTCGATTCAGCCGATCCCTCGGGGATATATCCTTATATAAAGACCTCATAACAACACGCTCAAACATGTTACCATATTAACAGATTATCATTGTTCGGAGCGATGTCTATAGAAACGGTCGAGATTAGGGTATGATTCATTCTATCAAATCGAGCAGATTTCTGCTTTCTAAATTTTGATTTTTTTTTCGAATGAGCACTTGTATGCTGAGCCGTACCGTTTGCAGGAATTACATCGCTTCAAATTTGTCATTATTAAAGCGTTCTTGCATTCGTATCGCGTCTTGTTGGGAGATGCGGTCCCTGCTGCTATAACGGATATATATATTCATAAGCATATGAATACTTTTCTGTTAATAGCGACGTATTTTTTTGAGGGTCTATTTTTTCCTAGAGCTAGCTCTTCCACTGGAAGTTTGATAGTAGTTCGAAAGCATAAATTTCGATAATTTTACCAGCGAACTTGTTTGTTGCAATGGCCTTCTTAATGCGGGGGTCTCCGTGAATTTAGTACGGAATTTCACCCTCAAAGCGCACTATTGCGCTTATTTTCTATATGTATATGGAAATGCTGTTCTAACCAGCCGTGAGCCATAAACTAAAAATCAGCCTAGACCGCAGCCTTGAGTGGTCTTTGCGGTTGACGTGGAGAAATGTTGTTTGGCGCCGTTACCATTAGTTGTAGAGGTGATCCAAAGGCATGTGGTACTGATGGGACATGCGAAAAAGTCGAAACGGACGTCTTCCATCAAAGATATCATATACAGGCAAGCCCTTAAAAGGTTTAAAAGAGTTTATCGGACTGTATATGAAAACTACTTCCTCACTTCGCAAGAATTTTAGGCTCCCCATTTTATAACTATAGGAAAAAAAAAACATTTTTCTACCGCGCCATGAGCTTAGGCTTTCCTTTTCTTTGCGTATCGCCGAATAAACCCTGCTGCCAAGCCGAAGTATGAGTATCTCAAGCCAATGTAAGAAAGGCATACAAAAATGTGAAAACAATCAAGAAGTACCAGAACCATGCGTTTGACCTAGAGTTTTACCCAAACAGAGAAACGATCATGGATTAGACTGAAAAATCACGCGAGACATTTTAATCGCGTTGAGTGATTGATCAAGCTGTCCCAAAAAGCCATGACTTCAAATGTGAAACATAATCTTTCTTCGTTCACATGATCTTTTATAAAGTTTTTATGAAATAAAATTTAGTTTCAGAGATTTCGAGATTTCTCCTACCAAATGAGTACTCAAAATCTGATGAAAAGCCATCTACAACCTTAGCCGTGCAAACAAAGAACATCGGTCAGTCCGAGTGTGAAACTCATTTTTACTTTTGCTATAACTTCGCTATAGGAAGGCTTTCAAAAATCTGCAGTATTAAAATTCCATGAATCCAGCTAACGGACGAATTCTAGGAATGTACGGAAAAGTGAAAATGTTCATTCCCTCAAGGAATTGATAAAATTTATTGAGACAATAGAAAAGTACCAGCGCATAATGGTTTCCTTTTTGGCCAGTTTGTCTAATAATTGTAAGCACAAGTTAGCTCAGTTTCTGGAATGTGTGCTCACATTCTGGGCTTTTTACTTGGTCAATAGAATCCAGAATTGTTGGGAGGCACAAATATCACGTGATTCCGAGTCTATGTAACAGATGAACTCAATATTGGCTACGTGAAAATTACTGAAGAGTCCCGTGAACAGTTCTCACAGAGACAATAAAGGAAAGTGTTCTTGGACCCCAAAAAGGTATACATAAGCATTATGTCATTGGAAAACAGAGGAGAGGCTGCTCATACGGCGCGGCGACACTACCTAACACTCTCTAGATCTTGATAAACTATGGTGACGATTTCTGACTGTTAAACAGACATACGTTAACCAGAAAAAAGTTGAAAGTGTGGCCTCATCGATTGATCAAACGGAGAAAACAAAGGAAATCATAAGGCTTTATCTCCATGCGACCGATGGACGAGAGCCGTTACCAACTGGATTCCTCGGGATATCAAGCGCTCTGCAGGAAGACCACCGACCCGTTGGTCCGATTTCTTCACGGAAGCCATAAAAGAAAGATATGATGCTCAGCGAATCCCTAGAGCGAGGAGGACCCACTGGGCTACTCTTGCACGCGCGATAGGAAAAAATGGAGTGTTGTTGGTGTCCGCTCGAGTCACTCGACGATCATTAGGACGACAGTTGATGCAGGTGATCTCTATGCGATAGCTATTCATCCTTTTTCTTTCCTTTTTTTTCCTGTCTTTGCTAAAAACCTAATAGCAAAGTGAGGATGATTTCCTCATCAGCAAAAACGAGATCATGGATACTGACCAACTGGAGCAAATGGAAATCCATTTCGAATTCCAGTGATTAGGGTGACCCTTTACGCCAGTTTATAACAACGACGTTTAAGGTAATCCTCATCATAGCATGACTTACAAAGAGGATCAGATCTTAGACCGGGCTGTCAGTGGTGATGTGATCATAGCAGTCAGATGTATAATGACTCTTAAGGGAGTCAACACATGAGATTTGAGAACGACAGTGAAGACAAAGAACAATCGCTTATAGCTGTCAAGAGCCGTAATTTGGTCGCAATTCCACCGAGAGTGTCAGGAATTCTACGATTAAGACAAAATTTTTGGCATCACCTGCAAGGAGAGAAAGGACATCTGCCTTTGGCTACTCTCATTTACTCTGCAAAATGGAGTGGGAGAAGGCAGATTTTGGAAATTTTGAATTGAATAAAATTTACTCTGTCTCACGAAATTCCAGTTTGTTATGAGAACATTAAATGACATTTGAAGCAGTGATTGACAATATTCAAGTACTGTTTGCAACTACTCAAAAGAAAATTTTTGATGCAACTTTAGCTTATTAGGCAGACGTTGATTAAATATGAGAATACTGCACTATACATCGACCTGCTATGAAATTCCCGCAGAACGATGAAAGATTAGTAGTTCTTTTTCCTTGTTTACTTCAGCAGCGATGATCTATGGAATATCGTATTACTGTGTCTCAATAAAAGCTCACTCTGCCATTACATAACAAACTGTGATATAATATGTAAGATATTTTGGAAACTAAGATTTAGGACGTCAAAAATCAATTTCTGCGTAGGCAGTTTTACAAACTGGATACAAGCAGCTCAAAACATTGAAGTATCGGGACAAGAACATGAGAAGTGCGCTGTTCATAAGTGGTTACGAAAACATTATCGTGAACTTGATTTTGACCATGAGGATCAAGGAGGTCGTAGACCATACATTCCATTGACGAGAATGAGTTGGAAACCGTAGTGAAGGCAAATGAATTCGCAAGTCACGCACTGAACGATTTAACGTGAAGTACACTTGTAGCTTTGCCGATGCCGAGATATGAACGAAATTTGCTATCTCCATTAGGATTCGAACCTGCGGCTACCGCATACAGGGATCATGTGTTATATGAAGCAGCAAGCAGAATTTCCTTAATTTATTTTTCTATCGTCAGTGTTTCGAACTTTTGTAACTGCCATCAGCAAAATTCATCAAAGCGATCGATCTGAAGAACACAACTTGGCACTTAACCCATTTGGGCTAAAAAATTTTTCAGCTGTTTGTCGTCAGTGATGAAACCTCCTCATCACTACTTCCTTCAACCTCAAAGTAAATTTCTTAGTAACGATGTCTTCTAAACTGCTTTACAACAGCACGTTTCCGTGCACTGGTCTGGCTCCATTTTTCATGGTTTCGAGCTGTTTATAGTGCAGCGCGACCAAACTCAAATCGGTAGATCTATCTTAATAGAAACTGTTTTTTTTACCCTGGCAATGCATTTTGATCCCTTTGTGAGGTCTGTTATAAGCATTTATATAGTGCAAGACGCATGTTTCGGCCTTATACCCTCGTCAGTTGCCAGGTGCCTTTTCGTTCAGTCAGGTCCTCGGGATCTCATCTACGCCTACTTAGAAGAATTGATGACAAACTTTTCACAGTTGACTTAAGCTAAAACAATCACCGTGGCGTTTTTCAGGATGTCAAGTGTGATTGATAGTCCATTGCATGGCGTATGGATGTTACGTGGACATATGTAATAAGCGCTTTATTTGCTAGATACGAACAGACATGTGCTCACGTGTATATCTCCGCTCTAACCACAAATACAATTCCAGTGCGAATAACTCTCGAAGCAAATCTGAAACTTTAAAGAAATTATTGCTCAGTAAAGGCATATATCCGAGGAATCTATACTTCATCGTCATCAAGCTTAGCAAATACGTTGCTCCTTCGATCAACAATGAAATTCAATGAGCATGAAGACAAAGAGTAGGAAGAATTTTGCTCGGATTATTGATCGCTAGAGCAAATCGCATGAAGTGCATGGAAATCACAACACTTTGTCGTGGATGTGATGTATTGCTAAACGTCAAGCTAGGGCTTATTTGCTGCACTACTATCCAAATTCAGAAAATTATGCTATATTTTTGCATAAAGAATGGCACTGAGGATGGCAAATTTATGCCTCAGCGAAAAGGCATAGCGGACCTTTATCCGTTGAGACGACAATAGTAGTAGCTAACGTAGCGCGAATCACAAAGCGGTGCACAATTTTCGTTACCTAATCAAAGTTCTTCAGTTTTGATTAACTTTTTGAGTGCTATGTTTTATTTTGATAAATCACAATTCACTTCACACATAAGTAATAAGTTGTACAAAGGATATTACGATATGAGTCCTTACATTTTGATAATTTTCGTTACGTGCGATGCCTAAAAGTAATCACAGCCATTGAAATTCAAAAACAATGAAAAGCTGTTTGGAAATAGCGGCGCTTACTGCATACGTATCTGACACTAAAGTCAACCTTTCCACCCACGTTAGAAGAGAAAGCGTCATTTACGGCGCGGCAGTATCCGAGAAGGCGAACCGGCTGTAGGACGTCATTTCGGCTCCGACTGCTGCCACAGGCAGCAGGGCTTGCTAGGTGCGATAGCAGCCGCTCTTTATCGACGCGGCCACTCGACCGCTCGCGGGCACGCCATCACGGCGGCAATTGTTTTCAGATCCATGATTGCTAGTTCAAGAATGATCCACGCTCGTTAGTTCAGGGACAGTCCAGGGCGATCGATGGTTCGCTAGTTCAAAAACATCATGGTTCGTTCGATCAAGGAAGCTCAATGGCTTAACGAGTCGAGGATGTTCCATCACTTATTGTAGTCTCCTCACATTTTCCTCTTTACCGTACTTTGCATATCCTTCGTTACTGTATCACGGCTCGCAACTCATTACAGTCTCTTTACATATTCCTCGTCACCTTATCTCTCATGTTCTTCACGCCTTAGCGTACTCGCTAATTGATATTTCTCTCACTGATCACAAGAGCCGTGCCCACTGTTTATCACAGTGGTCTTATTATTCTTAACAACTACACAAAGCCACTGAGCCACCTCTCAATTCCTATTGCAATGTTTTTTTTTTATCGTTATCACTGACCATAATGCGCCTATGTCTCGCCTATGTCGCTAGTGCTGTGATTATTTGTCATTTATATGATGCTGCATGTTTAGGTTTAATTACCCAAGGTTGGAGTTAGAGCTGTGAAACAACTCCGGCCGCATCGCCACTTTTCTGCCAACAATACCAGTATATCATAGGTCTCAGTAACCTATAGATTAGAAGCGCACTTCAAGAGTTGCGTTTTCACTCAATAGTAAACGAGCTTCTTTCTGCATTCCACAGGTATTCATTTTTATATCCACTTTTATCTTACTATATACACTCGGACAGCAATCTTCACCACTGGACAGCCCTCTGATTATGCGTGTTTCAAGATTTTTTTTTGATTGTCCTAGAGGCGACTTTTATACTTCCCTCAAATTCCGACTTCTCAAAACATATTCAATGTGATCACGCGCAGGTAGTTGTGACCGTTTGCAGGGAAACTACAAATCTTTTCCGCCCAATTGCTCCTCATCTATGTCCTCCTTTACTTTCACGGTTTGGACGAGTAGGCTTTGTTGATTTTTACGAAATATTTGCAATGCACATATATGAAGAAGAGTCAAACACTGTTGTGTTACGGAAGGGCTTATGCGAAAGGCCACGGGTCTCCTAGAAAACACCAGGCGCACTGTACATTTTTGGTCAGTTTGAAAAAAATAGTAAATTTTTGGTCGTAAATCACCGTCTTAGGACGTGCGCCTTCGGATGTGATCGACTGAGAGAGTCACGAATCAGTTTGACTTTTTTATATCCCAAAAACGGGGAAACCTTCAGAAGTGTAGCCAATATTGTAATGCCTAAGTTTATGAAAAAAATTTAAGTGAAGGGATAGATAATCGATGAGTAATCTGGAAAGGTGTCGTTATTTGGGATTCTGCCGTACTTTTTGATGACAGTGGAAGGTTCTACTTGAGTGTAACCAATCGATTTTTACGAGAGACATACGTCCGATATTTGGGAGGCGGTGGTAGAGCAGATAAATCTATGGCTACGAGACGAATGATGAATGGGAAAAGACGTCTCACTCCCACGAGATAGGCAACAGGAATGTGTAATAACATTTGGAAATATGTTTCTTCGAAAGGATGTCGTTTCTCTACTGCAAAATGTTATATTGTTGGGACACTTGGGCGTTCTTCTAGCTAGAAATAGTTACAGGTGTCTCTTCAGCAATATGCTCTTCTTCATGACGATACAGTGTTCCGATCATTTGAATCTTTTTAGATGATTGGCAACAGTGTCTGCTGTGAAGTCTAGCACTGGGTTAATTACCTCGAGAGCAAATCAAATTTTTCTCCTCGTTTGTACTATGAAATATGATGGCTTTCAAAACTTAGGCAATGCCTAAATCTCCATTTGCGCATTGTAGAGAATGTATTCTCGACTTACAATCCTGTATTATCATCAAAAGAAATGTTTCAGACAGAGTTAAGAATGTGGTGTCATTACAAGGACGTGGCTTTCGTTTTGAGAAGCAGAGATTTTCAAGATTACTGACCTTTCTTTTTTCTACAGCGCGTTTGTAGAACTCACTTCGATGATATTCTGTTTACGTAACAATAAATTTTTCTAACAATCAAAACTCAATTGTAGAACTGCGAGAAAAGCCCACTGTGAGATTAAATGGACTAATTGTATCAGAAGCGAAATGTTGTTTTCTGCCCGTTAGCAGTGCATACAATAGAAGTTTTTGTAAGATACAAGCTCAGTATTATTGGCGCTATAAAATAACTACAAATGCATGATCAAAATAGAAAAAATTGCTCAATAGCAATTTTAATTAAGCTCCTTCTTACAGGGATGTGTTTTTCTCATGGCAACATAGGGAATTTTTCGACAGGTGGTCGTTCTTCTTGGTACAAATACTTCCATTCAAGCTTCCATGGTGAAATTTTTTATCTTTTGTAACGTGTAACGATAAAGTGCTTCTAATATATAAATTTTCTTAATAGGCATCAATAAATCCGTCATGCACTTCAAGCGATGAGTTAAGTACTTCGGGCACAAAACGTAAAATTGTTCTCGCTCCTGAACTCTCTACACAAAACTCTTTCAAAAACCAACTTGTAGAGATTTTGAGGCTTGTTCGAGGTTATTATGTCAGTGACTTACGTAGATTTCAGCAGTATCGCCTGCTTAATCAGAGCCACACCCTCAACAGTGAACCCCACTTTATAGCACAAATTGGGAGACGTTTTCGTGATAACACGTGATATCGTGTTGACACCAATTTTTCAGTGGATGAATTACGGTTGGTAGGTCAAGTAAATATTGAAAAAATTGAACAGTTTTAGTCTCAAAGCAGTCGTAATTTATGCTGTCGAACGATTATCGAAAGTTCAACGAAGTCATCCACAGACCGCGGACAAGAAATCAAAGCAAACAGAGTGTAAAACATAGTTTTATTATCATGGTTATAACGGAACCTGGAGGGCATTCTGGAAGGAAAAAGTGAATTATCAAAATTATCAAGATCTGAGGAGCGCATGTGGCGCAGTGGTGAGAGGTGCCCTGCGTCGCACACGAGGTCAATGGTTCAATCTCGCGCTCATGGCTCACCAAGCCATCCGTCCTTCCGGGGTCGGTAAATTGGTACCAGACAGGTCTCAGACTTGTCTGGGAGGATAAGCAACACTGATTCGGTTCAGCGGGAGGCCTCCGCGGGTCAATGTAAAGGCCAGATATGCATTCAATCACCTCAAACGAAGTCAAAAATTGAAGTCGAATGCATGGCGCATCCCTCAGGGATTGATCAACGCCGAGAGATTTATCCTTTTATTTTTATCAAGATCTGAGCTTTTGAATGACTGGAAGTCTTAGAGAAATATTCTATAGCGACAAACGCCTTCAAATAATATTGTACCACCACAGGTACATGCCGTACCGAAGAGGTTAATCGATAAATGTTGCACGCCCTACTTTAACATTATTCACGTCCCGTAAAGATTTAGTGGAGAATCAACGCCGCTAGTAGTATAAGTAAAATAGATAAGGCAATCAAATACTGCACTGCATTTAAGCATTGCGCAGTTATTTTCTGTATGATTGGAAGATATCTACATAGAGCTGAAACTGTTCGGTCCAATGCTTTCTAATCTATGATTTAGAATAACGTAACAATCAATAAATATGGTATGAAGATGTAAAAAAAAACTTGAATTTTTTTCGAGTATGAGAAATTCATGCGCAGATGGTCTCAATAAACGGGTTCAATCTATGACAAATATTTGACAAACAAATCGCACTTGGTCGAATTTTGATTCTAGTTTAGCGGAATCTTAAATACTCCAATAGGCCATTGTTTATAAATAAAAAGAATCACATCACGTGGAAAAAAACAAAACAAAATGACGCCATGAAAGAAAATTTAAAATGCAAAAAAGTGTTTCCATGTGATGTTGAAGAACGAAAAACAGATTGAGTAGCTCTAGGACGGCAGAGCTATGCCCTACAAGAAACCGAAGGTCCTCCGAAGTCTCTTCCACAGCGAAGTTAAGCGAATAAAAAATGACTTCTTTCGGCGTGCTGCATTTTGGATGTGGGAAAAGTTTGCTGGCAATCCTTTGATAGCTGGACGGCGCGACGTCGTTGATTGATCTCAGGCGTCTTTGTATCACAACGCCTAAAAATTATCTAAATGATGTGAATTTTTTTAAGTGAGCGCGTAGTGGTTGTTTTTAGTTGATTCTATTTCGATTGAAAGCAGATTTCATACCATTGTTAAATGCTTAAAAAATCCTATACAAAAAGGGTTCAATAATCTGAATAAGAAGTATTAGAGTGAACGGAAGTTTAGTATAAATGAACGACTTTCTAATTTTGAATAAATAATAACAGCTGTATTGCACTTAAAATGCGAAGCAACCTTTGCACTTTTCAGGTTGTTCCAACGGGCTTCTTTTCTCTCCTCAAAAGGCCATCTAAGAGCATCGAGAAAGTAGGACTTATGAAAAAAATGTGAACATATAGAGTTTCCAAAATATTGTAGAGATGAGCTGACAAAACAAGGTTAAGTAAAAACTATTATTCAAAGTATGATAATGCGATTCTAAAATACTACACTGGAATTAACTATGGGCGGCTGACAGTGGTTTATATAATTGTATATAAAGTCAGCTGTGCAAATAAAGTTGTGAAAAATGTTGTGTCGTATTGTCTGAGAAAATGATTTTTACGCATGCATTTTATACGAGTTTGAGCTCGTCAGAAAGCTTGTTCTCTTGCGCATTAGCCTTCACAATGGAACTGCTTAAGGAGTAAATTCGTCGCCTGCTCCCCTTTCACTGTAAATTGGGTGACAACGTGTCTACGAATCATTTGCCAGGCTTTGGATGGGAGTTCCTAGAGAGTCCGTCGTACAGCCCAAGCTTCGAGTATAGTGGTTGACACTTATTCCATTCGATGGAGCACTTTTTAAGAGGAAAGGAATTTGAATATGTCCTCGAAATTGAGTAAAATTTCCAAATTTTCTTCATAGTAAAGGATTGAGAGTTTTAGCTCCGCGGGATCTCTATGCTAACGGATATGTGGATGAGGTGTCTCCTTTTGTCAAAGGAGACTACTTCAACTATTAATTCTTGTTGCTTGTTACATACGCCCACTTAGCAGCCATATGCCATGCAATCCACAATCAATCACTATGAAAGAACATAACGACGATTGTGTTACCGCACGTCGTGCAAAAAAAAATTTGTTGTCGATTCCTTTATGAAGAGTAGATCCCGGAAAAACTAACTGAACGAAAAGGCTCCATGCAACTGAAGAAGCTGTAAGGCCGAAACATGTTTCTTGCACTGCATAAGTATCCGTAAAATATCTCATGAAAGGTCCAAAATACATTGTCACATTATAGTTTGTCCTTCATTTAGCTTAACTGGTCATGAATAAATTTTATTCTTTGCATTTTGAAAATACTATAGAACTTTTCCTTCACAGCCTAATAGTTGCATAAGGGTAATGTTATATAGAAAAACGTTCAAATTCTTCACTCGAAATATTGAAAGTACTTACGAAACTGTTCGACAGCCCTCTCGAAGCCATGTTCAGAGGTTAAGTCGATTCCTGTCTGCAACTGTAGAACACTTTCGACTTTTTGTTGCAATGCTATAGCACGTTCTAGGCCGTCCGTTGACGATCGCAGCTCGATCATTGCCGATTGTATTAGATTACCTGCATTCTTATAAATCGATTTGCTTGAGTGCATTCTCTACAAGTATTATTGAATACTTTCACTCATACTTCTGTTTTGAACTTTTGTATGTGGCTCTCCTCGTTCCATATGCATACATGCACTTGAAATAATCAAAACTTCTTTTTATAAAGAAAGGGAGATGCAAATGTAACGAGAAACTCTGCTCTGACTGCTTGAGACATATCCGAAACTCGAGAAACTAGAACTCACCGTACAATTCAATATTCTCAAATTCGGCACTGCCGTAAAAACTGTCTGCAGTAGTTGAATTTTTTGAAGACTTATCACGGCTCTCGAGCTCTTTTTCTCTACAATGCACGCAGTTGACTCTTCTTTCATTTCGCTTATTGTTGACCATTTGAGTGGACGTCTGGTTTTCGCCATTGTGGTGATAGGGAGGTGCTAAAAATCAAGTGTTCAGCAGAGAAAGCGTTTTTCGAAATGGTATGTTACTAACACCACTTTTTTGATTGAAGTCTACTGTTTTGATAGCCGAAAAGGATAGTTTAAGCACTGATAATATAGAAAGATATATGTGGCACACATGCTTAGATGTTATACAAATTACATCAACAGGGTGCGAGAAAAGTTTGATAAATTTTTCCAGATGTTTCAACAGCAAAAAAAAATAGTGCATAAACAGGTGAATTTATGCAATTGGAGAAATAATTACGTTGGTTTTCTTGTTTATACGGGAACAGATAAATATGTGACCCCATTCGCTGGACAAGAAATCTTCGTAGGGCGTTCATAATCGCTTGAAAGCTAGAATCTCTGGCTAGAGCCTGACGTGGCCTGTTTCTCGAAACACCCTTAAATAACGCTTTACAGTGAAATTCAAAACAAAATTATGCTTCGCACGACCAGATGTTCTTTTCCTCGTTTATTCTTCGCTGGACAAACCTCATTCCTCAAACTGTTAGTACTCTTTCGATAGCACAAGTTTCGAGAAGCTCAAAAACTGTATGCTTTTTAAAAAAGCTCTCTCTATAGAGCAGGAGAGAAAAAGCTTCTATGTTCTACATCTCGCCAGGCAGCGCTACTTTTTAGACTATTAGTAATAATTCGATAGCGTAAAATTCAAGGATTGTGACGCTGTGCTCATTTTCTGGAATAACACTTCTCTGCAATATGGCAGGGAAAATAATATTGATTCACATACACAATCATGTGCTCTTTGGCCAACTCACAGTCCGCTGGAGGAGGCAGCAAGGAGTGTTGGCGTGATGATCGATCGATTTTCTAACATGAAATTGCGATAAAAGATTTCCAGTCTCCTAGTCTCAATGGTGATCTTTATTTTTGATTAAGTGCCAATGTTTTCGTGTCACTGCTGGAAGCAATTAGAACCTTCTGGTTTTCTGAATGTCGTCAAAGTGATCATAATGTTGACTGATTTAATAGTATTCTTAGCAAAATGAGGTATTGAAAGTTGCACTATCAAATGAAAAAACCACACTTCACCTAGGCGTCGTTTATCGATAATTGCGTAGGCCAGAGCGATATTTACGCACTTAAATCAATTTTATTTAACCTGCTGCTTGTATAGAAGCAGCCTTTCCACAGAATAAACATAGCGTTAAAATCCATAAGTCTTGCGCTAGCGAAAGATTACTAATAGTCTGAAGAAAGAGCTCTGAACTGCGAGAAATACGCGCGTGCGAAACTTAAATTTATCCTGAAATTTATAGCATTACAAAAGGGTCTTTCTGAAAACGGCAACGTATGGCTCTACCCAGAGATTTAGGCTTTTGAACCATTGCTAACACTCCTAAGAAAAATTCTTATCCAGGAAATGGGGTCAGATATCCATTTGTTTCCTTACAACCAAAAAAACCATTACGTCTATCAGATCACACTTGTAACAATAATTAAGAAAGTTTATGACAAATTCGAAAGACCGACTTTCTTTAGACCTCGGCATGCTGATAATATATAACTGTGAAAATGAGAAGAGTAGTTTGAGAACTATTCCCGATGGACTGTCCTTTTCGGTCGATGGGTTTTTTGGTTGGTTGTGGCTGGCGTTTTGGCAAGTACGCCTTCTTCAGAGCCTTTATAATAGATTCTCAAAATTGCCTCCTTAGGCCTCCATGTATTTACGAAGTCACTTCTGAAAGTTATCAACAACTCTTGCATATGCTCCCGCCGTAATTCCCACCAAAGCTCGTGTGAAAGTTGTTTTGAGCGCGTCTACGCTAGTGTAACGAGTAGCCGAGGCTTTTTCATCCATTATAAGCCACACGGGGTATTTCAATGGGTCGACGTCCGGCGAGTCTGACGACCATATGTACTTGCCTCAAAAGCCGGGAAAACACCTTTTGACAAATGGTAATCTTTCAGCGTGTTGAATGCGCAGGAGCCCACTCTTGCTGGAGCGTATATCTGCCGGCGCCAAGATGTTGAATAGTCTAAGACTCCAGTTCGCCCTTTAAAACTTGCTGCTAAAAGCTGACAGCGCTGGTTTTGACATTTCCGTTGATGGAGACTAACGGCGTCTTTCCGCTAAAGCAAATGCCGGCCTAGCCCATCAACAGCCGGAAAATCACTGCGGCTCATAGATTTTGCTAGTGCAAGCTTCTACTGACCCTTCTTGAAAAGTTGACATCATTTCTGGCAACTGGAGAGTGATTCGACTGCGAATATCTTCTCCGTATAAAACGACTTCCACGGACGATCATCAGTTATCAAACGAATCATTCCGCAAGCTTTTGAAAGCCGTTTTTTCTGTCTTCTTTCTATTTAGAAAATGAAGATGGGCAATCTTGTACTGCGCAGCTTCAGCTTACTTTTGGTAATGTTTCGGACGATTTACTAGCCGATCCTGAGTTTCTTTGCCATTTTGCTCATCGGACGCTCCTGATTTCGTTTAATCCAACAACACATCTTGTGAATGTTTTCCGGAGTGGACGAGGTGCTAAGAAGGCTTTTTGAGGACACTTTCTAACCCCTCTAGTCTCTTCGAAACGTTTCACAGCTCTACAGTCACTTCTTGGGTTGAAGCAGTCATTTTAGCAATGTTGGTCTCTTTCATTTCCCAACTAGCGGTATGTTCATTTTTATGATCCATAACTTAAGTACCACTGAAAATAGGCAAATCATCAAAACACATTGCTGACGAAAATTAAGCGAATATATATATATATATATATATATATATATGAGCGCATGTGGCGCAGTGGTTAGAGGTGCTCTGCGCCGCACACGAGGTCAATGGTTCGATCTCGCGCTCATGGCTCACCAAGCCATCCATCCCTCCGGGGTCGGTAAATTGGTACCAGGCAGGTCTCAGACTTGTCTGGGAGGATAAGCAGCACTGACTCGGTTAGCGGTAGGCCACCGCGAGTCATTGTAAAGGCCAGATATGCATTCAATCACCTCAAACGAAGTTAAAAATTGAATTTGAATGCATGGCGCATCCCTCAGGGATTGATCAACGCCGAGAGCTTTATCCTTTATCCTTTATATATATATATATTCATGGATATTAAACATTGATGTATTTTATAATCATGAAAGATAAGAGTGATTAGAGGAAAGGCGTATCATAATTCCATCTTGAATTGTGTGTAGATAAACGTAAACTCTCTACAAGGTTGGCGGCGATTTCGGCAAACTCTATTCAACTGCGATAGTTGGCACCCTTTTATAGTGACTTTTCCAAACGCCCTCTGACAACTGAAGATTCTAGCAAAACACGTGCTCAATCACCACATATCATTTCAATAAGAGGAGGAGAGAGGAGATTCAAATTTCACAGGTTCAGCAGATTCCACGCAAAAAATCTGCCACCTTTTCAGGTTGCGGTTCTATTATAAAACGAGGCGATTGCAAGAAGTATGAGAACCCGCTTGATACGAAAACGTAGAGTCTGAGTGCCTGGGTGTTAATTTGTGCTATAATTTGATTTTATTATCTCAGTTGCTCTTCTTTCATAAGTAATATTTGAAGGTGCAGTATGGAAAAGTACACAAAACTCTCAATAATGCCCATTTATAAGATTAGTTTGGAACAAATAAGGTAAATGAATCACCGTACCAGCATTGATAACCGCCTTAACGGAGATATCGCTTTGTCGGCTATCCATTTTGCGAAATTTAGACGTGGTTCTCTCCGTATACATCTTTGTTTTCGGTTGCGGTCCATTTGATTTTTTCAGTGATTGGACATTTTGAACAAAGTTGCTGTTACAGCTGTAAGCTTGTCTTTCGATTTCCAAACATAAGAGGTTGTAGTATATGTGATCTTCTCCAGGACATTCTTCTTCTGATTGTTTATTATCCTTGAACACTGGCAAATCGTCAATTGCTGTGTAGAATCCTTCGACGGTGTGTTCGTATTCAGAAAATCCTGAATCGCGATCGTGCTTCTTCCATGACTTTATGGCCGGATATGGACAGTCGGATGTCCGACAGGTCACTGCGCCAACAGGATCGCCTCCTATTCTACAATACACATATACGTCATCTTCACTTATTGAATAGTCCGACACCGTATTTGATGAATTCGATGAATGACAGCTCATTGTCTGAAAATCATGGAGATTTATGCGTAATAAAAAGTTTAAGAGATGGCAACGTTAAAATCTGTGTATTGTGACTTCCACAATCTAATCTGAGTTTTGATCTATTCGACAAAAGTAGGCAGACTTAGATTCATACAAATGTAAGGGCAGTATATGCATTACTGAAGATTGCCGTTTGATACTGGAATAAATTATTTGATAAGTAAGACTGTGTTTTACATCATTCCAATGCGCATTTTTTACACTATGTTGTGGTAGCAGTGATGTTTCTCTCTACTGTTTTTTATATCTCCTTAAAGTATTGAAAGTGTTAGACAGTGCAAAAGTGATTTCGGTTTAATACTAGAAACCCAAGTGGGTCGTAAAGCAACGGAGATAAGTCGCAACATCAGCAGTGCATTTGATTCAGGAACTACTAACCAACGATTTGTGCAGCTATAGTTGAAGAAGATCCCTAAAGGAGGTGAGAGAAAGAAGTTTCTTAGAGGAGACGAAAGCCTTGAAGATGAGGATCGTAACGGATGATGAGGAGGACCGACCGTAAAAAGTTGACAGCGGTCATTCATGAGCAATCCAAAGCCGATTTTTTTAAAGGCCACCCGAGGTGTTACAAAAAGCACAGCGCCGACTAATCTATAATCGATCAGCGTTTGAAACAAACTGGAGAAGTGGAAAAGCTTTATATGTGAATAACTCATGAACCCACCGAAAATCAAAAAATCGTTGCTTTGAAGTCTCATCTTCTCTTTTTTTACACAATGTCCACAAACCATTTCTATATTTGACTGCGACATGAGACAAAAAGCGAATATTATACAGGCACTAGCGGAGATCGACTCAGTGGTTGAGCAGCGATCGGGCTCCAAAGCAATTATATAATCAAATTGCACTAAAAAATGGCCATGGCCACTGTGTGGTGGTCTGCTGCCGATTTAATCCACTCAGTTTTCTGAATCCCGACTAAAGCATAACATCTGAGATTTATGCTCAGCAGATATAAGGTACCTCAAAACTGCTACGCTTGCAGATCACAGTGGTCAACAGAAAGAGCTCAATCCTTCTTCGCGACATCGCGCGGCCAGACGTATAATCAGCGCTTCAAAAGTTCAACGAATTGGGATAAAAAGTTTGACTCATCCTCCATATTAGCCGGACCTCGAGCACACAGTCTACCACTTCAAGCATTTCGATAAGTTCTTGAAGGGAAAACGCCTCCACAATCAACAGGAAACTGAGAAAGCTTTTCAAGAGTTCATCAAATCCCGAGACACCGATTTTTTACAGGAATGTACAAGGTGTTTGTTGCTGACAAAAATGTGTTGATTGTTATGGTTCCTAGTGTAATTAGTGAAGATTTAATAATTAATTGATTAGCAGTCAGTTAATTGATAAATTGTTTGATAATCAGTGATTAATTAATAAATTATCCAGTAAATAATAGTTAGCTAACTAATTATTCAATAATTAGTTAAGCTCTTTCTTATTAGGAGGGAACAAGTGAAAAACCGATCTCATTCGCTGGAGAAGGAATTTTCATAGGAGTGTTAGTAGCCACTCGAAAGCTGAGACTTCAGGCTACAGCCCAATATCACCGGTTTTTGAAACACCCCATTATAACAATTAGCGTCCAGATCAAATATTATGTTTCACACTCGCCGTTCGCCTTCATTTTTGCCATGTGCATGATTCACTGGAAGCCGAAAAACATAGCAATGTGTAGAGAAGTGTTCGTAATCTCTTACAATTGTTTTATCAGGAGTTTCTTCCAAAGCGGAGGAAAAATTCCCAATTGAATAACAAAATATCGATCGTTTCGCCTCGCCCCGCTCCTGCCATGCCCCTTGCTGCGGCATTCGCTTTGTCTGGTAGCCAGTTAATAACGTTGCCAAAAATGCAAAACTCGGTCTTATTTTTCCGTCAGACCGTATTTCCATAACACAAGTACATAACAAGAATCAGAAAACATTACACTGCAGATGATTACTAACAGTCGCAGAAAGAGCTCTATTCGGCGAGATTTAGAGCACATATCAAAAGACCAGTGGAAATCAAAAGATCGAAAAAGCTCTTGAAAAGCAAACACATTTTGAGTCCTTTGAATCTTGTGTTATAGATCAAATACCAGCACTCTAAGGAAGGAGTTTTGCTCAGCGAAATAGAAGGGAGATAAGAAAAAAAGACGCGGTCGCATGAAACATAATTTGACTTTAGACTTTACAGCGCTATAGAAAGGTCTTTTAAGAAGGCGATTATGTAAGTGCCTAGCCAGAGATTCAATCTTTCAAATGATTGTTGAAACTCCTATAAAAAAATCTTCTCCAGCGAATGAGATCGATTTTTCATATATTCCCTACTTTTCAGGATGAACCTTAATTAGTTAACACAAAGCAGTCAAATGGAGAGGTATGGTTTATTTCTGGAGACACAAGCCCAGCTGCTGGTCACTGCAATGTCAAGTAATTCCATCATCTGACTTGCGGTGGTCTATTGTACGTCGTTGATTCCTTCATAGAGGAGTACAGCCTTAAGGGATTGGCTAAACAAAAGACGGTGCTGCTGATGACTTCCAATAGGACGAAACAGGCACCTGTATGGCCTGAGACCATGGCTCAGAATATGCTGTATCCTTATCACATTAATAAAGATGTTTTTAAGCCTAGTTATCATGATTCTAAATTCGCAGTTTGAAATGACCCCTACTTTTACATACTCATTTATTGGAAAGTCAGTTCTATCGATGAAGGGTTAAGTTACTAAAGATCACTAATCATCATAAAACAAAAGATAACTAAACAATTTTTGAGATTCTACTCTAAAGCAGTGCGTGACTTGAAAGCAAGGATATTATTATTATCAATAGGGGCTCATAATGAAAGCGGTAGCAATATACGTAGTAAAAACAGTGCGTGAATAATCATCACATCAACATTATTATGAAATTGCAATTATTCCTATTATCAAATTGATGGTGAAGCGTATTTTCTCAATTTATTTCAGTGCTTTGGTATCTACTAATGACGAATTATAAGTGCCATTTAGTCACAGAAATGATATTCTATGAGAGATTCATTTTATGCTAAAACAGTGAGAAGGGAAAATGACTGGAGGATGATAAAAAGGGTAGACTCTCAAATGAGCAAAAACAGAACATTTCCCACATGGGCATTCGGTAATTTGGTCGACGTCTTCGTTGGATAATTGTTAATGTGATGTGTGACGTGGGTTGAGGCGATAATAAGCTCGGCTTTATGTTTTTGCTTTATGGTGCCAATAGTGTGTCAGTCACATCTGATGTCTCTTGAGGGTATGGACGTAATCGAGTCGGCCACAGTGGATGCCACTACATTTTTGAGGTGACAAAGCTAAAATGAGGATGATTCTTGTCGACTTGTATGAAGTTATGAACGAGTTTCACTATTATCCAGCGTCATAACGATTGTTCACGTAAATCCGAAAGGCATATAGTATTTCTGAAGTGCACAGGTGAAGTGCATTTACACCATTAAGAACTCGTTGAAAGTTCTTCCACTACAACGAAGTGATTTTTTAAGACTTCCGACTTCCTGTGGCACTACTTCTGCAGTACGTGCCTCGCAGTTTCTTGCAGCATCATAGGATTTTTTTACTAAATGTTTTTCTATCTTCATATACTTCGCTTATCGCAAACGTTGTTAATGACAATTCAAAATCCGACTCACATCCAAACCTCGGTATGAGTAAAGAAATACAAGATTTCTGACTATACATCTCTTGAGTTGGGACGATAATTCGAATACTTTGTACTCATCAAAAACTTAATACAAGCAATTCACCAGTCTGGTTATTATACAAATCTCCACCTCCCTAACACTTATGTGAGAGAAGTTACCGGCGTTATTTGATACAACGTGAGAAATAATTCGTAGTTAGACTAGAAAATGAGTCCGAGGTAAGGGGCCATATGATGTTTTATGCTCAGACACTCTCCTCTTCTATTCATTCTTGGGCTTTGTGGTTTATCCAAAAAGCCTCGAGTGTTTTTCACGCTGATGTTTTTGATTCTTTTTCCAGAATTTATACTATCAAATGAAAGTTCTCATCGCAATGTATCCCCACCATAAGAGCCCTTGAAGGCTTACTTGTTTAACTATTCGATTTCCGTTTAGGTCTTTCCTGATGCAGATCCAATGTGGTTCTCCCGTTTTGCCAGTGTATTCTTCACCACATGTTCAGTAAAATTGTTAAGGACTTTGATGTAGTAGTGAGAATACTGGAGAATGATGCAAAAACATCGGCAAAAGAAGTCCTTGAAGCCTGTTGGATAATCCGAAAAAGTTCAGGAATGAACAGAACGGTAGAGTCATTGAGCATGTCTCACAGTGGATTTACGATGTTTCGAATCAGTGCTGTCATCCTTTCTCAAGTCTAGTACGAATTTTTCGACACCGGAGCAATGAAAGGCTCGGTAAACCATGAACGTGGAAATGAACTATCGATAATACGACAGATCGATCGCATCGCGTCGAAGAGCACATCTAAACTACGTCACAAGCGCTCAAAATACATTGAAATGAAAATACAGCGGAAGTACGCTCACATTTGCTTTCATTTGTTATTGAGACCGGGACCTGATAGAGCAGTGGCAGTTATCCCTCCCATTACGCGATTCAACTCGGCCATGCCCTATATGACGCCGTCATGGACTATCCAAGCCCATGACATTATGATGCTAGGAGATCTGTCTCAGATACGTCCAAAACAATTCGATACCTTTTTATCCACACGGAAACGGTTTGAAATGGCTATGTAAGAATTACAAGGGAAATTGACTTCAAACTGCACCCCGAGTCAGACACAAAGAGCTGACAGATCTTCGTGGATGTTAAGCGTTTTCTTCAAGGCCGTCGGTACCATTAAATTCCGTATGATCGAGCTGCAGGAGACGAACAGCAAGAAGACGCACATACGCCAGCTGAAGAATGGATAGCCTATAATAGGTGGAGAGAAGGTCCCATAACAAAATCTGAGTCGCTTTGACCTTGTTGTTCACTTATGCATTACACTGCTAATTCGGCTCCTACATGATTGTTTCTCCTCAGCCAATATGAACATTATTAAAATATCGCAGTCATAAACAGTAGTTCACCTCTTATTCACCTTATCCACCTGATCCATCTTATTCACTGCAATAAATCTTATTGTAAATTTGTTCTTGAGAGTTTAGCGCTGGAATATGAAAGACCACCAAAAGCGAAGTCAAGATTGGAAACTATTTGGAAAAAAATCTATGACTTTTATTAAGCGGAAAGAATGGTATGTTGTAATGAGAGCATTCAGTAAGGAGTTGTATCCAAACCTAACTGGCAGGTTATAGAAATCTCGGTCGAAGGCTAAAAGCTAGTTTCACTGAAGCTTACGTGAAACTCACATTAGTTAGCCAAAAAATCAGACCGCACTTCTATTACCACGGAGAAGTAGCTCGAGCAGAGAAGAAAACTGAATTTTTATCCTAATGCAGCACACAAAAGTGGTAGTATTAAATGTTAGTTGCAGAAGAGCTTTGCAGGAAGATCTGTTGGTACGAGCAGGCATGTACTGCTCTTGAGAAACTGGACTTGATATTTTCCAAAAGTCAATTAATACGTAACATATTTCGACCAAGTAATTGAATACTATCGGCGGAAAAACATTCCGAACTCAACGCAATCTTAGCATACTCTAGATAGAGTGAGATTTGAAGAAGAAGAGATCATAGTATTCGAGAATACCATAGTTGTGCGCTTTCTGTAAAAAACTCAAAAAGGAAGGGACATAAGGGCAAGGCTGTTTATGAGTGAATCAGCGATAGATGGCCCTATTACGTAGCACCTCTTAATTCTTTGATCATTGCAAACAACTAATCCGAAATTATTAAACTGATTGAACCCTCAACAACTCTGCATTCGTTCTTCTTTCATCTTACGAGATCCCGCTCAGCGAGAACAGTGGTTGGTCAAGCTCTGCCAAATAGTTGAGAACTCACAAGTGATTTAGAAGGCCAAAGTTTACGCTTAGTCTAATTCTAAGATGCAACTTTGAAAGTGAGGTTTCTCATATACAAGAGACTGATGTGATGCTGCAAACCTTGTTCAATTATACGAAGGTTGAAACCCAGCAAATCGTCAATTATGTTGTTCCAAGAGCTTTCAATTTAGATAAACCCAATGACGTGGAGTGGCGCGCAAAAACGTTTGCGTGAGCCGGGATTTGAACCCAGATCTTACTCTTTCCGGGAGCATGTGCTAAACCGTTGCACCACCATCGCTCGTTTTGCACTCCCACTCTTTCTACGCTACAATGCGTTATCTGTCAACAGCCAACCGTCTACAGTGTGGCGGGGCAGTCATTATCGACTTTCAATTATCTATTGTTACTTACATACTACTATTACTCAATTATTACTATCGAACTTTCAATTTATAAATAACACGTCTATTACAACCGCCAGGATCACTTGAAAATGTGGCATAACAGCATGTTTTAAAACATCATAAAGAGTGAAAACTGGTAAAGAATAAAGAGAACATTGTAACGATTTCGTCCGAAACATTCACTGTGTTTTTAAACAGTTGACGTTTTCATATGAAACACTTAAACAGATATTCACATGCACCGAGATATACACATTTATTGATACGCTGGCAATGTTTACAAGCCCAATTACCATTTCATATTCCTATAAATAAGTGCCTGGAAAGTATTCAGCTCTTTGAGCATTCCGTCTCCCAGATCATCATGTTCCTTGAGATGGCAACGTTTGATATCAATCTGCCACCGGAGCGACGATGATTGTTCTGCTGCCGCCTACTCCAAAAAACTTGTTCACTTTCGCAACGAGAAAGTTTTTGTCGAATTGTATGCGATATTTTTTACTGAAAAGCTGAAGTAATTTGATTGAATAGACTAATGATTCATTAAAACCACCTTTATATAGGTATTTATCAATGTTGCTACTATTACTGGTGCTATTACCCCTAGTACAACCATTCGGCTCGTTTCGGTCATAAGAGGCAAATGAATATTCATCCTCATTCGCCGGACAGACATTTTTCATGTGATTGCTGGCATATATTCGAAAGCATAAATATTTGGTTATAGTCGCAGGCGGCCGTTTGTAAAAAGATCCTCTTATGACGCTGCAACTTTCAGAATGAAATCATGTTTCTCTAGACAACGCGCTTTTCATCTCGCTTATACTTCGATGAACAAACCTTCTAGCTTATAGTGCTAGTGCTTTTTCGATAGCACAAATCTCGAATATCTCGAAAATGTCTTTGATTATTGATAAAGCTTCTTTATTAGCTCTTAAGAAAAAGGAAAACATTTGTGCTTTATATCTCGCTGCACAGAGCTCTTTCGTTAGACTATTATAAGTCATTCGATAAAGTAGGATTCAATTATTCCAATTCTGTGCTTGTTTCCTGGAAAGAGCGTTTTCAACTGCAGTGTAGCAGGGAAAGCAAGAGCGAGTTCCAGATATTCGGCGAGCTTGTTTACTGGCCCACTAAGGGGCTGAGGGAACGGGCGTTTGAACGATGCCGGCCTGGTTAGACATATGGTGTGCAATCTGTTTTCAAGTAGAAATTTTTTCTCCGCATTAAAAAGATCTCCATATAAAACATCTAACTCAGATACGACGAGACTTTCTCTACACGTTCATATTCTTGTCCTGCTTACCGTGGAATATACGAGCGAGAAAAATGAAAGGGCGCGGAGCGTGTGAAACACAATTCTCTCTTGAATACTACAGCTTTATAAAAAGGCTTTTTTAAAAACCGGCCACGTGCGGCTCTAACCAAAGATTTAGGCTTTTGAATATTTATTAACACTCCTATGAAAAATTCTTCCGCAGAGAATAAGGTCGAATATTCATCTGCTCCGGATAACGATTGAACTAGGTTCTTTTGCCAAAAGTATTTTGTTATTACAACAAATTGCGATGTCTCCCGTGGATATACTAGAACATTGAAGCTCAACACAAAAAGCATCGGAATGCATGCATGAGAACCATTACTTACCAGTAGCTACTTGTTTATATTTCCAAAAGAAACGACGCATGCTGGCAGGTGGCTATAAACTCATTTATACCTATTTCTGGCATAAATAATCAGTAGGTTCTTTTTGGCAGTGTTTTGATGTTCCGAAAATACCTATGAGAAGTGCGTGAGAAACCAAACCTCGACCTCAACGAGACTTGAACTTTCAATTTGACCCATGCCAGGGTACGTGCTATTACTACACCCTGAGGTGGCCGCTTTGCCCACACTCATTCATAGATAAGTTTCTATACTATCCTATCCTAGTCCCTTAAAGCATTCTTTTTTGATCACCTATCGTCTTAGTCATCCCCTGCTACTTAATCTTCTGTTGACTGCGTGATGCGTCAAAAATTCCCTAACATATTTAACCCATACGTTTTCAAGTAGAACAACTCAGTTCTGCAATTTTGATTTCCTAAAAGCTTACCGCACAAATAGATCAACTCACCTTACCGCATAGTACACGAAGAAATTTGTCGCACATGCGAAATGCACAAAAGATTCAGCTAGCAAGCTGAGGTACTTTCGTTCAATACTAATTTGCAAAACGATATTCATCCATGAAAGGAACATCGCAGTGAACGAACCAAACACCACCGTTGAACTGATGACGATCAGGGATCGATAAATTTGCTTCACATTTGTACTGCCTATAAAGACCTCACTTTGAATGTTTCTGCACTAGTTTTTCGCCTCATGTGAACGGTGAGAGTAAGTTAAATAATATTACGCAATATGAAAACTCACTCATTTAACCTTTTTAAAAAGCAGATAAATAAAGCATAACACGCAAGAATTAGGGCGTTAAGGATCAATATGGAAATCAGGTACACATTATAGACCAAGCCGGTCAACGGCGCTGAGATCAAGTAAACAATCATTCTGAAATTCGAGATCATTCCTATGCCAAGCAATCGTATGTGTAGAAATTCTAACTGTCTTTTGCTAGTAATCCTCTTTCCAGTAATTTTTCTAAAATTGTAGTCTGTTCTACTTTATATTTAGACATTGGGGTCTGGGTGTTATACTTTTATATCTACACGAGTAGCAACCTCAACTAAAAAGGTGCTTTTATGTAATGTTAAATGTGTAGAATAGCTTTTGTGGTCGGATCCTTGACACATGATTCACTTTCAAAAGCCAGTGAAGGTTTTTTCGTCCGTTCATTGAAGATAGAACGACATCTACAGCAGCTGAAACTCCTGTAGTCATCGATTGACCGAGCTGTCACTCTATAATCTTCGTTCTTTTTCATCCTTCTGTGCTTTGAAATGAGCTAATATGCCCGTAAAAGCTGAACAAAGATAGAGAAATTTTGTAAGGCTTTCCTGAGCTAGAGGCTAGGGTAGTCTGTGATAGCCGCTGCCGAGCATCATTTAATGAGTTGCCCTATCGCATGATTTGAGACTCACAGACTGACAGTTCTTCAAATTTGAAAACAATAATACAGAAGGCCGACTTTTTGCAAACTTTGCCACAATAACTGAGGGTATAAGTCGCTTTACCACACACGAGCAGAATTATACTGTCTGAATTTGGCGACGTATTATTGCACTGGCTCGTTTTTCATTTGACCAAGCCAATGGACCGAAGCACTATGCGGTTGCACGAGAAGCCGAAGCCACATCCCCCACATGAGGAATATTCTCTGGACAACGAGCGATAAGACGATAAACATAAAACAAATAGATCTCTACCCTGTTATATATCTCTCTTATTATCCAGGCTTCTATGGTAACATGAATCGCACTATTGAAAATTTGTGAAAACGATACATAGAAAATAGCGAAGATATTTCTTTATAAGGAAGAAAAAAAACGCACTCTGCCTCCGTTCGTTTAGCAAATACCCAAATGACCATCAGCAGAGCGTACAGATACGCTAGCAGAATGTCTGTTTTTCTCATGTATAGCTTCCTGTATAGCTTGTCTATCAATGCAGCTGGAAGTTCATTGTTACCTTATTCTGATGTAATGGATGATTGATACATCTGCTGACTTTTCAGGCGAAAAAACTCGAGATCAAAGAGACGCTCACTAAATTTTTTGTAGTGACAACAATCTATCCAATGCCACATTGAGAAGCATAAGTGACGAGAACAGCGGCCGAACAATGGAAGTGATTCCAAGTAAACGCAGATATCATGACGTATTTGATGATCGTCACTGCTGAAAACTCGATTAATAGTCATTGATGCTTAATTAGCGTGTTATGTTGTTCATCCACATCGTTAGCAAAGATCGTTTTTGTTCTTGAAACTAGCTTCCGATTGTGCTATCAAAGAAAATCAGTGATTAACAATCAAACGCGTGCTGTTTCCATTCCTTTAACGTGCACTAGTAAAAAGTGTTGAACTTGCATGCTATAGGAAATGACCGTGACGTATAGGCAAGAATTGTGCAGCATATCGCCAACTGATATTAATGCAATGAATATGTTGCAGGTGCTCCTGAGAGATCTGAATTTTCTCACATATCAAGGATTACGATTGTGACGCGCGTACAATTGAAGTTGAATACCAACCCAACGAAGAAGAAATCTGTGAAAGATATTCCAAAAATAACGTATATGTAAAAAGAGCTTACTTTGAACGTATGGCGACATAGACGATGAACGCATTTCCGATAATGCTAGTTGTCGAAATTACCACATAGTATAACAACCACGAAACTGCAATAAAGTGAGAATCCATGTCGGCACTCTGTAAACGTCACCACTATGAATAGTTCGCTTGTGAAGTAATTGAAGGCGATTAAGAGCAACGAATTTCACGAAAAAGTCAGGCTTCGAATCATGTAACAACGAGGTGACATAACAGACTTAAGTTTCCAGTGATAAAAGGATTGAGTGTTTTACATCAGTCAATTCTTTAGAAATACGCATTGAGCTCGACTTTATTAAACATCGTCACAGCTGGTCGAATGCGTATTTGGTCCACAACTGCAATTTATGTGCCAATATATAAAGTCAGTTGCACCTCTCGCAGACATGTCTGCCACCATTTTGCTGGCACCGAAAGGGTGAGGGGCTTGGTGAACTCGGATTGCGTGCTCGAGCCAGCAGCCGACACAGTATATGCTAAAGTACATTTATGACCATTGTGATATACAACAGCCGATTTGTAGTGAACATATTGTAAATTAATCGGCTCTCGCTCTGATGTATCTGGTAAACATCACTTGCACCAGTTTTGTAGTGAGCATACTGTATACTAGGCTCCATTGTCTTTAAGACCTCGCTCAAAACAACATAATCTGATAACATGTTTTGAGCTTTTCATGAAGCTTGCAATGGCATTTATAAAGTGCTGGATACGTGTTTTCCAGTCTCATCAGTAGCACGGTGTCTTTCATTTTAGCCAATCCCTTGTAAGGGTTATACCAACTACGAAACTGTTGCACTTCACAAATAATGTAAAAAATCACCTGACTACGCAGAGATATCAAATCACTACGTGACCAAGAATAACATCAATCGAAATTGTTGTAATCAACAGTTGACCACTCATAACTAGAAACTTGAATAAATGCTTCAATAGCCGACTGTATTCTGAAACCTTTAGAAGGGATTGGTCGAAACGAATGACATCGTGCTACTGTGAGACTGTAAGGCCAAAATACGTGCCTAGCACTGTGAAAGTGCCATAACAGACCTCATGAAAAACTCAAAGTGTTATCAGATCATACTATGGAAGTCTGGTACTCCATTTCTAGTAAACGGCACCAGTTGTAGCCCTTGTAATAAATAGATGACAACCATCGACTCCTGCGGCTGAAAACGCATAATTCCAAATTTCAGATAGATTATTTCTCAAAATCAGCTTCCACTAGGTTTTCCCACAAATTTCGCGCTAGAGTAATAAACACTCAATTAACCAGAAGTATTTGAAATTGCTCAGCAATACTATGCAGAGTACGAGCCATCAGCCTAACACATTTGTGCCACTTCTCGGCAGTAAATCAACACCGTTTTGTGCAGAAATTTCCGAGCTTTCTTTTGGTACCAATTTTGCTCATGCTTGCCATATAATGGTCGCTCAACAAAAGCTGTATCTATCGCAACTTACTGCCTTAGAACGAATTGATACGCGATCCACTGGCCTCCTCCTGGAACACCAGCCGTGCAGGGGCTCAGGATTTGTGTCCAGGCTGGCAGCTTTCCGGTTCTTTGCTCAGTTTCGCGCCTGCAACACTAACTTGAAGGACCAGCTGCTCTCCGGGAGATTTGAGGCAAAGACTATGCCTGTTGTCTTTTGGGACCGGACGGAGCCGATTCACTAGGACGTGCTGCCAGTCGGAGAGATGATCAACGCCAAGCACTGTTATGAGCACCTGGACTGCTTCAATCGAACATTGTCACGTCGATGTTGCCGCAATTCCATCTTGCTCTAAGACAACGTAAGGCTGCCTGCCCCCCAAATTAACAAAGAAGAAGCTGATTGAACTGGGCTGGGAGTCAGTGGATCATCCGCCGTACAATCCTGACTTGTCGCCGTCCGAGTATTAGATCTTCCGATTGCTGGAAAACTTCCTGAGCAACAAGAAATCCTGTAACATCAGTCATTTGTATCGAGGATTGAGAACTTTTTTGAAACCAAGGATCACGAGTTCTGCGAGCGCTATATTGGTTTGTTGTCTGAGAAGTGGCAGGATTGCTTGCAGGCGGATGGTGCGTACTTTGAGTAGTGTTGTTAAGCGGTTTTGATTGCTTCTGGTCAATAATTTTAGTGTTCATTCTCTAATAACAAAACGTAAGAGAAAAACTAATATTTCACCTTAAATTCATTATATTTCGGGTTTCATATCACCAGCGAATCAGCGAGTACACTAGAGCGATCAAAACATTCGTCATCGAAAAAGTTCTTCTTTCAGATACATAATCAGTTGAAGATCTAAGAACGCCTTCAAAAGGCTAGGTCAGCACGCCAGGAAAATCTGTAATGCTTCAACCACATGTAGGTTACCATGCATACTGAACGCTAGACTTAGGTCAGGTAGTGAAACAACATTTCAGAGACCACAAAATCTTGTGTTACGTAAGACATCACTGGAATAAGGTGCGACGGAAGGACCTCGATCACTGTAAGGAATGCTTGTTGCCGTGCACCTGTGTCGCCATGACAGTCTACTTACAAGTTCATCTTCACGCTTTCTTTCTTCAACGTCACTAGTAACAATTAACTTCATGTGGTCACATTATAAGAAACAACCAGCAAGAAGACCGACACACATGAACTAAACAAAGATGCGTCTATCATCTGTGTAGAAAAGGTCTCGCCATTAAATTTTCTTGATACTATCCTTATCATTCACCTGTGTATTATCTATGTTGTCGCATTCTGCAAAATCCTTCGTCCTCGCATAGCTTCTTTCATTTTCAGCCAAAGCGCAGATCGCTACCATCAACCGCGATTCAGTGACCGATGCAGCTGATATGTACGAATCAGATGTGTTCTGCTACCGGTTGGGCAAATTTACTGCCATGATAAAATTTATGACAAATTTGTTTTCGTAAATTTAACATCAGAATATTAAAGGTCAATGAGGGTAAATGCAAGGCTGAATTTTTTGGACTAAGAAAGAAAATAAGGAGTGAAGATTGCTTGTAGAACTTCTAGTCTCAACATGTCCCGGGAAATTCATTTTACCAGGAGGACGAAATTTGCCATTACATAACACAAGGCGGTACCAGCTCGACACAGTCCCATCATTCTGTACTAGATCTATTCACCGCCTTCTTTGTGCAAAGATTCGCTTTAGCTGCAAGGTGGGAGGAAATTACGCCATCGACCAAAACGAAAAACTTGATCTGCATGTTATGGAAACAGTCTGAACAAATCTTATACCAACTCAAGTGGCACACTACGAGTAAACCGGCCGAAAATTACGAGCGGCTAATGAAGAGCTTAGTGATTTGTTTCAAAATCACGTGAATTCTTTAGAAAAGAATATTACATTGTATCTCAAATACCACTGAGAAATTGCTCAGGAAGAAGGAAATTGAAGCTCAATAGGCTCAATCTTAATGCGACCTACTGGACGCGGCCAATTTAAAGAATCGACTATACTCGGTGAGAATGTTTAAAGCCTTTTCGACATGTTAGGCCAAATACCTAGTCTCTTGTAAATCTCGAAAATTTGAAAAATGCAATTTATTCAAAAAAACCTTCTTTTGGCGTTGTAGCAGAGAAAGTGGAGTGTTGCTTTACACGAGCGTGATTCTCTCAACACAGAGCCCTCCTTTAGACCATTATTAATCGTTCGGTATCGTAAATTTAGATCATTCCAAGTCTGCACTTGTATTGAAAAACCGTTTTAATATACTGTAGTAAAGAAAATGAGGTCAAGTTTCAAGACACCCCGCTCATTCATTGTCACCAGGGTCCGTCAGTGGCTGTGGATTGATAAGCAATTGATCTCTCGCGCAGCTGAGTTCCTCTACTTGTTTACCCGCTGTAAAAGAACCTCGCTTAAACATAATTACACTTTCAGGATCCGGAAATTTTCGCTATTTCCAAGATTCGAAATTATTGGTAGTCTGTGGGAAGAATCCTATCCTGCGAGAATCACGCGTGATAACGCGCAACGCGTGTGAAACATATTATTATTCATAGTGTTGCAGCGCTGTGAAGGTTATTTTCTCAAAAAAGTACATCATTGAAATAAAACCTTCAATTTTTCGGCATTTAAATTTTTGAATGATTACTGAAAGTTTAATGGGAAGACTTTGTCTAGCGAAAGACTGTGCTTGAAAAATTCTTTTCGGATAGCAGAAAATTGTCGGATTATCTAATGTTGTCAACTTTATTCAATAAACCAGCAAAATTTAAGAAGTAGTGAAAAATCATGCTGCTCCAAAGGCTTATGATTTATGGCCAACATTTTTTACACTGGATCACTTAGCAAAATGGCACACTAAGCAATGCCGCTTCAAATACATATAAAGTGAAAATCGTTGAAAAAGGAGATCATCTTAGTCGACGGTTTTTTGCCGATATATCTGAACAAATATCCATATGCAGATGTACTATATATATATATATATATATATATATATATATATATATATATATATATATACCTATATATACATATATATGTACATATATATACATATATATTACAAGCGATAAACGAAGACCTCAATACGAAAGGAGCAGCAGTTAAGGCAGAAGCTGCAGAAGCTGGGAAGAGCATTTGCAAAGCCCAGCGAGGCTTCGCCAACTATAAGACCAAGATTATTGCACTCCGATACCCTGACGGGACACTTACAGCTTCGAAAAGGGCTATGGAGAAAATTATCCACCAATACTACTCGGATCTCTTCGCTAGCCATGTTCTCTTATCGTCATGTAAATTGAAAGAGAACGAATATGTCGTATCACCTGTCATCCGTTCCGAAATCCAACATGCTATATCGTCGGTGAAGAGCAGAACAACACCCGGTTCAGACAGGATTAGACCAAAACACCTGAGCAACCTGTCGCCAGTTCTCATCAACACCTTGGCTCGGCTATTCACTCGCTACTTGCCAGAATGCAAGGTCCCTAATCAATGGAAAGCCAGCAAGACCGTATTGTTGTTCAAAAAGGGAGACTTTCACGACATAGGCAATTACTGCCCAATCTACTTGCTGTCCGTGGTCTATAAACTCTTTACTCGAGTCATCCTAAACAGGATTGACAGAACACTGGACGAAGGACAGCCATGCGAACAAGCAGGGTTCCGAAAAGGATTCAGTACCGTAGACCACATTCACACGATTACAAGACTTTTTGAAGTTTCACGAGAGTACAAACAACCGCTCTGTCTCACTTTCATCGATCTGAAGAAAGCCTTTGATTCAGTGTAAACAGAAGCGGTTATAGAGGGTCTGGAGAACCAGGGCGTCCCTACTCGGTACATAATGATCCTTCGTGAGCTTTATAAAGATTTCACGACCAAAATATCTCCAATCTACAGCAATATCACCATTGACGTAAGAAGAGGGGTTCGACAAGGCGATACAATTTCGCCAAAACTATTCACTGCCACCCTACAAAACGTCACGCGAACATTAGAATAGGGACGATATGGGAGTGAAAATTGACGGTCGAAAATCAAACCATCTTCGCTTTGCTGACGATATCGTTCTCACAACACCAAACATCTGTCAAGCGGAACGAATGTTGACCGATTCCGATAACGCCTGTGGAAAGATTGGTCTCCAACTAAATCTAACGAAAACTATGTTCATGAGAAACGGATGGGTTTCGAATGCTCCATTCACGCTAAACGGAACGACAATCTCCGAATGCTCCAGTTACGTCTATCTATGTCGTGAAATCAACTTGATGAACGACCTGGCTCCAGAGTTGAGCAGGAGGAAACGAGCGGCTTGGGGAACGTTTAAGAGTATCGAAGATGTAGTGAAGAGGACAAAAAAACATCCGACTCCGTGCCCACCTTTTCGACACGACAATTATCCCTGCCCTAACGTATGCAGCAGAAACATGGTCGACGTAAGCAGGATGAAAAATCACTTGGCGTTATCGAACGCGCAGTCGAAAGGTCGATGATAGGAGTATCCCGTATCTGGCAAATAAGAGAAAGGGTCCGAAGTTCCGACCTACGTCAACGATCAAAAATCAGAGACGCCGTTCTACACGTCAAGATATCAAAATAAGGGGGGCCGGACATGTGATGCGCTTCAACGACAACCGATGGACGAGAGCCGTGACCGACTGGATTCCTTGGGACGTCAAGCGCTTTAAAGGAGGACCACTGACCCGCTAGTCCGATTTCTCTACGAAAGCGACAGAAGAAAGAAATGATGCTCAGCGAATCCCTAGAGCAAAGAGGACCCACTGGGCTACTCTTGCACGCGATAGGGAAAAATGGAAGAGTTGCTGGCACCCGCTTGAGTCACTCGACGATCGACGGGGCGACAGGTGACAGGTGATACATGTTATTTCGACAATGCCTATGTGTCATAATAACTTTCCATAAATTCATAAATAGGTACCTAGAATTACTCAGTCCTTTGAGCATCTCCATCTGCAAGACTGTCATGTTCTTTACGACGCCTACGCTGGACGTCGATCGGCCATCGGAGTGACGATAGCTACTGTTCTGCTGCCGCCGATGCCAAAAATTCTCTTCACATTTATGATATGAAGGTACTCGTCGAAATGTATGCGATATTCTTTACTGAAAAATTGAATGAATGGAATTGAAGAGATCAGTCGCTTATTCAAAACCATCTTAATAGCAAATATTTTCCACTATTGTTATGACTAATAATGTCATTGGTAGAATCAATAATATTGATGTTCACTACTGGTACTATTGTCCTATATTATTTGTTACTACTATTATAACTCCCATCAGCATCATAATCATAATTAATATTAATATTTCGACAAACTCGACAAATTTCACCTTCTACAACGGCCAATTGTCATTACTGACTCTCTACACGGTAATTACAAACAACTTCCAAGTAACTTGATGTCGCATTGTTTCTCATCTTGTTTTCAATGGCTACCTCCTTAATACTGTTTTCTACACTTCAGGTCCCGAATTTGCAGTGGACTCGGGCTTTGTCATTCCACGCGGATAAGAACACTAGCACGTGATAAGTGAAACTTTTGGAACCACCTTCTTTACATCTTTCTTTACACTATTTTCTAACAGTTCTGTCTTTTTCTGCAACTAATTCGGTGAGAGGTCATTATCAACCCGGTAGAAACTTTGAGGTTCTCAAACGAAACACCATGAAACGACGACGTCGCTCTTATAAAAGCCTTTGTGGTCTTGGCCGTAGAAGGACGTGGAAATTTGTTTTACCTACTTTATGGCATAATATACGAAGAAATTTGTCGCGCCCAGCCAGTAAGTTGACGTATAATCGCTCCATATTAACATGCAGAACCTTAGCCATCAATGCAGTGAATGCTGAGCTGAACGATCCAAACACTACCGTCAAGCTTATGACGATTAACGATCGATAAATCTGTTTCATATTTGTGCTGCCTGTAAAGACGTTGTTTTGAAAGTCGTTACAGAAGCTTTATGCTCTATGTAAAAGTTTACGGCAGGTTAAATATTCTCACTCGCTAGGATAACTCACTCATTTGAACTTTCTTCAGAAAACAAATAAATGAAGTATAACAAGCAAGAATTAAGACGTCAAGCACCATTATGGAACTCAGGAACACATCATAGACTGAGCCGGTCATCGGAGCTGATGTGAAACAGGCAACCCTTCTGAAATTGTAATTCCATTGTTACTCAAAACAGACGAACTTGTCTGCATTCTTCCAATCCTTTTTTTTACCATTCTTGTTCACTTCAAATTGCACTCAGAAATGTAGCTTTTTTAGCTTTATATCCAGCTGATGTGATAAGTTTTTCAATTTAGATAATCCACTGGAATAAAGCTAATAAAAGATACTATTTTGCAATTAATTAGATTTAACAATTTCCAAGGCCGACTGTCTACTAACCTCGGCATGCTTCAATATAACTCCTGATTTTCTTCTTTAAGGCAAACACGAGGTGTTACATCAGTCTTTATTTGACAGCTGACGTTTCGGCAGTTCGCCTCCTTCAGAGCCTCAAAAAGTCAAATTGTCCGCAATCCAATCAGTCAAACACTTCCGTTACTCATTTAGAAAAAATCACCGGACCTAGATTTTTATCGCATCAAGTACAAAATCAACTTTAAACATACTAACTGCTTTTTATATGTGATCCAGTGTGATTCAAATGGAGATCAACGGATGACGATCACATAGGCTCGTAATGCACTCTACCTATCAAAACAACGGTCTTATGTACTGACTCAAATCACGAGTGATAACGAGACGTTCCTCCGCGGTTTCTAGTTGTATCGGTGGTGTCAAACCAAAGTGCTTCCAGAATTTTTCGCGCTCATGTTTTTTGTTCCTGCGCAAGGATGGTGACTTAGATCACAAAATCCACACCGTAGTGTTTCTGTGCTCTGTATGGCCCTAGCGGTGTGTTCCATCTATTAAGACGCTTGTCAGCTGGGTGTTCTTCTAGCACAGAACGGTCTACCCGTTTCGCCAATATATTTAACGCTACACGCTTCGCAAGAGATTAGGTAGAATGTACTTACGCTCATGCAATCACCGTCTCTGCCTTTAGGACATATTTTACAATCTTTCATCATACAGAGATGGTTATATAAGCGGTTGAAAAGTGGTTGGCGTCTTGTAGTATTTGGTGGTATTTCACTAACAGCCACCGATTGCTCTAAACCCACTCTCTTCAAACAGCGTATTATAGCTGTATTAATCTCATTGAAAAGAACGGGAGGATGAACGGGACTTTCCTTTCATTCGAGTTTTCGTTCGGAGGCGTACTCTTTCTTCTAAACCTAAGCCCAGGGGTTACACCTTCGTATCCATTAAAAATGGCTAGTTCTCGAGCCAGTTTCACGGATTCTACTCTCTGCTCCTCCCCGGTACATACATTGACTGCTGTTCGAAACACGTTTTTTACTAACGCCTTTTTCGCACCTTTGAGGGATGAGAAGAGAGATAGTGAACCAGGATATCCTTATTTACTTGGCTTTCGGTACCACTTTGTGTTTATTTGCACGTTCCAGAAAAAGAAATCCAACTATAAACCGCAGTTAGGGATGTGTCGTTATCACTCGTGATTTGAGTCAGTATGTAAGACTGTTGGTTAAAGGGTAAGGTGCATTACGAGCCTACGTAATTTTCTTCCGGTGATCTCCACTTGGATCATTCAGTGGAACACATATAAAAAGCGGTAAGTATATTGAGAGTTGATTTTGTGCTTGATGCGATTGAAATCTGGGTTGGTGATTTTTTTCTAAAAAAGTAATGGAGGTGTTTGACTGATTGGATTGCGGACAATTTGACCTTTCCAGGCTTGAGGAAGGCGAACTGCTGAAACGTCACCTGTCAAATAAAGTTTGATGTAACACCTCGTGTTTGGCTCAAAGAAGAAAATCAGTAATTAAATTTACGAAATTACTCGCCCGGTGTGATCTTCGCCACATTTGTTTGAATTCAATAACCGATTAATGTTTTTAGACGTCTAGTTCTTCAAACATAGTGACCTATATCATATGCGACTCCACTGATTATCGAGTGACAGCAGATCTGCCACATTTGAAGTTTTTGCTTTCTATTTGAGCTTTTGATATTGTGAACTCAAGTTAATACGCCAATAGAACCGAAGTAGAGCTAGAGGTATTCCGTCGCATAACTTTGTTTTATGAGCTGGGTTGATTTTTTTGCGGACGATCCTGAGCAGTATCCAGTGCATTTCTCCACTCATTTGCTTTCAGAGTTTTGGGCTAATCGGTGAACACTAGACATTAAGCACATGCCCACTGGGCAATTTTCAAAACATGAAGGTATAAATCAACCCGATACAGTTGAGAAATGGGATCCCATTGCTAAATAGCCATGTATCTTGCGTATATGGGATTATCTGCCTTCTGTACTGACCAATCCACCCAAAGGACTTCGTGATTTAGCGGGTAACTCACGTTATGTATCCCACATGAAAGATATTCTCCCCGAACAAGAGTCAAGGTGAAAAGCCTGAATCTGTTTTCTAATGTTATGGATTTACTGCTAACGTAACTAGTAGTAATGAATTTACGTGAGAGCGAATTAACAATGAATGGTAGAGATTTTTAGTGCAAAAAATACGCACTCTGTCTTTGTTCGCTTATTGAAAATCCAGGTGACTATGGCCAGAGCGTAAACGAACGCTAGAAGAATTTCCGTCGTCATATATAACTTTCGGTATACGTTGTCTATGGTGTGGCTGAAATATATTTGCCTTGCTTAGTATCAAACGAGAGCACTTATTAAGTTCAACAAGTTTTCGAGCTAAACATACAATAGAAAAGCTCACTAAATTTTTTGTAATGACAATAGTCTATCCATTGCCAGATTAAGAAGCATAAATCCCGAAAATAAGCGGCCAAACAGTGGAAGTGATTGCAAGTAAACGCAGATATCTTGACGTATTTGATGATCTTTACTGCTGAAATTTAATGGATAAGCCAGGACTGCTCAAACTATATCTCAATGATAGATGTAGTACTGTTCACACTGCCATTACTTTCTTGGAAAATATCGCTTTTGCGCTTGAAGTTAACTTCAGAGAGGGTTATGTAAAAAATCGTGAGGTTGAAATTATACTCTATACGGTCTGCATTTCCGTTATCTAGTAGTAAAAGAAGTCAAACTTACATATTATAAGAAATGATCATGACGTACATGGAAGAACTATACAGCATGTCACCAACCGATATCAATGCAATGAATATATTGCAAATACTCTTGAGAGGTCTGAATATATACGAATGTTAACGAAGTGAAATGAGTTGAAAACCTACTTAGCACAAAGAAGATGCGTGGAAAATATCTTGCAAAGCCTATCAATAAAAATGCTTACTTGGCGCGTACGGTGACGTAGACGATAAACGAGTTCCCAATAATGCTAATTGTCGAGATCACTATGTAGATTATCTGATACTCAGTTGGAATAATTTGAGAATTCATAAAGAATTAGTGTCAACCGCAAAAATGGCGATTACAAGTAGTTAAATCGTGACTGGAGCAATGACAATCAAGAACAATGAGTTCCAGGAGAAGTCAGCGATTGCGAAAGCAATGAGGGATCTTTAATATAACAAATCCGAATTTTATAGTGATAGAAAAACAAAGCGCATTTGTAGCAAGTATACTGTAGAGCCAGTGGGGCTACGAACCTAGTAAATATCACATAAAGAGCCTAGTAAACATCACCTACAGCTATATAGTCTATAATCATCGAGCAACCTGAGTTTGAGTGAGCGTCAATAAACTTCAAGCATCAGCTATGTATTTCAGACGTGCTCATGTGACTTCGCTTTTTTCTGGATCAAACAGTGTATTAAAGTCTTAGTACAATACTACATCTATATTTCCGATTGGTTTTATTCAAAAAATAGTTCAGTCAACTCGCCTGGATAGGCTTGCCTCTTAATGGTCTCTTTAGAGAAAAGGTCGAAGTTTTTCTGAGTTCTATTGACATAAGTATGGCTACGTCGCAGTACAGCGTCCAATAAAACGTCGCATCCACGATGAAGTGGTGATTTTCATGTTGGTAGGCGATTCATCGCTCCGATTAATCGGATTAAACAGGATTCTCATCACCCTTTGACTTCCAGTATGCTACATCTTGATTCTCAGAAATAAACATCTTACAAAGTGGAGTTTACTGGCGGGAGAAAACAAATCTCTTCGAATTTTTTCTTTATTTTTTCTTTACTTTTCTTTTTTCTTTTCCTTATCTTCTTCCTTATCTTTTTTTCTTTATCTTTATTCATCTAAAATGTTCCTGCATGAAGATATGTCAACAAGAAATTGCGTCCTAGGCATTGATTTACTGTACGATTGGCCCAAATAGGTTGCGAGTGAAAGTAACAGGTAAATCGCAATCACCTCCAGCAAATGAGTTCTGCTTATGCATAATCTGGAAAAATCATTGAAAATTTTCAAAGAATAGTTGTTACAAAGGGATTAAACATTGTAGCTTGCCCTTTTGATTCTATCGATGAGTCATCGTATCGCTGAAAGACCGAGAAGGTGCTGTTAAATATCTGTGTAGTTTAGGCTTTCTGGATCTCAAAAGTTTATGAATTCTTCATCAATAGAAGAAGGTTTAAGTACAACGTCATCTGAATTAGTAGGCGAGAAGACAAAGAAGATTAAATAGCCCTACTTGTATGGGAAACCTTTTTTTCCCTTTCTCACTTCTTCCGTTTTCCAATACAATCGCCTGCAGAGTGCAGACCATTTCTTCGCCAGCACAAATGCGATCATGAATACTGATGAATACCTATCGGAACAATAAGAAACCTATTGGACTGAAATGGCTGATGAGCTCCCATACGCCCTTCTATAACAGGACAAGCTGGAGGCATTACTTAATATGTTGTAGCCACCAGAGAACACGAGGCCTCTGAAAAGAGTATCGTAGTCCATGTCGTTTAGACACATTCATTTAACGACGATGATGACTCTCCAGTAAATCAACCAAAATGTGACTCAATAACGAAAGTAAAACGAAGCAAAATCACCTTTCAAACTGTAAAAGTCATAATTCAGACGCGATTCACACTAAAATTGTCAGGAAACTTAGGAATGAAACATAAGTTTTGGCACGACTGGTGAAGCGAAGCATTGGATATATAGTAACATTGTATCACTGGTAAAAAATCGGTTTAATAAAGAGTTCTTGCTGATTACATGTATCCAATGTCCGTCAACATAATTAAATTCAACGCCAATATGACTTATCGAGAAACCGTTGACATTTGATTGCCGACAGAATCATTAATTCGTATCACAGAAAAAGTGTTAGTTGAATGGCAGCCTTGGAAGTACAGTGTTGGCACGCTCTCCAATAAATGCTGACCCACTAGTCCAGTTCCCGCCCGATGTTTTCTCGCCATTCAACATTATTGGATATACGGCATCATAGCAGTGCTAAAAAGGAGGTTAAACAATGAATCTTTGTTGATGACCATGGCTATATAAACTTATCTTGGCAGACTTTACAGAATGAAGCGGAAAACGGTACGTTTTTTAATTGAGTAGTATGCTTACCGTAATAAGTATTGGAGCCCTCTAGGTCGTAGAGAGCACTGAAAAACACTTGACATCATCACTGACAATATTCGGATTTTGTCTTTCTTATTTGAAGCGAAAATATTTCGTAATAACATTAGTTTATTAGGTGATACTTGAGCACAAGATCGCTGTACTGATCCATGAATATGCTCTCCATGTTTTTCTAGAAGTCATGCAGAATTTGTGGTTTTCATTTTCTTGCATATGTGTCAGCTATAAAAATCTTTCTCATGCCAGTTTATTATAAGCTATAATAATTTTTCGTATGCTAAATTATTACATATTGATAGAAAATTGTTCTTAGGTACTATTATAATACTCATAATGTAATAAATATGTATTTAGACAAGTTCTAAAGGCTAAAACTCTTAATGTCAGAACGCTAGTTTCGACAAAGCTACATCTACGAATTCTAACTCGGTAGCAGATTAGTGCCAATAGCTTGATTTATAATTGTGGTATGGTGCGAAGGAAGTAAACAAACCTGTGACTTATTAGTGATCTGAAAGGCATCGCCGTATCTCTGAATTTGACTTCGAAGATGCAGTAGAACGGTGTCGCCCTTCTATTGTTGATAACGACAAATCAAAAACTTTGGAGGAAGTAATATGCTTATAAGTTGTAAATCGAATCCTAACATAAGAGAAGGGTACAAATTAGATGAAGTTTAAGGCCTCTAATTTCGGCTGCAGTCTCAGCTAATACTCCTAATTTGTATTCCCCAGGTCAATCCCAATAATTCTCAGAGCACGCCATATTTTCTTCACATTTCATAAGTAAATTTATATGTTTACATCCTTGTCAGCCATGTAGTTTCCATGAGCGTTCTTCTTGTCTGAACTTTTACCTAGATCTGTACTCTTTAAAGTATTCATGAAATTGACTAATAAAATTATGGTTTGTCTTCTAGTTTATTGCCGTCTGAAGACTTGCTGAATATCTCCTCAATGCGCTCTTAGTCGAGGAACAGGAACACGTATTTCTATCATTGTCATTATAGTTGCGTATATATTTACTTTTCATCAAAATATGATGGAGTCATCTGTCAATTATTGCATATGATGAATATCTCTGTAATAAGCAACGTTACAGATGAAGTTGAGAGTGTTCGGTAATATTTAAACTTAGAAAAACATCCAGCGTTGAATAGCTCTAAGCCTTTTTCAAATCTATCCATTGCAGTAGTTAAATTGCTTGAAGTGCTGCTAAAATAATAGAGACAAGAATATTGAGTTCAGACATAGCAGTTCCATTATCATACGCAGATGTGCTGTTTACCACGTAATAACAATAACGAAGCGCTGCCACATTGTTTCCTGAGACAAGAGAACTAGAGCCTCGATAGATTTATACGTTCTACGTGCAAGCATGTGAAACAGCGAAGTCGAGGCCCATCACGAGGGTGAACGACCGTGGGCAGTCTACGGGAATCACCGGCTGTGAAGGAATGAATTGTGTATATCACCCTCGTGGTATGTGCTATGTGCATAAGAGGAGCTACTAAAACTGTTCATGCCAGTTAAAAAGGATAGTCGATTTTCAAAGTGTTTCCTGAGCCCAAAAAAGAAGAATGATTTAAGCTCAAAAAGGGGTTGGTACGCCAGGGTCATACACCGGTGTTTCGGAGGTTCGCCCTCCTCATCAGTGACCCCCGCCCCACCTTCAGCCCTGCATTGAAGCAAGGAGGGAGGCGTATGTGGTGATGGCACAGTGTGCTATGACACTCTACCATCACCACCTCTCAGTCGATAGATTTTTGCTGTTAGATCAAAACTAATTCAAAAGATCGACTTTTTTGAAACCCCCAAAAAAAATTCAATATAATGAATGTGGGGCGGGGGTCACTGATGAGGAGGACGAACCTCCGAAACACCGGTGTATGACCCTGGCGTACCAACCCCTTTTTGAACTTAAATCATTCTTTTTTTTTGGAATTATTTTGAATGTTTTTTTGGGGGTTTCAAAAACAATCGATCTTTTGAATTTGTTTCCTAAGTGTTTGGACTAAATACGGAACGATTGATCTCTGTTTGTGTAGTCGAAACAAAAAGAGCAATAACCTCCTATACGGAAAATCTACTAAACAAAGATCTATGCCATCTTAAAATAAAGTGGCAAAGTGGCCTACTCACGACGACCTCTTTCTGTCTTCCTGCTAAAATTAAAAAAATAAAGTACCTTATAATAAAACTGACATTCCTTCTGTTTCTCAAAAAAGCAGCATCGCACTGGGATTCGGAGGCTCAGCAGAAACGATAACGTTTATTGGCGCGCTCATTCTCTTGAGCCATTTCCTGTCATTAAAAACATTTCAAGTAATAGTCATACCTAAGAAAGCTAGAGTGCAGCAGCATTCTCAGTAATGTAGGCACCTTAAACATAAATTAGAGAGAGGTCAGTTACAGCATTAATAGTTTTGATTTCAAAGAGTAAGCGAAACAATTCAATTCGTGTATTGGGGCTAGAAGAGTAGATTGGGAATTGTGTTTTGTATTTAGTCAGTAAATGAGCATTCCCGTGACATTTTTTAAGGTTGGTTTTGACGATTAGAAAGCACATTTGAACGTCCATATATTTCTTGAGCCGAAGGTTACCTGTAATGTTTACATAGGAATTGATCCGCTAATTATATTTTAATGAAATACAACTGACAAAAGTAATTAACTGGCCGCAAACGATGATATGTCAGATACGTCAGCTAAATGACTTTGAGCAATAAGGCTCATTGTTCTAGTCTGCATCAAATCACCCCACATATTTTTACTCTCGAAATAGCCTATGGTATGCCCAGTTTTTCTATAATTTTTTTTTTGTGTTTTAGCGAGCTGAAACCGTAATTCAGCTGTAGAGACGTCTTCCTTTTCCGATACGGTAGTCCACCATTCTATGACATTCATAGAGGCTAGAGAATTCTCAAGTAGTAGCCGAAAAACTAAGCGAGATGTTTTACCTCATAAACTGTTTGATTTTTATTTTAACGACAGGTATGATGCGAATAGAGAAGGATAACTGCAGAGGGAAAGGCCAACAATTTCTATCAGAATCTAGAAGAATTTTTACAAGACATATGTGATAAAGGACTTTAGCTCTGTGCGCAGATGGCGAGGTGATATTTTCTGGACATTCTATGACTTTAAAAGGAAGGCTGACTCCTCAAAAATATCTTTTCAACCTACCGCATAGCATATGTGTTGCCAACAGCATTTAATTCGATATTGGCAGCAACTTTGAACTCTCAAATGACATCTCATCTCATATCGACTTATATCTATGTAGTAGAAATTTTTCTGGCTCATTTTGATTAGGAGGGAACAAATGAAAAACCGATCTCATTCACTGCAGAGATATTTTTTCAGGAATGTTAGTAACCATTCGGAAGCTGATCTTGAGGCTACAGTCTCATGTCGCCGGTTTTTCAAAGCATCCATTTATAACGCTCTAAAATTTGAAATTAAATCATGTTTCAAGAAACCACATGTCTTTTTGTCTTATCTCGTTTATATTTCTCTGGACAAAACTCCTTTAAAGTAGCACAACCCGATACACGCGCTTCGACCTTGATGGACTCGTCAGTCGTGCAGTTACCATTTGTCTTTAGCCAATCCTCTCGAGGCGACCAGTCCCTTATATTAAGAGCAGGCGATGACGAACATTTTACACTCTATGTCCAGTGAAATTATGACCGAACACACAGTGTTATACACACGAATGTTCTTGGCTGGTATCATTAGTATACCACATCTTTCACTTCGAGTGTTTTCTTAAGACCACAGCTCAAATTTTAATATGCCAAATAGTCATTTTTGAAGAAGCATGTCACGTGGTGTGTTAAAGGGACTGACTTATAGACCTGTGGTCAATCAAGTGTGCAACATTGTGTGTTCGCTGATAATCTCACAGGACATAGAGTATAAAATGTTCGTCGTCGCCTATTCTTAGTATAGGGGACTGAGCGCCCCGAGAGGATTGGCTAAAGACGAAGGCTAACTGCCCGACTGACGACACCATGAAGGTCGAAGGACGTGTATCGGGCTCTAAGAGTGAGCCCATCAGACCACATGACGTATGTGGCTCAAAAATGATTATTTGGCATATTGAATTTTGAGCTGGGGTCTTAAGAAAACACTCGAAAAAAATGATTTGCCACAACCGTCAAAGAGCTCAAAAAGTGTTTGTTTTTTGAAAAATCTTTTGATCTTTAGGTCCCCTCCGGTCTTTGGATTTGTGCTTTTATCCGCGCCGAACAGATCTACTTCTATAGACTATTAGTATTCATCTGATAGGGTAATGTTCTTTGATTCAAACGATGTGCTCAATTACTGGAAATACGGTTTGGCAGGGAAATTAAAATCGAGTATTTCATTTTGGATTACGTTGTCTGCAGACCATTCAACAAGGCGAGAGCCGTGAACAGGGCGCGGCAAGAGCGGGACAGGGGGGGGCTGAATAATACTTTGTTATTCAATTGAAAATTTTTCCTATATTTTGAAAGAAACTGCGGATAAAACGATTGAGATACTACGAAAATATTGATAGGCTCTTCGGTTTCCAGCGAATTATACGCGTAATAAAAATGAAGGAAAAATGCGACTGCGAAACATAATTTTAGACCTGAATGCTACAGCGTCAGAAAAGAGTTTTTGAAGATCCAGCGGCGTGAGGTTGTAGTCTCAAGTCTCAGCTTTCGGATGGTCACTAAAACTCTTATGAATAGCTCGTCTCCAGCGAATGAGATCGGTTTTTCATTTGTTCTCTTCTAATCAGAAAGAACCGTTTTTTTCCATTCTATCGTTATGAAATTTTGGTCTCCTGAAAATCCACAAAATGTGTTTTCCACTTTTTGATCAGAATTCGTCTCTCGAACTTAACTAACCAAGCGTGAGGTCACACAGGACATAATGTTTTTTAATGAATAACAGAGCGTTATGCAGCAGGCACTCTTCCGCTGGAGATTCAAAAAAATTGAATTTAAAAACTAAATAAGTAGTCGAAATTCAATTGTTTGACCGCCTCTTGCGGTGGTATGGTCTTGTAATATACCCAATAATGTGGAGTGCTGTTCAAAAACATTTGCGCCAGCAGGGATTCGAACCCTGTTTCACTCTTTCCGGGAGCGTGTGAGATCTGGATTCGATTCCCGGCTGACGCAAGTGTTTTTGCACAGCACTCCACATTAAAACTGAATATGTTTTATAGCCGCAAATGCTTTCAATAAATTCTTTTTTTTTCAGAAACTTGATATGATCGACAAGTTATGAAGAATGCACAATATACCTCTTTAATAAAACTTTGCAGTCATTGAATAGCATGCCAATCGCTGATTCTATTACAATGCTTGGTTTCCTAAAAGACTTTCCCGTTGCACAGTACCGCCAAAAAGAATGTTCCGCTTCCTAAACTAGACAGCTAATTCCTTCTCAACAAATTTATCAATAAGTATATAGTACAATTTAACGGATAGAAGCGCTCCTATCGTCTCAGAAAGATGGCATTTCTTGAAAAGACACATATAAACATTCTTAATACAAAGAGAGTCCGGGCGACTTCAAAATTCGCACTTTTATTTGGAGAAACCACATCCTTGCAGATGACATATTTTCAACCCCTAATGTACACTGCTATCTCCTATCCCGTGAAATTGTGACTTGGTAAAATGTTTTCTGCAGTACACGACTCCCAAGAGAATTTTACACTGACCTTTTGAAACACTAATTTTAGCTGATGGGGATATAACATGCTCTGAACCGTGTTACGCTGTTTTAGCGCAAAATATGTTACATCTTTATCAGATTACATTTTTTTGAGCGGTTGTGTAAGAAACCGTAGATAAAAAAGGTACTAATTTTATCTTCAGGATCGTCGAGATTTGTGGTATCGAATGACTTTTGGAAATCTAGCGAAATCATGTACAAATCTCAGCCGAAGAAGCAAAGCGATTAAGTATGGAACAAAGTTTCATTTTTTCTGCTACATCAAATTGAAAAACACCTCTACAGAAACTAAGCACGCTGCTGATATCGTCGAAATCTAGATTTTCTAGTGGTTATTTTTAAGAAAGATCTTGCTCGGAGAGAAAGGCCTATAAAGATTTGTGTACCAGCACAGGTAGCGGCACGTCGTCCCAAATAAATTAACCACTTCATCTTCCGAATTATATTGTCCTCTATCGCTTGAGTCACTTTAACCAGAGTGAGGATTCTTAACAACTAAATCATTTCTCATGCTGTCATCGGCTTCATCACTCAACTCATCATCGTTATTGTTTGCCAACAAGCGATCGAACAGGATTTTTCACTCTTCACGTGCTGAAGAGAAATTACTTGAACTGGTGGAAGGAAAATGTTCATAAGAAATATATGAGTCAGGAGATCTCTGATGTGCTAAGGGACCTCCAAAAGCAGCCGCATGTGGTAGTACTGAAGTAATTTACAGAGTTGGAAATATTCAAAGTTGAGCAAATTGCCCTAAGAGCATTCACGGAAAATGCGAGGTGTACCTAAGGTTAGTGCACACTTCCAGTGACATAATTTTCAGAATATCTGATGTGCGTAGCAAAGAGAAATCTCAGCTTTTTAAGTATACCAAATAATAAAAAATTTTGGGAGTTGTCGATGAACTGGCTTTGCTTGAGGTATGCAATATCATTTTCGACAGGTAATTTATTGTTTTCCATTCCAATGACTAAGTTAGTTTTTGCGTAATGCATGGAATAAGAGGATGTCAGAGCTAAAAAAAAGTACTGACGTAGTACTATTTACATGACTGAAATGTATTAGATGCTGAAAGAACTATTATTACATAGAAGGTGATTGTTTTTCACACAAAAGGTTTATGTGCACTAAAAGCATGGAAATGTGTGTGGAAAAACAGTGAGTGTGCATAGGATGAGAGAAGAGCAGAAATTTGTTCCAACGCGAAGAAAACCATACTTTTCAATTGAAAATCGAACACCGCTTATGAACTGCGCTGCGCTTGATTTGGATAGCCGTCTCGATTGGGTCAGTTTCCAAACATTTCGACAGCCTCAACTAGAAAGCGATTACCAACTTTATAATATACGATTGAAAATTTCTAAGGCGTTTTCAAAAACTATACGATATATTTGACGAACCATAAAAGAGCAACAAAGGCAGTTCTCAAAATATTGACTTGTGTTTCAAAACCACCACAAAATCCACATTTTGCTTGCATCTCCACATTCCTGTATTTCACAATAGCTTCCTGTACGGTTTAGTACACATAGCGGGGTCGATATGTAAAACTTGTTCGGTTAACGTTTCACTCGTTTCGCGCTCTTCAGAGTGGAATGATCTGAGCCGATTCTGCACAGTCGATCGTCCTCGTTGTGGTCTAACATTTACACTTATATTTCACACCATACCCTGTCGTTAGAATGATAAATAAGCATTGAACAATTTCAAGAATTGTGATGACAACAAAGGTTTCTGAGTTCAATCACAATACTAAAAATGAAAACAGTTCCTTCTAATTCAGTTACTTAATCATCAGCAGTGAAGATATTCACAGACGATGAAAGGTCGTGGCGAACAATTCATTCGTTGCAACGTATCCGTTAATCTCAGTAAGTGGAAAACAATATCCGAACTAGTTTATAATCACTAGGGAATACCCAAAACGTAATTTAAGAAAAGCCATCGGTGGTGGTGGCTGATGGTGCTTGTCACAAAGTATATATCTCCTAGTTCTTTTCCGTTATCCAAGATCAAATGAAATTCGCCCGATTTGCTGGGAAAGAAATTTCTTGTAAGAGTTCTGGTAATCACTCGATTGCCTGAATCTCTAACTAGCGTAATAAGTGATTTTTAGAGAAAACCTTTTTATGACGCTTTGGCGAAAGGTGAGCTTTCGTGCTTCACTTATGCGTTTTTCTTGCAAGACAGAGCTCTTTCTCGAAACTATTAGCAGTCATTTGATATTGTAAGTTCTCACGATTTCAACGATGTGCTTATCTTCTAGAGAAAGACCGTTTCTCTGCACACAACTTGGATGGGCCTATTTTTCGGTTAATCTACGATCGGAGGGTCTGGCGGCCGCACATTTGATGCGGCTGTCCGCCACTAACGACTGATAGGGATTATGTGAAGTGTAATTTCTGTCATTCAATCGAGTTTTTTTTCACGCTTCGGAAGAAACACCTGATCAAACGCATGACTCTGATAATGAAAGATCTTCTCTACACGTCCATGGACTTTTCGTACTTCCAGAGAAGTATAGTGAGTTAGCGCGGTCGACGAAGAACATGATTTTATTCTGAAATTCATATCGTTATGGAAGAGTTTCAAAAAACCGTCTGTGTAACAAGCTAGCTAAAAATTTAAGCCTTCGAGAATTAACTAACACTTTTGTGAAAAGTTCTTCTCCAGCGAACGGGGTGGAATATTTATTTGCTCCACTATAACAGAAAGAAACCTATCTTCCTTCTTTATCCTATCGCTATACCCTAACTGGCAACTTGCATTCGTTTTCTATTCAGCCGTCTGGTACATCTTCTCTTTGTTATCGACGCAATCACACTTCTACTGCAGTATAGGATATTCAATTATTGCTCGTTAAACTTTCTTGGTAGTTACACTCTTTCGTGTTCAGTGAGATCTCTCCGTATGCAAGCTTTCCTATATCGTCTTTTCTCGCATAATTTTCTGCGTTAACTCTAACAAGCATTGCTTTGTCTTTGACAAGAAATAGATTCCCGAAAAATTTGCAAACATGTTCCAAACGTTTATCATATCTTTTTTTCTAGCAATGTTACACACACTCTGAGTGATTGGTAGTGGTTACTGTCTTTTTGTCTGTCTGCATGGGCTTGCAATTCTCTTGAGTCTATATTGCCCATTTCTGCGTTAGTTAGCATACCCTACATGTGTGTTCTTCATTTCTACATCACCTAATTGATATGGAACATGAGTCGGCCGTTCATGCATCCACGCACTTCAAAACAAGTAGTTTTCATCGTAGTACTCGTCACACAGCTCGCCGATAATTAAGGTTAATCAGCCCATCATCTGTGACATTAATTATGCAGCGCAACTAATACAGTAATTAAATCTGTTTAGCCGTTCCGAGGTGTTATTGATCTAAGTTATTGAATATTGGCGAAGCATACAACAATACGGTCAGTAATGCAGCTTGAATATACAATATTCGAGGTGGGCGAACGTTTCAGCGGGTCGCCTTCTACAGAGCCTGGAAAGATCACATTGATCCACAATCCACTAAGCCAAACCTCCATAACCCCAGCAGAAAACGTTAGAAACGAATTCTGGATCGCATAGTAAGAACTTCATTTCGGAACACTCACCGTTATGATGCTTGGTTATATCAATTATTCATTCAAGACCAGCCGCTTGAGGTCAGTGCATCAGTGGGCTGTGCCCTACTCAGGCCGGAACGATCAGCCTAAGTTATGGTTCGAGGTCACGCGTGATTTCGAGGCACTCCTCTTTTCGGTTCATTTTCGGACCTTTGTTGTGTATCCAAAAGGCTTCCAATGTTTTACGCGCAGATGTTTTTGATTCCTGTGCGAGGATCGTGAATGACGCCGAAAACTACTCCTGCATGTTTTTGGTCCCTATGCGTGCCTAGTGGAGTTTTTGAATCACAGTTGCGTAACCCAGCTAGGTGCTCTTTTACACGGATAAAAGTGGCCTACCCGTTTCGCCAATGTACTCATCGTCGCATGCCTCGCAGGAGATTAGATAAATTATACCCAATCTCATACAGTCGCCGTCTCTGCCGTTTGGCAAACTTTGCAGTCAATGGTTTCACAGAGGCGGTCGTACAGTCGGTTGCGGACAAATTGGCGCTTCAGTGTCCTTGGGCGTATTTCAACTATTGCTACTGAATCATCCAAACCTGTTCTTTTTAGGCGGCTTTTAATAGCTGTGCTTATTTCGTTAGAGATAAAAGGCAGAAGGAAAGGAACCTTATTTTCGTCAAACTTGTCGTTTGGGAGTATAGAATTTCCTCTAAATCTAATCTGGGAAGCTCCTACCGTATCGTAGTCATTAGAGATGGCTATTTTTCGCGCCAAGCTTGAAATTTCTACCTTGTGTTCTTTTCTTGTGCACACATTTGTCGGTGTTCGGAACATGTTCTTCAGAAGCGCGCGTTTTACGTGCGAAGGATGAACTGATAGGTAGTGACTAAGATGTTTCTGTTGCTTGGCTTTCGGTACCATTTTGTATTGTAGGAGTTTTTGGACAGGTTGACCTGAACGTTTAAAAATGGCAGCCAATTTTCTTCCGGTTTCTCACGGGTGAACTTTATGTACTCTGACTGGCTATTTAACAGCTCAAAACATTTGTGCATCTACTCTTGGGTTGAGCAAACGACAAAGCAATCATCTATATACCTACAGTAGAGTAGCGGCCGTAGATCGATTATTAGGCTTTCCACTTTAGACATAAAGGCTATAGCAAGTGTTGGCCTAGTCGTTGTCCCATTGCCAGCCCTCTGATTTGGGCAAAATAGTTCCCGGACCATCTAAAGATTGAACAGTTTAAGGCATTCTTCTAAGAGAGCCATAACCTGCCGGATGGAGAAGACATACATGTTCGTGGTCCTTTCGTGCTCCGTTAGAAGCTCGTATGTGGCTTGCATTGCGGATTCATTTGACACGTTTGTATAAAGGGCGGTTACGTCGAACGATTCCATCACGTACGAGTTGCTGGGGGACGTGCTACGTAAGTGGTCTAGGAACATTATGGTGTTGGTGAGATGGGCTGGAATGTGTTATAGTAATTGGACTAGTATTAGGTCTAAGAACCACGTTATCCTGCCCATTGGCCCGCCTACGCAACTGATGATGGGTCTAACTTTGAAATTTGATGGATTAGTAGACAAAAGATCATCAGTGCATACTAACTTATGAGTTTTGATAAGTAAGTATAAGACGGAGCATGATGGTGGGCTAAGTTTTGGTTGAGAGATAACGGAGGTTTTAAGCCAGCTGAACTTGCTATTTTTACCCATTTTTAGTTCAATTTTCGACATTGTTTTTGGAATTCCTTATCAGATGATGGGCGATGAAGTGTGGTGTCTTTAAGGTGGTTTTTTGTTATCGCAATATCTAACTGATCAGGAATTACTACAAACTCTCCTCCGTTGTCACTAACTGATAGTCTAATTGTTTTGGAATTAATTAGCTCCCGTATCTGTCGCATGCCACTTTTCTGCGCTGATATTAGGTTGGAACTAAACATTCTCCGCGGTAGTGGCTGAGGATTCTAAGAGTTTCGTCTGAAAATATGCGAAAATTGACTTTGTTATTGGAGTGTTGCTGCCTAAAGAAGGCTCGAGGAAAAGGTGGTGTTGGTATCGCCCCTAGGTTTTGTTGTTCGTGCGTGTTGGATGATTCAAGTCTGGCTTTATAGCGGAGTCGGTCTTGGAGTTCTTGCGAATTGCATGCGAGACTGCACACGGTTTCCTTAGAAATGGGTTGAGCTGGTGAGAAATTTGGGCCCATTTCCAAGAGAGAGCGCGCATTATCGGAAAGAGTCATGCCTTTTAACACGGTGACCCTTGATTGATCTAGCACATTACTGATGTTAGATTGACTCTCAGGGCTTTCGTTTATAGTATTGTGGTGTTTTGTTGATGAAGCTGATTTACGCGATTTGTTCAAAAGATTTGCGACTTTTCTGCATAGAGTCACTTTAGTACTTGACCTAATAGACTCGCGGATCAAGAATGACCCATCCTTGATTTTCCTCCTAATACGTTAAAAAGGCAGAGGAACCAAATTGATTAGGCAGCATAATCAGCCACAAAAAAATTAATAATATGGAAATCAATGTTTCTTCAAAAAAATATACAGCTATGCTTTCCGAGCGATACGTGCATCGAATAAAATAATCTGTGCAGCGCATTTCGTCATCATTTTGCGGCCTACGCTTCTTAGCTCTATTTTCAGTGTTTACAAAATGCTTCATTTTACGAGTCAAAAATTCAGGCGACAAAGTTTCGGAGAAAACTCTGCGGAAAAGTAGATTCATCGCCGCTATGGTCTATATACCTCAAGTCTATATTCGATATTTGTAGATCTGGTTGATCACGGACTGATTCACTTAAATCTACTCTAAATACCGTCGCGAATGAAAAAAGCTAGGTTTAGACATATGATTATGGTAATGATTTATTTCAATTTGCTTTCCTCATTTAGCGGCAGAAAGTCATGCAAGAAAACCGCGCTTTCTTCATTAATTGGTTTCCTTTCCGAGCAAAATGTTGCATAGAGACTTACTAAAAGCGAAGAGTGAGAAATTTTCTCACCATTGCAACATATTGAATAAAATTAGTGAAGACTTTGAAGACGGGGTATTGATGGTGCATACATAGGAAGTCCTTTCAAAATAATCAGCTTCGTGCATAAGAAGAAAAACTGTTCTGTTTTTATAGAAAAAGAAACGCAACTGATTAATATTAGGCTAAGGAAAAACTTCCTCAACTTCTGCAAAAAACTTATATTTTATGTTTGTTTTAGGCAGCGTCGGTTATCATAAATTCAGGGGAATACCTCAGGAATACTGAAAAACAGTCAATGGCTCTGGTCAATCACAGTTGGAGCAAACGTTGGGTTCCAAAGAGTAAAGTTACGCCATCAGTTGCACGTCAAAATGCGTTTGGCTAAAAGGTTATAACCTGCATTTGGTGAAATTATGAAGGCGTCCTGCATGTCGAATTTGCTCTGAATGATCGCTCCATCAATGCCAAACTCTACTAAGAGCAGCTGGACCGAGTCTATGGTGCGTTGAAGAAGAAGCACCCGACATTGATTTGTCGGAAGCGCGCGCTGTTTCAGCATGACAATGCCAACGTCGAACCGCAAGGAAGACTACGGAAAAGTTTGGTGAATTGAAAAGAGTAAAGGGCATGCTGCTCCCAGTCTACAGTTCAGATGTGCACCGCCCGATTATGACCTTTTCCGCTCAGTGTAACATTTCCTGTTCCTGCGTGAACGCCGATTCGAGACATTTGATCGAGTTGAAAAGGCATGTCAGGGGTTTTTTGATTCGAAGCCCAACGAACGGTATTTCGAACAAAATCGGAAGCTTGCAGATCGTTGGATTAAGATCGTGGATAACGATGGTCTTATTTTGAAATATAATTGTTGTGTTGTTTTGAGCTGATTTTATGTATAAACTTCGAATTTTTAGCGAGTGTTAAGGAACTTTTCCTCAAACTGATAGATCCTCGAATTCCACTCATTTTTGATCAAGAAAGGGCATTTCAGTCTTCACCTCTCAAAAGGTTGAATATCAGATAAATCAAAAGTGTATCTATGAGGCTTCTAATCATACCAATACCTCACGACAACACTTCTGAATCATTATTTTCGAAGAGTGCCATATTTTCATATCAAACCCTTTGATTTTTGTTTTTCTGTTGCGAGTAAGCAACCATGTCTTCTCATTAGGTTCTGCTATTGAGCTAGATGCCTCATGAATGACTTCTTTTTCTAAAATAGATGCGGGATTTATCCACTGCACGATATCACAAGCGGCGATCCATATGCTTATCAATCCTCTAATTAAAGACTGACTGAAATGGCTAGCAGTATATAATTTTCATGCACACTTAATAATAAACGCTTCAATACTATTATTATGAGTCTAGAAAAACTGCTACAAGGAAAACTGATAAAGAAGGAGATGAAATTCGTGCCGTGAATCCACTTTTTTTGAAAGGTGTTCAGTGGCATTTCGACGATATTTGTTACATTGTCTTCAGCTTACATCTGTATCTTCGCTATCTTTTTTCAGTGAATTCCATCGCCTATGACTTTGGAACTTTTCGCTAGCATCACAATTTTAGCCTTTTACTACGTCGTCTAAATCTTATTCGAAACTTAAAGTATAACATGAATTAAAACTACAAAAGCAAATCGGGGGCGACTGGATTTCGTGACACAAGACATCAGGCTCCTACTTTTGCTCGCATCTCGGCATTCTTTTGTATGATAGTAATGATGAACAAGAACAAGTGGTACTTTTCAGGAATGAAATCAGAGGCTAGACTCTTTGTTTTCGATATGCTCATGACTAATGATGCATGTAACACTCCAATGGATGTCATATTTCATGTACTGATTGCTTCATTCTTCCTTCAATGATGCTATCTGGGTGACTACTGAAGTGTAGTTAACTAACGTTGTTCCCTTATCCTCTCTCTGTTTGCATCTTTCTTTTGAAATTTGCAACAACATTGGTAATGTGGATTATGTATCTGAAGGTATGGCCCATCATTGCAAAAATTGCTCAAAAAGTGAAATAAAACATTTTTACTGTCATATGCTGGATTATAAAAAAATTTTCAGCGCTTTGGCACGTTTAGTACTTTCTAGTTGGAATTTTATTGCTATCTTGTAAATATTTCCAAGTTTTCTGAAGTGTAAATGATGAAGAAATTTTCTGTGTCATTCTGTGGGCTTAGGTTTTCACTTTCATTTGATAGTGCTAAAGTGAAGTACCCGAGCTCGAACGTAAGCAACCTAAACCTTTGAAGTGCACGAAAGGCATGTGAACGTGTAGGCGAACTCTCGGATCGTCAGAATTATGCATTATATTTAAAGTTCCATTTGAAGAGGAGAAAAAAAATTCTAATTTGATAAGTAAAATTGCGCGCTACACGTGAATCGCGCTGCGCGATCGATTAAGTCGCCTGGAAAGCGAAGGCTCCGAGTGTTAAATGTATTCTTTCTTCCGATCTAACAGCCCTCTTTGAGGCCCTTAAAAACTGATCTTTGTTTCAGAATCATACAGTTTGTGGTATCGAATGAGTACTGAAAATGATATCTACAAATCCTAGCGTGCAAGCAAGCACTCTGAGCACTCCTAGTGTGAGATTCAGGCTTATTTTCGTTTCTACAGCACTTCAAGAATTTTTTAAAGAAAACTCTATTCTTGAAGTCTACGGAATCTAAGCTATCGAATGATGATTGAAAGTTTAGAAAATTCGAAGAATATCTTTTCGTCCTCGAAGGGCGAAAAATAGATCCTTCTAACCTAAAAAGAACACAAAATTTTTTCCGCTATCCATTAACATTTCTTTCGTCTACACGGACAAATATCACGCAACCTGAGAAGGATAGCACTTCTTGCATTTAGTTCTGTTGTCAGTATGCTTCATTTGTGAAAATCTTTGGGTTTACATGTGGGTGTGTATGCCGTTAGAAGTTTTTGTATACATCATTATTGTCGGTGATCATTAGTTGAATCTATTTCTATTGGACTTGTAAAAATAACTCAGCAAGACATTTTAAATTTTTGTTTGCAACTGGTAATTGAATTGGACTTTTCACAGGCGAATTTGGGTGATCGTCCGTTATCGGGCAGAGATTTCTGAAAGAAATTTCTGCTAGACAATGACTTTTCACTGAACTATCAGTCATTTTTCAAAAACTCTCTCTCGGATTACCTAGAAGTGGACTAGTTTTTTATGCCTTTTTGGAGCGCTGTAGCACTGAAAATTAATATTACCTTTGTGTCTAGCACTTTCAAGATCTTTCCAAAAATAATGTCGTTTTTGAATTCTCAGGTTCAGGCTTTCGAATATTCCTAAACAGACTAATGTAATTTTTGTCCAAAACAAGAATCTCCTCAAAAATCTCTATCCGTTAACAGAAAAGTGCCCAAAATCTGGTTTAGTTGACCAACACCGAAAGGATAGAGGGCATAAATGGCTCTACGATGGTATGATTTGACGAGTGGATTGTGAATATTACACGACATGTTAACCATTGCGCTTCTCGCGTCCGTGGCTGTAGGGGTTTGTTCTTACCCATAATAAAGGAAAAATAAAGTCTGCAGTGATGACACAATATGAAATGTATGGAATTCCAACTATAATATAAAAACATTGCCACTAATCATTATAAAATGAACATCATTCTTTACCAGATCCAGTTTCTTGGCCATAAATGTAAAATTAAAGAATGATGACAAATATTAGTAATGTATATTCATCAAAAGCCAAACCGTGATCGTAATAAATTCGTTGATAAGTGAATTGTTATAATTTCAGAATAGACAAACTTGACGTAATTTATGAATTTCCACCTTTTCAGAAACTCTTTTTCAGAATAAGTTGTTCATTTTCTCATATGGTAGTCCTTTTGTTGATAATTCTTTTTATCAAATGAACATAGCGATATTGACCCATTTCATGTTGACTGTTTATTTAACCTCGCTCTAAACATTCAGTATAATCTGTAAGAATGTTTAAAGCCTCACCGAGGTTGTTACATCAGAGCCATACGCGTTTCGGAGGTATCGCCCCCTCATGGAGGCCCACGCCCCCACGCTGAACACTACTTTATAGTAGGGATGGAGATATTCCCAAGTGATGCGTTGCTTTGTCCAAAATACGTTTCTTCTTGCTTTAGCGAATTATTCGCTTCTTTCTACAAAAATGTAATATCATGGCCTTCTTTCCAGAAATCAGTAATTTTATGTATCCTACAAGCAGTCTTTATTTTACTGCCTTTGTAGTAGTGTTATGTTTTATAATTATATTTTCAAGAACGATGAATGATATGCAAAACTTGTAACCTCAAGAGAATGTTGATTCTGCCTTCCAGTCTCATCGAGCGCGAGTGCTAGCCACTACACTATCAAGGCCTTCAATCTGCCATCACTCTATCTGCTATACAAGACAACGAAACTGCCCAGCCAATTGCCAACGGGTTATTTGGTAGCGGTATAGTTGAAACAGGGGTTCAGCTCCCTTCTGAGATTACATTTTTCATATACCTCTCAGTACTTTTAGCTATAATTTTGCATGTAATCATCGTGGAAAGGATTCTTGTCAATGTTTGTCAACGATTGTGACTGTAAATGTAGAAGATTTTCGACAGCAATTTTTCTTTTCTTTCTAGATTCTGTGATTAGTGGTCGAGCTTGTTCGCTGTGAAACTATGGAATAAGTTAAGCGCAAGTGAATCGCTGCAAAGGCAGTCGTCACTTTTGTTGAATGGAGGGAAATCTTTACAGCTGAATCTGATAGCATGCAAAGGATTACGGAAGGATAGAGAAGTGGCTGATAATTGCGACGAGCTCTAAATCGCTATCTGGGTACAAGTTGCGTACAGTCTGTGAGAATTCAGGACCCATGCTGCATGAAGTTTTTGGTTCAATAGTGCAAAATCTGTTTTCCACATGCACACCTTCGATTACCTTAGTGAGACTATAGCTGTTCCACGTTCATCGGCATCATGGAGCTTCAAGTATATGAGAGATCTGAATTGATTCAAAGGTGCAAGTTTTGTTGGAAGACCAAGAGTGATATTTCATTCTGCAGCAATTTTTTTCCCAGGAAGACAGCTTCACAGCACAGATTTCGAAAGATTTTGGAGAAAACAGCGCACAAAAGTGCTTTTCTCATCATTTTTTCATAAAAAAACAGCATTTATCTCTGCGTTTCCGTATTTGTTCTTATTCAAAGCTAAACATCGGACTATCGGCATACCAAGCCGGCTTTTTGAAAAACACACTTAAATAACGCCGAGAAATTCAAAGCATAATTATGTTCCACTTGCGCATTTTCTCGTCGGACAGAGCTCTTTCTATAGAGCGTAAAATTACTTCAAAACTGCGCTTATTTCTGAAAAAACCGTTTCTCTGCAATGCAGCATGAAAAATAAAATTGAATGAGCGTGAGCAAGCAAGTGCTTTTGGCCAGTTTGCGGGCTGCTGGATTAGGCGGCAGTGGGGATTACGCAAAGATCGATCTATTTTCAACTAGGCTTATGCTGGTCAATCTTTGTTACTTCATCAAGAATTGTTTCTCCGCTTTGAAAGATTGTCAGATAAAACGTATAACTTTGCTACCAAAAGATATTAAATGCATTTATTTTGCCATGTTTAAGGAGGCCAGAACGTCCTAATTGTAATCAGTAGTGATTCAAAGACATTCAGATATTACGAGATATTCTCCACACGTTTATATGCTTGACAATCGATCAACCATCGCGTCAGCCGCCTTGCCGCCTCACTCAACAGCTTGCAAATTGGCCTAAGACTATTTCCTCGCTTATGTGATTCAATGTTATTTTCCGTGCTGCGCTGCAGAAAACCAGTTTTTTCGAAATATAAGCATAGTTTTAAAATTGGAAAATTTTACGCTGTTGAATGGTTACTAATAGTCGATAAAAGTAAGTCTGTTTTGCGAGAAGTATGCGCATGTGAAAGATAAACCTGTTTTGATTTTTCAGCCTCAAAAAGGGTCTTCTCAAAAAAAAACTGTGAGTACGCGCATAGTTCGGGATTTAAGCTTTCTATTAAACGCTAGCACTCTTCATGAAAACTTTTTGTGGAGCGTAAGGGATAAGCTTGAAAATCTCTGCTACGGAACGGAAATGAACCTAAGTTTTTATTATGAAATTGGACCGCCATTTTATGAATTTAATTTTCACTGAATTCGAAATTTTGAAAAATAGAATTGCAGTGCCTTGTAAATGAGAAACGAACAGATTTTACCTTCAACGCACACCTGTTTGAAGAATTCCAATTTTTTTTTAAATTTTTAGCTGGACTTGCTTCATGACTGAAGAATTCTATAGGATTTCCACCTGCACTAAAATAAGACACGTATTCACAGAGAGTATTCATTAACATAACTGCCTTGTGCGACTACTCTGAAAGATCTGATTGTGTAATTTCCATTAAAAAATCGCCACTATCGCGGCTTTGTAATTGTTATCTAGGAAGCTTCGTCTAAGGAAAAAAAGATACCAATCCTTGAAACCACTTCAATATTTGACTATACTATAAATTGCCGCGAACACACCTTACTGAATATTGGAGGCCTATGGAAATCTCTCTTTACTGAGCCTCTTTATCAACCCTTCTTTTTTAGAAGAGTCTGCCTTCTACTGTTCGTCTTTCTTCTATTCTGTTCTATACATCATCACAACTTCACTTCACTGTTTTTTTTTCAGCTGTAGTAGAAATTTTCGCGAGAAATGGAGACATCGAAAGAGTTTCCTTCAAGGCTAGTCCCAGACTGCTTACAGTTTCAACATTTCAACATTATAACAACATATAATATTGAAGCTTGTTTATAAGCACATAGATCTTATCCGTAGGGAATAGAGTGCATGGACTTGCTTATGAAACTTTGATATAAACTTCTTTTTTGCAAAGGTTAGAATTTCTTCACGGCAAGTTTTTCCACGAATTTGATTAGTACCAACTGAAAATTGAAACTCATCAAGTTCCAAGTACGGTTTATGGCATTCATTATCAAGATATAAAGTTTGGGGCAAGCTTCTCCTTTTTGCTCTCAATCATGTTCCTACCAAAAACAAAAAATTATGTCATTGGAAATAGCATCTGAGAGAGGAGACATACTAATAATCTTATATCTTGTGCCCAGTAATGAAGACATGGAAGTTTTATGAATTGCAAAAAAGTTATGTGAGAGAAAAGGACAGCAATAGAATGAAGTTCTTTAAATCTATATTCTATGTGGGCTTCCAGACGTGGGTCCACCTCTGGTTTCTAATTAATGGCAGAAGTACGTCGCCACAACATCTTATTAGTTCTGCCGACGACTTCCATGTGCTGGCCGACATGGTAGCTTACCATATATTGAGTTTGTTGTTCAAATCATATTTAGGTTAGCCCTTTTGTGGAAGCGAAAATTTTTTTAGCGCAGGAAATCTTTAGTCTCAGATCTAGATTTGAGCTTCGCTCAGTATTAGATGCGTAATTTGTTATCAGCTGATAGTCATTTCAAATACAGTCCATAAATCCAATTTAACGACTTTACTCGTAGGGTGAAATACTTATCATTGGAGGCGTTTTGTATAACAAATAGATCGTTACCCTCTTATATGGGAATCCTTTTCAAACAACGATTTACTTTGATAGCGAAGCAGCAAAATGGACTTTGAGCTAGTAGGCGGATTTAGATTGTAGAAGAATCGTAGCAGTTAGGCCATACTTTGATCCTGATCTGGGTAGCTTCCAAAAGTTGTGATTTTGGAAGAAGTCTGTTTCAATTTCCTAGTGGGTTTCAGTTCGACTCTACCCGTCACATCGTACTCAGTCGACTAATCGCCACTCCTTAACGATGATTCGAAGATTTCCTAGTGCAACTTGAGACTTCACAGTAAAGACCCTCAAATCGCATTCAAATGGTCAGTTAGGGAAGAACAGCCAATCACACACATAAGCCCATATCATCGGGGAATTGTAGTTGTAAAACAACGATTCCGCTTAAATATGACTCATCTCCAACTATTGCGATAATCGAGCACCCTTTCTATTTGGATTGCTTTCTTGCATTTATAATCGACAAAGATTTCAGGATGCATGCTAAGTCCTCCTTCTGAATGGTAGTTAAGGTTGCTTGAGTGTCATTCCCATTCCAATCGTTCTGTGGCAAGCTAGTGGACTTTGAGACCTTGACAGTAGATCTTCGTAGATCGGAGAAATGTTCAATCACAAAAGTGTAGTATTCGTTTTCGGTACTTTTCTGTTATTAGTCCTCACTTACAGTATTTGTGGAAGATGTAGTTTCCGGTTTTTGAAGCTTGAGCAGTCATTCGATAGCGTAAATCACGAAAAATTTGAAGAATCTTGGTCCTTTCTGAATAGGAGAGGACAAGTGAAATATCGACCTCATTCGCTGGAGAGCAACTTTTCATAGGAGATTAGTATCCATTCAAATTCTTAAACTTAAGGCTACAAAACTACGTCGCCGGTTTTCCTAAACACCCTTTTTGTTACGTTGTAGCATCAGATCAAAAATTATGTTGCACATTCGCCTTTTACCTTCATTTTTATCACGCGTATCAGTCGCTGAAAGCCCGAAAGCACATAATTGTATAGAGAATTTTTCGCATTATCTTATTCAATCGCTTTACCTGAAGCTTCTTTCAAAGCGAAGAAAAATTTCCTGACTGAAAAACAATATGTCGCTCGTCGCGCTTCACCCCACCCCACCCCACCCCTGCTCCTCCCCTGCCGCTGCCCTCGCCATGTCCAACAGCTGATAAATAACGCTACCAAATTGTAAATCTATCTTATTTGCTCTGCTAAACTGTGTCTCCAAAAAATAAGCATATCGCTAGAATCACAAATCATAATAGTACCAGATGATTACTAATAGTCTATAGAAAGAGCTCTGCCCGACATGGCTTAAAACACGAATCAAAGAGCCAGAGGAGTTCAGAATATCACAGGACTTTTTTGAAATGCAAACATATTTTTGTGTTCTATGAAGCTTGTACTGCACTAGCACTCTAAGGAAAGAGTTTCGTTCAGCGAAGTATAAACGAGATAAGACAAAAAAACACGTGATTTCATGAAACATGTTTATGTTTAAAATGTTACAACGTTATAAGGGGGTATTTCGAAAAACCGGCGAGGTGGCGCTGTAGTCTCAATTTCAGCTTTCGAATGGTTACTAACACTCCTGTGGAAAATTTCTCTCCAGCCAATTAGATTGGTTTTTCATTTGTCCCCTTTCAATCGGAAAGAACCGAAAAATTTTATTTAAAAAACGGCTTCCTTGATAGGCTGTAACAGTAAAAATAAAACTGTATTCCTCCTTCAAACGTTTCTCGCTAAACAAACTTTTTCACTGAGTCTTTTAGTGAACATTCGATTGCTTGAATCTCGTCGATTTTGTTAACATATTTGGTTCCTGAGGAGAACTTCTTAGTGCGCTCTAGCAATCAGAAGAATATTGGGTTTCGCAAGTTTGACACTGAAAAAGTGCGGTGGCTATGTGGCCATGTTGTGAGATCCCTATCCACATACATGCAGAGCATGTTTATTTGGTGCCAGTGTAGCGCTACGGGAAACTTGACTGTCTTCTGGCTGCTCCAGCGCATTAAAAAGTTTTCTTGAAGAACTGGCTACATTATTGGAACCGGCGATATTCAAGCTATGGAATGATTACTAAAGTCAAAAGGGAAGCCTTTGTTCAGATATAAATGCATGAATGAGGACACAACTTTATTTCTTAGTGTTACAGCGTAATTATAAACCTATTTTAATAAAGTGCATCTCGCAATCCTTAAGACTTGAGCTACTAAATGTTTGTAAAACTAAAGAAGAAAGTTAAAGATGCGTTTTTTTTTTCAAGGGATGGAATAAAGGTGCGGATAACGAAGATTGACTAGACCTGCGAAGGCCAATCTCCCTTTGGCTGTTATGGCGCACTAAGAATTCCTTTCAAAAACCAAATATCGGGATTTGTCGAGATTTGAGCTATGGACTTGTTGTAAAAGGTCTAAAAAAGGTTTGGTCAGTGAGAAATGTTTGAATGAGAAGCTCAATTTTATTTTTACTGTCACAGTGCACCAAAGGTCATTTTAGAAACAAAAAATCCCTTCAAATTTCTGAGATTTGCGCAATCGAATGGCTACTCAAATTTTGAAGACAACAAGAAATTACGTTTTTCCCGGTTGCTCGAACTGGGAAAGGATGAAAGAAATTATCTTCGCCTTCAAACTCCGCAAGGAATATGGTGCAGGAAACAATTTGAGACTTAGTGTAATCTGCTAGACATCTTCAATCAGATGCTTCACTTTCCAGACAAAGGTTTGATTTTTTTTCACCTTTTATTTGCAATGCAAGGAGTCCGATGTTAATTTATGTGCACTTGGCGGCTCCGTTTTGAGCATGTAGGAGGTACTGAGAATTTCACACATCTATAGCCACAATTTGAGACCTCAAATGTATGCTCTACCGCCCATGCACCACGTCACGTGGGAAAGTAGCAACGTGTCTAAAGTTCTTTTTGTCGAGTTGTTTTGGTGCTCAAAATACGCCTGTGGAGAGAAAAAAGAAGTTTATTTAAGTAAAGAAACCTTCCGCTCGTCACTAAAGATTTATTCACCATGGGTTAAGTTGATTCAGACAAGCAACCGATCAATATTCACTCATTTCGTACATTTACATCAGAGTATAGTGGCATTATCTTCCAATGACGTAATTTAATGCCCGTCTTATCTTCACATTTGTTTTTGTGCTCAACGAATCCCAGTAAGGAGTAAAATATGGACAAGTGTTTAAAGCTAGAGTTCAGAGCGTAACTTGTAGCAATCCACATTATGGTCAAGAACATCATTATCAATAAACGCGTTGCACAAATTACCGTGATGTGAGACATCAATCGGAGAGTAGATAAAGGTAGAAAAGGCGCCAAATTAAATTTCAAGTACGATTTCACACAGAAGGCAGGAATTCCGTGAACGGATTTTCTGGCATTGGTGAGTCACTTTTGCAGGATTTCTCCTTTTGAAAAAAAGTGGTAACAGTGTGCATCGCTGTAAGCGATAAAATTTCAAATACGAAGATTGACAAAATTATTGCGAACAAACGATATTCTTTATGCGTAATGTTAGAGTAGATTAACCCAAAACGGTTTCGACTTCGATATACACCTAAGCGAATTGAGTGTTGAGCAAAAAAACACGGCCTTAGGCGGGAGTTGAACCGGCGTTTCATCCAAACCGGGGACACGTGCTAAATACACTACACCAACGAGGCAGATTTGCTCACCAATCATTCTTCAACTACCGGGCTCGCGTGACGAATCCCGCCTGGGGCCATGTTTTTGCTCACCACTCAATTCTTTTAGGTATATATGTAACACCATAACACTGCAAAATTAGCATTAGAAATACTAGAATCTCGGAGTATTACATCTAACAGTGGCTGCCAGCTCAACTGGGTTTATCAAGCAAAATCGCATACCCAACCAAACCTGTTGAAGGTTGGTGGCTGACAGCTAACATAGAGATGTTGAAGAAAGAGTGGTAGAGCAAATGTGCCTCGGTGTGCAGTAGAATCAGCACGTGTCCCCCGGCATGGATGAGACGCTGATTCGATTCCCGTTTCAGGCCGTGCTTTTGCTCACAACTCAGTTTTCTTAGGTGTATATGTAACATCATAACACTGCGGAAAAAGCAGTAAAAATACTTGAATTTTGAGTAATACTTTCCTATGCTCCAAGCAGTAATTTATAATAGCCAGAAAGTATACACAAAGAGAGTGATGGTCTTTTACGAGACCTATTCTAGTTATGGTAAGTTAGGTGCACCTATGTATGCTTGCAGTCTCGTACTAATTCCAAATATGACAGCGGTTACTTGCTGCTAACTTGCAGCAACGTCGAGCATTGAAGATGATCTTTAGATATAAGGACGCAAAGAATATACTGCATACAATACATAGTTGTGACGACTTATAAGCTTCTTTTCCGTTAGACGACATGGGATCAAAAAACCCGATCTCTTTCACTGGACGAGAACTTTCCATAAGAGTTTCATTAATCATTCGAAAGCCTAAATCTCTTGCTAATGCAGTAAATGGCTGCTTATGGAAAGCACCCTTTCATGACGCTGCAAAATATGTAGTATTATGATTTATTAGGCCACATAGTTCGACTATAACATCTCTGGAAGCATGAAAGCGTATGAGTGTGTAGAGAAAATCTTTTAGTATCGGAGTCAGAAGTTTAATCTGAAGTTTCTTCTGAATCAAAGGAACTTTTCCCAAATGAATAACAAAAATCGGACTCCGCATATACCCGTCAAAAAGCCAGTTGATCGATGGCCGTGTTAAAGCGGCCTCGTCCGCTTTGTCCTTCCACCTCGCAGAATAGCCAAAATACCCATGGTCTCGTATATGGATTTGTCCTTCTTCCCTGCTGCGCTACAAAGGAAAGGTCTTTTCAGAAAGTAAGCACAGCGTGTGAATCTCTATATCTTACACCTTCGAATAATCACTAATAGTCCATAGAGCGAACCCTGTCTTGCGAGAAAAACGCATGTGTGAAGCAGAAATGTTTTCCTTCCGCTGAAGCGTTATAAATTATGGAAAAACTTTCTTAAAAAATCGGCCGCGTATGGCGCTGCACACAGATTCTTTCGAATGTATACTAACACCCTTTGAAGGACAAAAAACTTAGACCAGTATTTCGCCGAAAATGAAATCCCTCGTATAGTAATCCTAATAATATTCATCGCAAAATGAACTGAAATTAGGCAGAAGAAAGAGAGCACGTTGAATCTCATTTGGGCCTTTCAAAAAACCTACCAAGCAACTACATTTACAGCGATTTGCGAGTGCCGCTTGCTTTTATCTTCTCAGACAAAGGCAAAATAGTAATTTGCCGAAAGCAAGCGGATATGAAGTTTCAATAGTTGTGCTGTAGCCACAATGCTAAGCTTTCCGTCATCCACATTTAGTACCACTTAGTAAATATAAATTTTCAACAACACTTTGGCAGTGATCGTCTCTAATGCATGGGTTGTCAAAATCTTGTATCATTTTCATCATTGTTATAGTACCATATAGTGGGCTTCATGAATTAGCTAGTGATTGTTTTTTTTTAATGCTGATTCCAAGCCTCTGAAATACTAGGTTGAGGAAAAAGTTCCATAACACAGGGGAAAAATTGGAATATTATGTTCGTTTCACAAAGTATGTGAACGATCAACTTCGCAAGTAGGTCGGATGAGAGGCGGAACTATCTGGTCAATCACGGTCGGCGCAAATGATGAATTCCAAGAGGTCAAGCTCTGCCACTAGTTGCACGTCGAAATCCATTTGGCAAAAAGGTCATGATCTGCGTTTGGTGAAATTTTGAATTGTCTTGCATTCGGAATTTGCTGCGAATGGTAACGTCATCAATGTCTCTATTTCGAGCAGCTGTACCGAGTCTACGATACGTTAAAGGAAAAGCACCCGAAATTAAATCGTCAAAAACACGCACTGTTTCAGTAATACAATGCCAAAGCTCAGCAAGGAAAAGTATGATGAATAGGAAGGAATTGAGGCCTTGGCGCACCGAACCTTCAGTCCAAGTGCTGCTCCGTGCGATTAAGGCCCGTTTCCCGCTCAATGGAACATCTCTTGCGTGGACGTCGATTCGAGACATTTGATCAAGCTGAAGAGGCATGTCAGGAATTTTTTGATTCAAAGCCCATAGAATGGTATTTCGAGCAGATCCGGAAGCTTACAGATCGTTAGAAGAAGATTCGTGAAAAGTGATGGTCATTATTTTGAAGAATGACTATTGTTGCTTTAGATCGGGCATAGGCGTTGAATTGTCAAAGGGTGTTAAGGAACTTTTTCCTCAAACTATAGTTCATAAGACTAAAGCAAATATTTCTCTCAGCGATATCGTACATGGACTTAGACACATCACCTCACACACTTTATGTGAAGCTCCAGAGGCCTCAAATCCCTTAATTTACGAATTCTCCGAGCACATGGCACTATATCACATTGATTCTCGTAAAACAAATGTTGACGTACTGTTCGATTGGGCTAAAACTTCTACTTTAGAATTCTAGACGCAAAATTCACGCCCAGTTTAGAACACTGGCGTAATGGCGCACATCTTGATTTATATGGCATATAAAAAACAACGAAGTCGTTCTGAAATCGTGTATACTTTGACAATTCGCTCAAAATTACAAGAAAAGCTTTATACAGATGAGCTCATACAGCGCAGTGGATTAGAGTTATGTAGTACGCATTCCAATTTTTGTCAATCCTCATTTTAAAGATAACCAAGGCACACCTCCTTTTCGAAACAGTTGAAAAACTGACTTGATATTGTAACAAACTCTCGCAAGTGCGTAGCCCTTATAAGCTTTCATAAATATTTGATGCTAAGTGAGAACGAAGGCAGGTCCGTCCTATCATTTTGGGATTGTTTGGTGCCAAACATCTGCCCTTTATCCATTGTTCGCTGATGATGTCATACGTAATATTTCTCATGGTATGTCATTTTATGTGTTAAAGCACGATTCAAGTTCAACAAGGAAAAAATGATATAGAATGTACTCAAAAGATAGTGTTGACGTTTCTAAGAACAAACACTTCTTCAGAACTCTCAAAGTATTCATACCTTCAATCCGGAATCGAAGTTCTCAACAGACAGAGTGAGATTATTCCTTAAACACGGAACTATCCCACTAATGGCTTAAGATAGTCGCCCTCCTCGCAGTGCACGCACCAGCATTATTGGATTTACATTGAATGACGTAATATATTCAAAAAGATATCGCCGCAATCAGTGTGATGGGGGTTGCGCTATCACTGGTAGTTTTCTGCCGTTTTCTCCAATGCAATTTTTTCATGAATGTCCAACATGCATAGTACTTTCACGGCAATTAGGCGTGAAATTGTGCACATATAATGCAGGTAAAGTAGTTTCCTCACATAGGAAAGTTGAGAATCAAATATTTTCCTCACGTAGAAAAATTGGTTGGATTGAATCATTGCGGGCTCGCGTAGTTAGTTTTTTCATTTAAGAAGATTTGATGGATCCCATCGATTAAATTCAAATAGCAGTGTTTCTGACTTAGAGAGGTTTGATTAGTTGTATTATTACGGCAATCTTTGATTGTGCACTTTAAAAAAGACAATTAGTTCTTTTTCAAGTAAACATTATAATTAAGTCAAATCCTGAAGACTGTTAACCCATCAAAACCGTTGAACGCAGTAATTTATCACTGAGCGTACGTGCATCTTGCTTGTTTGGCCAGACATATCACGAGTACAATGCCTGATGTGACAAATTTTCTACAGATTGCGTCACTCGGTTGTGTTCCGCCCCTGAAGCGCACATGCCCTATTGGATAGATTTAACCTCTCAAAAAGTGAAGTCATTTTGATTTAGAGGGGTCATAGTAAAATTATGGTGACATGGAACTGTCGCCGTTGCATGCAACTGACATGTACATCATCTTCCTAACAATAAATTACATTTAACGCTATTCGACATCATGAACTGATACTCTCGCATAGCATCTAGTGTATCTCGAAAACGCTATCCGGTTGCTCTAAAATTAACACGAAGCGAATAACTTGAGTTAGTCTTGCTCAAATAATACACGAGAAACGCTTGAAAACGGGAAGGGAAGGAGAATTTTTGAAGAGAGAAGAAGCTGATAACATATCTTGAGCCTTTCATGAGGTCTTTTATAGCATTTATAAAGGGCTAGGCACGTGCTGCGGCTTTGAGCTTCATAAGTAGCATGATCTCTTTCTGTTCAGTCAATCCCTTGCAGGGGATATACACCTACATATAAGAGACGATAGCGAATTATTTCAAATTCACCTCATGTCAGGTGTTGAAACCCCTCAACATTTCAGTGGCCAACCGACGACCGCTCAAGTGTGGTAAAATGAATCATACCTTTCGACTGTTTTTGTGACGCTGACATGCGGTCATCTGAAATAATTCGGCGTCATTCTTCTATATGTAGTGGCATGTTCCTTGCAAGGACCTGCTGAACCGAAATATACCATGCTACTGATGAGGCTGCAAAGCCGAAACACGTGTCTAGCATTTGATAAATGCCATAACAAACCTCATGAAAAGCTGAAGATATCTTATCAGTTCATATCTTGATCATGGTCTACAAAAGCAGTCGAATGAGAAGGAAAGAGAAAGCATCTAAAATAATAAGGGGAAGCTTTTGCGAGATTCTAGTTTTTCTTAATTTTTACTGTCTATTTGTTTAGTAACTAGCATGACTTGATTACACACATTATGTGAATTCCAAAACTTCTTGAATCCGCCTCGTTATATCCATCATTAACAAGGATCAGATGCGTATTGTAAGGCTATTGTCGACCAGCATCGTCAGGTGGTGGCCAAATAGATGTCCATAGAGTCCTAGAATAACTTTGATGGAACGTTCTCAGTTTCTCTTTTACCAGAACTAGTCGAAGAAACTTTGGGATGTTGAAGCCAATTTAGACAGATTTGAATATGTTCACCTTCTTGATTAATTCGTGGAGGGCTTAAAGCAGTAATTTTGCACACGACTTTTTTGATGATGGAATAAAAATGTGATGTTATCTAACTTGAAGTTACGAACTGACCTTTATTTAGGTAGCACTTTGCCCAACCAAGCGTTGAAGACGAAATTGCCACTGCTGGGATTTATAATGAGTTTTCAACAAAAGAGAATGAGTTTTCATCTCTGCTTATCATCATCTCATCTGTCTTCCTTTGCATCGGCTATTTTGAAGCGCAGTTGACTATGGTGGTCTTTTGTTTATAAGTCGTATCCACCATGTATAATGTTTGGCCTCGCGTGTACTTGCCCATGTCATACTTTTCACACTACAAAAACCTCAAGAACCGCTTGGAAACTCATGTGACACTGTTTGAACATGCACCTGGTTATTCTCTCAATGACTCACTTTGTAGCAACTTAAGTTCCTACATTATGTCTTTTCACTTGTTATGTTATTCATAGAAATTCGTATTCCGTGTTTATTATGCGCGGCTCTTACGAAAGCCCTTAATTAACGGGCGATATGGCTATTTTGTGTAGGCGTGGTTGTAGGAGAGTGAACATTTTCAAAGATCTTTGTTAAATAAGGAGGCACCTTTATGAATGATGTTTAATCTGTTGATTACATGACAAATGCTTTGTATTTATAGCATTCTCCAGGTTCTGATTTCTGAATTAGTGTAGACTATAACTTATTTTTCGTAAAAGCGTTTGCCTTTGAGTACCGCCTCTGTTATCATTAGACTTTTTTTCATTGAATTTGAAATCGACAAAGGATATCTATGATTCTTTTTATTGATTCAGTCTGTTTTCACTATATAAGAGCAGTCGCTCCGATATAGAATAACACATGAACATGAAGAAATCACATCACTATTTGCTGTGATTTTGACCTTTTCTCAGATTTAACACAATTAACTTTATTTCCTATATATCAAATGTTGCATATGGACCACTGATTTGAACTCTTTCATTTTAAAATCAAACCTTTTAGAAGTCATAGCTACTTCGTAGACACATGTTAATCACTACGCTTCCAGGTTTCCTATTTTATGCTTCCAGAAAGGTTACATTCTAGTTCAACTCCAGCTTAAGGTTCAAAGTTTTGCAAATGACTTGAAATTCTTAGACACACTGTTATGAAGTTACAACACTTCTAACAGAGTGTAAAGAATATCTGCAAATAATTGCAGTAATATTCCGCTGAAAACTGATCAAATGTTGAAAAGTTTCGTATTCTAGAAATCTACATAACGATTTAGCAAGTTGATGAGTAGACTATGGCTTTATGCAAGCTGTATAGATTGAGAAAGAAGTTCCTCAACAAACCCAAAAATCCAAATTTTGTGTTTGTTTGACACAGTATCGGATATTGTAAATTCATGGGAACATCTCTGAATCATCTACTTGAGTGGGTCTATTAGGTCAATCACGATCGAAGGGTAAGTTGGATACCAAAAGGTCAAGCAGCGCCATCAGTTGTATGTCAAAAGTTGTTTGGCCAAAAAGTCATGATCTGTGTTTGCTGGAATTTTGAAGGTGTCCTCTATTTTGAACTTGTTCTGAATGCCGATCTGACGCCATAAATGACGAACTCTATTGCGTGCAGGTGGAGTCTACATTGCGTTGAAGGCAAAGTTCCCGGTAATGCTTCGTCAAAAACGCGCGCTGTTTCAGCAAGACAATGCCAAATCACAGACCTCTAAGAAGAACAAAGAAGAGTTTGATGGAATAGTGGGAGTCGAGGTGTTGCCGCACAAAGCCTACATTTCAGACTCTGCTCCGTCCGTTTATGGTCTTTTCCGCTCAATGAAACATTTTCTGCTTAGGCGCTGATTCGAGACATTTGATAATTTTGAAGAAGCGTGTCAGGAATTTCATGACTAAGACCCAAGGAATGACATTCTGAGCAGATCCGGAAGCTTACAGACTGTTGACACAAAGTCGTTGGTAATCAAGGTTTTTGTTTTTGAGAGTAATTATTGTTGTTTTCAATTGAATTTAAGTATAATTTTTGATATGCCCAATAATGTGGAGCGTTGTGCAAAAACATTTGCGTCAGCCGGGATTCGAACCCAGATCTTACTCTTTCCGGGAGCGTGTGCTGAACCGCTGCACCACCAACTCCCGTTTTCCCCAACACTCTTTTTACGCAACAACGTGTTATCTGTCAACAGCAAACCGTCAACGGTCTGGAGGGGTAGCCGCTATCGGCATTGAACCTTTAAGCTTTGAATATTCAGCGGGTGTTAAGAAACTTTTTCCTCAGCCTGTTATATGTCACCCACTGCTACCGCCTTCTGTGTCTTCAGTGAGATGCATCGACGAGCTTCATGTTCCTTTGCTCCAGCTTCATTCTCCAAACACTTGAAATTCATGCAACAAACTTTATACCTTCTAACTTGAGAATGAAGAAATTAACTGTTTTAAATAGATGAGTAATTCATGTTCCATGCCAGGATTTCGGTAACGACTGCATAGGTGATTAGATATTCAACCTATGAAAAGCAAATTAGCTACTCTTACTTAAAAAAAGAAATTTTATATGGTTTTTTCCGCTAACTCGGTAGCAAATGAGTATTCGACTCCACTCGCTGTACAAGAACTTTTCACAAGAGCGTTTATTATACTTTGATAGTTTGAATCTCAGGCTAAAGTCGAAGGTAGCCGGTTTTTGAATAGACTCTTTTATAACGATATAAAATTCAAAGTAAAACTATGTTTCACAGCGGCTACGCAATCCAACTATCACTTCGCTAGAAGCACGAGGAGTACATGAACAAGTAAAAAATGCCCTAGTTTCAGGGATAAACGTTCAGTTTGGATCTTATTTCAGTGCGGAAAGCAATTCTTAATTGAATAACAAACATCGTACTTTTTTGTGAGAAAATTGATCGACCATCGCGTCAGCCCTCTTACCGCCCACCGCGCGGCTCGTTAATTGGCCAAAGAACACATGATCGCTTATGTGAATCAATCCTATTTTTTCTGCGACACTACAGACAAAGGGTCTTGTCAGAAATTATGCACAGCGTTGGAATTTCCAAATCTTATGCTATTGAATGATCACTACTAGTCTGAAGAAAGAGCTTCTGTCCGGCGAGATGCACAACACAAATGTTCTATTTCGTCTACAGCACTATCAAAAGAGCTTTCCAAAAGAAAAACACATTTTTGAGTTCTCCGAGACTTGTGCTGTCGAAAGAGTATTAACAGTCTATGGAAGGAGTTTTGTCTAGCACAAGTGCAAGCCAGGAAAAAAACGTGTGGTCGTGTGACACACAAATGTATTCTGGTTTTTACAGCAGTATACAAGGATTTCTGAAAAAATCTGCTACTCAGATATTTAACCAAGGAAATAAGCTTTCGAATGATTACTAACACTCCAATGAAAACTTCTTGTCCACCGAAAGACTCTATTCTTGTTTAGTTCAACTCTAGTTCAAAAGACTTTTCTGTATTTGTTTCGAGATAACCGAAAACAACCTTAATGCCAACTGGAATTCGCCTCATTTGACTGCTTTTAGCGGTGGTATGATGTTACATATATATCCAATGATGTTGAGTGATGTACAAAGCTTTTGCGTCAAGCGGGACTCGAACGCACATCTCCTTCGATCCGGGAGCACGTGCTATAATCCCAATGCACTACTGACGCCCATTTGTGCACCAATCTTTCTATGTTCCCTTTCTATAGAGTGAGATATGTGTTCGAGTTCCGCCTGACGCCAAAGTTTTGCACATCACTCTGCATCATTGGGTAAATCTCAATGCCATTTAAATGATCGCAAGAAGAAAGATGTGTGGTTGGCTATTGCAGTGACTTCGAGCAGTATAATGCTTTCAAAATGACTGCCTATTTCAAAATTGTGAGATTTGTCCACCTTATAGTTCTAGATCTGTGTTTCATGAATAATAAGAGATCATGAGTGTGAACCTTGGGTACTGTTATATTTTCAAACAGTGTAGGTAAACGCAATGCGTGTTCCCACAGCATTTGCTACACCACGAGTACCTTTGTGTTCTCTCTTCCTGACAGTTTCCTCTAAGCTCGGCCTTAATCGGTTTATTTAGTAAACCAGCGTGAAGAGGAAAAGAATGGAATTAGTCATTTTTTTGGGATTTTGTTACTTCAGAATATACACTTAAAGGGAACTCTTCTGGTTCAACTGTTTTGGTTCTGGAAGACCCGAAGTAAACCTTGTTGGGACTTTCTCGAGTTGTAATCACATCAAAACAGTCGTCGGTCCTCTTGGATCAGAGGGTAATTACAACATTGCGTTTAACAGCTAGCAAGACGGTGGAAATTCCTGCTACTGCTTACTCCCAGCTGAGCTTTCCGGGTGGAAACGTCGGACTCTTCCTCAGCTTAGGTGGCACTCTGGCCCTGGTTATACCCCACGCTGTACTTCGCAGCCCGACATCCGGAAACACCTTCTAGTCACAACGAGTAGGCAAGCCATCTGAGAGAATTTCAGAATATAAGCAGTTGTAAATTAAAAGTTCTTTGTAGTCACTTTTTTTTTGAGGAACTACGAGCAATGAAACCCTATATAAATTACTAGATGTCGTAAATAACAAGGTGAAATGCAATCCTCTATCTCGTGATAAACGTCTTCTATCTCTACATATAAGTCATCACTGTCAAGTACGTCTCAACAATAAATTTTTTAGCACAGTCCAAACTGTACTGATGAATCTCAATTTCCATCTACTTCTTGCCATTTTTGTCAACATCACTCAGTCCTCTCTCTTCGTCTCGTCTTCTCTTAGTAGAATAATTAAAAAGAATGTCAAATGTGACATACGACAAGAACAAGATGCTCCCAACAAGCATGTCTTTTCTGAACTTTTTGTTAAGAGAAAACTGTATGAAAATCAGCTTGAGTATTTGAATGTCCCGTTTTACAAAAAGCAGAGATCTGAAAATCCTGCCGATGCCAATGCATTTGCCACTTTCCTTTTTTTGTTGAAACATACCAGATTATTTTGCATTTCCTTAGGTTCAATCCGCATCATAAATGCTCCGAAAAATAACTGTTTTTTAGCCTGTCTGTTGACAGAGTTCACTGTGGAATCCTTACTCTTCTGACGTTTCCTTAATCTTTGTTTTTGCACTTTCCTTCATGGTCTTCCCTGTCATTCTTTCTTCTCTTTAGGAGAATGCTACTGATAAGCTCTAACACGCAATTTCAATACTTTTTTCTTCAAAAGAACTTTTACGGGCAATAGTTTAGCTTTAAATAGTCGGACACTGAGAGGATTTCTGCACACGTTTCTTCAATAGCATCCTCTTCAGTATTAATAGCCTAAATACTATTTCTTTTACTTGCTATTTGCTAAATGCCTCTTCAGTATTAATAGCGTAAATAAATGCTATAAATGCTATATCTTTGCAGTTCATATTGTTATTTACGTCTTTTTCCTACTGCTTTCTTTCCACCTTGCCATAGAAAGATTCCACAGAATTTTTTTTTGCAAATATGCTCGAATCACCAAATCTTGCGCATTTTATTTGATGAAACCTCCATAAACTTTATTCAGAATTGTACACCATCCAAATTTGCCTTTCATAAATCCTCGCTCAATCTTTTAGTCTAAAATTGCTTTGCATTATATTGAAAATTTCTATTCCTTTCTGTCGAAAACTTTTCAGTGTGTTTACGCCATTTTTTGCTACCAATTTCAGGTAAAATGATCAGACCGTTGATGTTTTCGTACCTAATCATTGTCCCCATTGTGTCGTCCATTCTTCCTTCATATCGAAATAACCAGCTGATGAGTCTCCTTGGGTAAGTTGCATCATTAACTCAAAGATCGAGAGGTGATGAAGATTACACGAATTCAGTTTGTGAAGTTCTAAGACTGAAGTGCGTATAAAAATTCTAAATTGGCGAACTGGTACCCAACTCTTTTAAGATTTTACCTGTTGAAATCAGAACGACTGTTTCCCATTATTATGAAAAAATAGTAAGCACCACATATTCCATTTTCCGATTTTCAACGTATAAGTAAGATCTATGCTCTAGCAGTGCTTTGTAAATTGGTGATCTCTTCTTTGATTTTCTATAAGAAGACATGTAACCTAATTTAATATTCTATGCACTGATACAGAACTAAAATAATTAGCAGGGCGTATAATTTTTCCAAGCTTTCAAGCTTCCGTTTAGATCAACTTCAACGGCTGCAGATGCTTATCCGGAATGGGTGTTACAAGCAACAAGAGCTGTAAAAAAATACGATCGGAACTGCTTTTTCAGCCCTGTGCAATGCATGCTCGGTTTCACTCAAGGGCAAGAACATCCAATCGTCTATACAGCAAATGGCAATCGTCGACTTTACTATCGAAAGTGAATAAAGAAGGCACTTAGCGTCTGAGCATTACTGTTTTGATTGCATTATGTGGTTCAAAACCCAGTTATTTGTTATGCGTGGTATTCCTCAGTATCAGAATAAATTGCCGAGAATAATAACTTCTCACATCTAACACTTTATATTTGATTTTGATAACATCTTATGCAATGGGTGAAAAAGAAAATTGACAGCGCTGTTCTCAAATATAGAAACATTCTGATTTGATGATTTAAAAATATTAGGTTGCTCGGAAACTGATGTCCGTTTATAGTTGCTGGCATATTGTAGCCCAGAACATGCTTCGTCAAACGAAGATGAATTTCAATGAATATGTACAATCTTACAGTGAAAAGCAGGCTTATTACAGTAGCCCAATCTCTAAACTGTGGAGTTTCTCAGGAACGGAATGATTTTGTAGTTTAATTACACTCAAACGCATAAATTTTTTTCATTGAAATACAATAGCGTAGGAGCTCTTAAGAATCAGAATGCTTCTTATTTGACCGTCTTTAGCGGTGGTAAGACCTTATGATATACCCAATCATGAAGAGTGATGTGCGAAGACATTTGCGTCGGCTGGGATTCGAACCCATATTTCACTCTATCCAGGGGCGCGTGTTGAATCGTTGCATTACCGACGCCCGTTTTCACACCACTCTTTCTCCGCCGGAGCTACACGCCCCGCTAGTCACCTCTGGTGATAGTAAGGACGAGAAAACATGGCAGGTCTACTCAATGTGAAATTGTAGTCTAAACAAATTTTAGTCGATATCTTACGGCTGTTATCAAGAATATACACTTGCTTTTCGCTCGATCTCGTCACAAACATTCTCTCGGGCTATATTGAATGTTTATAGCGAGGTTTGAGAAGAGTCGATTGGAAGACAAATTCGTCATTAATTTCTGAACGCTACTATCTTACAATCAGTGGCGTACATAAGTCTATTTGAGCATTTCCAATACTGTGTAGGTAATCATTACCGTAGCTCATTACCCTAACCTTGTACTCCCATACTGATCGGTTTATCGGGATAACACTGAAATGACGTAAGTTTTTGACCTTACTAAAGGTAGGAATATGGACTTTACAATCATATTAAGCGAAAAAGTAGGGCTCTAAAGTGTATCTATAAATGCAATATCTGCAGTAGAGACAACGAAAAGTATCAAGTACTATAAGTACTGTAAAGTCTACATTTGAGTTGACAAGTCTTTTGACAATGAAGAAGGGATATCTTTGATTACTTTGCCACAGGAATATTTGAAATAACATTTCATTACTGAGGGCATAACGATCGAAAAAATGCAGAAAAGTTGAACATTTATGGAGATAAATTACAAAAGCACATGAAAAAATGGATTAATATGGTGCGAAGCACGAGTTGAGGGTGATGCCTCACTCGACGGCAATCTAGTCAATCGTACTGTACGAAAGTGTCGATCGAAACAACCCATGTATTGGGTCGTGCAAAAAGTGCGTGCTGTTTTAGCTTTTTAAATGACTTTTGCAATGGAATTGCACGATCTTGGTACTATTCAGTTGCGCATTTTTCTTGCGAACGTTTTGGAGTACAACTTGCCTATAGTTCTATTGCAAAAATCATATTAAGAAGCCAAAACGGCATGAACTTACCGCGCAACCTATTACGATGGTTCGAGAGAATTCAATAGAATGGAGCCATTACAGTACAAAAGTAGTTTTAGAGAATGGCCGAATACAGCAAGCACTCCTGCATCATTTGGTAACTAATAATGGGAGCTATAGCAGGCGACACGACTTCATGTTGCAAAATTAGCAGCTCGAAGGCTAAATGACTTACGTTGTGAACTCTACTTTCATACGTTCTGTCTACCAATGCTGCCATCAATAGATATTCAATCCTCCAAAAATTTCATCAACTTTATTCATGGAAAACATTATTATAAAGAGACAAACAAAAAACTTTGAGAATATTGTTAATCCAGAGGTTCGAGTGATACCTGAAAATGAGGTGACTTGAAAATTGGCAATTATTCTTCGAAATGGCAGTGCGAATGTTGCACACTGCATCATCAATGCCCTTACCTTGCCTTTTCTCGGCCATGTTATGCCCGTAACTCTGCTACTAGCAATCATCCATCAACGATAGTGGTCTGGTGAATACAAGTCACCATTGAACGCAGTTAAGCTAAAGTTATAGTTGAGGTCACATTTTTTGGCTCACAATTAATGCCTATTCCTAACACCTGATAGCACCGCTACGATTAAAAATTGCTAAAAGAGAGGGCAATTTAAGAACCTCGATGATGCGGTGTACAACATGTATGCTCTCAGAGAAAGCAATTCGTTTGTTCAAAGTCACTTCAAAATTGAAATTTTGCTCATATCTCCAGTTGAGGGAATTTTTTATGCATGATAATCCTTACATTACATCACGTTTACTGATTGCAGTGGTTCTTACCTTCGCTGGTAGGATTGCATTTCACTAAAGCCATAACTCTTTGAACATTTCTTTATCACCTTACGTCAGCGATAAATAATCAGAAATTTGAAGGGAAACCCAAACGAGCTATCGACTACTGCTATTGGAAGATATTTGCTAATTGCAGTAGATGAACGAAGAGCGTAAGCGAGAGAACGAAGGATTACACATTTACGAAACGATGGCATTGAAGACTTGTTTATCAAATGAACGGTGAAAATTTATTGCTGCTGGATGAAAAAGTAGAAATTGATGGAAAGGTCAAGTAAATAATTTCGAAAAGTTTCTAGTTAATGTAACAGAGGAGGCATTAGAAGAGCCGACACTAGCAAGATCAGTATATTAGTAATTTAGCATGATTTTAACACCATCTAAGTGATATGCCTCTTCTCTTACTGTCCTACTCACTTGCAGGCGCCTTTTCATTCTCTTGCTCCGACTACTTCATGCTTCTGATTCGATGTCACACCATTTGATATCATTTGGTGTAGAAATCCTTGCTTGCCGTAGACAATTCCGTAAACACTGCCACTTTTCTCCCATCGCTGAACTTTGGCTACAAGCGGCGTAATATTTTCGTCTTCATTTACCACATTATGGTCAGCTTTGTTATACAAAGATCACATAATATGATACGTAGTTATGAAAGTAGTCACCAATCGCGAATAGTCCATTCTCTTGTGACGAATCTCTTCTGCGAAATAACAGGTAATTATGTAATTATGGAGGATACACCTGAGGTAAGCCATAAAATCACACTATATGACAACTTACGGAGATGTCAATCTCAATACCGTTTGAATGAACGTCGTTGACGCTCGCTCCCAATGCTAATTTTCGCTAACAAGATGAGCGATCGCATTTGTGCAGCATTTCTATATAATACATAGCATGTTTTGTAATATCAAATCAATTAGGAAGTCGGCAATTACCCATAGACGTATACATGCGCACATTCAGTGTACTGCCATGGAATGAACCATCCGAATGATGAACGTCTTCCCAACATCGTCTCAGTAACACGCCCATCGAACGCAGTTCTTCACGCTTGCACTGAACACCATACACAAGAGAACTTTCCTTTTGTACGGGTCACTGTTCAGTGCACTTGTTTGGCTGTCCGTTCCTCTATGGCATTTTTCTCGTATTCGTCATTTCATAACTACTAACATCCAGTGCAAGATTTTTTCTTCTTTTCTATACCCCGGCTACTGTTTAAATCCTTCACAAATACCTGATTGTAATTTGTCATACGGGCACATTGGTTACTTTGGTGAACATCGAATTATAGTTGTTTACAGCGATATTTTCTCGTTTGTAGTTTCTGCCGCAACTTACTGCCTTTCTCGTAACTAGTTCCATCAAGACTAAACTTCATCATAATCAAAAGCAAGTAATGTTCGGCAATTAATCTCCTGTTTTTTTAAAATCTTTTAGGGGGTGCGAGAAACCTAGTGGTTGAAAAACTATGCAACCACAAATATGTTTCAGCACCGTTCGGCGCCAGCCGAAGCTTCTACCCCTCCCACCAACTATCGATAAATTGGCCATAAGAATCTCTGATAATAGTCTTCTATTTCTCGGATCCACGAAATCAGTCACTGTTATCTCATAAAAGTTCTACTGAAGCTATCCCAAATTTCAAAGACAATCAAGTCAAGCGAGATTCATGTATTCAACCTCTTAATTCGGTGATGTGATCTTGTAATATACCCAATAATGTAGAGTGCTGTGCAAAAGCATTTGCGTCAAACAATGACCGTCAACCGGCTGACGCAAATGTTTTTGGAGAGCACTCCACATTATTGGGTATATTACATTCAAGTCAATCGGTGATTTTGACATTACGCACGGAGGCAAATTTTATTACTTGCTAATCAAGCTTGTAGCACGAGACTATTAGAAAGAAGTTTTTCCAGCTAACGTTTCAACGCATTTCAACCTCTTCAAAGCCAGTGATTCGCGTTTGTCGCACATTGTCGTTCAGTCGTTATGGTTTTCACTTCGTTTCGTTTGTTCAAACATTTTTCGGTGGAGCACTACCCGAATGATGAACCTAACTTGGCTAGCATCTTTTATGCGGGATGAAGTCCATGATAATTAGCTATCCGTTTTGATAACCAGTTAATAAACCCTTGACAGTGACAACACACTTGCTTTCGCCGCGCGACCTATCCTGCAAAAGTCAATATTATTAACTCGATCGAGACGGCAATAACAATCACTGCGCAAGTCGTAAAATGGCGCGTCAATTTCGTTAATCACTAAGGAATTTGTTCTCCGTTTTAGCAGACTCTTGGTTTCTCGTCTTACTTTGATACATCAAGATTGACTCCACACGCCCATACAATTTTGTACCATATAAAGTTTTCATGTGTTGAGAAAAACGATGGTCTAATACGCGATCATAGTGTTTTTCGCTTTCAAATAAGTTCAATAAGTTTTACGCTGTTACATTATGATTCTCTAGGTTTCGGTTGTCCTCATTATATACTATACCTAAAAGGTGTCACAGAGATTGGGAATCAGGAAACATTGAGAAGTTGGTCAAAAAATAATACTACACACCGCATGCAATACCACTTCAATGATGACTCTTTATAAATTTTATATTATTCGTGTAGGTCAAACTGTTAGGGGAACAAATAGAATCAAAAGATATACTTACTTTCATCATTTTATGGGTATTAACTACTTATCATTTACTTATACTTTACTATGAACATTCTTCGGTTCTTATCTGTGAGACGGCGGCAAGTGAAAAAGCGATCACTTTCACTGTACGAGAACTTTTAACATGAGAGTTAGTAATCATTCAAAAGCACAAATCTTTTGATAGAGCTGTGCTTGCCAGTTTTTCAAAAATACTATTTTATGCTTAAAAAGTTTAAAATAAATTGTGTTTTACATCAGCAACGCATTTCTACTATCACTGCGGTGGAAACACCAAAAACGTATAGACGTGTAGAAAAAATCTTGTAGTATCAGAGTAATTTGCTCAAGATGAAGTTTATTTCAATGCGAAGATAAAATTCCTGATCAAATAACAAAAACCGCATTCCATATGTTATTCGTCTGGGCGCCAACGATCGATTATAGCGGCAACCTCTCCCTACTGCCTCCTCCCCCTCCCAACTCCACAGGCAGTGAATAGGCCGAGAAACACATGCTCGCGTATGTGAATCAATCTTAGTTTCCCTGCTGCAGTGCAGAGAAGCGGCTTTTGCAGAAAATAAAATCAGCACTGGATTCGTTAAATATCACGTTTTCGAACGATTATTAATAGTTTAAACAGAGAGCTTTGTTTTATACGAAAAGCGCGTGTGTGAAAGATAAATGTTTTCTTTCACTTTTAGCGTTGTTAAGAGTTTTTCTGAAAAACAAGCAAATCATTTGGTTTCCCGAAACTTGTGCTATCAAAAGATTACTAGTAGTTTGAGGAACGAGTTTTGTCCAATGAAATATAAGCGAAAGAAAAAAAAAGCACATGTTGAATGGAGACATAATCTTTTCTTAATGCTACAGCGTTACACTAAGGCTCTTTCAAAAACGATTACGAAAAGCTCCAACCAGAGATCTAAACTTTCGAATGATTACTAATATTTTTATGAAAGTTCTAGTGCAACAAAAGGGATCAGTTTTATCTGTCGTTGTCTAACATATAAGAACTCATTGTTCCTTGTTTCAACCTTTGCCACTGGTCACGCCCACTTTTCTACTTTTACCTCTTGGATAAACTGACTTTGTTGATTTATACGATTTATTTGTACTTCATATATGCGAAGAGGTCACAACTACTCTTGCATTACGGGAGAGTTCGTGCAAAAATCCACAGGCTTTTTGCGAAAAAACGGTGGATACAGTATATTTCTCATTTAATCATTGTTGTCAACCGGTATTCGCTATCGTCGGAGACGCGCTCTTTGAAGTGGTCGACTGAGATTAATGCGAGTCAATTTGACCTTCTCAAGCTCTGAATTAAGAATAACATCCAAAAATCCGGCCAATATTGTACTGTTGTGCTCCGAACTATCAAAAGAACATAGATGAAGTGATAATCGATGACTCTGAATACCAGAATCCTGCTCTACTCTTTGATGACGGTGGAAAGTGTTCAAGATACGGCAATGCTGAGGTGCAAGAAAAAGAGACTTTTGCAAACTATAGATTCCCGACAAGTGGGAAGTGATTGTAGAAAAGACGTATATATGGATCAATGTTATATAGGTAACTACGGTCTTACTCTCATGATACAAGTGACAAGAACGCGCAATAAAAGTTGAAAATATGTTCATTTTAAGGGATTGCTTACCTTGTAAAAAATAGGCAATGGTAGGTTGCATAGAGCGTTGTTCTAGCTGAAATATCTTAAAAAAGTGCTACCTTTTCGTGGCGATGAAGCGTCTGCATCGTCCTGAATTTTATTCTATGAGAAAACTCGTGTGGAGTTGTAAATTATAGGCTAACTACCCGGAAAGTTAGGCGTATTCTATTCCTCAGTAGTATCTGCACTAAGAAGTGATCCATTTGAGTGGGATTAACAACAACAAGTGAGAAAGCTTCGGATATTTGGCTAATGAAATTGCACTTTTGCTGAAAAACTACTCCACAAAATGTGAATGCGGGCTCTATCAAAGCTTCCTGAGATTAAATACTGAATATCCTTCCGTTTAAGTTTTTTCTAGAATTTATACATTGTAGAAAATTTCTTTTCGAACAACATCTTGAATAGACGTCGAAAGAAATGTGAAAAAGAAAGTAGTAATGTGTTGTTATACCAAGAGGGTAGCTTTCGTTTCAAATGGTAAGAATTTTTAGCATAATTAGGCAATCGTTTCGTTTAGAACTACGTTTGCAGAAGTCCCTTGGAAACTAATCAGTATTTTCATAGCGCCAAAAGTTTTATGAGAATCGAAGTATACTGTGTAACCGGCAGCAAAGCCCACTATGAGGTTCAAACAACGGGCTAATTACACCGAAAGCAGAACGTCATCCCATCTTCGTCAGTAGAGCATATTATAAGAGCCTTCTCACAAAACAAAGTCAGTATTAAAATCAGCATTTCCAAAGCCATCAAATAATTTCAAAAGCATAGGTGGAATAAGAGAAAATGTATAAAAACACATGGATTTGAGCTTCTTTTTGGAAAAATGTGTTTTTTTACGCATAGAAATTATTGACATATAATCGTTCGTCCTACTATTATAAAAACACCTTGATAAAAGTTTCCTCTGAGCTCTTATATCTTTCTGTAGAGAGAGAATGTCTCAATAGCTCTTTTTTACAAATGGAATTTCAATTTTAATATCTACGAGACTTGACTGTGGAATGACTCCCCAAAAATCTCCCGAAAGGCCAGCCATGGAGACAACGAAGCGAATAAAGCAAACCGCGTGTGAACGTGGTAGTATTTTCGCAGCTACAACGCAGCGAGAAGGTCTTTTCAGTAATCACGCATAGCGTCTAAATAGGCTAGATATGAGCTTTCCATTATCTAGTAAAGGTCTCAGAAAAATGTCCTGATTAAAGAGAAAGGTTATTAAACATTCAAATACCAGCATATGTATACGCCGTCTCGAAAAAGTTAACGGCTTGCATAGGAGGCTCAGCTAGAACAATCACTTACTAGGTTGGAAAGAAAGTTTTCATTATTTGATAAAACATTAAGAATTTATGCATGTAATCAGGCAACAAACAACAACTACTACTCTTCAAAACACATCCCGTCATTATCCACCATTTTTTCCATCGGTCCGCCAGGTTTCGGATATGGTCGAAGAACCACTCCTTCGGCTTTGAATCAAAGAACTCCTGACAAGCTTCTTCAACTTCATCAAAAGATTCAAATCGGCAACCTTCCAAAAAGTGCTGCATTGATCGGAAAGGACGTGATCAGATGGAGCAACGTCCGGACTGTGGGCTGGATGCGGTAGAGTCTCAACTTCGTCCGATTCCTCAAACTTTGCCTTGGTCTTCTTGGCTGTGTGGTTTTGCGCTGTCTTGCTGGAACAAACTGCTCTTTCAACGAACAAGTTCTGGGTACTTCTTGGCCAACAATAAACGTTTTTGTTCCTTGTACAATTCCATTCTATAGCAGATATGACAAATTATATATCAATAGATGCGCAAAAAGTAGACCTTTCGAATGATATAAAAATCGCACACGATAAAAAACGGCATTCCCATCGAAGCGATGGAATTTTCTTTTCAATCTAATATATTCTCTGCGTTGATTGAGCCTGAAGCAGAAGGTTTCTGGTTAAGCCTGTAAAACGAGGTTGTTGGGTTTATTAAGTTGGGCTTACAATATACAAGGTGTGGAAAATGTTCTGATAATAATTCAGATATTTCAACAGTAAAGAAATACTGCATAAACAAATGAGTTCATCCATTCGAAGGAATGATTTCGTCTAATAGATTAACAGTTATGCCACTAAGCAAGAAAGTTTATAAGAAATCCTTAAAATTGCCTCCTGTGGCCCTTATGTATTTATCAAGTCTCTTGCGAAAATTTTCAATAATGCTCGCACACGTTTCCACCGTAATCGCGTCGTATGCGCGTGTCAGAGCCATTTTAAGCGCGTCTAAAGTAGTGTGGCGAGAAGCCGAAACTTTTCCTCCAGTATGAACCACAAGTAGTAATATCCACTGGGCTGGATTCTGCAGGTTAAGCGGCCAAATGTCCTTGTCTCAAAAGCGTGGACACAGCCCTTGACAGATGGACATCGTTGAGCGAGCTGAGTTCTCGGGAACCCAGTCATGGTGAAGCGTAAAGCCATCGGCGTCAAAGTGCTGAGTTTTCCAAGGCTTCTGTACACCTCGCAAAATTTGGCGCTGATAACTGGCACCAATGATTTTGCCTTTTTCGCTGATGAAAATCAAGGGCGCCTTTACGATGGCGTAAATACCGACTCAGACCATCACAGAGACGGAATAATGACTTTAGCCCATGGTTTTTGCTACGCTAGGCCTCCGCTGAGTCTTCTTGAAAAGATAACGTCGATTCGCAATTGTGAAGTGGTTGGACCGTGCAAATCTTCTCATCAACATAATACACCATCGACAAACGAGCACCAGCTATTAAGCGAGTCATTGGGCGAAGCTCTGAAAGCCGTTCTTCTCTCATCTTTTTGTGCATGAAGTGAACACAAGAGATCTTGTAGCTGCGCCACTTCAGCTTATTTTTGACAATGCTTCGGACGCTCCTCTCGCTGATTCCGAGCTTCGCGAACCATTCTGCGTGTCGAACGCTGCGGTGATCCAGAGTCAGCTGCGACTTTCGATCAAATCTACACACAATACGCAATAGCATTCACTCTCCCGTAAAAGGATAAAAAAGGATAAAGCTTTCGGCGTTGATCAATCCCTGAGGGATGCGCCATGCATTCGTCTTCAATTTTTAACTTCGTTTGAGGTGATTGAATGCATATCAGGCCTTTACAATAACTCGCGGTGGCCTCCCGCTGATCCGAGTCAGTGCTGCTTATCTTCCCAGACAAGTTTGAGACCTACCTGGTACCAGTTTACCGACCCCGGATGGATGGCTTGGTGAGCCATGAGCGCGAGATCGAACCATTGACCTCGTGTGCGACGCAGAGCACCTCTAACCACTGCGTCACATGCGCTCTCACCATGTGCTCCCGTACCATGTGAAAAATGATTATGTCGCACTCGCTGTAAAGTAGCGTCCACAAAACAAAGATTCTTGTAGATTGGGGCATTTTAATCTTCTATATGCCACCCTAGATCTCAAAGATTAACCGTGGCATTTAAGGAAGTGGCTGATATCTATTCCTCGTCAAATGCTTGCTACACAGAATACAGGTTTTCTAATCAGGACCATCTGTATTACTTGTTAGATGGTAGGTGAAACTAAAAAATGTTGACGCCCCGCATCCTATCGCCTTACGGCATGTCGCATGCATGTTTTCTCTTCAGTCATCCTCAAAAGCATCGAAAGAACACGGAGTGAGGAAGCTTTATGCGAACAAACAGGTCAGAAACGACTCAGTAAAGTAGACAGTGCTCACATTATGTGGATCTGGTTGAATTATTCAGAAATAGAAAAGTGTTCTGCTCATCTATATCCACGTATGTGAAGTTTCCACTGAAATTAAACCAAGAAAGTCAATAGAAGCTTTGAAGAATCGCAGTACTCCCGATTTTGAGTAGCATTTTTGATAAGCTATGTAACATTTTCAAAACCAAAATTTCACTTGCTACGTCATATTACAGCTTTCTATACCATGATTAACACAAACCGCGCTGTTCATTATACAGACAGAATCTCACCCAAATTTGCTTTCATTCTGTTCAACGTCTCTTTGCTAGACAGTGAGAAAATGACGCATTTTCTTTTTTTTTTTGCTGGTGACATCGCTCTTACAACATCGTGGATTAACAAGGGGAAGCAAAGGTGACCTGACTTTGGCGGAGTTTTCGTAAAAATCTGCTTGTTGTCAATCATCAAGAAAATGACAAGCATTGGTTTTTGCGCCCTCATTAAAGCTCATTGATGTTTGATCGTAGCTCTAAGCATCTGTGTGTCAGTGTACGTTAATCAATATGGCGGATGATATGTCTCCAGAGTATAAAGGAACTTTCGACATGGAGAATTCGCAGATGTTCAGAAGTATAGAGAAGTAAGTAGAAGAGGAAGACTATCGATTCAAAACCAGGCTTCTTCAGTAAGGCCTTATGAGAAAGATATAGCATATTTCGAGTTCGGAGATCGTATCGGAAGTAAATCTTCTCTTTTGTAGGGGCGCAGCTGTAGTCTTTAACGCGACTGGATCGAGTTACTCAACTAGCAGCAGGAAATCAGGTGGAACAAGTTCTTAACCAAATAGAGACACGAAACGCTGCCTCGCTGGCTTGAGATCTCCTGCTCTGGTTAGAATTATCAATTTGGATGCATGCCCATTATATGGCTCTCATTTCACTCTCATTGGCTGAACGCGAATGAAAGAGCGCTCTCATTCGCTGGACACGAACTTTTCATAGGAGTGCTAGTAATTACTCGAAAGCTTAAACCCTGGCCACAGCTTTACATAGCCTTTTTTCGAACAAACCTTCTTAAGGTTGTTACAGAAGGAAAACCTATGTGTTTCACACACGTATTTTTCTCGAAGGACAGAGCTCATTCATTAAACTCTTAGTAATATTTCGGTATCGAAGGATTCAAGGACTCCAGTGCTGTGTTTATTTTCTGGAAAAAAAGCGATACCGTGCAGTGCAGCAGAAAAAGTAAGGTCAAGTTTGACATATTCGGCTTGCTTGTTCACAGATTGATTTACAGTTAAGGGAGTCTGGTGGCTGCAGACAATCGATTGAAGCTTCGGGGAGGTGCGATTTTTGTCATTTGATAATGAATTTTTTTCTCGGCTTTGAAAGAAACTCCAGATAAAACGTGTGACTTTGATACTGAAAGACTTTCTTTATACGATGATATTCTCTTCGTGTTTTCATCGGTTTAGTAGTTGAATTGCGCACCGGATGTGAAGCGCAATTTTACTTTGAATTTCACACCTAATAAATGGGTCTTTTGAAAAAACTGGCCACATTCCGCGCTAACTAGGGATCTAAGCTTTCGAATGGTCATTACCACGACTATGAAATTTTCCTGTCCAGCGACTGAGACGATTTTTCATTTGCCGCCTTATGATGAACGAAAACATGAACTTGAATAGATACCCACTGATGTAGAGTGATGTGCAAAACTTCCGCGTCAGGCGGGACTAGAACCCGCACCTCACTCTTTCCGGAATGCCTGCTCTATCCGAACACTACTGACGCCCATTTTACACATCGCTCTTTCTACGCTACAGCGCATCTACCTGTCACCCGCCAGCCGTCAACGGCCTGGCCCGGGTAGTCGGTCTCGACATTGAGCCCAGTCACGTTGACAGATATTGAGTATTGAAGATCAAACGTAATTCTTTTTATTTAACCGCTTCTAGAGTATTATGATGAGTGAGGTGTGGGTTCTAGTCCGGCCTGACGCGAACGTTTTGCACATCACTCTACATCAAAGGGTAGCTATTTGAAACATCATAACATCGCTAGAAGTGGTTAAATAAAAGAAATCACGTTTGAACTCGAATTGTTTTTTTTTTCCAAATTTTATTGGCAGCCATACGACTAATTTCTCAAAATAGTTGCAAAATTACATTTTTCCCTTGTTATAAACTATAGTCTTGCAACATGATTGTTTGAAATCTAAGCTTATTCTTAGCTGCTATTCGTGGACTTCTTTTTGAACTTTTTTTGTATTTGCGTAACCTTATAACAGTACGTTACCTTTCATATAGGAAAGATATCGAGGCGAGGAGAGATTGAATTTATAGCGGGAGACATATGGAAGAGCTTGAAAAACCAAGAGAGGTTCAGTACTTATAAGTCACTTTACAATGAGATAATTATTATGATACTTTGAAAACAGCCTAATACGAAAACTTGTGGAGAAGAAAGAAGACATAACGTTTTGTGTTTCTAATGAGTTCTCCTATAATTTCTTCTCTTAACAAATTCCTTTTGACATTTTACCACCATTTTGAATTCAACTGGTATTTATGTTGAAAAATCACTTAGTCAATTATATGATTACCATCATGATAAGCAATATGTAACCATTTGTTGCGCTAAGATTGGATGATTTTCTCCCAAAACGAATTAGGCCGGCCATTGAAGAACTTGCGAAGGTCACTTTCAAGAATGTTGTATCTTTTTTCACGCGGATGCTGCGTCAAAGCCTGGAAGAGATGACAATAGGATGGAGCAATTTTAGCACTTTACGGTTAATGCGCTGTGACTCAGCCCAATTTCTGCAAAATGAGTTGACTTAGCAAGCTCGAGCATCGAGCAAAGTTGAGCGTTGTCCTGATGAAGGAAGATACTAAGTCGTTTCAAACGTTTCTCTCGCACTGCGGCGGCTGTCTCGTGGGATGTTCCCTCGTAAATGTCAGAACTGAATTTTCTACTTGTTATCGAACAGTTTCCGGATCGGGATGCCCCGCCAGTTTCGAAAGCCGAAAGCACAATCTTGCGAGCATGGGACCTGAGCTTTGGCTGAGCTGGCAAGCTTATTTGCTAGTATCCTGGCTAGTATACTAGTATCCTGCAAGTATCCCAATATCCTACTTCCTGGCTAGAGTACTGGAACATTCTCCAACATAGTACGAAATTTTGGCATTAACCTTATACAAATTGGAAAAAATCTGAATAAAACAATGATGCGAAAGTAATTATGGGTCAGCTCAATAGTACTGGAAATATTCAATAGTAACCGGAATTGTGAGGCTTCTACAAAACTGTGTTATTCCTGTGATTAATCCGACATCAAATATACTACATTGTATGTATCTGGGCACTTCTTGCAATCGACTCACTTCGTCGTATCCACTATCCATCAAGCTCTACGAGCTTTTCGTGTGTGACTCGGCTACTGCCTTAGGATGGTTGCTTTCCTTATGAATCTCACTAAATGCTAGTGCTATGAATTTCCCTGAAGTATTGAGGTAGCAGAGTTAAACTACTCCTGCTTGGATTTTAGAAGGCGGATTTTTTTATGGATAGGTCTCGCTTGAGTTTCTTGATCCGAAAAATGTGGTGAGCTGGGGTGGATTCGAGCTAGCCTCTGGGTTGTGTCGGTCATCTGCGTCATGAACGACATTAGCACCGCAACACTACCTGCTCCTTGTTCATTGTATCTTATTCAAAAACGCCATCATATATCGATAGCAATGCATATTCAATAAACAGATATCTTTTTCTGACTCCATTAGTTTGATTTAATGTAACGATTTTGCGCCTCCGATTTGAATTTTTGACAGATGGCCGATACTCGCACATCGAAATTTCGTTCGCTCAAAAGTATAGTGGAAGGTGAGAACAATTTTTTTACTGAAAACAGTAAAAATGATTAAACACAGCGAAGTGGTTAAGGTAATCCATTATGTACAACAATAAGTGCCTACAACTCGCTGACTTACTTTTCATTTCCCTTTCTTCTAATACGTCGACTCACTGGCCTGATTCAACTCAGTGTACTTTATGATGCTTATATATCAAACAAGAAATGTTGAAGAATGAGTGGTCGGGCAAATGTGCCTCAGTGGTGTAGTGGTTAGAGCACGCGTCCCCGAATGGGATGAAACGCGGGTTCGATTCCCGCCTGAGGCCACGTCTTTGTTCGCCACTCAATTCTCTTAGGTATATCGAAAACATCATAACAATGCGAAATGCATTGAAATACTATTAATTCCGAGTATCAAACAAGGCATGAAATTTCTGAATTTCTATAAGAAAGTGAGCGCCTAGGTAATAGCTTTTCAACCAAAACCACACGTCCACAAATGGCTCACCGTGCTGGATACTATGCAACACTTTTGCATCAAATCAAAAAATAATATATCACGTACGAGGTAGAAGGATGAAACCTTTGACTCTGATCAATTCTCAAAAAATCCACTATACATTCGGCCTTACTGAGTATCACAGATTTGACATGATCCATATTCAGCTCTAAGAGCTCACTTGTGCTGAATTCCCGATGCGTCAAGTCAATGCTATTATTGTTATAGGCAGCTCTGGTTTCAATTGCTTATTCAGTGGGATGAAAATCTTTATGAGCCTGGAGCAGTATAAAACACATGACCATGTGTGTATTTCAAAGCATCTTCAACAAGAGTGTTACGCTCAGCACTTCTGTACTTAAACGAAAAAAAACCACCTTTGGATGATTTCGATTTTTGAAAGAACTCTAATTTAAGGCTAAGTTGAACTACTAGCTTGTGAATAGATGATGGGAAAATTAATTCAAGAAGAAAACCTGGAGTATAAATGATTGCTTGAATTGCTCGACAATCGCTCAGCATTCATCAAACCACAGTGAAACTTACGACGACAAAATACAAAATCATAAAGTGAAGAGTACTAACATGCATATTGGAAATCTAAATATCTGTCTCTTGTTGTTCGATTCAAGAGATCTTACGATGTGGAACACTTTCACAGTGATGAGAACTATGAGGAGAGTTATCGAGAAAAAGAGGAAAGAGAAAAGATATTTCATAGCTCGCAAATGAGGGAAAGGATCCGAAAAACCGACCTACGTGAACGATCGAAGATCAGAGACGCCGTTCTACACGCCAGTATTTCATAATAAAGTGGGGCGGACACGCGATGCGCTTCGAGGACAACCGATGGACGAGAGCCGTCACCGACTTTTATCCTCGAAGTCAAGCGCTCTAAAGGAAGACCACTGACCCGTTGCTCCGATTTCTTCACGAAAGCGATAGAAGAAAGATATGATGCTCAGCGAATCCCTGAAGCGAGGAGGACCCACTGAGCTACTCTTGCACACGATAGGGAAAAATGGAAGTGTTGCTGGTGTCCGCTCGAGTCACTTGAAGATTAACGGAACGACACGTGATAGAGGTGATATTTCATTGCGCTTCTCTCAAGAGGCTGAAAATTAATGTGGGTGGAAGAAAAGTACAAAAACAAACATATTTTGGAAATCTGCCAGATTCACGCTGCTTTATGGTTTCGAAAAACAACAGTGTCAGATGGTATGATTTTCTAAACGAAGAGTGTATATTTTCTAATGTTTATGCGGAAATAGAAAGACGTCGCACACGATTTGCAGAACTCGATGGTGAGGTCAACAATCCGGATCGCCATCACGACTTGACTTCCAGCCGCCTGCACCGATCATATAGCACATTCATCAAACCTGATCAGAAATTCAGGTAAGTTGTAACAGCTAGCAGAATTGGATAAATGGCTAAGAACAATCATAAAAACAATGTGGGATAAGTTGTCGGTGTCGACTAATGAATAAATGATGCGTCATTCGTTCAATTCACCAAGCATCGTCAAAGGTGACTGAATCTGTATATGACTTATATGAATCCCGGTGACCTACCGATGGATCAAGTCAAAGCTGCTTTACTCCCAGACATGTCTGATGGAAATTTGCAGATCTAGAAGGCATGGAAAGCTTGGTAAACTCGAGACGAGGAAGTCAAACAAAAGGCATTCTGTCTGTTGAAATCATCTTTAACACTGCTGTGCAAGCGCACTAAGAGCAGCGGTAATTTGTAATTTTGGGATATATAGAAGCCATTTAAGATTTGTGTCAACAACCAGGCAATTTTCAAGAGCAAGAATTTCTTCTTCGTTCTGTTTATCACAAAGAGCTAGTAGAGTGCATAAAGTTGACAAACAAAAGAGCTGTCACCTACGTTTCCTAACTTCAAAAAGTTAACTTATTAACTGAGAGCGGATTAAGTCTGTATAATAACTTCTCAGGTAGCAAACAGTTAGCCAGGTCTTTAGCTTCTCTTCAATTGATCGGCCAACAGCCTCAAGTTAGTTAGTACGATGTGGGAGCACACCAGAATTGCCACATACACAAACCATCATTATAGCACGATATGCAATAAACCAAAAGAGCCATCACTTACGTTGTTACTTACTGGAGCACAAATGTACCCAGTGCACTTACCTTCTTCCCTTCATAAGAACACACAATTCAACTTTTTTTCTCAAATCTAATAGCATATTCTGAGCCTTCTATGCGATCTGTACTGGCATTTATAGAGTGCTAGACACGCGCTTCGGCCTTTCAGCTTCATCAGTAGCACGGTGCCTTTCGGTTCATTCAGTTCATTGTAAGGAAATATTCATCCTACATATAAAGAAATCGACGCCGAAGATGTTACACTGTACGCGCAAAAAGAAAAAATCACTTCAAATCGTATAGATAATAAATCACTATGTGCCCAGTGAGAAGATCATCCGACGCTGTAGTGATTAACAATCGATTGCTCCTGGTGAGTTTATCCTTTCATATTTTACTTTCTTAAGACATTGCTCAATGCAATAAGTGCCATAACAGAACTCGCTAAAGACTCAAAATATGTTATAAGATTACATTGCTTTGAACGAAGACTCATGTAACAGTCGAATAAAAAGAATTAAATTTTTTTCGTCCATTCTGCAAATATGTTTTGATATACATCCAAACACTAGTAGCTGTTCTACAAAGCTTCTTCAGGAGATTGCGCACACGAAGTCTTTCCAAACAAGCTCCAAGGAAACCGTCGGGCTCTTCTGGTAACTGGACCCTTAGAAGTCGAAAAAAGGATAAATCACATAACGGAAGTAAATGGATCTTTAGATTTGTCTTAGCTGTCGCCATTCTTTTCATAGGGAGTCGACATTAGAGACTGCTATTGGGATAAGATCCCACAAATACTGCGCAGAGCAGCCAAGCATAAGTGCTGCATTCACCATAAATAACTATGAGAATCTTTCTAGAAAAGAGCAACGAATCGTTAAACCTCGACGATGCTATCACTTTGGAGAAAACTGCCATTCCCAATGGACACCAACCGAATAGGATTTCATTGCCTATTCCTTCGATGGGAAGTACGCCAATGAACTTATTTGCGTGATTTCCTTATTTTATTTATTTAAGCACAGTTTTGAAATGTTTTGAGAAGTTGAAGCGTTTTACAAGAATAGAAGTATTTGACTGGGAACCTCGTCCTACCTATAAATGATCGAAAGTTCTAGAATTCAATGAATCCATCTATTGGTTGGTACACAAACGACGGCAATTCGGCTTCCGGCACTTATGTATGCTGCTGCTTGTGCTTATGTACACATTACTCGGCGGAGCGATATTTTTCAGTATTGAGAGCAGATATGAACATAAGGTTTGCAATTATTCATGGAAACAAACCCATTTCTAGTAAAGTAGAAACTCTCTGATATAACACTCGTACATGCAATCCGAACCTCTTCGAACCTATGCATCAGTAATCAATGTCTCGATTTATTGATGAGCTCATTCGAGGATGGTGTGAATATTTTCTTGTGAGTTTCATATCGTGTAGAGCGCTTTGGTGAGGTCAGCCCAATCTATTGACATGAACCGTCTGTATAATGGCGCTGCAATATGTATTTGTGCGGTGCTCTACTCTACTTATTCAACTGAGAATTCCTAAATCACAAAAACAATCAACCGTTAAGGACACTCGGCTTCTCTCATCTTACTCTACGTGCCTTAAAAATGCGGTATAGCCGAAATATTAGGCAAAATTAAGTTTGTAACAACATCGTATACGCTTGCGAAGAATTCAAAGCAGCAATCAACTTTTTTAGGATATCTCAATGCTGCTAGGATTCTAAAATTTTCGTCTTCCTCAGACGTGAAAGATGGCGAATTTAACAGGTTGTGTAGAAAATTCGTGCAGTTTCCGGTTTTTTGATATCGTTTTTGCAATAAAATTGTTATCAATTGCGTATTTCTTGCGAAAATTTTGGAATACGACTTGTATACCTACTTGAGATGGAGTTGCCTCGGTAAAATTTCACTAGTTGCTCATGCACGAATGATCTGCAGACGAAATGCTATTGAAGAGGGGAGCATAATTAATGGAGCTCGGAACGAGCTTCATCTTAGAGCAAGTATTGGGCTATGCCAAAATGCCAGCATGTATGCCAAAATGTTCGCAAGAAAATACGCAGCTAGCGATAACAAAATGATGCAATTCATCGCACAAATTATATAAAAAACCCTGAAGGCACGAATGTTTTGAAGAACGTTACAAACAATCCATTCAGTCAAACAAATGTTTCAAAGCGTAGGTAGGAAGACTCAATATATAAGTAGATAGAAAATGATTAGAAGAGAGTGAGATAATGAACAGTTAGTGAGTTAACTGAAAGTTAGAAAGATTTCTGAAAGCATGGTATTCACGACCGACTTTTTTGAACAACCTAACCTTCCACTCATATTTGACTTTTGCTGAACGTTAGAAAAAATTCACAGAAAGCTTTTATTTTGTTAAGAGAGTGGCAGCAAGGAAGAAATCTCTCGGCCACGAAATAAAACTTATCGCTGAACAACTTGTGCGCCTAAGAAACGAAAACAAATTCGTAAATAACAGCCGATGGGCAGAAGAGTTTGTTGAGGTGGGTTTAGTAGTTTCATTCCAAATATTCTTTATGTTCTAAAAGCATTATGCAAATGTTATTTTCACAATTTACTAAATCATTTCGTCTGGTAGTGGCTTTAAGTGGCGAATCATAGATGCTGCTAGAAAAACTATAAGATGGAATCAGAATTATTTCCTTTTCGCATCCATATGACTTTCTCGCCATACATTGTGACTTTTAGGACACATGGGCGCTGTTTTTACAAGAAACTCTTACAACATCTCGTTTAGCGACATTCCATCATTTACTCATGATAAAATTACCTTAACTAAAACCAAATTCGCCAAATAAGCCCTATTATTCCCTTTTTGAGCGCCACATTACGAATTTCTCTCGTGACGCTAAAAGGCGATTGCAATTGATGCGCAGGTCGCGACACTGCGCGGAGTATACGAACTGAGTCACGTTGTACTCAAGGAGCTTATCTAAATATACGCCTGCTTCTCTGCTTAGCCTAACAAGCTGCCCGCTCTCAAGGTCTTGCCAAGATAAATATAACTATAAAGAACTCGTGCATGATGTGCAAGATTTTGGTATCTTCCGGAACTAAGTTGATAATTTAGCCGATTAAGTGCACGCATAAACTCTTTAGTGCAGTTAGTGCAAGCTCGCTTAAGCGAGTTAGCTGTGAGATCGTTAAAAGTGATAATGGTAGATCACAGCGTATTGTTTTGACTTTCCTTTGCTATAAGCTTAATCTTGTTTCAGTTCGTCTATATTTCATTGCTAAAGAACGAGTCACTCCACAGTGTCAGTACCTACTACAATTCATTGCATCCTGGAAACGACAAATGGACTTATGCTAGCGCAGTTTTTTTCTCAATGAATCTCTACACTGCTACTGGATATGGTAGACACACTATTATAAACTTTAACAAGTTTTTCGTTCAAATACACCACAATAATTTCGAAAAAATCATATGCAGAAAAGCTTGGAAATCGCGCAAGAATTCATGAAATGCTTACAAAGATGATTAGAATCATTGGACTCATGTAGAATCTTTAGGCTCACTCGCTCCCGAGTCAATGTTAGGACAATTCTGTGCCATCTGGTATTCATTATTAACGATTCCTGTCACCTTGGTAGTGGTTCGTGATCTCGGCCAATGGTTGCTTGTTCACCTCACAAAGATCTATGTGCATACTCTTGTCTGCTACAGGTGAATCTATGTATTCAAAAATTTCCTACTTGTATCTGTAACGGTTCTTTCGATTTTATCTGGAAATTTTTTGTCTCCTGTCATTGTTGCACAGTCCTAGACGCATTAGTGGATACTTTGGCGTTGATATGGCACTTGGCGTGCTTCTTCCATTACATACATACACTGCTTTTCATCTATCTTCCAATATCATCCATCTATATGAATAGATTCGCAAACAAGCATGACTGTAGCTTGAACTTCTGTCATGCTCTTTCTTCAGTGAAATTTGATGATGGCCCACTATTGCTTTTTCGAGTAATCCGGAATAACCATTTCATAGTATGCGCCCTGGTTATTACAACAGGCAGTTCTAACCAATCTGCCACTCGATAAGAATGCTGTACTACTCAATTGCTCAGATATACATACCGCTAGTTCGTGGAATTGAAATGTTTCCTGAAGTGAACTCAGTATTAGTAACAAATGAATTTTCTTACTGCTAATTTCTGATGATATGATCATAGTTATGTTATGAAAATGTGCTAAGCAAAATGGCTTCCAATCAATTTTATTGTTCAAGGAGGACCATGGGCTACATTGAGCCGCATGAAGACACTATGATATCGTTGCCAATAAAATTCTGTATCTCATTATTGGCCGGTGAGTTTTAAGTTGGTTTTGGTCCGTGTCGTTTGCATAAATTTCGGTGAATTTCAAATCACCTCATCAGCCAATCAGAATTGATTAGAATTATTAGAGTTATTCAGTAGCACTGTGCTCTTATTTCAATAAACCTGTCAACTTTGAGATGATTAATTTGACTCTCATTATGGTATAGTTTGAGCTAAGAATACTGACACGCAGCTATGGTACACGCTGACAATTTCGCAAGCTTTTCAGGCTATCTATTGATTTCTACCGTCTTCGTTTACCTTCTAGACGAGTGGTGCGGTGATGCACCACATACGGGCATCTCGTTCTTCATTGCTTTTTATTTTTCGTACATATCCTTGACCACCATCGGGTTAGGCGACGTCATGCCGAACAACGCAACGGTAACTGGGGATTTTTCAATCTTTTTTCTTTCGAAACAAGTGATAAAGTGTGAAATTTAGCACTCTTCTATATATAAATCTCCGACGGCGGTTTTCCTAGGTGAACACAATCTAACTTTTTTTCTTTAGAAGCTGTAATAGAACAAGTCTAAATAAACTGACTGAATGAAGAGCAGAAATAAGCTGTTCAAACTGAGTAGAGTATCACATGGTTCTTCAACCTCTACAGTACCAATCATATATATATATATATATATATATATATATATATATTTGTTGAGTTATTGGTCAACTCAGTGGAGAAGGTGTGCCTTCATTTGAATGTTGCTAGTTTTATGATAGCTTGAAATGCTGAGATTTCATTTGTGTACTTCTTCTATGACAAGATTTTTTCAATACGCTGTAGCAGCAAAATAAGGCCACGTCCCACCATTGGCGCGCATCTTTGCTTAGTGTGGGCAGCTTTTCATTGGACTTTATATATTTGTCATTTGGCAACGTGAATTTCAGCACTTTCACAAAATTTGGTTTCTGAAAAGCTTCCATAGTGCGCTGACAGGAAAGAACAAAAGATTGCTTTTCACATCCAAAGAAGTAAGCGTAAGCTTTATAGCAGGCTTATTTGGAAATATAGAATGAAAACAATATTTCGTACATATAGAACAATATAGCAAAGTTTGTTCTACGATTCCAACACAAATTAAGTTTACCGAAACCAGGGGAAATTTTTCAATCGAATAACAGAAGTCATGCCCATTCACGCAGTTCACATTGCTGCGTGCTGCCCTATTTGAGTGGCTTCCGGTTTTCTTTTATATAGAAATTTCTTTGCCATTTCAGAAAATCACTACATTTTTTGAAAATTCTAATAGAGCGCGATTTTCTCTATGCGATATGCATTTAGTGAGTATATCTCTGACCGCGAAACGTGAGACCTTCTTGGAAACCAAACATGGTTTTGGTATCACCATCTCTCAAGCTAAATCAATCCACAAACTCTAGCCGACAAACGAATAGCGTAGAAGCGAAATGTAATATGATTTTGATTGCTACAGCGCGATAAGAAACCGTTACCGCATACCATACACAGCGTTTAAATTGCCGAGAATTGAGCCATCAGATGATTGCTGGAAGTCCAAAAAAAAAGACGATATGTCACCGAAGGGTCATTTCTGTAGCATGAGGTTGATAATAAAGATGTATTCGGCTAGCATTTCGATGTCTTTGTCTACTCAAAAGTCAGTAATTTGACTTGATTGCTCACAGCCGTTTGTCCTCGTTGACACATTGGTCTTCGTAGTGTTGATCGAGTCCTTTCTCGAAAAGCACCGCTCGGATAAAGAACTTACTCGGCAGTGTTCTTACCTAAATTTACTCGGTGGCTATAAAAAGCTAATAGCGCTAAAATACTCATGCCGTGGTAATTAAGCGGTAAAATAATGATGAGATTACACTACGTGTAAATATCTAACAATGTTGAGTAATATGTAAAAATCTTGACGTCAGACGGAAATCGCAATCGTATCTTCCCAATTCTGGAGACGTGTACTAACCAACTGCTTTACTGACAGTCCTGTTCTACCATCACTCTTTCTGCGACACAAGTCATCAATCTGTGAGCAATCAAACATCAGTGGTTTAACCTGGCAAACATATATCAATTGACTCAATTACGCTGACGGATATGTGTATACTCAACCAGAATTCTTTTCATTTGAGCGCTCATGCAGTGATATGATAACAAATACGTATTTAAAAATGCTGAGTGATATGGAAAACTTTGAACATTGGACAGGAATCGAATATTCAATGGTTAGCACGCGATCCGTAAGAGGTGAAATGTTTATTCACTTTCCGTTTGACGTTCAAAACTTGCATATCACTCATTATTATTGAATACACATGTGTAACACCTTGCTACCGCTATAGAGATTGAATAAAAAAGATTCTAACTGATCATATAAAGCGTTTAGTTGATTGCGGAGATGCTAGGTCTGCACCGATAAGTCGTTCCGCGCTCCTCCTGAGGCCATACAAGTGCATCTAAGTGCCATAGAGGCATGGTATAATATATAATCACCATCGATCTATAAAAGAAATGTGTGCCAATAAACTAAGTACAAAGAGCCTTTGTGATCTTTACATGAACAGCGCTTATGAAGAAGAGCAATGAACTACGAATTATATAAACACACGATGTACCTAGTTGCGTGGGAACGCAATCCAAATTTTGCCATGTCGCTAATGAAGGACATAGTTGAATAATGAAATGGCCCTCTTTATGAACACTACCAAGAATGTGAAATTTTTGAGAGGAGACTTCATAGAAAAATCATTTAATCATACTATTTCTGCGTGATTCATCGACTTGAGAGCTACATTGAGCTTCATCGCTGCCGATAAGATTTAGCCTTGCACCAAATTATTGCGCGTGATGAAAAGTTTAGTACTAAGAGTCCCAAGGAAGACAAGAATTTTTCTATGTTTTTTCGAACTTTTTCTCGTCGTTTAGAGCAAGCAACTGTCATTATTGAATTCAGGATAATTGCTGTCCAGATTATCAGGCCGAAATAAAGAGATGAGATGACGTGCCAGAAATTTGAATACATGTAGAATTTTTATTATTAAAAATTTTTTTCTCAGATACCTGAATAGCCATGAATTAATATGCATAGATACATACAGAATGCACTGTTGATGAAGTTGTGACAGTTTATGTTAGTGCTTCTTGCAGTTTAGAATTTTGCTTATAGACCATCTGGTCATTCAGTTCCATCCTGCTATCTCCACGTTGTTTTTCTTCGGCCTACCCGTAATGAAGGTCGTTAATCGTGTCACGTACATTTTCATTGAGAATGGAATATTTGGTATGTTCATCTATATGCACATCATTACGTCAATAATTCTTCTCTCTTACCTCTTTGAGAAAATAAGCGTTTTCCTCAGACATTTATACTTGTTTTTCAAGGTACCTTCACACTACTGGACAACACTCTTGATCAGCTGACTACAAAGATTCAACCTGTGAAAGAAGAGGTGTGTAATTCAATGAGAGCAAAATCGGTCGAAATACTCAACATTTTACATCTATACATAATTCAGTGTCGTATATTTCTGACTTTGACAGAGTATTGCTAACGAAGATTTTTCGATGAACTAAGAGAACGATTTACTTTTGTTGTGGTTAAGTCATTCTTAGAGAGTGGATTTAAAAACTGCTGAGCTTATGAGCTTGTAATTTAAGCAGATTCCTAGCATGTTACTCTTCGTACTTCTCATAAATACACCCATTGGTCTCAAAAAAGCGCTCAGTCACAGATTTTCCTCCCTGATTAGTTCTTGGTAGTGCGAAATCGATGATTGTGCAGCCCAACAGGTACTTTTGAATTGTTCCTTGTCCATTGTTTGCTTATCTCATTTTTAGAGAAATGAAAGTGCCATTGCATTAAAACGCTATATTATCAGAATCTCTCAGCAATTACCAACTTTATGAACATCTCAATTTTTGATTTCATTTTTTTTATTGATTTTTTTATTGATTTTTTTTTATTGTAGCGCAATGTTTGTAGCAACTCATATTACTACTGTCATGCCTTTCCATAACTAAGTATTGCGTCTCATTTTCCGGGAAAAGCAGAATTACTGTCTCAAAATGCTGACAAAAAACTGTCCTATTCTTTGAATAAAATATGCGCTCTTCCCTTCAACGCTTCATACTCCTCCCTTCATTTTTGATGGCTAACGTTTCGGCGATTTCCCCTTCGTCAGAACCTGGATGTACTGTCGTATTATATATAGTATTCTGTATGCAACAGTCATATGCAGTAGTCTGAAGGTGATGCTACAAGGACTGGATTACCAGCACTACCGAGTTGGAAACGGTGAATGATGTAATGTCCTCGGAAATGAATAGTGGCTGTCACCGCGACGTTTACTTTAGAGTAAAGCAGTTATGCGACTATTTGGATCTCTGGTCCCCTATCAGCCCTTGATTCTAAAGTGCTAAATATCTGAAACACGTGATCTTTTTGACCTGGCAAATGTCTCTTAGCGTAAAGGGATAGTAGCTATTTGCGGAACAGTTGTTATAGTGCACTTGTCCCATCCATTTATGGCGTGTCACAGAAAAATAAGATGCTGCATTCAGTAAGTCAGTGAATAGCATGTGGTGAATACATCGAAAGAATGCAATCATGCGAAAACCAACCATCGATATGATAGTGTACAAACGAAAAAGTATGACTTCACTTTCTGAGTGCCAAAATCACATTGTAAGTCCATAAAGAGGTAAGAACAGTCTTCTTGAGCTAGTGATCGCTTAGCGGTCCCAAATCTCTTTGATTCAAAGTACATTCAGCGCTTTGTTATGAATTCAGTTAAGATCGGCGATAATGATAAGAATTTTCCAAGGCGCCTGATCGATGTTTTATGAAATTTTGTACACACGCAAACGATACTACGCAGTAGAGATATTTGTAAACCTTCCCATTGGGATATTCAATGAATTTTTACTGAATGAGTAAAGCGATGACAAAGAGAGCGCCGTTTTGAAGTCGTTTCTGCAAGTTTTCCTTACGTGTATGAACGCAAAGCGCATTTCGATCACACTGTGACAATGGCCTTGCGATAATTGCCGAGATATTTTGGGTTAAAGAGAAAGTTCCTTGATATCACTGAAAGATCAAATTTTAAACATAAATTTCATTGAAAATAACAATAATCACTATTCAAAATAAAGGCTAACATTATCCACGATCTTCTGCCGACGACCTGCGAGCTTCCTGATCTGCTCGAAATGCCATTCCTTGGATATCGAATTAAAACTCCTGACATGACTCTTCAACCTGATCAAGTGCCTCGAATTGGCGTCCACGCAAGAGTTTCATTAAGCGAAAAAGACCGTAAGTGGACAGCAGAGCATCTGGACTGCAGGCTGGATGCAGCAAGACCTCAACTCCTGCTAATTCATCAAACTTTTCCTTAGTATTCATTGCGTTGTGAGGTTTGACATTGTCTTGCTAAAACAGCGTGCGCTTTCGACGAATCGATGTCGGTTGCTTTTTCTTCAACGCTTTGTAGACTCGGCCCAGCTGCTCGCAGTGGAGATCGGCATTGTTGGCACGACTATTCGGAATAAGTTCGAAATGCAAGATACCTTCAAAATTTCACCAAATTCAGATCATCCCCTTTTTGCCAAAAAGATTCTAAGGTTCGGCTTATGGTGGAGCTTGATGTTTTGAAATATGATTCAACGCGCTATAATTAGCTTTACCGTGGGGGTTCCTTATGAAAATATTCTTATGATATTCCCATGAATTTACAGTAAGCGATATTACGTGAAAAAGAATGAAAATTGGATTTTACGCGGTGTAAAGTAACTTTTTTTCGCAACCTAGTATTTTGCAAAGCAACTAACCACAGTTTTCACGCTCCCACCGACTTATTGGTAATTTTTTAAAATCAAATCGGCTACTTTTTGAGTCTTTAACAGCTAAGTCGTTTCTGGAAGCACTTTCAAAAGACTTGTGGGCTCAGTTTGAATCACAAAGGATAAAGGATAAAGCTCTTTTTAATAGAAGCGCCATATATTCGCTTTTAGTTTCTAGCTTCGCTTGAGGTAGTTAAGGAGATCTAGCATTCAAAATGATTCGTGACGATTTATCGATGTACCAAGTTAGTGTTCCGATCCCTCCAGACGAGTATGTTATAAACTTACCGCTTCGGAGGGCGACAGGGTCTTGTGAGCCGTGAGCGGGATCAAACCATCGGCGTGTGCGATGTAGAGCGCCTCCAACCACTGCGCCACATACGCTTTTTTAATGATGTGTTGCATGAATTGCAGCAATAATATTACTGTAAAGCCTTTTTTTCGAAACTCATTTATTCACAAGCACACGATATAATATTATTTTATATTTAGCCTACAATACAACGACCTACACAAAAGTTCAGTCGATGCAGTGTGTGCTCTAATATCTTGGAGTATCATGATGAGGTAGGACAAATTGTGTGAAGCTTATTCATTTAATGGTCTATATAAAGCTACATACATGATGCACTGACAAAAACTTAAGCAATTATAAAAAGATCAGCCATGGGTTTTGAATCTAGGAAGACAACGAAATATAAGGCTGATGTAAGTCAGGAAGCTCAAGTGTGCTGTGGCCCGTTTTCTATGTTTCTCAAGATTTAGCGAAATACCTAAGAGATTTGAGTGGTGAGCAAAAGGATGACAGCTAACATAGAGATGTTGAAGAATGAATGGTGGTGCGAATATACCTCGGTGGTGTAGTGGTAGCACGCGTCACAGGTATGGATGAAGTCCGGGTTCGACTTCCGTCTGAGGTAGTGCACCACTTAATTCTCTTAGGTATGTATGAAACATCATAACGCTGCGAAAAATGCAGTAAAAACACTAGAAATTTCGAGTATTTAGCAATATAATAATTATTTGAAAAGGAGCACAAAGGAGGAAAAGGTGAAAATGCGATTCCGAAATAGCTTATATATCTCACAAACTGTCTCGCTCATCGGGCTTAGAATATGTATCAACAGCTTTGTGCCAGCATATTAGGGAGAGTTGTTGAGATGATTCAAGTTAACTGCTCTTTCAAAATTAAATGATAGGCAGCCTTCTGGTTTTTAAAATAATCGCTCTGTTTAAGAACGAAGCTACTGAGATGCTCAATGGTCTCACAATACGTTCACTGGCCACATTTGCACGTGCGAACGCCGACGTGTATGGTGGTGGCTTTGGACGAGTGAATCTTCGAAAGGGAGATCTCGTGCAGTCAAAAACAAGCGTCAACAACAATCAAGCGTCACCGTGATATAGTATTCAGATTAAAAGAAGCAGTTATGATATGTGAAGCAGAATAGTATCGTTCATCTTCTTTCACGAACAAGAGTAATTCAAGAAAACATTTGCGGGCTCGCTGGAGGTTTTAAAGACCTCTTCACAGTCTCTAGCAGCTAGAGAATTTCATTATATCATCATTTCATTACAATTTGTTCTAGTGCTTCGTATTTAGATGTGGTGTCATAATCTACGTGTCCACTTCGTTGTGCCTTTCTTGTCGACACAAATGAAGTCTTATATGCAAACAGATTAACGTCATGCCAGAAATGTTACTCTAATGCCACTGTGCTCGCTTTTCAAAGAATTAAGAGCTGTTCAAGGGGATCTGACTAGTAGAGTTTAACGATGCATTCGTATGTGACATGAAGAATGTTTGAAATTTTATAGTCATAACTGAAACATAAAAAATTATTCTTGCTTCCCGCACACACTTTCTTCCATAAGCAAGTGGCTAAAACGCTGAGGTTTGGTTTTTGGACTTAACATTAGTACTAATTTTTTCTATACTAATGCATTTCCTATGTTGGTGTCATTTTATAATTCAACTGTGTTCTGGTTATTATTTTACTGACTTTTTCCAATATCCCTTATCTACTAAAAAAAGACTCTATTCGAAAGATCCCATTTTACTTGTCTGAACCACATTGAATACGCCTCACACGGACAGAATTTGGGTCAAATTCTTTTATTGTTGAGAGTGCTCGTATATCAGCAAATTCTGCTGTTCCAAACACAATCCTTTTAAGTGCGTTTTAGTGCATGAACAAGATTTTTCTTCCTTTTAGATACTGTGTTGGTTTATTCAACTCCTATCTTTGTTTAGTATAAGCAACCAGAAATTCACCTGCATCGGTGGCTAATTTGCTGAGCCGGATTTACGAAACACAGAATCAAAAATTACGAAATTAAGAATCCACACTTCTCACATAGCTGAGAAATCTTAAGGGTTAACTGTACGAGATTAGGTAAAATACCACAATTTCTAGTAAATCGGTAGTAACTCAGTCAACTGCTAAACCTATGGTGATGTTAATTCTTATGATTGCATATATCTCTTATCAGCAGACCGTTTACAATAAATATTATTTTTTATTTCAGCACGGCTGATATAGAGCGCTATCCGAGACAATTCAAAAGTATCAGAGCACAACACAGCAATTTGAACTTCATTGAGCTCGCTCTGTTTGCTACTTCTTGAAAGACCTACTGCACTTTCCTAGCGGTGAGCTCCCAATATAAACTGACCACACATTACTGCGAAGTGTAACGGAATACGGCTTACGTCTGAAAGATTCTAGCAACATTATAGTCAAAGAATTTGAATCAATGAACTCAACCTCGCTTAATGTGGTGTTTGGCCGGTTTGACTGCTCGTTGACGAGATAGAAATCGACATAACGCCGTCAGTGTTTCGGGAAAACAGATCGCTCATTTTCAAATTCACTCGACCAAAATCGCCACCGTATACGTCCGCGTTTGATTTCATAAACGTTGGGATCGAACGAATTGTGAAGTTGTTCACGAACTGATTTCCTTGGGATTCCTGGAAAAAATTTAAGGAGGATAAATTTTTATAAAACATGAAATAATTCTTAGCAGCTTGAAAATAGATATGAACATGACCCCTCACCGATTTTGAAAATATAAGAATTTATGAAATTAGTTCAAAACGACAACGAACTCTACACTAGATTATTCCCTCTTCCAAGTTTCGTTTCCTTCTTGGGTAGAGTGCTTTCACTACCGTATAGAAAACATAAACAAAGCTGCTTTTTCTTGAGAACAAGTGGAATAAAAATGTATCACTGGACTTGGCTCCTACACAAGTTCCATCAAAAATTCCGGCTGAACTTAAACTACCTGAGTGATTATGGAAAGCACTTTTGGTTTATTAGGTGCTCCGGCTTATGCTACAAGGAGCTGTAGACTTTTCAAAAATTCAAAAGCTATACCTGGACAGAATAACCACCAATTGTTCCCACAGTTTCGCTTGGCCCGTTTTGCAGCGATTGCCGAGAAGGAGCTGATTGCCTCTGAATACTAGTGTAGGCTCAAGCCTTCCAAACGCTGTCTCATCAGAGACCCTATTTTCTCAACTCACATCGGTATCACTTGACTGCTTATCCGTGCAACAACTGTCTAACTGATTTTCTATTACTGTCAATGCACCTGGAAAGAATTCATACACGGGTGGGATGACCGAGTTCTTACTGAATAATTTCAAAAAACTAAACGGATGGAAGCAAACGAAAGTCTTTTTCATGGACTCACCAAACACTCCATTTTCTACGCATATATACGTGCTTCTGTTGACAACTTTCATTATTGGCATTCCAAAGAAAAACAGTACAGTAATAATAGGGGAAAACTAAATAAACCATTCAGTGAGCGAACTTGTTGCGAGGGACAAGCAATGATTGAAAGCCAGAAAATCATCGCCCTTTCGTTGGAGACGTTGATTGATATGAATACCGTAGCCGTATGCTTTTGATAAGATAAATTGGTTGTAGACAAGAATGTAAGAAATTAGATACTTTACCGTTACGTTGTTTGGCATGACATCACCAAGACCAATGGTCGATATTGAGATGAAAGCAAAATAAAACGAGTGGAAAAAATCAATCCCGGAATTAGGTGGTCCTATGAGCTCGTCGTACTTGTAAATAAATAGGCTGGTAAACATCAAGTAACCTGAACTTTTGTAAGCAATAAAGCGCATTAACAAATTATTTTTATGGTCTGCTACAAGTCTCGAACGGAAATATGTCTTCAGTGAATGGTGTAGATTTCAAACAACTGAGAGCTTTCAAACACTACCGTCAATTATCATGATTTATTTTACATGGCCCATCATGACATCTACTGTTCGGATCCCAGCACGTCTGACATTTGATTCGTTCTTCGAATTTATCGCGCACAAAGGTTCGCAAACATTTTTCGTTGTTTGGTTGCTACTTAGGGGTATACATTTCTCCATGAATGTCGAAAAATGCTGGTCGAGTTAAACCATCTGGTGATTTTGAGCTCACCAGAGCTAAGCGATTCTCACGTGGTCGCAAAATATCGTTGATGAGGGAGTGAAATCACCGCCTTCCTTCATGATAAGCATCGTCACGAGCCATTCCATTATTCTTTTCCTTCCCATATCATGTAAATAATAATTGCTATGAAAGAGAAGCAGCGGAGAATGTTGAGCTATTCAAATCATTGCATAGCATATATTCACTTCGTTAAGCTATATCCTTTGCCTTAGAAAGCACATGAGGCGCCGTGGCCGAGTGGTTGTGATGCTAGTCACGGGGCGCGCGAGGCCGAGCTCCACTCCCCACCCCGTCTTTACGGCAGTCAACAATATCGCCCTATGGAACAGCACTCCAGGCTATCCTCGGGATTGTAAGGAGACTCGCTCAGCTAGAATTCTACACTATCCAGTAGGAGACGAACAACGTATTCAATTCCAGAAGTACTGGGATCCGCGCGGTGGAAAAATACACTGTGAAGAGGGATCAGATAAAATGTCTTAAGTGTCTAATATCGACGGTGGTGGCTCGTTTTCAACAGTTTTCTACAAAATAAGACAAAGAATGGGTTAGGCTTGCGGTGATATCATCTTCATCCTCAAAATTTTATGGAATCATGAAATTTTGGAAGAAAATTAAGCGATATGGTATTGAACGCACTAAACATCATTCCAAGGCAGAATTTGATTGGTAGAATAATCATTTCATCCTCTTTGGCCTCCTCAAGTCCACGTGCTCTTCTGGAACAATAAAAGAAAAACTGTCATATTTGCTTTCACCATCAGGTGATTGTTTAAAAAAGGTTGGACTGAAAGTGGATATTCTGTAAGAATCAAAAGATTCTACCAAAGTTTTACTTAATTCCTGCAGAACTACGAGAGGATTAGGAGAAATTTATTTCTTTGCAACTTATTATTCAAATAACTCAAATAGTGCCCAGATTTCCGCTGGATTACTTTAATTATTACGGAGCAGGAGAATTGGCAGAGGAGCAATGTTGTTCGATTTTCTTTATAAAAATATCAACTTTATCGCCCTCGTGACTGCCAACTCTACCTCGAATTGCCGATCTCTATTGTTGGGTTTATTTCTGTTTATACTTGTTCTAATGTACGTTGAGGATAAGGTTAACTTTTAGTGTTTTGGAAGTTGGAGGTTCGGAATGTGCTAATGTTAGCCTTGATCGTATGATAATGCTTATAAACGGTTACAGATATAATAGTGCTGCTCTTTATTGATTCCTGCTTTGATTTAATGTAACGAATAGAATATTGGACTCGTATTAATGATCGATTTCCTTGAGTAGTTCATAAATAGAGGCACATCTGACCAAGTACCAGGGTAATATCGAGAGGGCGCATTAATTGGTTTAAGTGAGATCTCAAATATCTTATGTTCTTACCTGAGCATTATCAACAGATGGGCATAAATCTTTGTGATGTGGACGAGAGCCCACTGCCCGAGATCACGAATCACGACCAACGTCAACGGAACAAACAGAAGCCCGTACATGATCACACAGGACTTGCCTACGACTGATTCAGGTGCAATCGACCCTGAATTGTATGTACACAGACCTCGTAAGAACATCCATCGTTTGTTTCCCTTTACCAGTAAAATTGTCAACAAATTTGGCTTTACGACCATGTTCAAACTCCAATGAGTACTCTGGCACACAGGAACTCTGGTTTTGAATAAATCCCAATTCAATTCGCTGCTTTCTTAGAAGGGAGACAGAAAGTTGTTATTCCACTATTTATTCACAATAACTTAGCTTTGGACCGTTTCGCCTTCTTCAGAGCCCCAAAAGATCAAATTTACATCGACTCTACTTAGTCAAGCACTGTTATAACCATAAAGCTTACTACACAGCTATCATTAAGTCTTCCAATTATTTGATAGAGCTCAGCCGAACGCAGTCTTAGTTGAGTAAGGAATGCGTTTGTTCTATTTGATCAAGTGCGAAAAGGAGTCTGAGGTATAGCGCGAGGTTACACGTAATCACAAAACATTCCTCTTAATTATTCATTTCTTGGATAATTGGGATATCCACAACGGCCCAAGAGTTTCACGTAGTGAGCTCGCAGATTCCTGAGCGAAGACAATGACTTTACTTCAAGATCTTCTCCGCATGTTTTCTTGCTCTACACATGCTTGGTATGTGTTTTCTACTTCACTTGACTTCATGGAAATTGAGTGATGGGCGAAAATGCGACTTCTCGAACTTACGTTTTGTCCATACCGGGAACGCGTGCCTACCGCTACACCACCGAGATACATTCGCGACCACTCATTCTTCAACATCTCTATGTTAGCTGTCAGCCACCAACCTTTAACAGGTTTGGTCAGGCAATTCCGCTTTTACACCCACTCGAGATGACAGCCATTGTAATAGCTATTACTCAAAATTTCTAGTATTTTTACCTCATTTTTCGCGGTATTGTGATGTTTTATATATACTTAAGAGAATAAGTGATGGTGCGAATGTGCCTTTGCAGTGTAGTGATAGTACGCGTTCACGGTATGGATGAAAAGCGGGTTCGACTCCCGTCTGAGGTTGTGTTTATGCTTACCGCTCAATTCTCATAGGATATAAGGAACATCATGACAATGTGAAAAGTGCTGTAAAAATACTAGAAATTTCACCTAACTTTCTCAACAAAATACTCGTTCATATAAACGAAGAGTGGTCTAGTCGTTTTGCTGATGTATGCATCCCCAAACGTTTCATAAGAGACTAGTCGCTAAGGTTACTTTTGCATATTTGAATCAACTTCTTTTTGAGCAATGTTCTATATTTGTAAAATGATAAATGGAATTATTGCTAGAGTTATTGTTTGAGGCCGTGTTTATCTTTTCAACGTTTCCCCAACAGTTATTACTCGTGTTCGTTGTAGAGGGTATCTTTCGAATACAGCTCAATTTCACTTTATGCTCTTTTGGTGAGGGCGCCTGATACCAGTTTAGATCATGTTTTTCACAAACGCCCTTGTTGTATATGAGGGGTGGGAGAAGTGAGGTTATGGGCCAGTACAATTTTGCACTTGACTTTCTATGCAGTTCGGTGTAGCTGTCTTGTATAGATTGATTTGAGTTTTAATAACGGAAGTCACACTTTGGATTATCTAGAGTGGAAATTATAAGTTCTAGGAATCGACGTCAGTTTGTTTGAATCACAAAATCACCCTACACTGCAGTGACTAACAGTCGATCGCTCACGGCTAGTAAGCTGAATTATACCTTGACAATCAACTGTTTTATCCCCTCTAAAGGAAAGGTTAAACTGAAATACACCATAAAATTGATGAGCTGTAATTCCAAAATACCTGTCTGGCTAGCACTGTATAAGCGCCATATCAGACTTTGTGTTAGACTCAAGATATGTTATCAAAATAGTACTATTTTAAAGGTCTATAAAACATTCGATTGTAAAGGTACTTTCTACAGCGTGGAAAAAAAACAAAAAGCGCATTCTATTCAATGTCCATGAAAAAATTCTAAAACAGATAGCAAAACCTGATCATACGTGATGTTTGTGGCACGTACCGTATCCCGTAGTCGTGTAGACGTTCATAGCAAAAAAGAAGGCACTGCCGAAATTCCATTTGTAGTTGTTTTCCGGATCCTCAGATTTGTAGAATGTGCTTCCCTTATAAGCGGATTCCTGCTCCAGTAATTTCACGTAGGCGCGCTGAAGACTTTTATCATCTGTCCAATTTTTGTGCAACATCTTCATCTTTGCATTGAACTCAATCACAACGAGGATGACCTTATCTACTGAACATTCCGACGAAATTGGCAACTAAAGCAGACAATATCGTCTAAGAATATCTGAGGAACAGCTTTGATGATACCATGAGTGATACCACTGATTAGCCCCAGTAGGAGTGCTGTAGCGAACCATCTTATGACACTTATGGCAACACTAAAGCTACAGACATCTGTTATGGATATTTTCTTAAAAAGTTATGGAAAAGCTACAGCGTTCCTGACAAATCTCAGTGTCCATTTTTTCAGAAAAGTTATTACGATCGCCTATCTATGTGGCCAACGTTACAGCCAAGAGCAATTTTAATTTTCACGCGGATAGAATCAGTGATGCTGGTGTTGACCCTCATTGTGATCATTCACGCTTATGTATGGTAGTCCTGCCCATTGTTGAAGAGTGTAATGCCATCTATAGAGGTATCGTCATGATGAGACGGTTAAAGAAGATAAAGAGGAGGAAACTTGATATGCTCAAAAGTGTGGAAAATAAGTAGGGAGAGGAAAATTTGGAGATACAATATAATTGCGTGATTAATGGTGGCGAACAATGATTGAGCGATTTACGTCATTTGTTCTATGGAAAGGCAATTAAGTAGGAGATTACCTTTATATAATCCTCCATTAATGCCACACTAACCGTCACGTTCGGATCGTTGACCTTATTTGTAACCTCTGATGCGATGTCCAATATAGTTCGATCAAGGGCTTCTTTACGAATAACAACAGTCTGTGTCAAAGAATATTCATTAGATCCAGCTTCTTACATATTTACTTGTGAATTTAAAAAGATTGTACTAGAGAAATTTGGAATTGCGATGGTAATTCTCAAAAGTGGCTTCTCGTCTCAATGAAGCACGACATTTTGAAGCATTTTATACGATTTTGAAAGGTCATAACACTGCGACAAATGTGAATGCTTAACTCAACATAGCGATGTCTGTCTGCCTCGATGTATACATGCCACTTTAAAAAAAGCACAAAAATTTCCGGCCACCGTAATTCAGTTTGTGAAGCACATTAGCATCTCAGTTGTCTTGATGGAATAATGAATAAAAGAAATAACATGAGATAACAAATATACTGGCTTGCTTCCATTGATTTAGTCAACACCAACTTGACTGGTTATGATAATTCTCAATGTAATTGTTCAAAATTACATTCAGAGGCCTTCACTCACATTTTTCTCGTAGTGGGATTCAATGAGGTAGAAGAGAAGAGCACCAGCAAGTGTGTAGATGAGAACCAATATCAGCATACAAATGTGACGGAAACTACTAGTCTTTTTATGATTTGCAACCAACCAGTAGAACGACTTCGTAAAATCTAAATCATTAAAAAAATAGTTTCGGAATGTGACGAAACTTCTTCGATTACGAAGTCAGAGGAAATTGAACTTATCCTTACAACAAATCTTTCACTTACCTTTTCTTTCTCTAACTACTGATGACGGCATTACTACCTTCTGGCGAAACACGGTGACTGGTCGCTATTGATGCTGCGTTCGATGTGTCGAATTTTAGCGGAATAACTCCGTCGTTTAACTATGCGTACGTGGAGGTTATTCAGTTGCAATATCATAGGAAGTGATTGATGCGATTTATCTCAATGAGTACTGCTTTAAAGAATTTTATTCACACATGTTAGACTACTCTATAACTTTTAGAACACAATATTGGTCTATCTCACGGAGGGATTTCGGGTCAAATTATTGATCATTCACTTGGCGAATAGAGAGCTCAAAAGCGAAGCAAATGATAAGCTTTGGATCTATGGGAGGAAAGTGATTCATAGGCTGAATCCCCTGTTTTTACTTGCTCTAATCTCGCATCCATTCCTACATTCTACTCATCGGAGTGACCAAAACTGCAATCAAAAGACTGAGAAGTACACTAGAAGGCGGTTGTGGGTCTCTGTGATAAGTGAGTTCTTCTCTGCTCACTCTAGATATTTTTAAGATGCTCGTGAGTATTCAGAATGCGCGCCCAGAGCTCACTGAGAAGTCCGGGGTGTTGAAAGTATCCCAAATTGTAACGTTTTAATTGTATTTACAAACCCCGTTGTAAGCATTCAATAAAGTCTATGAGAATGTTTTGAGCCTTTTCGAGGGATACGTCAAAGGCTTACGTACGCTTCGGCAGTATCGCCCTCTTCACCACAGCCACACGTCGCACACTGAACCCTACTTTATAGCAGTATTGGAAAGACGATATGATGATAGCACTGATATTGTGTTATCAACATATTTTCAGTTGATGGATTACGGCTGATAGTGAACTCTACACAATATTCTCCCAACGACTGTTTACAAACCTCACTAATCCCTCTAATCCTGTGAGTACGTTTTAAGCCAAACACCATTGAATGTTTATAGCGAAGTTTGAGAACAGTCAATGGGAATATATTGTCTGCATTTCACTACCACCCGTAAACCATCGACTGAAAAAGTGGTTATAACCACAATCACGTGGTATCCCCAAAACACGTCGCCATCTCCCCTGCTATATGGCACAGTTGACTAATGGGACGTGTGGTCGATACTGTCAAAACGGTCCTAAGCCACTGACGTATCCACCACGAAAAGGCTCAACACGTTCTCACAGATTATGTTGAATTAACCTACTACTTAACTTTTAAATCTTAATTACTTAAACTAATTGAAGGAATTATAAAGCGCTAGAGTATCAAGATCATGTGAACACTTTTCCGAAGGAGAGAAGAAATTTCTGAGTGATTAACCGAATTTTCGCCGATTCGAGTAAAGAACTAAAATTGCTGAGCGCAGTGCAAATCGTGAGAGCACGATTTTATTATTTGTCTAAAAATTTTTTTCTATTTCCGAGATGTTTCCTGATCTCTCGTAATAGCAATTGTTCTAGTGATTTATTAACTTATTTCTATGGTTCAACAGACAACAACATTTAATTTTTGTTTCAAATTCCACTATGAAGATTAAGGAGTGAGCTGACTATTTCAGACGAAAGTCGAATTTAGCTTTAGAAACTTTGAGAATTGAGCTACCAGTTGGCCATTAGAAATCTAATGAAAGGCATCTGCAAACTCTAGCCGAGCAAACAACGAAAATCGCGAGCGGAACTCAATTTTAACTTCGCTGTTACAGCGCATCAATAAATCTTTTTCAAAATCCAATTAGTGAACAGCTCTGCTTACCGGAAATGCCTTGAAATAATTGTGTAACCGTGAGAGCAAACGTAATTTCAATGAGTTATAGAACTAAAAACAGGAGCCGACTTTGGTGTGATAAGATTACTAAACGAAAACCATAGCCGAAGGCGGATATGGAAAGGTATTACATGGAAAGAATAATAATTTTCACATTTCTCTTATGATCATCGCGGAAGAAAAGAAAATTGTCTGTAGGATACGCCTTACACATATGGTCGCTAATTCGACATCTTACTTCAGCAGCTACTTCTATTCCTCCAAGTTTGGAAAATTTTTATCACACTTGCCCGGGAAACTTTTGAGCCGCGTATGCTTGTGGTTAGTACATAGAGATGTTCGCTAAGTTATCTGACGATTATAAAGGAAATCGCTTGGATTACAAGCACCCTCACTATAAGACCTAATTTGTCGTTCTGTGCAAATGAAACAACTCTCAATCTCTGCCTGGCTCTCTACGGCACATAGATCGCACTGAGCAGCTGTATGGGAGCCGAGCTCAGTTTTTTGTTACATAAATTGCTTTTTTTGTATTCTTGGAGAATTCATAAGCTTTTCTTATATCATTTGTGCTATAAGTGGTTTTGTACACACTCTTATGCTTTTAATGCATCGGCATTTTTTGTGTGTTAAGAAAGAAGCAAACTAAGTAACAACAATACCGTCAGCATTTGATGGAGTTGTATAATACCCTCTTATCCAGGCATTGCACTCAAAAATCACTATGACCCTTTTTTAAACACTTTATTGATCCGTTTTTCAAAGTGTTTTTTCTACAGTACAGATCGCAATAATTCTGGCCTTCAATTTGTTGTTTAGTCTTCTTCTCAAACCCCGTCGAATACTGGTTGAGCGAGTCTTTTTGCTATCCTGAGGTTGATGTGGCTGTGGCGTTCCATAGGGCGCTGTCGTTGACTGCCGGAGAGTTGGGGGGTAGAGCTCCTCCTGCGAGCGCGGCGACGAGCATCACGGCCACTCGGCCACGGCGATCCCGAGCTCAACAGTTACTCACGATTGGAAATTAGGGAACAGCTGATTACTTTTGAAAATGTTATTCCACTGCATGTGATGTCAGCTCATTGAGACAAGCACCGCCTCATCTCTTCGCTGATACACTCTCTTCGCAATATGAGTCTGTCGCCAAAGAGTGAGAAATTGAAACATTTAGTTTCAACCAATTTAGAGTCCTAATGTAACATATTTAACAGATACATGAAAAATGGTCAAGAATTTTTTGAAAATGGCTTTGAATAAGCGCACTTATCGTGCCCATGATCATTATGACGTCGTATGGGGCAAATTGGCATAAGTGAGGAGTAATTACTGGATGAATAAGATATCGTTTGGAGAAGTTGAAAGTTCAACACCAAGGAAAAACCGTCCGGAGGATGAAAACCGGCAAATGATTACGAATTGTTGCGGAAATTTTCTAAATCTCATTATCTATATAATGCTTGACAATGTAATAGAGTATTTGGTGATGGCATAGTGTACAATACACTGGTCCATCACCATCAGTCGATGGTTCCGGCTGGTAGACCAACACTAATCCACTAAATCGACTGTTTCTAAAACCTCGTAATAAACATTCAAAATCAAATCCAAAAAAAAGAATGTTTTTAGCCTAAAACGAGGTTGGTACGCCAGGGCCATACACCGGTGTTTTGAAGGTTCGTCCTCCTCTTCAGTGACCCCCGCCCACATTAAGCCCTGCATTGTAGCAAGGAGAGAGGCGTATGTCCCTACAATGCCCTCCTAAAAATGTCCTCCTAAAAAACCTACTCTGTGTTTCTACTGCAGTTCATCGTGTGCCTATATGAGAAGTGTATCCTACACGTCAAAAAGGCAAAAGCCAACAATAAGGTGGTTTAGATTAAACAGGTGATTGAAAATTTCTTTATAAAAGAGAGGGAGCGTTATTCGCAACCACAGAGGATTGGCTAAAACGCGAAAGGTTCTGCCTGACTGACAAGACTGCAAGGTCGAACCACGTGTATCGAGCTGTACAAGAGCCCATTTAAAAGACCACATGACAAGTTGGTTCAGATAGCAATTACGAGACATGTTGAAATTTAAGCATACTCTTAAGAAAACACTTGAAAAAGAACGGTATAATATATATCAAAATACCAGCTAAGAGCAATCGAGTGTAGAAAACTGCTGCTCTAGCGTTTTTCACTTGATAGCAGTGTAGTGCAAATCGTTCGCAGTCGCCTGCTCTTAGTGTGGGAACTGGAGCACTCATTGGAGGTTGGCTGAAGGGCTAAGAGAAGAAGGGTTCTGCCCGACTGACGAGACTGCTAGGTCAAAACACATGTATCGAATCATGTATCGAAGCACATCAAACACACGTGCCACACAATACGCTGTGCAAGAGCCAATACAACAGACCACATGACAAGTTGGCTCACATAACAAATACGAAATACAATGAATTAGTATTTGTCCCGTTTTTGAGTTTGACACCTTGCAAAACCCATTCATTAGTTCTTCGTGTTTGACGGTTTCCTTGAAAGCGAATAATGTGCTCTTCACGTGAGCGTAAACATCAAAGCTAGTAAAACTGCAATCATCGTCTTCCTCACTTAGGCTTACTTCTCTTTCGAGCTTTCAATATGTTAGAAGTAGAGTCAACATTCAGAGTCAACGAAGTGTTCTATAAACTATGTGAACTTGTCTTATCCATTCTTTCCTTATTGTTGTCCTCATGCAAATTTTCATTCCAACCTCTTGTATTCTGTTAGCTCAGGAGTCCGTACAGTGCGCCAATAAATGATATCAAGTGGTAATAGAACAACTAAACACTGAGTTTACAAACTTTAATGTGTTCACATGTATTCACATAAGAAATGCACGAAATGCGATAAGCACAAATCAATGACTGATCGGATAAAGTTTATGGAAAGTCAGAAAATCAAGAAGTTGGTGTGAAATGTGCAAAGATGACTTGACTTACATAGATTTTAGATCAACCTGAGGAACGTGACAATTTTGCGAGAAATATGATTACTGACGGAGAGGTTTCATGCATCATCGTAAGCCGTGTTTAGTGACAATAGTTAGAGGTGTGCTACGATGCACATGGTTACAGCTGCGATCGTTCCACTCGGCCTTATCTAGTCTTCCATCCATCTGAGGTTGAAATAGTGGTACTGTAAACATCCTAGAGAATAAATCAGTTGGTCATCAGTAGATCCTTAAGGTTGGGTCTCCGAGCTGAGTGGAGGCGGATGCGTCTCTTAAGAATTGATTAACACTGAGAGCTTTTTGCATCTCCATCAGCATACGTCCAAAGAAGTACCATTTGCTCGACAACCAAGTGGTATAAAAATGTGATAGACGGTCACTTTTACGATCATAAGACACTTTTCAAAGCTTCTACAGAAGCTTTGGAAAAGCCAAATATTTAATTCCAAACTTCCCAGGCAGTTGCGCTACTAATCTTTGCTCACCCATGAAAGGAGGAAGTTTTGTTCGGGTCTACACCTTGAGATCGAACCAGCGATCGATCCAGTAAGTGTTACACAGCACATCTAATCACTGCGCTATACGCGCCCGAGCAATCACATTAGCCATAACGATTACCATTTGTCAGTGCAAGTGAAAAGCAATTTCAAGTAGCCAAAAAATTTGAAATTTCACAGTCAGAAATGAGCAAAAATTCATGACAGTCGACGATCCGTTATTAGCTAAAATACCGCAGTTAAATTGATAGTGCTTCAATAAAAACTCAGCCAATTACTAGATGTAAGCGATTTTACTGTGTATAACTCAACATATATCTCTTATCAACAAAATGTCCTAGATGAAAATTGACTTTTCTATTTCAACATGGTTGTGTAATGCATCAAAAGGCCGACCCTCATTAAACTTTTGAATGAAAAAAGTAGCTCAAGAACTAACTATCTCTTTTTATACGAAGCCTGCGCGAGGTTGTTATCACCTTCAAAAGAGATGGTCAACGTCTCGGTGATTTCGTCTCACTCGGAGTCGCCATACTATGTCATCTATATCAGTAAGGTCACCGCTATGTTGTACACATTGTAAGCTGTAAAAATTCTTTTATAATGTGTAACAGCATGCTGGTGAACTTTCTAATACAAGTAGTTTAACGGCTCTGAGGAAGTCAAAATCACCAAAACATTAACGCCACTTTTTTTTTAGAAGGCTATGAACCTCGCGCAAGTTTCCTATAAAAAAGGACAGTTTGTGAGAAAAATCGAACATGATCCGTATAGATAAAGTGGCATTCCAGAACATTCAAAAGCATGAAAACACAACAGAATAGCTTAAAATTCATTGAACTCCGCCGCTTATTTACACTGAAGAGCCCTACTGCACTTTTCCCGCAGTGGCCTTCCAGAATGACCCGTTCACAATTGTCACTGAGCTGCAATGGAATACGGTGTACCTTTGAAAATTTCAACAGCACTAAATAGCCCTAGATGATATTCAATGAATGTAAACTTAACCTATATTTAGGGGAGGATTTTGGCCACATTAATGGTTTCCTGACGAAACAGACATGGACCGAGCGCCGTCAGTATTTTGAGGCAGCAAATCGCTCCTTCTCAGATTCACTCGACCAAAATCGCCACCATATACATCCGAATGTGACCTCATGAATGTTGCAATTGAACGAATTGTGAAGTTGTTCAGGAACTGATCTGCTTCGGCCTCCTGAAAAAATTGCAATAAAATAAGGTCTATTAAAAATTATGAACTAGTCTTTGCCAGTTTTAAATGTTTTATAACTTTACTTTTATTGACGTGAGAATAGTAGGAGCCTATGTAATTTTTTGAGCTTTTTAGAGATCTGCTACGGCACCTTGAATGCTAGACTTACGTTTCGGCTTTACTGCAAGCCGCACAGTAGCACTGCACTCAATCACTTTGAAAGAACGCCACATTGATGATCTTTCCACTTGGAGCAGAGTGTAATTTCTTCGCCTCCGATTCCCTGTAACAAGGGAGGAGGGGACGAACCTCACAATCGGCTGCTCGTCTCCTACTATTATGTGCTACTGATGAGGCTTGCGAGAAAGCCGAAACGTATGTCTTGCACTCGAGCTGTAATACCGGACAGGTGAAAGGTTCAAAAATTATATTGGATCATATTGAATTTCATTCGAGGTCTAAAATAGTCGATTGAGAGTGCTAATAATATAAGCTACAAATTTCGCTCGATTTAGAAGAAACTAACCCAAAATTATCCTCTGGCTTTACAGTTCTTTCCTTTCTTGGGGTAACGAATCATGCGATATCGCATGAAGAACGTATACCAAGCCACCCTTTTTCGTAGACAGAGAATCAAAACACAGTACTAAACTGGCACGAAAAAACTTCACCACAAATTGACTCAAACTTTATGAGGACCTGAGTAGGACGGAAGAACAATTTTCTTCCCTTCTAAACTGTTTCAGGTGTTGCAAAGTATTGTAGGCTTCTCAAAATTGGAAAAGCAATACCTCGCCAGAAGAATCGCCAACCGCTTCCACAGATTCGCTTGGCAGGCGGTGTATCGACGGCCGATGAGGAGCTGGCTGCGCCTAAATAGCTGTTTAAGTTTGGGCGCTTCAAGAGTTCTGCCAACCCAGGCTTTATTCTCGTCTACTCACTTCCGTATCAGTTGGCTGCACACCCGTGCAACAGCTGTCTAACCGATTTTCCAATACTGTCAGCGTACCTGAAACGAATATATTCAGAAGTACTACGGTGGAGCTTCTATTTCACAGCATAAAAATAATCGAGTAAATAAAGACAAACGAAAGTCTTTTTCTTTCTAGACGCACCAAACACTCCATTCTCCAGACAAACATATGTGCTTCTGTTGACGACCTTCATTATTGGCATTCCAAAGAAGAATATCACAGTAATGATAGGGGCAAACTAAAAGAAAGTCATTCAATGAGCGAATTCACGCGAAGGATAAAGCTGATGTGAGCATAATATGGCATCTGTAAAATCCAAGGAATCATCGTCGTCTCGTTTAGGACGTCGCTTATTCTAGACACCACAGCCCTATGTTTTCAATAAAATACATTGGTTGTAAGCGAAAACTCCTGGAAAGAAAAATCATGTTTCTCACCGTTACGTTGTTTGGCATGATATCACCAAGACCGATGGTAGACATTGAGATGAAAGAAAAATAAAATGAATGGAAAAAGTCCATTCCTGAACCAGGTGGTCCTGAGACCGCATCGTATTCGTAAATAAACAGGCTGGTTAGCATCAAGTAACCTAAACTCTAATGATGAAAATAAGCTCAGAAATGAAGCAAATCTGTAGTCTTTCACAAATCTCTAACGTTGACGTCTTCCATATTGCATAGTATAGATTTATCGCAACTGAGAGCATCTTCATTACCGCAGAGATCATGAAAATAACATCTTTTGAAAAGAAAACAGGAGCTGAAAGTTTTGACTCTAGCACACTTACTACACAGCACAACTTCACTTCAAAAAGTATGCATTCCATATTTTGAAAAGCTTGTGAATTAATTTAATGTTTTAAAATCAAATCAACGCTTTATTTGTAGCTGTTTTGCTGAAGTGAAGCGAAGATTGGGTCAGCTTTTAGGTGAAAACATTTCCTGTCTCATTAATTCCTTTATAGAATTCTACACAATCAAAAAATTCATAAGAAAATGGAAATATTATGTTATTTAACGTACTAAACATCACTCCAAGACAGAATTTAATTGGCAGACTGATCATTTCATCTTCCTTGGTCTCCTCAAGTCCACGTGCTCTTCTAAAACAATCACAAAGAATAACGAGAAGGTTAAGAGGTACCTATTCCTCCAAAAACCACATTCAAGGGATGTAAATAGCTCTTAGATTCCCGAGTATTTCTGAAAGGGAAAGACAAATGAATTGGTTATGGAGCAGAATGTTGCCACATTTCTTCCACAATCTTACCATCTTCATTCCTCGTACGTCCGCTAACTTTCCTGTTTAGTTTTACTTACTTTTTACTCACCTATCGGGTCGGCTCTATTTCTGCAACCAACTTCACACGGCGTGCCAACATTGAAGAAGTGTCACTGGCACGATAGCAAAAAGCGCAGTAAGGTCAAGATCTATCGAGTAACTGGCAATCAGTAAAGAAAAAGCAAAGTATTTTCTGTAATAGCCACATTACTGCCCAGTTTACGAAGTAGATCAAGAGTTCAAGAAGCTTAAAAAATTATTCGGACGAGTCAATCAAAGGTCGTTTCACCAAAATCTGTGCATGCGCGGCGTGAAAGGTAGGCTACTTATAACGTACGTACGGTCGCGGACGTGTTAATGTCCGTTTAAGAATTGTTTCAGATGTACTAACATTGCCCTTCATCTTATAATTATGGTAACGAAGAACTATATTAGGTATTTTCTCTTAGACGGTGACAAATGAATATTCGACCTCATCCGCTGGAAGATTTTTTTCATAGGAGTGTTAATAACAATACGAAAGCCTAAATCTCTGTCAAGAGCTCTACTTGGCCGGTTTTTGAAACCCCTTTATAAAGCTGCAAAATCCAAAATAAAATCATGTTACACGCGACCACGCGTTTTTTTTTAACTCGCTTACATTTCGCTGGACAACTTCCTCTCTTAAACTTCTAGTACTCTTTCGATAGCACAAGTCTCGAAGAAGTCAAAAATATTTTTACCAACTGAAAAAGCTACTTGGTGGCGCTGTAGGAGAAAGAAAAGACTTGTGCTTTGGACCTTGTAGGAAAGGCTCCTTCTTTAGACTACTAGTAATCATTTGATAGCGTAAGTTTCATCGATTCCAACGTTGTGCTTATTTTCTGGGAAAGACCGTTCCGCTGCAGTGTAATAAGGAAAATGAGATCGAGTTTCACATAATCGAGAAACTTATTTAGCAGCTAATCTACGCGTTGAAGGGAAGAGGCAACCAATTGATGGCCTAAAATGTTAGCATATGGAATGCAACTTGTTATTCAATTGGAATTTTCTTCTGCTTCGGAAAAGCTCCATGTAAAACGATTGACTCAGATAATCAAAATTTTCTCTAGGCGTTCATTTGCTTTTCGTGTTTCCAGAGAGTTATACGCGTGGTAAAAATGAAGGTGCGCGGAGAATGTGAAACATAATTTTATCTAGGATTTCAAAGCGTCATAAAAGAGTGTTTTGAAAAAATGGTCATGCACGGCTTTAGCAAGGGATTTAAGCTTTCGAACGATTTCTAACACACTTGCGAAAACTTGTTGTCCAACATATAGGGTCGAATATTCATACGTTGCCGTCTAACAGAAAAGAATCCTATAATGATATGAAATATGCCTTGCTTCTTATTTATTTTTGCCTTATAATTATCACTAGTATAAGTACATAATTTCGTAATGTTGGAGAATTATTTCTTTGATTAGTTTACGATTAAAGACATTTGACCACGTGCTTGAGCAATATTAATAAGGAATACTGCTTAACTTCAGAAACATCTGAGGGTATCTCATGTTCTAACCTGAACATAATTAACAGGCGGGCATAGATCTTCGTGATGTGGACGAGGGCCCATTGGCCTAGGTCACGAATCACAACCAACGTCAGCGGAACGAACAGAAATCCGTACACGATCACACAAGACCTGCCTGCGACAGATTCAGGTGCAATCGCTCCTGAATTGAATGGATACAGAGATTGTAAGCACTTTCTCTTATTGCTTAAGACTCTACGTAAGAATGGCTAACACGTTTAGCTCTATATCCACATCAAATCCTCAATAGGAAAACTTTGAGACAAAGGCATCATGCTTTTAAATACCACTCAGTTCAATAGCGCTCTCTTGACAAGCAGACATAGAGTTGTCGTACTATCTATTCACACCAATAGATTTTTCACGTGTTCGCCCTCTTCAAAGCTTGGAAACTTGAATTTGTAAGAATATTTTAAAGATTTCAGCTAACTAATGTTGCTAATGGCGCGCCACACACTGCACATCTGCACGCTCTTTGTACCGCTTGACCTGTTCTACACCGTCTCTTCCACACTCAGAGATTGTGAACAGCAATTATTAGTAAAGGTATACCGTGCACTTAGAAACATAGAATCACTATCATAGCTCTACTTCGTCGAGCCCGAGGCAGGCCTCATGGTCGGCTATAACATCCAAACACTCCGGCTTCGATGTTTGATCAGAGCTCGGTGTCATTACTATCCACCAACCGAGGCAGTTAGTGCCGCAAACCACCGGAAGTGGCTATGCCGAAAACCCGCTCCCTATCGTGTTGCAACTCGCCGGCCATGGTTCCCTTCCCTCATTAACCATTGTCATTGCATCTAGTGGCACACAGCTCATCGTATGATCATTACTGAAGCAGGTCATTATATCAAACATCAGCCAGACTGAGAAAATGGTGACCAATTTCTGCGACCAATGTGCAAAAATTGATTTCCGACAAAATCTAACGAAAATGGGGTTTATGAGAAACGGATTGGTTTTAATTATCCCACTTACGCTCATTATAATGAATACTCGGAAAAGCTCCATTCACGTCTGTCCAGGTTGGGAAGTTAGTGTGATAAAAGACCTCGCTTAAAAAAGAGCAGGGGAAAACGAGTGACGTGGGGAACGCCTATAAATTATGAGGATGAATTAAGACAACAAAGAATATTTGGCTCCGTGCCCACCTTTTCGGCTCATTGGTCATTCCAGCGTAAACATTTTTATCAGAAGCAATTGCCATGCAATTAGGGTAAAGGATCACTTGGTATTATTGAACGCGCAGTCGAAAGGTCGATGCTTTTGTAATCAGTGTCTCGCAAACACGAGAAAGAATTTGAAGTTCTGACCTACACCAACATTCGAAAGTCAAGACAAGGTGGGCTGGACACGTTATAAGCTCTAACGGTAACCAATGGGCGAGCCGTTAACGACTGCTATCCTCGGAATCTCAAACACACCACAGGAAGGCCACTGACTCGATATTCCAATTCCTCCATGAAAGCCTGGAAGAAAGATTGAATCCTCAGCGATTTCCTAGAGCAAGAAGGATCCACTGGGACACGCTCGCACACGATAGTGAAGGAGATAAGTTTTAGGGTGCCAACTTTATTCACTTGACTATCAACGAGACGACAGAAGACAGGTGACTTTTTTAATCTTCCGCTTGCTATATTCATCTCTTGGTAGTATCCTTACGTGCCATCCATATAAGCGATTAAGCATACCGTCAGTAGCAGGTAACGTCATTTAATATATTTATATAAGTATCTAAACGTTTAATCCCAGTTGTACATACTATCCACTGAACACCTCATGTTGTTAAAGTAGTAGCGTTCCTAATTTTACCCTTTCGTTATCATTAACTCGATCGCTCACTATTAAGAAGCAATTGTCAACTCTCTCGTAAAAGCACATGGAAAAGCCTTAGCCGGATTTTTTTCCAAAATCGCAACGAGAATCCTTTCAAACTGCATTATACGGCAATACATAGGGATCGTAAACCCTTGTGGAAGAAGAATGCGAGGAAGCGAATCAAATTCAGCAAATGCTAGAACCTACCCAGTATATGTGATGAGGGGTGATTCAAAAAATATGTTTATAGAGGTTCAATCACTCTGCTCAATTGTGAGGTGGTGCAACCTTATAGCAATCAAAGTCGGTAGCGTAACTGTTCTAATTCATTACATGAACCAGTTACGCACTCTGCCCTAAGAAATATTGATGCATATAATGAGGTAAAGTTCGAAAAGGAGAGCACTCCAACAAATGATTGTAGCGCAGATATAAGAGGCTTTGAAATGGTGGTTAAGTGAACTGACACGTTTCAAATTATTTATACTTCAGCATGTCGCCAAAACTAATAAATGCAAGGCGCTCTTAGAATATGAACTTGCCAATTAGTGATTTAGTCAGGTGTATGGAACTCAATTATCCAGATACAAGTCTTGGCCATCTCTTCAAGATATTTTGATATCTGACTGGACTGCTACTTCTCACTATTCTGAAGCTCACACAAGCTTATGATATTTAAAAATGACTAGCCAAATGACTGATCTAAACAAGTCTGAAATTTGAAAAAAACTGATATGGCTCTGGAATTAGTTCCAAGCAGTTTCACGTTAACTAAAGCAACTTTCAGGTGACAAGATTTGTACAACTCACTCGATAATTAGCGAGTGTAGTAGTGCACAGCCTCATATATGAAATCATCACAAAATCACTAGTCGAATATAAGAGTCGGTAGATTCCTTCTAGTCGTGACTAACACTATTATCTTAAAAGAATTTCTTGTTTCATTTTTTTGTTGATTTTGTTTTCGTTCTATGAGGTTCAGAGCGGTGCCACCTTTTCCAAATCCCATCCTAGATCGTACAAAGAGCCTTCATGTCCACCAATGTAAATTAATTTTGGAGATGCTTTGTGTGGAAGCCATGAGGCAGAATTGCACTCACCATTAACTTTGAAATGAGATAAGTATAAGCATTTGAGAAAATAATGTTTAGCACATTTTTGCAGTTATCAAGGAGAACGAAAGCTTACTACCGACGCCCGTTTTGACACCACTCTTTCTACGCTACAACGCGTTATCTGTCAACAGCCAATCGTTTACGGTCTGGCATGGGCAGTCACCATCGACAGTGAACCCACTTGTGCTGACAAATATTGGGTTTCAATAATCAATCATGATTCATTTTTATTCGACCGCCTGCAGTGGATAATGTTACAATAAACCCAATGATGGGTGGAGTGGTGATACATTTGCGTCAGCGGGGATACTATCACAACTGAAAGCATATTGAAAACCATTGATACTGAAAGCATACTCTTTGAACGACTGAATAAAATTTACAACAGATCACAAAAAATTGATTGTATGCGACAATTGTGGTACGTACCATATCCCGTAGTCGTGTAGACGTTCATCGCGAAAAAGAAGGCGCTGCCAAAAGTCCATTTGTAATTGTAGTACGGATCTTCGGATTTGTAGAACGTGCTTCCTTTATAAGCAGATTCCTGTTCCAGTAAGGTGACGTAGGCACCCTAAAGACTTCATCGTTCATCCACATTATAATATCACAAGCAGGTCTTTAGATCAAACGCAATTGAGACGATGGAAACTCTCTTTTTAATAAACGTTCTGATGAAGTTAAACACCGAGATGATCCGCACCGAGAAGAATATCTGAGTGAAGCTGTTCAGAATGATTTTGATGAAATAAGAAATTTGCAAAGCTACTATTGTATAGGTGAATTTTCTTGAAAGTATAGTGAGTAAATGATTGGTTAATTCAGTGCATTTTGAAGAGACAAAGACAACTAGCATTTCCCTGCTTCAACCATTGTGCTGTGATTTTTCCACTAATGAATAGACTTTTTGGAACCACGCAGTTAAACATATGCGTCAAAAGATTTTCTGTAATTTTTTTTTTGGCGAGATGGATCTGAGCAGAGTATTCTATCAACTATGAAACCTCACTCATTACCGTACTCGTTAGTTGATCTGCTGCGAAAGGAGAATCCGGATTTATTGCATGAAAAAGTCTACTGATAACGCTTACTCGCATATTATTCAAGGTGGAGTGCCATTGCTGCTGTCGCTCTACGGTAAAAACAAAATAAAAGCTTCCTACAACTTTTCTATAATACTAATACAAGAGGGCATGCTGCGCCTAGAACCACAGTCTTTTGACAAAGTCAGCTTTTGGCTTGCCAATCTTGCGTTAATCAAATGCAAAGATCTATTCATTTTTAGATTGTGGAATGTTCGAATGTCCAACTGAAAAGAGAGAACTCAGACACATTCCAAGATGATGGTACCACGAAGATATCTCGCGGATAAAAGTTCTATGAAACAGGATAATGAAAATAGGTGGTATCTAACGAGAATATAACTTTTATTCGCAGAAACTGGACTTTCGTGGCATAACGGCGAAAAAATATCCGAATTTTTATCTTCCAAAACTTTTATTCAAACCCCTCAGCAGTAACTCTTCCTTCAATGATGCTTTGTGCTCTGCCCGACTGACGAGACTGTAAGATCAAAACACGTGTATCGGGCTGTACAAGAGCCCCATCAACAAGCAACATGGCATGTTAGTTCAAATAATATTTAGGAGATGGTTTTGTGTGTTTTCATTGATGTACTTCAGCAACTTTGTAGAATATCATCTCATCAGATTTATTACAAAACAAAAGCTGCAGAAAAATGCGTAATGGTGCTTAATTACTGCGTGATAAAAGAGCTATAGCGCTTTTGACGGATACAAACGCCCATTTCCTCGAGAAATGTGGCTATGATCGGATTTTAGAAAGTCCATTTTTTAATCGTGAGCGCAAAACTTTTTCCCTCTTCTTCAAACTTTTGCTAACCGTTCGATAGCTTAAATCTCGGCGCTCAACACTTTGCTTGTTATCCAAAAAGGTTTTCAATCGTTCTAAGCAGGGTAATAAAATTAAGTTTTACAATCGATGTGCATTATCGCGCGTAATTTCATCATCTATTTAAAACCTATCCTCAGCTTCGCAAAAATTTGTGGGCTCTGAGTATCTGTAGAAGAAATGTAGTCACATAGTTCTATAAGTCTAAGCTTTAGTTTCACTTTGTATTGCAAAATAAACCCGTTATTAAGCCTAAGTTTAGATCCTTTCAATATTATTTGAGCCAACTTGTCATGCCTAAGAGAACAGAACGTAATCCTCTTTCGCTCGAGCTATAACGCTGCAGCGAATGTAAAAACTTTACTTCATTCCAGTAAACCCAGCAATGTATTCGGAACGAATTTGAGCTATCAGATGATAAGTAGAATTCTGAGTTAGAAGCGAAAATCGCCTTGTCTGACGAAAGGTGGAAAACGGATCACGATAATAGAATAATATCAGCTAGTGTTACAGCAAAGGGTCATCAACGCATTTACTCATGCAGACAAGCACAAAAACAAAAGGAAGCAAAGACAAAAAGTAGATTCTTGTGGTTCAGAAACAATCACATCAGACGACTCTCAATGTGATCACCTTGTATGCATTATAGTACTGACTAGCACCAGACAAAACAAGATTGAGTGCGCCGCTCATGGAGATCTCGCCGCATTAGACGATTAACAGAAATGATGGAATATAAAATGTCCAAAACTGATGAATATGTACTAGGAAAAAGAAAGCATGGATATATAATCTAATTCTGTGTCTAACAATGGCAAATTGTGAGTTAATGGTCCACATCATGTGTGTTTTATGAAAAGACGAATGATTAAAAATTTACCTTTATATATTCTTCCATTAATTTCACACTAACGGTCACATTTGGATTATTGACCTTGTGTGCAACCTCTGTTGCGATGCGCAGTATTGTTCCATCAAGGGCTTTCTTCCGAATGACAACAATCTGTGTCACAAATAACGCTCATTAAATACGGGTTTCAGTGAAATTACCAATACAAGCAAAAAGTTATACTAAAGAGGTTCAGAATTATAATGGAAATTTTCAAAAGAGGCATTTCCGCTGTAACAAAACTCAACATGGCTATGTTGGGGAGCATAATTGGTGTGCACAATAGGGCATGATATATCATTATCTTGCCTTTTTTACGAATTTTGATTCGGTTAAGCTCCTGACTGACTTTTTACTGAGTGATTCTGGTTTTACTTCGTGTCTTCGACAATCTACTATTCAAGGACGTAAAATTTTTTCCTCTAGGCTCGTGGAAAATTGTGATGAAGTTTCCTGTTATTCGCTTTCGAAAACGCTCTCAAATGATGACATAGTCGTTCGAATGGACGTTCAGTGTAATGTGTGGAAGAACATGGAGCTGATTTTTTGGGCAGATTTTCTGCAAAAAGACATGACTCACCCCAGAAAAGTAAGCGCTTACTCCAATACAGCGTATAGGTAGAGTTATTAGTGTAGCATTGCATTTCAAAGAAGAGAAAAAATTACTGACTACCATAGCTAACTTTACGAAGCACATCAGCATTTCAGCTGTCTTGACGAAATAACAAAGAGAATATCTCGTGGTCAAGAGAATGAAAACAACGATCTATTTTCATTGACTAAGAGTCAACACTAAGAAACTGTTCTATATTGTGAACATTGGTTGATTATCATGATTGTTAATACAATTTTTTGAAATTACATTCACAGGTCTCTCACTCACATTTTTCTCGTAGTTAGATTCGATGAGGTAGAAGAGGAGAGCACCAAGAAGTGTGTAGATGAGAACCAAGAGCAGCATACAGATGTGACGAAAACCAATCTTATTGTGATTTGCTACCAGCCAATAGAATGACTTCGTGAAATCTAGATTGTCATGGCATAAGAATTTTGCATAAAACAAGGAAGCCGAAAAGCTGCATCGTGAGAGAAACTTCGGCATAAGTCACCAACGGATCTTTCACCTACTTTTCCTTTCTCTAACTTTCGGTGACGGCATTACCACCTCTGGCTGCATACCGTGTCTAGGGAAAATTGGATGACGACGCGTCGAATTTTTGCGTAACACGTCCGATGTTCGACTTTGTACACCTGAAGAGAGTCAAATCCTAATAACAAAAAAAGATGGTTAAAGAAATCCATTCCCTTCACTACTAATTTAGAAAATTCCACTCGAACATATGGAACTCTTCTTTAAATTACAAGAACACTAACACATGGTGTGGTAGAAAAAAGAGTTATCTACTTGTATCTGGTGTTTGAGTATCCCATTATCATAAAGAGTAGTGTAAATTTATTTGTAGACTTTAACTACTTTGCTAATTGGGCAGAATTATTTACAAAATGTTTTGAAATCACAGGACGTTGGCAGAGCGTCGCCGAAAAAAATTTCCATCTTCTATTGAATTGAGGAAATTTGTCATTTCATGCGAAATCTTCCCTAGGACACCAATGACTTCTTACATTCGCTTACTCTTAGTTGATCTTGTGGCTGCTAAAGATGTACTTCTCAGTTCAGTGAATCATACTCCATGACAGTCAACTAAGCTGTAAATCGCTGTTCCACATTTATTGCCATAATCACAGACGCAATTAGGCCCGTTAATTTGGGCATTCCCGTTATACCTAGAGTCTCTGCAGTCACAACCTCATTACAAATAGTCTATTTCGAGATCATAATACTTGTAACGACTGCTTGAATCAGTGTTTATCTCCAGGAAGATATTTTGCAAGGCGCTCTACAAAACGACAAAAACCAATTGACTAAACTAATTGACTCACTACTAGCTCTCGCTCGATTCTTCTGATAGTATCTCTCAATAACTTCCTCGTCACTGCTGATCTCGGTTGGACGGTCAATATTCGATGGAAATTCAGATGATCGTCGTTTATCCAGTTTTGGGTGCACCCTGTGGAGATTCCGACTACGTTGAGCATAGTGGTCGTCTGACCCTTCAGACATAGAAATACTTCGTATGCCTGATCTGTAATGGGCTAGGAAGAAAAACAGAGTTCGATTGTGACACTCAACCGAAAAAACGAGCTCATCAATTAGGTTCTTGAATACTTGACAGATTGCGACGCAAAATGACACCCGAGAAAAAATGTTTCATTCACTGTGTGATTCAAATAACTAGTCTATATTCATAATGTTCAAGTGTTCAAGCCAAACCGTTAGCTATAAGTAAAAAACAGTCAGCCAAGAAAATCAAATCCACCGCACCTTTGCGGTATCACTGATCCTTTGACAACTTCAGGTGGATGCTGCACTTTCGGCGACGATTGATCTTTGCTCTCTAAACGAGAAAAAAAATTTTAGAAGAGGAGGATTACTACAAAACGTCTATACATATTCCAATTAACGATTTTCTGGTATAATAGACAAATCGGTAGGCCTTGAGAGTGAAATAAGGGAACCACGATCTTAAGGCTTTCTATCTGCTTGTGGATACCATAAAAAAATTCATTCTCAGAAAGCATTTTGGAAATCTTGCTTAGTGCACCAATCTTCAACATCTATGGCATTGTACGGGGAAAATCACAGTTTACATGCTGCAGATTCGGTTCTCTTCATTTATTCAATGCTGGGTAAAGATCATCACTTAGCAACTACAAAATCTTAGCCATGTAGGATCTTTTGCGCGTTCAACCTTTTCATAAACAACAAACGAAGGCACATAATAGGGGTAGATTACTGCCCATATTGGCATTTGAATGCATAAGAAATAAACTTCAAGCGGATAAAGATCTTCTTTGACACATTCATTTCATCACCCCGGAAACGATTTGGTGAGTAGTGAACATTTTCAAAACCACAAAGACTCAGAAAGAAACATTTGGTTCTTCTACGTGGAAGTGTCGAACCTTAAGGTTCGAGTTACCTTGGTTTTTGATCGTTGACGGCGTTGGGTTACTGCCAGCATTCGCAGTGCTCGTTGCGATTTGCGTGGCTGCCGCTTCTGGCGCCACCGAATTGGCGTCCTCACTTTCTTCGCTTATGTCTAAAAATTAATCAAATAGATTACAGATTTAAAAAATAAGTCGCACATATTTTGTATTCACTCAACAAATAATTATTACCATAATTATGCTAAAAATAATTATGAGAGAAGTTTTTGGCATACTGTTTGGGTTACATGCAATTTTCGTATTTAATCCTTCACATGATGATGTGAAGTGATGTGGATGAATCCTTATAATATGATTCAAAATATAATTTAAAATAAATTAATAAGCGTAGTAATAGCTGACACGTTGAACTTCTATGTTTCAGTTGAAGATTAACCTTGTTCTGAAACAACCATCCCTCGCATTCCTCCAAGTTTAAGTAAATGGTAACATACTTATATGGAAAAGTTTTGCTCCGATATTTTTTGTTACACGGCGACGAATGGATAATCGGCCCATTCGATGGATAGGACCTTTTCGTAGAATTGTTGGTTATCATTTGAAAGCTCAAATTTCTAGCTAGCGCGGTTGTTGGCCGTCTTTTAGGTAAACTCTCAAATGGTGCTGTAAATTTCGAAATAAAATTGTGTTGTACATCGGCCGCGTAATTGAACTATCACTTCACTGGAAACACGAAAAGCACAGAACGTCTAAGGAGAAACTCCTAGTATCAGAGTCGAACGTTTTATCTGGAGTTTCTCTCAAAGCGGCGAAACAATACCCAATTAATTGACAAAAATCGCACTTGACATGTGACCCGTCGAAGATCCATCAATCGATGGTCGTGTTGAAGTCGTGGCATCATCCCGGCCTCCGCCACCTCGCAAATTAGTCAAAAAACACATGCTCGCTTATGTGAATCAATTTCACTTTCCATACTTCTTGCAGAAAAGCAGTCTTTCCAAAAAATTCGCGCAGCGTTGGAATCTTCAAATGTTGCTGTCGAATAATTCTTAGTAGTTTGGAGAAAGAGTTTTGTCCTGAGAGAGAAAAGCTTGTCTGAAACACAAATATTTTGCTTTTTCAGCAGCGTTATAGATGAGTCTTTTGGAAAAACGGCCAAGTATTGCGCTAGCGAGAGATTTAAGCTTTCGAATAATCATATACACTTTTATGAAAATTTCTTGTCCAACAAATGAAATTGAATATTCATTTGTCGCCGTTTAACGGAGATGTACTTTTTTCAACCACTTAAGATCGTCAGTTGGCTCTATGATAGGGACATGGGGAGGACCTGGTAGAGCTACCCCGCTATTCGAGAAAGAATCAACTTGGCGCAAATTTACAGTCATGAGAAAACGTATTTCTCAAGTGGCGCTGGAGCGATAGAGCAACGCTTCTGGTGGCATGAAGTCTGCAAATTAAAGTTGTAAAAAAAGAAATTTTTCATATACTGTTGGCTTATGCTATTTCAAAGCCTTTTGTCTGACTATTTCTCGTATAATATTTCACAATTGATCCGTAGTATTTAGTTGAGTTAGCAGTCTCAGAGGCACGGTAATTAGAAGAAATAACATAATATCAGTAAGGGAATAACATCTGAGCGCATTATGCTTTAGTGATGTTTAACACATTAGCGACAACGTGACCTGTACAAGTGTTCTTAGTAATGTACATTGTGAGTGGCGTAATTTTTCAAAAGGTCATTGTGTTTCCGATGTATCAGATGTGGTTTCATGAGCCGATCATAAGAGATTAGGCCTCATAACAAGTGAGTCGAAAATTATACCGGGCATGTGGGTCTTCATAACGAAAGATATTGTGGACGCCTCTTAGTAATTAACCACGACAGTCTATGATTACTGATCGATGTTGTCTCTCCTAATTTATCTAAAGATTTGTGAAAAAAACGGTCAGCATTTGCAGCAGTTTAACAATCTTTCGTCAACTATAAAGTAACTGAAAAGCAAAAATGCTTATTTGATGAATGGTTGCCACGTGAATCAAACGTATGGAGGAGAGGTTGGCGTCATGAAGTCGCTTCTGTGGTTTTCTAGATGCAAAAAAAGCAAGTCATTTCCTAATCAATCTGTGATGTACGAGAAAGAATAGGCATCAAATGATGATCAGAAAAACAATGGAACGAGAAGAGGCTTCATAAAAAGTAGCCTTACTAGTATCAAAAAAACTGTGATGAACTTTTCGCTCAAGACTGATATAATCGACTATCAAACGTCTTAAAAGGCCGTGGCAGTCCTGAAGTAGTTCTCGGAAATCAATTAACTTGTATGAAAAGTGAAGCGAACCAAAAGTTGGCGGAAAAAAAGAAAATTCGATTCCTTCTGTGCTCGAGACTGTGCTTGATCTGATGTTGAACGACTATGCTGCAAAAGTTATATGTTAGCCTATCAGGCTTTGCCTTATTCACGATACTTATTTGGCCTTTTGCTAGTCAATACCTTAATTCCAAGCATCTCGATATCCATGGGCCAAAAAAATCATCAAGGAGGAAAACCTTTCCTTCAAAGAAATCTCTAACTAATTGACCACATCGCCTTGCAGTATCGAAGCGCATTCCTTTTTGATTACCGAATAGTTGTGGGGAAGGTGGGAGATCAACTCCGCGTCGATCAACTCGTCCAGTTGTCCCCATACTCGTAGTGCATTCCGCATAAGAGGGTAAACCCTTGCAAACCCTGGCAGTAATGTGGTGGTGAAATTTAGCAAACGACAGGAGAGTTCTATTTTATGATGGATAAAATGCCTCCGCTCTAGATTTGCCACGCTTCCAACTTCACAAGCCCTCTAGCTCTCGAAAAATTCTTAGCATCTTGTTGAGAAAACTAGTATTGGCGCCCTTCGACCGTGAACGAGTTCTTGACACTGGCCGTCAATGTGTTGATGTGGTGATTTATTCACCAAATTTTCATGAAATCTTTAAGAATAGAAAGGGGGAGGAGGAGTGGATTTACTAGACTCAAGAGCCCCATCAATGTATTGTTAATCATAGATTGATAAAAAGTAACTTCTTGCAGCATTAGATGTGGAAACTAACAAGAACCAATTAGTGAAATGGCCCTACGTTACAAGTGGAAGAAAAATTTTGGAGAAGGACTTTAGAAAAAAAAGTGGAGCCAACATGCCAAGCATCTTTCAATTTTGGGAAAGTCTAGACTGAATTCTTAGCAAGTAGATCAGTGATTTGAAAGTGCCCTGCGATAGTGTACACCAACTTTGGACCGACTTCGCGCTAAGTCGACTTCCGCAGTCCTACTTTCGCTGGGTCGAGTTGACTGATATGAGGCCTCCCTCCGGTCCACAGACACGACCAACTTGTTTGGTGACCAACGAACGATCCGGTAGAGTCCTTCCAGGATTTCATAGAAATTAAACTCGAGCAACGCTCAACGATGTTCGAAAAAAAAAATCCACACCAAATCAAATTGTCCTGGCCTAAACTCTGACATGTCTCATTTCGGAGTACAACGTTTAACGTCTTTATACGATCGTAAGTAGTACACTCAGACTTTGCTATGTCCAAAGGCGAATACTACCATGAGCAAAGACCATCAGCGTAGAAAACGAATGGAAAATTTGTTGGATTGTGACCATAAACTTCCAATGTATTGTAGGTGTGCCTTTCTGATCGTCATCACTGCTGTTACTATTAGTTCAGCATTACTGAAATAATATTACATACTCGGCAACACTCATATTATCCTTACTATCTTATGGCATATTCGCGTTTCAGTCTTGTTCTTTCAAGAAAGCGCTAAGGCTTGCATTGCATTTTGTATACGCCACTCCGTACGATGATCGTATCATCATAAAGGAGAGGCATCTATCATTTTTATCAGTGATATTCTCATCACATGACAGTCTACTGCGGATCAATGTGTAAAGTTTATTTAGAAAGAAAGCAAACAACATGACTATTGAACAACCAAGAGAGAAATCTCCCACCCATTCGCTCAATCTAAAAAACTTTGGCGAATTATTTATATCTGCGCTGTTCTCATCATGTGGTGGTTTACTACAGTTTTATTTTGAAATGTTGAATTCACTGAAACAGCAAGTAAAGAACATTACTATCATTAAATGACTCTTGTACAAAATTCAATTTCTTCTTTCTAGTTTTTGTTCTTTCTAACTTCATTGGGTTTGATCCCTATAGTAAGTAGATGAGGAGGAGGATACTGATTACTAATTCAGTATATCAGGAAGTATGGTGATGGCCCTACCTCAACCAAGGGTCCTCTTGAAATTGACTGGAGACGCCTTAGCTCGGTTATATCTGAGATTAAAACGAAAGTCAACTCAATCGGAATTCATTGAGAAGATGAAACTTTAGAGCAGCATCCAGAGTAACCTACTAAGTGTTCAAGATCTTTGTTGATGAAGAATGCGCTAAAATGACTCGATTACGAGAGCAGTTGTCATCCGTACATTGGCTATGGTGACGGTTTTTGTAAAAGAGGCGAAGAAAAAGTGAGGAGGTAAATGATTACGGTTGATCCATATTACACCACATGGTCCTACCTTAAAATTCCATAGATGAGCGGTTCGTAAATAAGAGTAGTCTGTGCAGCAAAATAGTACTTACTAGTAATTTTAGCAACTTTTACTAATTTCATAAATTTAGCAATTTTTAGCGATCCTTATTCGTCTTTGTTCTTTTCACTTTTACTTTTTCTTGTTCTTATTTCTAATTTATAGCAATTTTTTCCATCTCTTCTGACTCTATCCTGCATAGCTTTGAAAAAACGCTGTATGATGTTGAAAACTTTGAGTGAAAACGATTTAGCCGATATGAATATAAACTATAAAAAAGAGGCAAAAATTGAAAATAAAAGTTAAGTTATTGCAACCTTAGTTGTTATCGAGTGCTCAAAACAAAAAAAAATCGTACTTGAACAATTAATTCATCACCAAAGGCGCGCGTGTTTGCCCGTCCCTTTAGTTACAAAAAATAGACCACTCTTATCTAGGAAATCTCAGAGCATTTTCAATTACTAATTGCAAGCAAGCCACCAAAACAGACAGTCACTATTGAATGGACATGGCTGTCCCTGGAGTTAAGGTCCTCAATTCACTTGCTTCAGGCGTCATTTGGACATAGAAAGTAATAATTACATCAAAGTCATTGAGAGAATCTTGTAGCATATATATATATTTATTTATTTATTTACTTACCTATTCTCATATGTATAAAGACATTATATGTACATATGACTCAAGAGTTTACGTATGAAAAAATTCGAAGCAAAAACTACTTACGAGAAAAAGCGTCCGCCATCGAAGAATACGGAGTGAAGAATGAACCAGTGTGCGCAACGAACGGTCAGTGTGGTGTCGAGGGACACTCGATGTTGTGCTGCTGAACTCTGTGTACTGAACTTTAGTGAAACCTATGTGATCAATAACCGTATCATTTCAGTTGAAGTCATCGATTTGAATCAAGGACAACACTCAGCGATCGCGGCTGTATACGTCAGTTTCCGTCATAGCGTGCAGTCTCACAAGCAAAACAATGTCCTTAAGAGAACTACGACTCAACCTACCACTTCGGTATTCGCGCAAGGGAGCAACAATTCCATCACCAATCTTGATATAAGTGCTTAGATGCTGAGGTATAAGCAAAATCTGAATCCCCAGGCATATGTAGCTGACCCGAACCACGTCTACCCTTTCTGGGGATCCGCGTTTCCATTGCACCATCAAGACCCTCGCTTTGCCTTTCTCTCAGCCATGTTTCAAGCGTATTCGCTGGTTCTCATCAACTACCATTCAAGTGAATTTGTCTGGAGAAAACAAAGTTCTCGGCGTTCTCAATATGAGTGGATGTGCTATGTTTTTGAGTTTTGACTTCGTGTGATGTGATTGGGTGCATATGTGGCCTTTACAATAACTCGCGGTGGCTCACCGATATATCAAGCCAGTGCTGCTCTCCTCCCGGACATGTCTAATAGCAAAATATCGCTTCGGAGGAATGAAAGAATTGGTGAGCCTTGAGCGTGGGCTCGAACCATCGACCACTGATTGGTAAAACCACGTGTGTGCTGCAGAACCTCTCACCACTGCGCCACATGCGGTTTGTTGAAATTACGACTCCTTGATTTTATTTTCAATGCCTAATATTTTAATCACACTAATCGTTGAAAGTATGTGGTAATAATATTAAATTCAAGGCATTCAAATGTTGAAGACTGTCGCTGCATAGAGATTGAAAAAACAATCTTTCCACAGTGGAAATTGACTACAGTACTTGATGATAAACACAAAACCGTCTCAAAAATGCCTCCTTAGCAGATTTTTCTGGATGCAAGAAAAACTGACACATTGTTATTACAATATTTCTACTGTTAAAGATGTATAATAGGAAGTACAATAATTTGTGCAACTTTAATTGACTGAACAAATGACAGCCGTAGGAAACACAACATTGATAGACTTAGAAAAGGCTTTGTCGACAAAATTTTATGGCTGCTTTAGTTTTTAGTTATATTAGACCCATCAAGTAAAATCTCATGAAGCAGGAAAACAATGTTTTCTTATCGGCAGTTTATGCGAAACTCTAGCATCTAAGTGAAGTGTTGCATCCAGAAAAGAGAACGTACACTTCACATGTATGAAATAGTTACCTAAGTTAGATCACGGGATATAAATTGGCGCTATGTATCTAGTTATAATATATAATATATTCTAACTTCGGAATATTTAGAGTGCTGTAGACACAGCATGCATTGAATACTTCTTCTCGGATGAAACTCTGTAGAAAACTATGAGCGCGGCCTCGGAGGTATTACGTGAAGTACACTGGCCGTTAACGAACAAAAATGGAGGAAACCGGAACGAAATAATCGAGAACAACAAATTAAGAGCCCGAACTCAAAATGATTGTATAAGTGCTCTAGAAAACAGACAGAAAATACATTAGCGAAAGAAATCAGCAAGTTACAGAACATTATTCTTCTTTGAATGTAATTTTCTCAGTAACAAACCATCTCTGATGAATAAGAATTAGTATTCATACTTGTTCATGAAGAAAAAAGAATGACATTAATCTTACGTAGTAAAAAAGTGCAAATAACAGCTCACAGTCACGTCGATTCACTTCAGATACTTGAAAATGATGTTATCTCTTAGGTTTGAACTAACTTTGAACTATAATTACAAACATGAACAGTACGGTTGAAAGGACATCGAAGTAACTACTTCATTTGAAAAAGACACTGTTCAAGATTGATCAGCTTATTGATGCTTCACAGAGTACACTAAGAATTGAGTGAGCATTCAATACAAATTGGAAGATAAAAGGATGCACTAACGTTGCCGGTCACAAAGTGGTGTCTTTTTCAGCGATGATCCACATCCCACTGATCTCCATTATGTTAAAATTTTATAAGACTGTCTGACCAGATAATGCGGTGCGATATTATATGATCTTTGCAGACCATTCTAAAGCTGCTAATTGTAAAAGTTGTGGTGAGAAGTTCAATTAGACAAATACCTCGACTAAGAGGTTGTTAACATGAGTAAGATTTCTAAGATGCAGTTCAATGTTGAAATGTTTTGTAAGAGGTGCAAACATCAGACACATAAGCTTCGAAAATCACGATATACGCATTTGGTTGCCACCAATTCATTCCTTCGAAAAAACTGTTGAACGATGAGTGTAGTTCGCTGCTTCTCAGCTTCACAGGCTGTAAACCCATGCGTTACCCCAGTCCTTGAAGAGAGCATTGACCGTAACGTCGCGTGCCGCGCGGCGACGACGGCTACGTGTATTGTCGCGGCTGAAATGAATTCATTGAGAATCGTTTGGTAAATTGAGACTATGAAAATACAAAATCGTGATTAAATGATGGAATTTCACAAAAAAAGACAGATTAAAGAATAGATTGAATAAAAAGGATGCCTAAATGTTCCAGTTTCCTATGTTACAGCAAGAAAACCGCGTCTCTCCGAAAAAGAACACAATGACTCCTGATGTATAGTTTTTGCTTCTTCCTTTTATACCTATGTTTTCGTAGTCATTTGATAATTTGGAAAGTCATGATTCCAATAGTGATTTTTCCTTGTGAAGAGACTTGCATACGACACATTTTTAATAGAAAAAGGTAAAGTTTTGTTTGTGAAGTGTGTTGTTTCAATTTTACAGGGGATTTTAAGTAAATTTTTGATTCTAATGAAACTTCGTCGCTAAGAAAAAGTGGATTATATCATCGGAACTTGCAGAATTGTATTATCAGTGAAGGGAACATTAGGAATTGCGTGGAACGTAGTCACATTGTGTGCAATATGTTTTCGTGTATCTTTGGATTTTCTCCGAAAATGAGCTTCTTACTGGACTATCAGTAATTACTCGATTGCTCAAAAAATGCTGGTTTTATTACTGGCTTTGGTTTGTAGAAAATGTAATACGTAGGTCACGTAATATTAGTGCACATAACCAGGGACAAAAATCCAGCGATGAAAATATTTTTGTTAGAGTATAGGTGGATAGGATAAAGGTTGATACCTACGAGACATAAAAACAAATTTTTTTCTAAAACCCCACAAAAGTCTGAACTTGTAAAGTCCACCAGTAATAGAAAGTTGCTGCGTTTCATCGATGAAGTAGCATCGTATTGCATTATTCGATACCATTTTTCGAGGACAATTTGTTGTTTTGTAAATAGTCAGGCATATTTCACTTCAAAAAATTTATTTGAAGTCCATATATCATAGTTACTATATACCGACGATCAAAGCCCCTTGAGTGGTGATGAAAATCTAAATCATTGAAAAATTAAGCGTGCATCTACTCCTCCAATTCGGCATGCGCATATGTTTATTGGACGCCTTTAGAATGCCTCTACATAAGAGAAGTTGAATTCAGCACGTTCAAAGGGAAGGTCTATACTAACCCGTGCGAGACAGAGTGTACCTGCGCTAGTAAAAGAGTGTTCAAAGGTCTTGTCCGCTTGACAAAACTTCCTCTCTTGACTTCCAGTTATCCATAAAAAACTTAAATCTTGACAAAATCATAATGTATTTGAATTTTGAAAAGTCTTTCTTATTCCATTGTAACAGAGATTATAAATTGTGTTTTCCATACAGTTTTTTTCAATTGCTCAACTTGGACTCACGGATGGCTTTTCGATAAACTTTTGGTAATTATTCAGTGGCCCGAATTTCCACAATACCGGTGCTAAATTTGTTTTCAAGATGCTCTTCACAAAGTGCTGTAAGAATGAAGAGAATATGAGTGGTTGCCCTGCCGCTTGAGCCACGTGATGAGTTTATCAATACTTGTGAATAAAGTGTTACATATTTGGGGCACTTTGTCGATACGAAAGGATGGAATGCCTTGAAGAAAACTTTTGCGAAGGTACTTCTAGTAGTAAGGAAGAGTACGTGTCCAAAAATTTTCTATTTTCCTATGAGAAAAACCTTTTCCATACATAGCATTACTTTTATTGTTAAACTTGTTCTAAGCAAAAGTTTATGGCATGCTCTGCTAAAGAAAGGATGATAACGTCTTGCTTTTGGTGTGATTAGCCTATTATCTAAACTTCACTGCGCGTTTTGTCGACAGTTATAAAATGAAATGATGATTCTAAGGAAACTTCATCGCTACTAAAAGGTAGATGATTATCAGAGGGAGTTCGACAAGCGTGTTTATAGTGAGAAAAGCACGTATTTATTCTAAAAACTCTCTCTTTTCAGTACAAAAGCAGCTCTCCATCTCGCCCCGTGGTAACAATGTATTCTTAGTTCTTTTTCACAATTCTTTTATCTACATTGTAAGAGTGTGACCGAAAATGCATTTTCTACCATTTCTGGCTTTTCGAAGTAACTTATCTGGAGAGGTGTTCAATACATTGGCTAAGTGAGCCTTGACAGAGCGCGTGTCTATCATTTTGTGAAGTACTTCTTCGCAGGGAGTGCATTTTCTTCGCTAAAATTTTGAAACCTTTCACTAATGTTGTAGATTTTCTACCTAGAAAAATTAACTGTCACATCTTATGCAATCGGCATCAGTCAACCACGGATCACCTTTGCTTATGATTTTAGCGCTTAGCTTAGTTTCTAGAAAAGGTTCCAGAGTGTCTTATATCAACGAGGAAAATAATACACCCGCTTTGGTATCGCCCATTATCAAAGTCCACAGCGGGTTTCATTGACAGTCATTCAGTTTTTACATTGAGAATAACACCCGTGCATCTCATAATTCTTGTCTTTCAACACGAAAACGACAACCTTTGAAAATGAACATATTTCCAATTCTTATCACGCAATATAGTCATCTATCTTGTAAGAAAGAGATTGTCTTTTTTTCCTCGTCATTCGCTTGATGGCCAAAAATATGCCTCTTTTCCAAAGAACTCTCGCATATTGGAAATATACACTTCATAGAAAGCGAATGGTTTCTTACATTTGAATTTTACGTTTTTTATCACTTGTAATCCTCATTGAAGAGTATGGTAAGATCCTTGATGCCGACACCTTCTTCGACCACTCCATGATCATCTCTTCACCAGTAATGTCTTGCTGATTACCTGTATCACCTGTCGTCCCGTCGATCGTCGAGTGACTTGAGCGGACACCAGCAACACTTCCATTTTTCCGTGTCTCGTGCGAGAGTAGCCCAGTGGGTCCTCCTCGCTCTAGGTTTTCGTTGAGCATCATATCTTTCTTCCAGTCTTTTCGTGAAAAATCGGACCATCGGGTCGTAGGTCTTCCCGCAAAGCGCTTCATGTCCCGAGGAATCCACTCGGTAACGGCTCTCGTCCATCGGTTCTTGTTGGAGCGCATCACGTGCCCAGCCCACCTTATTTTTCGACATCGTGGCGTGTAGAATGGCGTCTTTGATCTTCGATTGTTGACGTAGGTCGGAACTTTGGATTTTTTCTCTCATTAGCGAGCCACGGGATACTCCTAGCATCATCCTTTCGACTGCGCGTTCAATAACGCCAAGTGATCTTTCATCCTGCTTACGTAACGACCAGACTTCTACTGCATACATTAGGGCAGAGATAATTGTCGAGTCGGAAAGGTGGACACGGAGTCGGATGTTCTTTGATCTCGAACCTTGTGTGTGACGCAGAATACCTCTATCTACTGAGCCATATGCACACTTTTGGGCTTCGTGCGCTCTTTGCAATGAAGACAAATTTAAAATTTCTCAGTTCGCGAATGAGTTCACCACAATTGTACAAAGCCGATTTTCTTGCACTGTTCAGTATAGCTGAGCATTTCCATGAGGTATATGATCTTCAAAGCGTAGAAGGCTTAAGAGGTACGTTTGGATATGTGGTTCGACGAGGTTTAGATAGCCGAATTCTGAGTTCTCTCATGGTGCACACACTTTGGACAGCATTCTTGAATCGACAATGATGCCAAACGAACGCGTTACGTTTAGTGTAATAATACAGCACAACATATTTGCCGCAGAATAGTTGGCAAAAGTAGAAGCAAAGTTTCAATTCTACTGTTTCTGATTCTCTTGTGTCGAAGCACTCATTTGTCTATCAGCGCCAAGAATGTGTCAATAGAAGAAGAGTCCACAATATCGATACCAGAGATACCAGGAACGTTTCCAGAGATTGCATATTATCTCTTTTTCTTAAGTAGTGCTGCTTATTGTGAAAAATAAGAACAATCTAATGATGAAGTGTAGTTTATGGAATGGAATTTATGTGCAGTCATGAAAGGTAGACAGAGTTCTGAGAGGCTTTCAAAATCAATAAAATAATCGTTTATGACCTGAAATCTTTCACTTAAAACTAGTAAAAGGCTATTCTCTTTTATATTGTTCCTGCACCATCTCGCTCAATCGACGCTCTTTGTATAAATGATCAGAATTATAATTCTAATCTTGATAATTACAAGCATTTGCCATGTTTTATCAAATTTTTGGGCTTAGTCAATTTCCTTGAAAGCGTAAAATTTCTCATCTGACGAGCTGAAAATTTAGTAATGCCAGGATTCGAGGTAGCGCCTACTCGACCAGCACTGTTCAACGAGATTTATGAAGAAGGCGAAAAGTCTGACAGGAGGAACCAACTCGCAGATTTGGAAAGTTCATGCATAAGAAGTTCGAGGATAATAAGCGGATGTAATGAGCATTTGGCCCGTAGAATATATGAAAACACGGATCAAGAGAAACGCATTCTTATACGCATGCTTACTTGGTGCTTAGATGACCGTTCTTCGCATTTCACACTGTTTCCAGTACTGCTTCAATTCGTTTTGCTATTACAATAATTATCTATGGATATCTCTAGTCTGAGAGTTTCAGGCCACTACCTAATTTATTCTTCTATCATAGCTACCATAAGCAGTAGTAAATCACTGTGAATAGAGGCAACCTTACTTGCTTTGTAAATTCTTTTCAAGAAAGAATAGCGTTAAGGATAGATTAGCATTGTATGAATCCAGTGATGCTAGCTTCTTGAACAGATCAGTCACCAGTTTTTCAACTGCGGAAGGCGAGAAGTTTTGATGTGCCCTGGGTTCTGTGAACTAGAAAAAGACTTTGACAGAATGAACGGTTGCACATCAAATGTGCTCCAAAGTAATTTAAGCAAACAAAGAAGAATTGAATTTCCTTCTATATTGACAAAATGCGTTATTTTACCTCAATTTTCTAGCATAATTTGATACGATGTCACATTTTCCTTGACGAAACTGAGTTGTTTTTATACTTTATGAAGACATCCATCAACACCACAAATTGCTAGTGCAAGCAGTTCAAGAGCGTTGTAACTTAAAATCAATTTTTTTTCTTCTCTGTTCAATCAATTGATAATTTAAGCTTTGAATGTCTCACATTGTAATCTACAGAGCATTTATAATGACAGATCAGTTGAGGGTTTGTTTTCTCCTTATAGCTTGATCGAGACAATTGCCATTATTGGGTATCATTTGGAAGAAAAGATAAATGTCATCACGCCATTATTAATGCTCTGTAGATTGCAATTTGAAATATTCAAAGCCTTAATTTCTAATTGACTGGACAGAGAAGGAAAAAATTTGACTTGAAGTGTGGTGTTGATGGTTGTCCTCATAAAGTATAAAAGCACATCTATTGTCTTAACATTTGATAAATGGTCATTCTCTGATTTCATATATGACAATGACCTTGCAGTCTCGAAGTGAAACTAGTGGCACCAAAGTATCATGCGCTTACGATCTCTAAACATTGTCTGCCTGCTTTACTTCGACACTATCACATCTTTCACTAAAATAGTGCCTTCTTGAATATTCATATGTATAAAAGCACAAAATGTCATAATTTTGTGTGAATTATTCCATCTTCGAGAGTTCAATTTAAATGAGTCCAAATTGGATTCAAATGAGTCCATTACACAGGATATGTATGAGAACTGTTCCATAGAATCTTTTTGAAAATAGGTTTTCATTTAACTTCGTCTCGAGTAATTGATGCAATGCTTTGTTAAGAATTTTGCAGAAAATTATTCTGAATTTTTCTGCACACAATAAGCAATAAACCGTGATCAGATGTTCTGGTCTCATCGATTCAACTTATAAGGTCACAAAATGTAACCATCAATTGCAGGATGACGTTGGCCACAATAAAAAATTTCATAGCAGTTTTCAACAACTTCGATGGCCGTTGACTGGCTTTCATCCATCATTGCGTTATTTTTTTTTTTGGACGGCTCAGATTGCATAAGACTGTCATAACAATTCTTTTATTCAGCTAGTTCTTCGCTGTCTGAATTTTCTACAGATCCACGATAGCTCTGGTAGATATTCCAGTTCCTATTATTTTTCGGATGTGGGTGTTCATCCTCGCATCTATCGAGTCGAATAAAGTAGAATGAAGCAAAACTCCGATGAAAAGCCTCATTTGGCGGTGGCCATTAACCAAGCACGGTTGTTTACCTAATGTGGTGTGCTGATAACGTGTTTACATGGAGACAATCCACTCCACCCTAAAAGACCTTTTGTTTGCTTGTCACTAGTCTAAAGCAATGGCTACCTATGAGTTTTACAATCACCAAACTGTTTGCATTGTTACATTTCTTTGTGCTGAATTTTTACTTGGTATTAGGTCTCCTCGTGAGTTTTCGCACTAACGCAATAAACACCAAGTCCATCAACCAAAAATAATTAAAATCGTTTAATAATGCTATTAAAATTATGCGCCATCAGCCTGAACACAATTCTGCCATCTCTTAGGCAGCAAATTATTACTGCTTTAAGCAAAATTTCCTGAGCTTTCTCTTGGTACCGATTTGTTCATATTTTGGCCGCTCAACGCAGCATTTATCCCAATTTGTTACTCTACGAATATGATTGGGACGCGATGCTCAGACCATCTTCAAGAACATCAACCGTGCAAAGACTGGAAGATTAGTGTCCAGGCGAACAGCGTTCCGGTTCGTTGCTGAGTTTCGTACCGGCAACACCAACTTGAAAGACCATCTGCCGCTCCGAACGTCCACGTGAAATTGCTCGAGAGGCCGTAATCGAATCAACCAAAGAGGATCCGCAAAAAAAAGTGTTCAGGCTGATGGTGCATATATTTAATATCGTTGACAAGCAATCTTGATTACTTCAAGTTGATAATTTTGGTGCTCATTGCTTTAGTGCTAAAACCATGAGAAGACTTAATGATTCTAGACGGACCGGTAAACTTTCGTAGACAAGGACAGAGTGCTGTCTCCAGTTATGCACAAAACTACGTGAACCCTTCGTCTCTTTTGGACCAATGAATTGATACCAGACTGGTTTTGTTGAAATGATAACACTCCAACTTTGACATTGATTGGTTTCTGTACGTTATTAAACGTGACAAACTGATGTCCATCGTTTCTGTGTGATTAAAAGTACAACCGGATTTCACATCTCCTCGTCAATAATCTGATGGTTTGTATTTTTTTTCGTTATTATCCCCTTCCTTATTGCTAAATTTTGCGCTTGAATATGAAAACAGCGTTGAAGATACATGTGATGAAGGAAGAAATAGAAGACGTGAAGGGATGAATGCGTAGCTAGGCAGGCATTTTTATAGCCAGTGGAACTCGGCGAAAAATTATATTTTTCTATTAAGCGAGTAGCCTTGAACAATAAAGTGTTATTAATGATGAAACGGAATTACTGTCAATCTATTTTTGGCTTTCACCATTAGCGCTTATCGTTATCTCGCTTTTTCGAGAAAGCTGTCGAAGTTGTCAAATATCTGAGCATAAAGCTGAAAACAAACCTACAATTCTACGCCTTTCGGCGTCTTAAGAAGCAGAGTTTGGATAAAAATTTGTTGTTGTGCAGACGGAAGCAGTATAGTTTTGTGATACTTAATAGAAAAAAAACATACCCAGTAGTGTAGAGTGATGTTCAAAAACGTTTGCGTCAGCTGGGATTCGAACGCGGATCTCACTCTTCCCGGGAGCGCGTGCTGTCCCGTTGCACTACCGAGAAAAAATATATCACTTAGCGAAGTAAATCAGAAGTTTCATGATGCTTCAGAGTTTTTTGCACAGTTTACTAGGAAGAACACGACTGGTAAACACATGGGGATACAGTAATTAAAGGGTGATAATTAGAATTTTTCTACGCGATCCGTCTTCACTGTGCGATTCCTCTCACATGCATTTTCCACAGCGTTCTTCTTATGATGCATTTTGTTCTCCAGCTGGTGTTTGAGTATTTACTCTCTACTATGGATGATTGGAGTACTGGCTGGGCATATTTTCTTGCAATCTCTGAGGAATTTGCGCTTAGATATTTCGTAAGAAGTTTGCTGATTGATCGTATGAGCGTGTATGGGGAGAGGGGGGTCGAATCAACACTTTACTTCTGAGAGACTGCATCACTGAGAACTTGGCACCATCTGTGTAGTTATAACATCAATACTCATATTAATAATAATAGTTCGTAATGTAGTATTGTGGTAAACAAGCTTCAAAGTTAGGTCGTCACTAATTGGACCCGCATGTCAGATTTCATCGAACTCGAAACGTGTTTTGTGACGGATGATGACATCGTCACACCTGTAGAGAACGCAACTCTGCAAGCGCCTGTGAAGTACTTCATAAATTCTTTAACCGATTGCAAGAATCCTAACAAATACCTATATAATAGCCCTTAAGTATACTGGAATTGTCCTCTTCTTTGCGAATCCACTGTGTTGAGAAATGCTGCCTCATCCGATTGGTGCCACTAATCAGTTCTGCAGCATTCGAGGTTTCCTACCATGAAGACTTCATTTTGTAGCCGATACAGTTGAGAAGAAAGCTGAAAGGCAGTAAAACCTTCTCACAAGTCGACTGTGTTCACAAATGTTTGGATTCATGAGTTCAAGTCCGGAACTATCGCTTCGTCTACGTCTACTAAGTGCTGGACACAAATTCGTCCAATATTCTCAAGGTAGCTATACTGAAGTGGCATTTTAGTTAGTTGGTTAGTTCTTTTTTACCTTTTCCACTACACTTTTGTTGGTGGATTGAGTTGAAACCGAATGCAAACGTCCTTCATAATGTGTTGAATCCTCTACTGCCTTCGCGACTTAATGAAACAACATATTCTTATTGACTTTCTTCCATACACTTCCATTCTATTTATAAATTTTTAAAATCTCACTTTTCTCTGTAGGAGAGCAAAAGCGTCTACTCAGTCTAACTCACAATAAGCTTTTTTCAGGGTTTCTGAAAAAGTAGCTTTTTCGCAATTTCTCGCTGTCTATTTCTTCAGCTTAGGCGTCTCATCTATAGTGTACATTTCAGATTCATCTTCTTTCTGGACATCATCTAAAATAAGTTTTAGGACTGCTCTTGAATAGCTGACGTCAGGTTAGTATCGGTAATTGTCGCTGATGTTGCTATTATTATTGTTGTTGTCGTCTGTTGACTGTTTCGGCGACTCAGCCTTACCCAAGGAATGAACTTGGTCTAACGTGAATCGTATATCGGTAGATTACTTGTGGTACTAATGAAAATTCATTGTACTAAGATATTCACTTTATCAAAGAAAAGCGGTCATAATTTTCTAAGGCGTCAGTCCTCCCGTTCTTTTTTTGCTCGGGATGGCGTTGTGTCTCCCAGATCAGAATATCAAACTTCAAAAATAAAACGCCTGAGCACGTGTGGCAGCGACGCTCTCGTCCTCGCAAATCATTTTCGAATTTTTGGTGTTTCTCCAAAATGTTTCTAAAGATTTGTGGGCAAAAAATTCTGAACTCTGAGCCACAATCGCAACTGTAACTTCAGTTCATCACCACTATGCCTATGTGCTCTATATATACCTAGGGGAGTGATTAGTTTACTCAGTAGTAGGTTGAGCAAAAAGATTCTTAACACCCGCGAAAAATTCCAATTTTGCTTTCATTCCACTCAGTGTCGGTCATTTTGAATTCAAGGGAATATCTCGCAAATATTTCCATAGGAGTCATCAATGCCAAACTCTACCGCAACTAACTGAACCGAGTCTACTGAGCATTAAGGGAAAGTACTCAACATTAATCTATCGAAAACGCGCGCTGTTCCAGCAAAGCAATGCTAAACTCCACACCGCAAAGAAGACTATGGAAAAGTGCAGCCCAGATGCTTATTATAGTCAGTTCTGCTCATTGCAACATTTTTTATACACAAACTCAATCAAAAACAACAATATTTATTCTTCCAAATATAGACCAATACTCTACACGATCTCCTCCCAACGATCTGCAAGCTTCCGGATTTGCTCGAAATCGTCATTCTCTTGGCTTCGAATCACGAAACTCGTCACGCTTCTTCAAAATGATCCAATGTCTCGAATCGGCGTCCAAGCAGGAATTGCTCCATTGATCGGAAATGAACCGAAAATAGTACGGCGCAGCATCTGGACTATAGGTTGGGTGCAAAAATACATCGAATTCTTCGGATTCATCAAACTTTTGCTTCGTTGTAGTGTGAGGTTTGTTATTGTCTTGGTGAAACAGCACGAGCTTTCGATGAATCAATGTCGATGCACTACTACTAGCGTTGGCGTGGGGGTTTCTAATGGAAATATTCCTGAGATATTCCCATGAATTTACATTAACCGATACTGTGTGAAAGAAACATAAAATATGATATTTTCGCAGTGTTAAAGAACTTTATCTTCAACTTAGTAATCTGGAATGTGGAGAATTTGGCATGTTTTTGAGGTTGCACAAATTTATTTGAAGACCGCATCATTAAAACATATGTTGATCAATATTCTGACTTGGCAACCAGATTCTGTTGTTATTGGGCCTTTTCAGCTACTATAGTGGAGTGTGAATGTCAGAGAAGAAGCAGCATCATGAGATTCCTTTCTCAGAGGGAGAAGAAGATTTGGATGACATTCCTCCAGCAAAGAGCGTAGACGACTTTCTGAAGATGGGCAACTACTGCTACCTAATTCTGCTCACCTCTGAATTTCTCCTTCTCTGCGCTGCTGGAAACATGATTTATATGATGTTTGCAGGTAGCTGAAGTTTGATTGGCATTAAAGATGACACCACTTCTGCATTCACGTGACACTTTCAAGTTAGAATGCTGGTAATGGCATGAGAGATGTATAAATAATTCTTGCTCAGAATAGACTGTTATCTCAAAGTTTAAGTAATTACATGTCACTTTAAAGTCAATTTATCCATTAGAATGCCAAACTTCAAAATGCAGAGATTTTTGGCATAGTCATTCAAGATTTTAGTATTATTACAATAAAAATGTAAATTTTGGTGCGAAACTTCTTTTTTATCCCAGAAATCACTTGTGCTCATGAAATGTTAAAACATGGTTTTTTGTAGAGATGTGTTAAGTTCTCAGCTTTTCGAATACTCTAGCTACTGAAAAATAAGCTGAGGTCACGAAATTCAATCTTATTTTTCAATCTGTTGAGCAACTAAGAAATCGAAGGCAAGCGAGGTTCCTACCTCGTTAAACGGTATTTGAGCTAATGCTGCTGTTGGAAAAGTCAGCGTAACATTGCAAATATACAGCATTAATCCTGAGTTCAAACCAAACTCAGAAGTGTAAGAGAACTAAGGGCCCTTTTCGTTCTTTCTAAAATTGACAAGCTAGAGAGCCCCTAAATCTTAGGAACCGCAAGCAACTTTCAACATTTTATATCTTTAGGTCTTGGATGTTAAGATACAAAGAAGAAGCCTATAAGCCTATCAGCTCTTACCCTTTGTATTTTTTACATCTTTGTCCTAAGAGCAATTTCATCATCTCTTTTGTCGACACTGAATCCGGTGTCTGTGAAAAGAAATCAGGCTAGCATTGGAGCTAAGTGATTCGGAACTCTCTCTACTATGGAAGTTCATAAAACAATGCCCGCAGTTGAGAAATGTCTTAATACTCAACGTATGTACGATCTGATGGATTGAACTGAATCATTTGCATAAATAATTATATTCTTATAGAGATAATCAATTGTGACGTAGTTTTTTGATGATTAAGCTAATATCAGGCATTCTTTTCGGTCGACCGCGAACAAATGGCCGGTCGGTCACTTACGCTAAACAAGAACTATAAGAGATTTAGAAATCATTCAAAAGCTTGAATTTTAGGCTATTGCGCTAGTTGCACCTTTTCTGAAAAACTCTTTTATAACGCCGCATTATTCAAACTAAAATCATGTTTCACAGCGACCACGTGCTTTTACTATTACTTCGCTGCAAGCACACACATGAACGGTAGAGGAAATCTTGTGGTATCAGAACCATACGCTTTATCTGAAATTTCTTTCAATGAGGAGAAAAATTCCCAACTTATATAGCAAAAATTGTACTCCACATGCGCATCGCGCCAACGCGATTGATCAATCGATCGCTGGACGCCGTATCGCATGTACGGCCAGTAGACGCCCATTCCACAAACTAGCCGTCAAACAAATGCGCCGTATATGCGAAACGCGATTTATTCACGCACAGAGTTAAAATCGTGAAACTTACGCTATCGAATGCTTAAAATTTGAGAAAATAGTTCAGTCCTTTAAGGTAGGTGCGTCTGCGAAACAGAAACGTTTTCCTTCTGCTACAGCGTTACAAAGAAGCTTTTTCAACAAAACAACGGCCACGTAGCGAAATAGCCAGAGTAAGCTTTCGAGTGATTATAAAAGTGCAATGGGAGGTCTTTCTCCACAAAAGGGGTCGTTTCTTTATTGGCCCCTGATAACCGGAAAGAACCATACAGGGTTTCCATAAAAGCGTTTATTGGCTAGTCTTGGCGCCTCCTCGTTCTTCAGAGTCCCACTTATCCAAGTCTGTTGCACACAGCAGATCGTTATCGCAACATCGGAATTTGCTGTCATTGGGCATCCTACAGTGCTCGCTATCATTAGTAGCTGGCGTAGAAATACTGCTTTGAAATCCTATGTTCTCAAACCTCAGCATGTCTTACCATTATTTTCTTAAATGACTAAGCTAACCTCAGATGAGCAATCGACTCTGGTTAACACAGCCCTAAAGGAGGAGAAGGTGTCGAAACGTTACCTGGTTAGAAGCTTCATAGCAACTTAGTGTTGTTTAATCGTTTAAGAATATTCTAATTAGCATACCAGGATAAACCTGAACGTCTAGACTAATCACGGCGTCGTATCAAAATCATTATTGACTTAGTACATATTTATAAGCTTCGAAGCCGCTAACAGGTTTTTTTGAGATCATCGTTCTATTGTTTGGCTTAGAAAACAGGGAAATAGCTTGAAAATGCTCAAAGGACTCGAAACTAGCTGTGATAGTCTATAATTTTTGCACGTACTTGCATGCGCAAATGCCGTAAGATGTAGATTAAAAGAAAGTAGGTCTTAGATTTGACGAGAGATTCGTCGTGAAACACATGCTACGGTTGTCGAAAGGAGTAACACAGAAAAATAGAAAACTTTGAAATAGAAGCCTTTCAGAGAAATGCAAAGGTTCGTTTTTAGGAAGCGCTCCGAAGGTGTCATGTCATGGTTCTAATGGAACTATTCAGAATGTATGTGACAGGTACATGAATTTAAGTGATCTGATCGATTGCAAATTGGAATTACAGTACGAATTCAAGTCTGTGAACGTTGAAGTGAGTGAATTTTGTGCTCATAATATCCTATGTGAGACTGCGAGATTATTGACAGCTTTATCGTTTGATTTTGCTTCAGTTTGATTATCTGTGTGACGAGGGACGATGGGTGAAAAGCAGCATTTCAGTGCAAATGCTTGGCGTACTCGTTGGCACCTTGTTTCTCGGGACCTTGAGTGACCGTTTTGGTAGAAAGCCGGTGAGTTGAGCAAAAATCCTTTCAAAGCTCTTTTTAATCTCGAAATATATGTGATTAGGAAATGAAATCTATCAATGAATGTAGAAGCAAACTCTTTTGATGGTGCTGTGATAATGTGAAGCCTTCTTTCTTTTAATCATAATGTTCTTCAAAAAAGGGTGAATTTTTTGATACCAAAATTGAATTTGCCGTTTTCACAACGTTTATGCCTTTGAATCGTATTTCTAACTACCATCCCTAGTTCCAAATTGCTCTACGTCACAAAGAAGTGTTGCAAATTTTATTTACAAGATAAGTTTCGAAAAATTTCAGTAGCAGAGATGTTACCTTCCACACATTCTCGACGATTCTGAATTTTCCTTTCGTGTCCGCGTGACAACGATTAGTTTTCAACCTTACTGCTATGACTCCTATGGAGGTTATTTGCATGTTCCATGTTCCCCTTATTTTGGGAGGATATACAGCTGTTATGTGGGATAAAAAAACATCTGTCCATTATGCGATCATGCTGCTGTCAGCATTTAATGAATATTTATAGCTTATGCAAGATCTTATGCATGATCCGCTTTCTTAACGAAAAACCTAGAGATCTGATGCTCAGCGAATCCCTAGAGCTAAGAGAATCTAGTGGACTACTCTTGCACGCTGTGCGGAGAAATGGGAGTGTTGCTGGTTTGCTTGGCAACTTTGTGTCGATGTTATCTTTTGCGTGATCATACTGCGGTATGTGAAACTGTTAGATCGCTGTTTAAAGTAGAATATCATTGAATAAAGTTCACTGCGATGAAAAAGTGGAGGAGGGGCGTAGAGGAGTAAGTAAGTATGGATTTCAGTAAGGAATGTGGAAGCAGAATCTTTCATGACAGTTCAGCTTTCTGTTAAGTTCCTCTTTTTTCAGACCTTTGAGGAGATTTTTTTTGCTAATTCAATGAAAAGCAAGATGGGATGGATGAAATGCTTATGTGGCATTTTTAATTCACTACATGAAAAATCTTGTCATCTGAATTAAACGTGCAATCTTCTATCAACAGGCTGAATTTTTACAGACACTCGTCGCGTCGTTCGTCACAACGTCTCTGATTGGCATTGCGTCGTCCTTCTCTACATCACTCTTGAGTTTTACAATCCTTCGCACCATCCTCGGTTTCTTCAATGGAGGAATTTTGGGGTTCTATTTATTTTCTAATAATATTTTCAAATTTGCTTTATTCACCACTGGCAAAATGCTATATTTACATACCTTGTTAACTTTTAGTGTGTACGGCGTATACAAAATGGAGCATATCCCAAAACAACATCGCTTTTGGGTTTCCACCGTGATTGCTTGGGCACCGAATTTCATGATCCTCACTGCGATTGCGTACGTCTCTTATGACTGGAGAACATTTCAAAGGCTTCTCGTCGTCGTCAGTTCACCAGCACTAATCATGTTCTTGTGAGTTATTAAGGAACCAGTTTCCATCGAGGGTAGTTAAGTCCTATTGCAAGAAACTGCTGATATCTGTGACTTACAAAATTTGAGTCATGAGTATTCTCGTATATTATTCGTTTTCAAATGGTTTTTTACTGCGACGTGTTGTTCATGGGTGCAAACGCATCTATATCAGGTTAGAGTAACCAACAATAACATCTTGCTGCAACATTCCCGATTCTGTGCCTACGTAATAACAATGCTATATAAACAATTGCCGCCTTCTCAAACTAACTAGCTCTACGTTGCTACACTATCGACTCGCAAGCTTTTCTGACTCTTCGCGGTATTGATTCAAAATCAACCTAGCACTGGTACAAAAATCTCAAAACTAAGAAAAATTTGTCCAGCCACAACACACTACTCATATGAAGTTATTTGGGCTCACATAGTCTTGAAGAAGACGGAGAGATAGTCAAATAAGCACAGTACGCTTACACTACGACTTGAGAACTTTGACTAATATTAGACTCTTGGAGACCAGTGGAGCAACAATCGTACATTGACCTTTTTGCGATTTTCTCGTCAGGCGCAGTCTTTTCACTAAACTTTCAGTAGCTGTCCGGTTGTTCAAAAAATTGTGATTCTATCACTGGGCTTGGTTTTTGGAAAGGCTTCTCTTGCGCGCTTTAAATTTGCCGTCGGGATCAACGTGCGTTTTCACTCGTGTGTGTTTGGCTTTTTCAACGGACAGAATTTATCACTTTCTCAATGGTTATTCGGCGCCTCGAGTAACAGTCATTGTGCGCTCAGCTCAATTTCGAAGAAGCTGTAGCAGCGGTAGTCGGGAACTTACGCTTTCTTTATTAAGCATAAAGTTTGTTGAAAAACTAAAATGTGTCTTTAAAATTCTAATAAATGCTGTGAGTGCAAAAAGGATATTACGTTTTCTATTTGTAGTTCAGGTTGTTGTTGAACTCCAAAGCGAGTCAATTTGGTAACACAAAATGAAAATATAAGCTTTTGACGGACCAAATTTTCCTAAATCTACGTGTAACTTGAGAAGGTACTTTTCTTTTTTCGGACATAAATCTCTGAAGCAGCTTCTTTTTCTGAACAGAAACTTTACACTAAAACATCAGTGATCAATTGAAGGCTCAAATTTCTAAAAATTCATAAATGTACTACTTTTCTAAAAGGGGCTTCTTACAACGTTGTAGCAACAAACTAAAATTCTGTTTAGCACGCTCTTCACATTATCGCTCTTACAATTCGCTGGACGGAGCTTTTCCCTCGAACTATTATCAGCCATTAGATAAAATAAGTCTCGTCAATTTGAAAGCGCATTCATTCAAAAGGCCATCAATACAGCACTGTAGCAGGGAAAATAAAACTGCTTTTCACACGCAGTAAGCGTAATTGTAAGGAATTCTGTTGTTTATTTGAAATTTTTCCTCTTTGTTTCGTAGTGAATCGTAGGTTTTTGAATTTGAATTGTAGAAGAGACTTTGTTGCAACGTTTTGTAGGTTTAATCTTTCATTTTCACTCTATTTTGTTGAATAAAACTCGTTAATAAGCCTGATGCTAAGCAGCCTGAGCCTGTATACGGAAAGCATAGAAAATGTAGAGTAATTCTTGAGGTATCATACCCATATTTATCTACGGTTTTTCCATAGTGGAGAAAAATTTTGACTTAAATGACAAACACTGCACTTCACACGTGAATCGCTCCTGCGCGGTTGATCGATCGTGTATCAATCCACGTAGCCACCCACCGACGTAGCTGACAAGCAATGGTAATGGCCACTATTAACTTAAGCGAAGAACTCTGTCATACGAGAAATGCGCGTGCGCAAAGCAAAAAAAAATTTCTTTCGATACGCTACTCTAAGGAAGCCTTTTCAGTAATGAGCACATTTGTAAACTCTTCGAGATCTCTGCTATCGAACAGTTATTAATAGCCCAAGTTAAAAGCTCTGTTGCTCAAAACATTGGCGTGATAACGCGCAGCGCGAGTGAAATGGAATTTTGATTCTATACAGCGCTTTGAAAAGGCCTTTGCATAAAACAAAGACAATTTTGATCTTAAAGATTTAAGCTTTCGCATGTTCACTATAGTCTAGAAAAATCGTGACCAGTGAAAGATTCTCTCTAAAAAATGCCTGTCCGATAACGGAAGAGTACCATATGTCTTACATAAACTCAGAACTTGGTGAGAGAAGGAAGATGAGGCGGCATGTGTACAAAAAGTGTGAAAGGACTTTGTAAGCAGATCATGCACCTGAGGCTAAGGACCGATTGAGATCATCGCAACGGAGTGTGAGGGTGCAAACAGTAATGCTGGGATACAAGAAAACTTAGAGCTTAACGTGGCTCTGAATCCGCTACTACACTTTCCAGAAGTACGCTATTTCTCCACTATTCCATTAACAGCCTTGCTCTTCCGTTCCTTCGACCATATTCTGCTCTTTCTCTTAGTTGACAGCAATTACACGTTAACGGGATAGATCAAAATTTGTATTAATTGACATAAGCCCCAGTGTAACCGGAGCCTTGGTTGGAGTCTTAGCGAACCCCCGATCATCTTTTCTAGGGACTCGCTAAGTTCTCAACTGCACCATCGTGGTTTTCGTTTCGCCTTTCTCTCAGCCGTGTCTCAGTCTTCTTCAGTGGTGTTGAGGAAATTCCACCGAAGATCGGCACAAACGTGGACATTACGTTATGATGGTCGCACGTTATAGCGAGACCTTTTCATTCAACACATTAGCACCTCATTTTGTTGAAAGCTGCAATCAGAAAATTTTAGAATAGCTTTAAGTTTTGCATGTAGATGGGCCATGCCAAAAACAGGCGTACTTCAGAGCCATAAAACCGCTTCTACTCTTTTCATTTTGCTGAAGAGCGGCGCCAGTGTGCCGATAACATAAAGACATTTAGGTTCTAGGAGACGACTTCAAAGCATCATGAATACAATTTCGCTACATAATAAGTCTGTTACATTTGCAACAAACTGTGGACAAAGTAAAAGGCGTTATCATGCAAGATCTTTGATTTCTTTTCGTATAAAGTGTGTAGCATGGCCTAAAAGTCGATTTGCAAAATAAGAATGGCATATGTATGATAACTGCGTGTTCTATGTTAACCTTGAGTGTAATTTATGACTATAGGCTACTTGTGGTTCTCTCAGCGTACATTATAACTGCAAGGTGTTCGTAAAAACTCAGTCTCATTTAGGATACTCAGTTTGTATACATATAAAATTTGTAAACCTCAAAATATAAAGGCGATATGATCAAAAGCAACATTTGGCACTTGTGAATGCTCCTAGTAATATGATTTAGTAATAGTTTCATAAGGCAGACTGCGCTGAAGCATATTCTCCAGCATTTCCACTCTATTATCATTTGAAATCTGAAAAAAAAACTTCTTCAGTGATTTGATGTTTTGTCATAGCGATAAGGTATCTCTGATTAGGAGACTTTAGCGCTCGAGTAATAGGAAGAGAAGCTTTGGTGGCCCATTCAGCGGCAATAACTACCCGGTGCTACTCTTCAAAACTGCACTAGTCTCCGCTACGCAGTGAATTCCTCTGAAAACGAAGGCTATTTATTAATTATTAAGATCACGGAATATTTCATGGTACACAGCTGATCTAGCAGCTGTGTTAAACTACTAAATGAGTGGAGACAAAAATTGAGGCTACAAATCTTTATGTGGCAATATAAGCTACCGAAAAGTCCAAAGCGCATCTCGCCACATTCCTACGACTTATTTTTCTAATCTCCAATAAAATTTCAGTTTCGTTTGTGAATCTCCTCGTTGGCTTATACAGAAAGGAAGGATAGCTGATGCCCGAAAAGTTCTCCAACACATTCAGCATGTTGATAGGCAAAAGGAAACTAAAAAGGAAGCGATGCAAGAGATGCTTGACATCACTCACCAGGTAAAGTTTTCCTTAACGAAATGAAGTTTCGTGCATCCAACTTTTACGTCCTTTATTTGACACCAGCTTTTCCTCTATCCATGCAGGGTTCATTTAGGTGATCTTTTTCATCATTTTATTGTTTTATGTTGTTGAATTTATTTTCATTGTAAAAATATTGATATTACTCAACTTTTCATATAGAAAGGTATCTTCTAAAAAAGCGATGCTTTTCTGTTATCACAAGCACATTCGAAGAATTTTCTGCAGAACAAAGAATTACTAAATCCTCAATAATTATATGGAAGCTTGAATCTCGAAAAGTCCAAAAACATACTTTTTTAGACTATGAAGCCTTCCTACTCCACTTTAGCACTGGAAATGAATTAATGTTTCACCCTCGTAGTGCATTATCGCGTTCATATCTCGCTAGACAAAGCTCTTTCTCCAAACTATCAACAATCAGTCGGTAGCATGAATCTCTTAGACTTCAAAAATATTTTCGTCTTTATTTTCTTTGGAAAAGCTTCACCGCTGCTGCAGGAAAAAGATTTGCGTTTTACATGCGCGCATTTCTCGCACGACAGAGCTCTTCTCACAGATCAAAAGTAATCACTCGATGGTACGGATAGGGTGTGTGAGCGGCTGTAAATAGATACGCAATCGATCGGACGCACAGACACCATTGATGTGTGGACTACGATTTGTGTTATCGAATTAAGAGCTTCTCTTAACTTTGGAAAAGACTCCAGATAAAGTATACGACTTTGATACTTTAAGATACCCTCTACACGTTCATATGCTTTCGTGCATAGGCTTAAGTTTCTTAGACATATCAGCGTGTTCAATGGTGGTATAAAGGTAATATGAGAAGACTGAGCCCAAAAATAATAAAGCAAAGTTTGTTCTACAATTTCAATGCAAGATACCTGGAAAACTCTATGGAATGGAGAAATAAATTCCAAATCAATAACAAGAAGTCACCTGATGACGGGCGACGTGTGTAAAACAAAATTTGTTTTCCTCTGACACAGAGCTGTAGGAAGAACTCTCCAAAAAAAATTGAGTAATTCTCTGGAACCATCGACATTTATGCTGTTTAACGATTAGTATTGCTAGAGGAAGAGCTCTGTTCTGTGGAATACACGCGCGATAAGGCGCGATGCGTGTGAAACAACTGTATCTTCCTTGCTACTGCGCTGTAAAATACCTTTTTAGCAAGCAAATATATTTGTGAAATTCTTTAGATCTACATTATTCAACGGTCAGTGAAAATTCAGAAGAAAAGTTTTGTTCGGAGAGAACAACGCGATAATGTTTGGCGTTTGTGAAACTTCAAAGAACGCCTTTTGAAAAAAGCATAGTTTTGATTCTATCGAAATTTGAAATTTTGAACAAGCCGTTTCCTTTTTATGAGTGAGCCCATTCTAATTCCTTCCAAGTTTGTTTCAGAAGCTGGTTGAACGCAATGAAAAAGCGAAATCTTACAATATACGTCATCTTTTCTACGGCAAAGAGATGTCATTGGCCACTATCACATTTTGTTCAGGACAGTAAGTGTCGTCAAAATCCTTGGAAATTATAGATTACGGTGTTGCAGATGTATGAATGAACCTGGTTTCCAGTTGACCGCCTAGGAAAACTGTACGCTCAAATAGTCGCATAGTTTTAGCAAACTCTGTAAAGCATTATGTGCCCTCATAGGTAGACTAAAATTTGGTTATTGAGAACGTGCAATGCGTTGTCAGTATAAGAGGCTAAGCCGATATTAATAGATATCATCATCCGGTTAAATATCTGTTGCAGATTTATGACGAGTATGATCAATTATGGTCTGACATTCAACATCGAACTACTCTCGGGTTCCTTTTTCATCAATTCGGCTACACTGGGAGCAGTTAGATGGCTGATCAACATCGCTTTCGCCGTTCTTGATTTCAAGTTACTGCTCTCTGGTTTTTCTATGGTGTGGACTTTTTTCGCACTATACTGATAGATGACTGCATTTAGTAGTGAATTAGCTGGTCGGAAGCTTGTACACTTTATATCACAGTCGTCGATTGCTGTCTGCTTGGGTGCCATCACCGCGGTTTATCTTCTAGGTGAATTTTGCTCTAGCTTCGGAGCTTCCAGTTTCCCAAAGGCTTGAACTTCTACTTCAGATCTCAGGAAAGATTTGTCAAACCTTATTCGGATTTCAACGATTCTCGCAACCGCTACCACTTCTCAAGTACGCTTTGGACCTTTACACTCTAATAAACATTGAAACAATTTGTGATGATCAATTTTGGATCACACTTTAGACGATTTGCCGATCATTCGGGTTTCATTCTCTTCAATGCTCAAACAACAATGGATTTCATTCTTTAGTTAACAGTCATGGTGTTATAACTTGACAACATATAAAAAAGAGATCCCTAATTACCAAACGAAATTCCTATATCTTGTTTAGACGTTCATAACTAAGTCAATAACCGCTATGGAGTATTACCCGACTATGGTACGGAACTCAGGATTGGCACTGAAATCAACGTGTAGCCGCTTCGGCACTATTGTTGCTCCACAACTTTTTATTTTAGTAAGCTATTTTGCGTGGAGTTCAGTTATAAAGAGCACAAAATAGATTGTTATACGTTTTAACTTCTGAGAGATATACCATGAACTCACTTTTATTCGTAGAGTCGTAGATGTAAGAGAATACATGTGTAACATGGACGACGGCTTGTAATAGCCTATCGTTGCGGAGTAATCAAGCGATCATGAACACTATTCAAAACTCCTCAATCACAGTGAAGAGCGCAAAAAAAAAGATTGTAAACACGTAGTCGTGTAAAATAGGCGACGCCTTCGACAACAACTTTGATCCATGTTTCCTTTGTGCGTGTTGCTGAAATAGAGCGACCTCTTACTTTATTGTCTCGCCCGGCCAAAGTCAATAATTCTAAATAAATTCAGTGGTAGTAAGGCATGATGCTTTTTTATGTTTAGTTCTTGGAGCACATTCCAATATAACTTCTTGGACTCTTACGAATCATTGGAGCAAAAATCTCTCGAATTACAACATCTGTACTGATTTCTAACAACTGGAGAGACCGACTTTCTTGAAACCTTGGCATGTTAATAATATGAAACTTTGAAAATGAGAAGAAAAGTTCAGAAAACTAATCTTTATCTAAGGTTTCACGAGGTTGATCTTTTCCCAATCGATTGTTCTTCTTTACTCTCAATGGGTTTTCTCGGTTTCTAGTGGCTGAAGTTTCGGCAAGTACGCCTTCTTCAGAGCCCGAACGTATTATTCGTTGTAGCTTTATTTATATTCCTCATCCTTTCTGGGAAAAAGGCATTCAATCATTGCCCAGCAAAGGGTTACCATGACGATGACTATACTTTTAGTTGATTTACTTGGATGAATAATAATTGATCAATAGAAGTGCTTCAATGCGAAAGAATATGTGGGAGATTACAATCCTCGATGCGGTAGAAAAGCCTGGAATCCATGGAACTCAAAATTGGTAATATATCGCCGTGCCAGCTCAGAATTACCGCGAACGATTTAGTTAATTTGTAGATGATGGTACTCTCATTTTTCCAAATTTTGTTTATAGACCGAAAGCGTCAAACTGAGAAAGATTCGCTTATCTAGCCTATTCACCAAACTATCACAAGTGGATCGCCACTTTTTTTGGAAAACCATGTAGTATATTCGTGGGATATAATCGACAGTGACCATTCAAATTGGCTTCCCAAAACTTCATGGAATTCGATAGCTTGGACTTTTATCTAAAGAAAGCTGAGCCTATGACATGTTGATGAAAGCGCACCGATTGCACTTTATCGTTTTCTGAATGGTGAAATTGAATTCCTAAAAGGTTATCTGAATAGCTTATAGCATCACAAAGAATTTTTTTCAGAGTTCATGGGGGGCGTTTCCATACGTCGTTCTGACAGCAATGGCCGTATTTGATACCTTGGTGTATCAAATTGTTATCCCCGAAACCAAAGGAAAAGCTCTGCCGGAGAATATGCCAGTAAAGCGCAAGAAAATCATGGAACCGTTGATTTAAAACGATTTTTCTTGGCAGTTAAAGTTCAATTCTTCAATAAATAACATCGAATATCAGCAACTGTGTTCAATTTCAAGTTCATTTCAGGAGGAATATCGGATACAGCGTACACGAGTAACTTTTTTTTGAGGAATATATAAAAAAATGAGGTAAAGAAAATCAAAATAGTCGAGTACTTTGAAATTACAGTGACAGCGAATTCTGAAAGCGTAAAATCAGTAGAGAACAGCTGTCCACACAGCAAGCGTACCATTACTAAGAGTATTTCAAAAAAAAAAAGCTCTGATGAGTGGCTGAGGATGACGGCGTACAATGTTTGTAGAAAAACTCAAGCGAAACGGTAATATTTGACAGTCCTCCGTATTAGAGGGCAGCCTGGTCGAGTGGTTGTGATGGTCGTAGCGGCGTGCGCAAAGCCGAGCTCCATCCTCCGACCTTCTCCGGCAATCAACAACAACGAAATATGGAACGCTGCAGCCAGGCTATCCTCAATATTGCAAGAAGACTCACCCAACCAGTATTCTACGATGTTCAAGAAGAAGGGGAAAAAAAACGAGTTGGATGTGAGAAGTACTGGAATCCGCAGAGTGAAAAAACACATCGTGAAGACAGATCAATAAAGCGTCTAAGGTGTCTCCAGATCAACAGTTACAAATAGCATGTGCTTGTGCTATCACATTTGTTATATTAGTCGGTATACAACAAAAAACTTATCACATTTGGTAGAATTGATTCTGAGAAGCATTTAGATGGTTTTGCAAGCCCAGATAATTGCAGTACAAAGGGTTCTCTTATGTCATCCTGAGACTAATGAAGAAACAATCACTTCGGTGAATAGGAGCTTTTCATAAGAGTGTTAGCAATCATTCAAAGGCTAAATTCTGTAGCTAATGCGCTAAGCGCTTCTTTTTCAAGTGAAAAATCCCTATCATAACGCTGTCGCATTCAAAATAATAATATGTTCTACACTGGCCGCGCTTTACTATCACTTCGCTGGAAGTGCGAAAAGCCAATGAACGTGTGAAGAAAATTTTCTAGTATCAGAGTCTTACGTTTTATCTAAAATTTCTTTCAGAGCGAAGAAAAAATCCCAAATCCCAAATCAAATAACAAAAAATGCACTCCACATGTAAGTGGTGGCAGTGCGATAGAGTGGTCGCCGTATCGGTCCACGGTCGTCACCCTACACCCTAAACGAAAATCAAATATTTCCTTTTTGCTAGAGCATTGTGAAAAGCTTTTTCAAAAAATGGCTAGGCAGCACAATAGCCGAAGATCGGAACTTTCGAATAATTACTAACCCTTTCTGAAATCGTTAGTGACACCTTTCTGAAAAGTTCTTCTCTAGCGAAAAAGTTCGCTTTTTCATTTTCTCCGAATAATATGAAACAGCCGTGCATCTATTAATACATTTGATTCTTTTGCGAAGTTGCCTAGTTGCAATTTTTTTGATGACGCCTATTTTTTCACTATTCTAACTATTACGCTTATGGCTGTCCCACCACTCAGTTCAGCAGTTTAAACGTGGCACCGAGCATTCAATTCTAATTTCCATTGTTTACATGCTATCACTCTTCTTGTTTTGTTGCTTCTCTTATCCAGTGTATGTGCCGTGCTATTCTATAGCCCCTTTCATGTTTTTGGCGCATGTTTTAGATTGGTACAAATGCAATTGTGGTTTGAAGCAGTGATGAAACTGCAGTTAGTTTTGTAATTGCTTCAAATGTCGAAAATGGTGAAATGGTCGATGTTGAGCCATTCCGCAGCATTTCGTATAATCTCAAGAAGAACAGCTTCAATGTTTGCTCAACCCATGACTTCTGAAGAGGTTGATGCAAAAGTATATGCAGTTTATGCACTGTTGAAATGCGTCTCCCTTACGGAACTTGTTTATACACCACTACTCTTTACAATCGTTGGCAGTTCCTGACCAAATGCGCTCTTGATGTTGCAAGTTATCTCCGATTCTATACGACTCTTTTTAGAACAAGAAATGCACTTTGAACTAATATGCAATATGACCACATTTAATTAGGAATCCGCTCTAATACAAAATGGCGCATTTTGAGAATTCACAAACGACAATTACTTTTTCGTTAACCTTGCACAACTCTTGTATGACGAAGGGACTCTCGTTCACTATGACTTAGTAGAGTTGTATAAATTGTAAAAAGAATATCGCGATATTCAGCTTTTTGAGGGCCAATATTACTCATGCTAAGCAGTACTCAAAGTCATCTCAACGCTTGATAAATCAGAGAGCAACCAAATGTTTGTAAAAAATGACGATTCGCAGTGTATGTAAGCCAATACCCACAGCGCCTACGTCGGAAGAGATTGATTAATTCCAAGACATCAGCGGGAAAATTATGGACCAGAATAAACCACCGAGATGATCATGGCAGCTGCGGTGTTATGCCGCTCACTTAGGTGTCATTCGTTGCGAAGATGTTAAGAATAATAAGTTATGTATTGACGAAGTCTAACTTTAGCTTTTTGAATTATTGTTCTTCTGGAAATAAACACTCTATAGGGTAAGCCTTGAGCTCTAATTATAACCAAAGCTTAATTATCATTCTCTTCTTATTGCGGAGCTACCTTGAGATTTTCATGAAACCTTATCATAATGGCTATTGTTTCGGCAGATCCACCTCCATCGAAACCACGATCATTCACGTCGGGTGTCTCCAGCAAATGTACTTCTTCTATATTGGTTTTCGTTTCTGTCGCAATGAGACAAATCGATCAGTGTGGATCACGCACGAATGAAGTAATTTCCTCAGCGTCGTCTTTTATATAGGACTTCAGCGACCCGGTATCCCCTCTTCAGGATACAGAACGGAACTGGGCAATTGTCGATCAGCTTTCATTTTAAGGAGTTCTCAAAAGCAGTCAAAAACTCAGACTTTTAATTCCTCCTCCGTAACAATCCGTCCTATAGAAGTCGAATGAGCATTAGCTGAAATACTATTAAGCAGTACGTGAATTGCGACTTTTATTGACCTTTCATCCTTTTCCGACACTTATCCTGGGGAGCTGTAGAGTTTCCCTGGTCTCTCTAGTCCTGTATAAAAGACGACGCTGAGAACACTGCTTCGTTCGTGCAGTGGTACACATCATTCGATCCTCTCGATGCGACAGCTACGAAGACTAATATCGAAAGAAGAACAATTTGTGTGGATACTCGACCCGAGTTATTGTGAAATTGATGAAGGAGAAACTACCAAATCCTCACCCATAATAATAAAAATTCACAAAAACGTCGTGTTAGCTCGGTTTTAAGAGGGAATATTGATAGTCTAGAACTAGGTTTAATTGAAACCAGAATTCAAAGTTCACCTATCAGAGTATAAGATTCGTTCTCAGAAAGTCTATTCATAAGCCAAGAGATGGATTCTATTACTATGGAAGGAGGTACTTTTTGTAAGCGGCCCCGGTCCATACCTTTATTCACTCAAGCAAAATAAGCCAGCGCTCCAGGAAGCTCCTTAATTCTAACTAGAAGTAGTACATTTCGCCAAAGGCCCTCAAGGTCGTCTTCATTCCTCTGTTCAAATGTGAATGCCTACTGAAATATAAGTGTTATGATATTGTAAAATTACGAATAATTTCACTAACAGTTTCTATTTAACCTCTATGCTATACAAATCATGAATCGAAATGAGACCCCGCGGCTCATAGTGAAGGTTCGCACGATCAATTGTTGATTGAGAAAATATGAAAGGTAGGACGTGACCTCACGACCGAAGATCTGAAAGCGCTTGGCAAGTCGTCTTCAAGACTAACTAAGATAATTGAGTGGTGAACAAAATTTAGACTTTAGGCGGGAGTTAAACCCGCGCTTCACCCATACAGGGTGCGCGTGCTACCACTGCACCACCGAAGACACCGCCTACCCACCACTCACTCATTAAATATCCTTATCATAGCTGTCAATCACAAACCGGAAAGCTATGATACTGAGATGTTGAAGAATGAGTGGTTGGTAAGCGGTGGCCTCGATGGTGTAGTGGTGGCACGTGCAACTGGCAAGGGTGATATGTCGGGTTCAACTCCCGTCTGAGACTGGATTTTTGCTCTCCACTCAATTTTCTTAGGTATTTTTGAAATATCATGACACGAACTTTACAAAAAATTCATCGACTTGTCTCCTCCATCGTAGTGACTCCCTGCCGTTTAGGCATAGGGCCCTATAGATATGTTACACCTAGATTGAAAAGTAGATTCTGGGACACTTTAGTAGTGTGAGATAATTCCCAAGCATATCATGAGGGTATAACAGTTTCTTATGTGGGGTTTTCCCACTGAAGGTCTAGACATTATTTGCCTATATTTTCACTTTGTTACATTCCTCCTCCATGAAAACGATACCATCGAAGTTCGCGTTTTATTGCGTCATTATTGGATAGGGGGCCTTTTACAGCGAGCTGCAATTGATGAAATCAAGAAGTTGAAGAGGAAAGCACAAGAAAAAATCTGCTGTTAGGGTTCTGCGCTGGTTTCATTACGCTTCAGTGCAGGAGATCTTGACCTCGAAGATAAGCCTCGTTCAAAACATCCCATTTCAATCGCTCGATTAAGTTGAAAAAGCACATCGAGCGATCTTCGATTCAAAGTCGAAGAAATGGTACTTAGACCAAATGCGAAATTTGGCGGACCGATGGCAGAAACTCGTGGAAAACGGTATCTTTTTTTTGAGAAATAAATATCGTTATTTTTTTCGGAATTCATACGTAAATTTGCAATTCTTACAAGTGCGCTTCTAACATGAACAATCAGCATCTGCTGTGCGGGTCACAGCACTTTTGACATTCCGTTCGTTTGCTCACCTTCATGGTCATCACACTTGGAATTCTTCAAGTCATAAAATGACAGGTTTATCTTTTTATTTCACCGCCTGATTTCTATTTTTAAGATAGATTACGATGCGAAATATAACCACAAGGAAGCGGAGACATGAGCAGGTCTGATGTTTTTGTGTCAAGGATCAATCGCCAGTTTATCATTTCGGGCGGCGTGCGCTGGCACAACCCATGAAGAACTTCATTTTGCCTTTTTCTCAGCAAAGTTAGACCTGTTCGGGCACTGTCAGCAAGTATCCTTTATGAGATTGACGATCTGTGCGCCGGATATTAATACCTTACCACATGACTATTCACAACCAATGAAATGATTACAATATGGCTGACAGAAAGGCGGAGAGAGAGCTTCGGTGGTGTCGCATCAGCTCGCGCTGTCCCGGAAAGTTACAGGGGCGGTTGGAGTCTATGAAGGAAAGAAATCATGTTACATGTTTTGCTCATATCTAAGCTCTCTTGCGATTATAATTTCAAGTATTTTATTTGAAAACTTCGTCTTCTTTGTGAATGTCATATAATGCTGGGCTGATTATGAGCGAGTGCTGGGCTGATTGTGAGAGAGTGGTGGGAGAGGTGCCAAGCAAGCACTTTGTATAAACTATGTCACTGACCACTCCGCTATCCCCTTGTCTTTGATAGGTGCATCACTTGGTATCAAAGAACAACATCGATGACTGCGTGGCACTGTTTTGTTGGCTTGGCCTTGTACAGTAAATAGTTAGACTCCAGATCCGTTCACTCGTCCATTTTTCAAACTTAATGCACAGAACAAATCTTCGGAGTTATATCACAGTTGTCATGACCATTCATAGCAGGTCATAATTCCTGAGTTTACTCAGTAATGACTCTGGAAATTTCTCTCACTGAAGGATACCTTTACGAAAGAGACCATGCTATATGAAATTGAGTTTAAAAGTTAGCAAGAGACACGTTTACAAGGACTTGCGGGCTAGGAGATGGTTGCAAAACTCGAGTGAAATCAAGAAGTATTTCGGAGCATACGCGAATATTACCTACTGATTCACACAAAACTCAAAACAAGTCTTACCCTTTCCAGATTATTTCTTTTGATATCGTTTTTATGGAGATAATCTTCCTAAATTATGCAAAGTGCAATGGACATTTATTTCTATTTTTGATATTAGGTTATCACTAAATATACCTCCGTTAGTGCTGACTATGTTTGCTTCTCCTTTAATTACATGAATGAATAAAAATGATTGATAAAAGAAAAACATATCAAGATCTTAAGTTGGTTGGTTGCTGTAAAGCTTGTCTTTCATTTTTACTTGGTCGCTCACTCCGGCTAGTCGGCCCGCTTATGGTATATACTGATTCGGTATTTGTACTTGCAGAGAGGATCGAGGACGATTGTGAGGTATCGTTGGCACCACAAACAATATTTTTTTATAATAACACGAAAAAAGGCTTTTGCTGGCGGTTTGTTTAATCATTCATGCGCAGTTTATGCGATGCGTTATGGTGAAGTAGTCATCGACGTAGCCTCTTGGTGGGTGGCAACGCAATGCTAATGCAGTGAATGCTTTCTAGATGTTACTGAAGCTAATATCTTATACAGCATGGCGAATGGATCTACCCGATTGTCCAGGCTGTAAAGATCGAAACACGTGTTTCGGGATGTACAAGAGCCTTTCTAGCTGACCACATGACAAGTTGGCCAAGATAACAATTATGTGATACAGCAAGGTTGAGAATTAGATTATTTCGTCTCCAAAAAACTTTGTGATGAGATAGCTACTTCAGTGAGATTGCGCTCAAATCAGTGATAGTTGTAGATGTAAAAATGGAAGTGCGCTCATCATTTCAAATACTATCCCACTATTAACCTCTGAAGATGCACTGATTAGGACCATGGACTTTAAGGTTAAAAATAGCAAAAATAGATTAATAGCCTTTAATAAGACAACGACATTGAAAGCTCCGATTAAGAAAGTACCATTTTGCTTCCCGTAATAAATCTCAAGCCAGGGTTAAATAGGTGAAGGTGAGCTCCACCAATAGACGACCGCTCTTTTGGAAGTTTGAAGAGGCACTACCATCATCGATGATTTCTTATTTTCATAAATGCATAATTATTTGGAACCAGCAAAATGGCGCACTTGTTCACTTGGGCCATTCTGAATTTCGATTTTTCTCAAACGCTTGGAGAGTTTTGCATGCCGATGTTTTTGAATCTAAGCTAGGATCATGAAAGCCTTTTCCAAATTGTTGCCGTCCGCCTTTGTAGCCTGTGTGTGCACAGAGGAGTACTTTGTCGAATCTAGACTATACCATCTAGAGGCTCCTCTATACGCGTACAAACTAGGCTACCTAGTTCACCAAAGTATTCATCACCGCTCGTGAGTAAGCGTTTGTCTCCTGATTTCATTCTCACCACAACACTTGTAAATTTATTTGTTATATTCCGAAAACAATCAATAAACAATAGAATCACTCTGATGATTAATATCTAATGATCTGCTGGGAAAAGACTGGATACGTTCCTCTCAGAAAGAATGTGGCTAGCAATCAAAGAAGTCAGTAAATTACTTTTGAGGTGGTTTTAGTTTTCAAATTTTCTCTCTCGCAGATGCTGCTCCAAAGCGCGAAAAAGATAAAATTCCGATGGAGTGATGTCAGGACTGCGCGGTAATATGATACGATAATCCAGCCCAATTTCTCCACAATGTGGCGGCTCAACTTTGCAATGTGATATCGAGCGTTATGCTGGAGAAGGGCGACACTGAGTCGCTTCGAACACTCTCCTCGCACTCTGCAGTCAAATGCCGGCGTTGTTCCCCGTAGACATCGGCACTGATTGTCTTTTTATTGTCAAAGATTCGTAAGATAGCATGCCCTACATTTCAAAAACCGGGGCCATAATATTCTCAGCATGGACCTTGAGTTTTGGTTGAGCTGACGGCTGCTTGTATGCTGGCATCCTGCTAGAACATTCTCCAATATACAACAGCATTCGAGCGATCACCTATTTTGAAGTAATAGGTTGGTGCAAAATTCGTTGGCAAGTCAAGCGAATGGTATATACCTGGGAAATTAATTTTAATTCTCACGCCTCTGTATGCCAAAAATTAGCAGTTGGAAGCTCTATGTTGCGAAAATGTTATGTGGACTAGGGTGTTGTTATCTCGGCTTAAGATTTTTTATGGTCAAGCGAAGCGTTTTTCTTTTCCAGGTGTATCTAAAGCTCTGGAATCTACATTTATTCTCCTATGGAGCATTTAGCAACGTTTACCGTGGTTTCGTTGAGACCGGCACTAATATAGTCAAAGAGATCGTAATCAAAAAGACATGGTCCGGAACTGAAGGTGGTGTATGTCATGATTTTTCTTGCTGCTATTATTAAAAATTTGTTACTTTGGTTGTATTATTGATATTTAGCAAATATATTATTATAATATTATATTGCTATAATATTATAGTTATTATATTGTTATAATATTATAGTTGAGCGCATGTGATGCAGTAGTTAGAGGTGCTCTGCGTCGCACACAAGATCGGTGGTTCAATCTCTCGCTCATGGCTCACGAGGCATCCATCTCGCCGGGGTCGATAAATCGGTACCAGATTGGTCTCAGACTTGTCTGGGAGGATAAGCAGCACTGACTCGGTTCAGTAGGAGGCCACCGCGAGTCGTTGTAAGACCCAGATATACATTCAATCACCTTAAACGAAGTTAAAAATTGAAGACGATGCTTGGTGTATCCCTTAGAAATCGATCATCGCCGAGAGCTTTATCTTTTGCTATTATAGTTGTACTGATGTTTATGTTTTTTTGGAGTCTGAACAATCGTTTTTTAGCCATCAAGAGCGTTCAACTAATTCGAATTTTTTCAGCTTCTTCACCAACTTCTTATGAAATCCGAATTCTAAAAATGCTGAATCATCTGAATCACAAAAATATTGTCCGATTACTTTATACTTATAGAACACGATATTCCGATACTGTTAGTTCTTCTTTTCGTAATTACTGAAGAAAATTCATATGAATCTCAATGCGAATAATTAATAGACCACATCTTAGTAAATCGAACGTTTTCCTGACCGATGTCGCTGTTGTTCCTAAGTTCTACACGAGATCAGACCATCGCCTCCTTCGAGCAACGTTCCGTTTTTCGAGGAGAGGAGAGAAAGCCGCTAAATTCAAACAACGAAGTCCCAGAATTACCATAAACGGGATGTATTGAAATCAATAGTCGGCTCTTGGGAAGATACCGTTGTCGACAACATCGACGAAAAATACGATCGACTCGTTGAATATCTTCGCGTTAGCGCTATGAAAGCCGAGAGTCCTAAGGTCACGAAGAGACGCTTGTCTCCGCAGACATTCGAGCTGATACGTCAACGTGGAATTGCACGAGCTACAGGCAGCCAAAACCTTACGTCCGAACTTGCGAAACGCTGCAGAGAAGCGATAAAAGAAGACCTCAAAGAGAGAAAAGAAGCAGTTATGGCAGAAGCTGCAGAAGCTGGAAAGAGCATTCGCAAAGCCCAGCGAGGCTTCGCCAACGATAAGGCCGATACCCTGACGGGACACTTACAGCTTCGAGAAGGGCTATGGAGAAAATCACTACCAATGCTACTCGGATGTCTTCGCTAGCCATGTCCTCTTACCGTCATATAAATTGAAAGAGGACGATTATGTCGTTCCACCGGTCCCCCTTCCGAAATCCGACATGCTATATCGTCGGTGAAGAACAAAACAACCCCGGTCCAGACAAGATTAGACCACAACGCCTGGAGAACCTTCCGCCAGTTCTCATCAACACCCTGGCTCGGCTCTTCACTCGTTACCTGTCAGAATGAAAGGTCCCTACTCAATGGAAAACCAGCAAGACCGTATAATTGTTCAATAAGGGAGACGTTCACAACATAGGCAATTATCGTCCAATCTGCTTGCTGTTCGTTGTCTATAAACTCTTTACTCGTGTCATCCTAAACAGGATTGACAGAACACTAGACGAATGACACCCATGCGAACAAGCAGGTTCTGAAAGGGATTTAGTACCATAGGCCACATCCACACGATTACAAGGCTCATTGAAGTTTTGCGAGAGTACAAACTACCAATCTGTCTCACTTTCATCGATCTGAAGAAAGCCATCAATTCAGTGGAAACAGAAGCGGTTATAGAGGCTCTCGATAACCAGGGCGTGCCTACTCGGCACATAATGATCCTTCGTGAGCTTCATAAAGATTTCACGACAAAAATAATTCTATTCTACAACAATATCACCACTGACGTATGGAAGGGCTTCGACAAGACAATACAATTTCGCCAAAACTATTCACTGCCACCTTCCAAAACGTCACCCGAACATTAAAATAGGACGATATTGGCGTGAAAATTGACGGTCGACAATTAAACCATTTTCGCTTTGCTGATGATATCATTTTCATGACACCAAACATCAGCCACGCGGAACGAATGTTGATCGATTTCGATAACGCCTGTGGAAAGATTGGTCTTCAACTAAATCTAACGAAAACGATGTTCATGAGGAACGGATGGGTTTCGAATGCCCCATTCACGCTCAACGGAACGACAATCTCCGAATGCTCCAGTTATGTCTATCTAGGTCGTCAAATCAACATGATGAACGACCTAGCTCCAGAGTTGAGCAGGAGGAAACGAGCGGCTTGAGGAACGTTTAAGAGCATCGAAGATGTAGTGAAGAGGACAAAGAACATCCGACTCCGTGCCCACCTTTTCGACTCGACACTTATCCCTGCCCTAACGTATGCAGCAGAAACGTGGTCGCTACGTGAGCAGGATGAAAAATCACTTGGCGTTATCAAACGCGCAGTCGTAAGGACGATGCTAGGAGTATCCCTTATCTCGCAAATAAGAGAAAGGATCCGAAGTTCCGACCTATGTCAACGATCGAAAATCAGAGACGCCGTCCTACACGCCAGGATATCAAAAATAAGGTGGGCCGGACTGGCTTCAACGACAACCGATGGACGAGAGCCTTTACCGAGTGGATTCCTCGGGACATCAAGCGCACTAAAGGAACACCACTGACTCGGTTGTTCAATTTTTTCACGAAAGCGCTAGAAGAAAGATATGATGCTCAGCGAATCCCTAGAGCGAGGAGAACCCACTGGGCTACTCTTGCACGCAATAGGGAAAAATTGAAGAGTTGCTGGTACCCGCTCGAGTCACTCGACGATCAATGGGAAGACAGGTGATACAGGTGATACAGGTGATACAGGTGAACAACTCAACAAAAATCGGAGTTGAAAGTACGAATTTGCTGAATGTCAGCAAACGATCGGTGTCCCTGCTGAACAAATCCCTTAATTGCTTCATGTTACTGACTGTAAATGTCTAAAATCGAAGAACAATAGATACTCAGTCGCCCTAATGACTTTCCCACATCTCTTACCACCATGCGAACACTTTTTATAAAAGACGGTAGTAATAATTAGGCATAAATTCTGATTCTATACTTGCTGAAGCGGCTATAAAAGTGCTTAGTGAATGTGCATTCAGTTTAGTAAATTGCGAGCTGCACTTTCCAAAAAAAAACGACTTGGGCCGTTTACATTACCCAAGACAAATTTTGATCACAGATGAGAGCTTGGCTCAATCGCCCCATATACTAGTCACACTTTTTGCTTTCAAAATTGTGCAAAAAAACTACTTGAGATAAATCTGCACTATTGTTTTAGACGTGCTTCTCACTAATACTTGAATTCTTCCCTCTCAATCTATATCAGTACTTGAAGAAGCACCAACGAAGAATTGGCCTCATTGAGACCAAAATGTTTGCATGGCAGTTGTTCCGAGGACAACACCATCTGCTACGAGTAGGTAAATTTGGTCAAATCGCCTAATGCAGTTTTTAAATCGGATCAAAAACAGGCAGGTATCTGCCATCGCGACATAAAGCCTCAGAACCTGTTAATCGACGAAGAATCCGGTCTATTGAAGATCGGTGATTTTGGCTCCTCAACCTTCGAACCCAGGAGATGCCTCCAGCCAAGCTACCACGTTACAAGGTGAGGGTATGCTGTCCTAATTTCCAACGTTTGTTTCAATTTATATGCTGAAATTTTTCTGGCAGTTGAGCGACACCGCGGCGTCTGAAGAGCCCATAGTTTTGTTGCTGCTCATTTTGATGCATTAAGGTTTCTCGTAAATGACTCTGCTCATTCTATACTATAAGGCATGCGGATGCTAAGGCAAACATTACTCTTGAAAAGCGTCTTCTTTTTAGCATTCTATTTAAGTGTTTACGGGAAGCCTTGCCTCAACCGACTTTATTTCGCAGACATACGATTATTGCTGCTGAAAACAGTGTACAGTAAGGAGAGTTTACCAGCGGAGAAGCGAACAATGCATTTGTTGGATCACTAAAATTCGAAACTTGCGAACTGTTCCCTGTGATAAGATGACAGGCCATCGACGAGACTTGTTCGGAGTGATTTGATCACAAAGTGTACATTTATTAGTCCTTTGAGAGAAATGTGATAACATGTTTAGAGCCTTGTATGGTTGGTATGGCACTTATAAAGTACTAGACAAGCGCCTGCTTCACCCTTCCAGGCCCCTCAGTAGTGCGGCGCCTTCCGGTTTAGCCGATTGCTTGATGATACACCCCTACTTATAAAAGAATCGACGCTGGATAACCAATCATCTCAAGTCAAGTGACAAAGTTCCCCAACATTGAGCTGACCAATAGTCGAGCTCATCACTAGCAGAATGATTCATATCTCTACATTTGACTGCTTTTATAGACCTCCCTCAAAAACAATAATAATCTGGTAATATGATAACATGTTATGATCTTTTTATAGGGTCTGGTAAGGCATTGTAAAGTACTAGACGGGCGCCTGTTTGCCTTTCCAGGCTCTCCAATGTGCGGTACCTTGGGGGTTCAACCGATCACGTAGGAATACATGTCTACCTATAAAAGGCTCAAAACATGTTATCATATATCAGATTACTATGCTTTAGGGCGAGGTCTATAAAGGAAGTGAAATGAAAAATATGATTATTTTTAAGAGAGTTTATCATATTTTGTAGTACGCTTGTTGTAGATAGTCGAGCAAGATAATAATAGAGCAGCTTTTCTTGGATCGATGGAATCTCGCATCTGCGTCTCGTAAGCTATGATTTTGAGAGGTTGAGAGAAAAAATTTTTGCACACCAGAGTGAATAGTGGGATAGTTCATTGTTTACGGACGTCACACTTTTTCTATACATTATAAAATCTTTAGTACTTTGTGTTACCGGACAGGCAACTTTGAAAATAATTTTAGCTGGACAAAGAATTTCTTTTAGATTATCGGTTATGCTTTGAAAGCCTAAGTCTCTGAAAAATCGAAAACGTACTTGTTTTCTAAAATAACTTCTTTTACAACGCTGTAGCACTAAAAACAGTAACTTGTTTCACACGCGTCGCCTATTATAGCGCCTATATCTGCAGGATATAGCTCTACCTTTGAAGTACTGAAAAGCGCTCATTAGCATAAATATCAAAAATTTTTGCAAACTTGTTTGATATTCAAAAGCGCAGTTCCTTTTTTTAGACGGGAAAAAATGAAGAAATGATCCTTTTTGCTGGAGAATTATTCATAAGAATGTTAGTAATCATTCAAAGCCTGAGTTTGTGGCTTCTGCGCTGCTTAATCATTCTTCAAGAAGCTCTTTTCAAACACTGTAACAGAATGGGCACATTTGTGTTTCACGCACATATTTCCCGCAGGGCAGACATGTTCTCTTGAACTGTGAGTAACACTATTCAGTGGCGATTCAAACGCTGCGCTTATTTCTTCACTGGACTGTTTTCATAGATCTCGCTCAAAAAATAGTAATCCTAAAATAAGGTGACATGTTTTGAGCCTTTTATGAGATCTGGTTGGCACTTATACAGTACTAGACAAGTCTGTTTTGCCTTTTCAAGCTCATCAGTAGTACGGTAGGTGCCTTTCAATTCAGCCGATTCTAGGGTGAGATGCTCCTGCTTATAGATAGATCGACGTTGAACAACAAATCACCGCAAACCAGGTGATAATATCCCTCGACATTGCGGTGACCAACAATCGACTCGTGACTCGTAGACTGAATGATACCTCTTCAATGTTTAAGTTGTGCTTACTTTCTGGTAAAACCGTTTAACTGCACTGCAGCAGGAAAAATAAGATAGAGTCTTGAACAAACCGCTCATTTTCGTGGGCCACATATGGTGCATGAGTGGCGTGGATCGATACGCGGTCAATCCATCGCGTAGGCGCGCTTCGTTTGAGGAGTGCAGTTTTTGTTAACGAATTTAGGATTTTTTTACGCCTTCATGGATTTCTGGATGAAACACATGATTCTGATACTTTAAGACTTATCTATACTTCTAGATGCCTTTCGTGCCTAGGCTTAGGTTATTCAGACTTATGCTTTAGCTTCGGCTTAAGTTTAGTAGTGAGTTTATTGGGCAATATAAAACAAAATGGAAAGCCCAAATCTTAGAACGACAGGGCAAAGTTTGTTCTAGATTTTCATTACAAGAAACCTAGAAATGTCTTCAAAACAGAGGAAAATCTTCAAAAAGATTATGGAATCACGCACGACAAATCATATGAAGCAGTGTCCTATTATTCCTGCTCTAGCGCTGCGAAAAGGCCTTTCGAAAAACCAAGCACATTTATGAAATTTCTAAATTTCCAAGATTTACGCTACAGAACGATTTTAGTAGTCTAGGGGAACATTTTGTTCTACAAAAGATACGTTCGACAGCACACTATAGCGCGTAGCGCGTGTATCACAATTTAATTTTCCTTGTTACAGCGTCGAAGGAGCTTTTCCAGATTAAAGTAAGTTTTTCAACTCTGCCGAGATAAACGCTATTCATGGCTCAGTAAGAGTTCAAGAAAAGATGTGAAATATAGATTTACTTTTAGTGAGGGTGAGGCCGCAAATAATTTGCCGGAGTGGACGACGTGGGGTCCATAAATAACGTGATTACAAATGGCCGTCCATATGTTTAGAATAATTAGAGTTATTATTCAGATACTACAGACCACCAGAGCTTTTACTTGGCGCCAAAGTATATGGCTGTGAAGTTGGTGGGTGATTTGATTTTATCTGTATAAGCAAGATAGTTTTCATTAATTCGAAACACACGTGAATATTTAATTTCCTGTTTTTGATGCATCAAGCTACGTTTCCTTGACTAGAAGCGATTTGCCAATCTAAGAGGAGTGGTCGTGTTGAAAACGCACCAATTGATTTTGTCTAGAATATAATGAGGCCTTTTCATCTATTATGACTTGTAGCAAACTGGTGATCTTTAGAGCAAATGATTCGAACCATGTATGCTAAAGTATTCTTTTTCGCCGCATGTCGCAGCTAAGCCAAGTCCTCAGTGGCATCACTGGAGTTTCAACACGCAGCTTTATCGAGTAGTATTAGGTGTACATATACGACTCCGCGGCTTTTTACGGTCTAAATTTCCAATTAATACAAAGAATAATATACTAAAGTTTGATCAAATAAAATTTTCGTGATGATCAATAACAACTTCCCAATTTTTGGATGATTTGTGAATGACATCGAAGAAAAATATTTAGTAAGCAAAATTAGTGAAATTTGGCAGAATTTTTTGAAATTTGCTGATTTATAATTTACATTTGGTAATTTCAAGTGGTAATATCACGGTGCAATGTCGGAAGAGTCGGAAGAGTAAGTTAGGTAAGGTAAGACCTCCCAAATCTCCCCTCAGCTCTTTTATGACGTTTTCGATCGTTTTGCAACATAGTGTCTGGCTTTATTATGTGGCACGAATCACTTTGTCGTGTCTTACGGACCATTCCGGTTGTTTCATTTGCAATTCATGGTTTATAATTTGATTAATTGTTGTCGATAAAATGCTGCATCGACTTTTCACCAGATTTCAAGAGCTCGTAGTAGAGGTCTTTTTTCTGATCGCCTTTCTGATCCTATCAAATGCACATCTAGTTTTCTTTCCTTAAATGTTCTATTTTGCAATCAACTATATTGGCTGTCCGCGGTCGCTTCATGGTCGTCTGCGCTTTGGATTGCCAAATAAATCCACATTTCTCCTCCGGTCGCTATGCGATGCAAAATTTTTCTTTTTTGTTAGCGACGGTTTTCTGTCAATCAAACATGAAGAGCAAAGCCTTCTGTAAATGGTAGTTTTCGGATACAAAAGTCACCATCTTCAAAGCCCTGTAAAAACCATCAAAATAGCGTTTTAACGCACCTTTCAAACAAAAAAAAATCAGCTCTTTATTCTTAATACCATTGCAGCAAAAAGTAATTAAACGGCGGAGTCATATTTTTACACCAAATCTATACATAGTTCATTTTCGTATCGTAAAGTTTTGATTGAGATTGGCAAAAGCGTAGTTTAATGCAAAATTTTCTTCGTGATTGATTGGAAGATGATTCGTAACTCTGTGTACCATCCACGTAACATTCAGGACGAAGAGCTCACGTGCTCAAACGTTGCTCTGATAGGGCTTCTGGTGTTTATCAGAAGTCGATTAAATTCAAAAATGTTGGAGTCATTTTTCACTAGAGCTTTAATAAAATGTGATATTTAGATATTTGGTCGACTGCATGTGTCTTCGGAGAAATGCTTCGCGGAGCTGTGCTATTTCCGGGAAAGAGCAGCGTGAATCAATTTGAAGTGAGACTTCTTGTAATTGGTGATCTACAGGAATCCACTGCTGAATTTGAGAGATGACAAAAAAGCAAGCTTCCTTTCAAGCTATACATCGACTGCCTCGGCTTTCCAACTGAAAACGACATCATTGATATGAACGTTTCGATGTGCAAATTGCAAGAGATGCAAGCGGTAAGTATCCAGGAAATCAGCCTCGAAAATTCTGTAGTTAACGATGCACACTAAGCTTATAGCCTAAGTCACATATATGCAACATGTGAATTGATAAAGTTAATTCAACGATGGTTGTCGTGCTAGTAACTGACTAATCAAGTCATAACTACTGAGGGTATTGCCCAGCCATGCATCAGTTGGCATCACATATCAGTTTGCATCTTATCTACTATGGTCAAACTAATGTAGAGATAAATGGTTGGGATAGATAGACGGAGATAAATGGTAGCATGTTAGGATAGCTAGAGATAAACGGTAATGGATTAGGATAGAAAACCTTTGTTGTTGCAACTGATTCGCTTACACGAAATTATCTATTAGAAAGGTGAAACTTTGTTTTTCAGAGTTGTGCAGGTAAAAGCGCAGAGCAGCAGCTAGGAAAGGTGAAAACGCTTGTTTATTGATAAAGCAATTTAGTGACTCTACCGATCTCAATGGTCTTCTGAACACTAACGTCTTCACGTATTTAGGTGCTTCCAATAACAGAAGATTGTCCTGAAGAAGCAGTGCAGATTCTTGAGGAGATGCTCGTTTACGCGCCATTTAGACGATTGCATGGCCGAGCGTTGCTTTGTAATCCATTCTTTGATGAGATCTTCGACAAAAATACACGTCGACCATGTGGCAAACCGATTACCTGTCTCAGTCGTGCAGTGCGTACTCTATCTAATACTATTTTACCATGATTTATTTGACTAGATAGGCAAATGTATGCTCCTCTATGTCCAATATATGAAACGGCGACCCTCCGCAAGTGCTGAAATCAAAATGATAGTAAAAGTGGAACGGCTATGCTATTTCAGAAAAAGATATATGTTATGACGAGGTTAAGAGATAGCCGGTCTTGGGACTTAATGAAAAATGCCCACCTAAATCTTCTGACCAGTAAAAAACATTGTTCCAAGGACAAAAATTGTCTTAGCGCGGCAAAGAATCCACTCTTAGCAATGTGATTGAAATATCACCAAATACTCTGAGGCAAAAATTAGTTCACAACCATTTATATGCCTTAACGGTAGAGATGATAAGTGCACAAGTATAGGCACAGCTTGCCCACACCACCAATCCAAAGATAAATCGCAGGTAAAAAAGCCTGGTAATCACACGTGATATGTGTCAGTATATATGACAGCTGTTTTGATGAGAGCGTACATTTCAAGTCTATGTGATTTCTGCCCGGTGGTTCCCACAGAAAATTCAGCAGAAGACTCATAAAATGCTGTGAGTGCGTTCTTCAGCTTTCGACTTGAGGTCCTATTTGCTGATTTTTCCTAGAGAAGTGGTGGTGTTTGACTGACTTGCGGACAACCCTATCTTGTCAAGCTCTAACGAAGGTAAAACCGCCGAAACGTCAGATGTCTGAATAAATTATATCACAAGGACCTTGTATCATTCTCAGTCAAAAATAATAATTAATTATAGATATATCCTTATTGACTGTAGAAATGCCATAGTTAAGCTTTGATGGAGAAAGGCAAACGTATTGCGAATGAAAATAAAATATCCCATATAATAAAAAGACGATGCAGTCGGTATGAATCAGAATTCCGCTATATGATGCATTCAGTCAAAAACATATTTGATCTGCGCAATGAATTGCAGTGCCACCGGTATCTTGATAGCACTTGTATTAGCCGAAGCGAATCTAGGCCAAACTGCCGGCCCAGGCGTAATGGAAGGCTTCGTGAATTCACAGCGTGGGATCGAACCAAGCACTATGCGTATATTGCAGACCACCACTCCACTCACTACCGCGCTTCACACACCCAACATGTTCACATGTTTTTTATTTGTGGCTACGCGTAATCACGCTTAATGTACTTTTGTTAAGACAGTATCAAATTTGTGTTGAAGAAGGAAGCAGCAGAAAGAAATATTTGGACCGGCGTTTCGAAGAGGGTACGATTGCGCTGTAGAACAACAGCTCCCAGAGTACCGACTTGATGATATGCTTCAAGTCGCTTGAAGAAGAGCATAGCAGATTTACATACAGAGCCAATGTGATTGGCGTGAATGAACTTCTTGACTTTTGAAAATTCATTTATCTCCTATACATAGATTTTGAATAACGCTAACTGGTTCAATTATCAAGAATCTCAGTTCGTAGATAATTTTGTTTACTTGCAAACTATACATTTCTGTGATGTGAGTTCTTCGCGAATAAGTGCTGGTGAAACCCATAATCCATTGAATTCTGGAATGGTTCTCCTACAGCATTTTTAATTCTGTACGACAGGCAATGACCATCTTGTGGATCAAATAAGCTCTTTGAAAATTAGTCCAACAAGAACCTTCGAAGCCAAAGCTTATGGTTGCTTTGTTGGCAGCCCGAACTAGCCATCATCGGAAGGCAAATCTAATGATTGCGCTTTCTTCTCATCGCAAAAAGATTGATGACTAATTGTGATTTTACTGCTGCCTTTTTTTGTTACTTATTTCAAAATGAACGCGTTTACTGGACATAGGAAAAGGGACGCAATTGTATGTTTTACAGGACGCTGTCGATGTATCGAATGGGGACTTCACCGTGACTGAAGGCTTTGATTAGAAATCAAAAGGATCGCGACAAATTGGTGTATGAATTGCATAGTACCATAAACTATTGATAATAATTTGGCTTATTTTATGCAACTTTTCAAGATGATAAAAAATTCGAATTGAAAGGCTTCATGCTTATTGAACAATATTCGCATATGTTAAAGACAAAAACGCCTCGTGATTTGTTGTCGCTTCATTCTAAAGTGGAGAAATTACCTTCGTGTCACCATTTCGAAAGTACTGTTTGCACTTTAACAGTCTTCTGGTTGATGCCTTCTCTACACTTGTGTCATAAGTGCCCTTTGCACTTGAAACGCAGGTATAAGAAAGTAATGGTCGCCTAGAAAGGAAGTGCTCTTTTTCTACACAACGAGAACATGCCTGACTACCATTGACACCAGCTGTCATTTGAGGTAAAGAAACTAAGTAGTTTACTGGATCTCTGAGGGCACTTTTCATTTGTGAAATATTTTTTTGACTATTCTGATAATGAACATCGTTGATTACGTGTTTTCTGCGGCATATCTGTCTTTATAGCAACAAAAATTATATAACTCTAAAGAAATTTGCTAAGAAATTGGCATTCTGCTCAACTTTTCGCACACTGTGAGGACTACGGCGGGTTAGTTCCTTCTTGGCCTTAGTTCAAAGCAACATGTTAAGAGAAGGGAAAAGTTCTCGGCGTTGATCAATCTCTGTGAGATGCGACATGCACTACACTTCAGCATTGTTAGAGGTGATTAAATGCACCGCATTAATCTATCTAAGTATGAATTTGGTAATGCTATCCTCTAGAGAAATGAGGCACAAATTTTCGTCGTCGGGGGAATGAAAGGCTTGATGAACTTTGAATGCTGCACCGAACCTATTACCGATGTGTGACAGGACACCACATATCAATGCATCCCTCATTTCCCAAGAATATTATCTGCTTCAAATTTATTTTATTGCCTCCTTGATGCTAGCTCCTTTGACAAAGCTCCGAAAAATCAGTTTCACCGAAAGAAACAGTTTATTCCGGGTTCACGGCTTTCTCAAATGATGGGATTTTCTCGTCTTTTCTGAAGTATGAAATCTGAGTCTCAAAATCTATTTTTTCCACTACACGAAGAACGGGTATTAGCTCAGATTTTCGTGTACAAAGAGTAGTGTATTGTATTTGTAGATTATAGTTCGAAAACATCTACACAATCCGTAGTTTTTCCAACGTGCATTATATACGTAGGGGCTATACTTAGAGCCTGTAAGGTCTAAAATTCATAAATTTTGCGTATTATTTGTGATGGGGGAACTGACGCGGTAGCTAGTAAAACAGTGTCAGGAAACAAGGTGTTAAGCAAGACCCTGATTCAGTAGCCTCTCCCAGTACTCTTGTGATCCATCAACGATGGTCCTTGGGAACGCCTTAGCTCGCTTACCTTTGAGATTGCAAAGAGGATCGTCTCGAGCAGCACTCACCGTTGTTCTTAAAGAAGGCGAAATCCTCAACAATAGCCAAAACAACGCGGGAAATGCTTAGACCCTTGTCCAGATTGAATGCAAAAAATTGAAGTGAATGAAAAAAATACCGAGACTCATAATATGAATTGGGTTGAGGAGGTGTTCATACACAATCGCGGCAACTAATTGCCTAGAATCTCCACTTCCTGTCAAAATATCGAAACCATCTAAACAGAAAGCAAGATGTCCTTTGTTTTTACTGCTTTTCACAATGCTTCAAATATATCTAAGAAAATTGAGTGATGAGCAAAAATTTGACTTCAGACGGGAGTTGAGCTCGCGTTTCACCCATACTGGGAGCGCGTGGCTACCACTAAAACCACAGATTCTACCGCTTACTCACCACTCATTCTTCGATATCTCTCTATCATAGCACTCAGCTGTAGCAGTAAAAACATAGGAAGACTTGGATTTGCTTGGTGCTGTGGCCGTCAGCTTAACTGGGTTTACAGAGCAATACTGCTTACCCGGCCAAACCTATTAGAGGTCAGTGACTGGTAACTATGATAGAGAGATATTGAAGAATGAGTGATGGGTAAGTGCTGGCCTCAGTGTTTAGTGGTAGCACACGCTCCCAGTAGGGGGTGAAACGCAAGTTCAATTTCCGCTTGATGTTGACTTTTTGCTCACCACTCAGTTCACTTTGGTACATCTGAGCAAAAATTCTTTTGCCTGATTTCCTGCTTCCTTCAATAGCTCCCTTATAGATCTCAACAAATTGAAGTGTTTAAATGCTTTCTACTAATTTTTCTTGAATGACCAAAATATCAACAGAGTTTGAATATAAACTTAATCCCGCTCACGTTCGTTACACCTCTGACTTTGAAGTAGATGGTCTAGCCGGCTTGCCCATAGTCATTCTTCTTCGCGTTGTGTTCCTTCGCTGTTGTTCGGATCAAATATATTTCGATGAAGCACGTTCGAATAAAGAATCTCACGTGGTTGTGCTTTTATATAGAGGAAAACTGCTACGTTGATATTCGCTAACAAAATTTCTTTCGCTAAGCGATCTGTCTTACAGCAGGCGTTCATAATCAGCTAGCACGGAGGCAGTATTATCTTGTGAATCAAAGAGACAGCGGTGAGATTCCTCATTGAAGCTTGACTGCATCAAAAAGGTTTGATTCAAGCGACACGAAGGTCCACAAGGCAAGAAAGAACGACTGCGAGCAGTCGCCGAGAGTCTTCCGCTTTAAAGAAGACAAAGACTTTGAAACAACAGCCGAGGAACATTTATTGTCAAGGGCAACAGCTCACTCGTGGGGCGTTGTGACCGAGTGGATGTGTTGTTCGTCACGGCGCGTGTGGAGCCGGGCTCCACCCCTCACTTCTCTCCGGCAGTCAACAACAACGTCCTATGGAATGCCACAGCAAGGCTTTCTTCGAGATTGCAAGGAGATTCATTCAACCTGTGGTCTACGCCGTTCAAGAAGAAGAAACGAATCGTATACTAGAAGTAATGGGATCTCCACATTAAAAAAAAAGAACACACTGTTATGAGCGATCAAATAAAGTGCTAGAATAGCTCATCAATGAATAAAAAAAAATCTTAAAAAATATGAAATAAAATATAATCAAAAAATATAAACAATATATAAAGTAATAACTAATAATTATAATATGTAAAATATTAAATATAATATATAAATATGATATTCTAAATAGATATAAATATAAAATGGAAATATTAGAATATTGTAGTGTTAAATGTGTACAAAAAGCGCTAGTTTCCGACTATTTGCAAATGTAATCAAAAGGAGTTTTCTATCTGGAAGAATCAAAGAGAATAGATTGTTGAGCGTTCACATTATTGCAAAATGATTAGTACTTAGAAATAAAGTGCCATTGGTTCATAAAGGTAAGGTGAAAGAAAAGTTGCTCTCAAAGCCCCTCTGTTGATCTTATATGAAATTAAGTCTTATTTTAATTTTCAAGAATTTTTAGAGCCCTCCCTCAGGTTCGTACGCCAGGGTCATACACCGGTGTTTCGCTGGTCTCACCCTCCTCGTCATTGACCCCCGCCCCACATTAAGTCCTGCATTGTAGCAAGGAGGGAGGCGTATGTGATGATGGCACAGTGTATGATGACACTGCTCCATCACCACCCCCCAGTCCATGGATCTCGGCTGGTAGAACAAAATTGATCCATGTCATACTGTTTTTTGAAACCTCGCAATGAACATCAATCTAATTTTTTGAGAATGTTTAAAACCTTACCAGAGGTTAATAATTCAATCTTATGTTGCCTGAAGGATGGCAGAAATGTGTTCCAGCTGATGGCGCATACTCTAATAGTGTTTTTCAGAAATTTTAAATACTTATGGCTAATAGTATAGCTTTTGATGCTTTAGTGCCAAAACTCAGAAGAAGAACTAATACTGTCATCTGTGTGCTGCGATTTGGTCGTAAATCTCATTCTGATCTCATTAGGTCGGTATTTTGCACGGGAAATTTCATTGCGTTTCTTTCGCCTTTATTTCACAGCAGTGGTGGCATTTTTTTACTGCTCTAGTACCGTTTGAATCTTAGATCGACCTGTAGAAACAGTAGTACAATGATGATATAAAATTCACAGACATTTTTATTTATACCTTCATCTCGAGTATTTTATTGAGACCACACTCAAATTTCAATAGATACTTTCATTATTATCTGCGCCAACATGTCATGTGGCCTGGTGAGGGCTCTTGTACAGCCCTATACACGTATTTCGTCATTACAGACTCGTCAGTCGAGCAGAAACCCATCGTCTTTTGATCTTTTCATTAGTCACCTCTCTTGGGAGCCTGCTCTCCCTACAGAGAGGTATCAAAGACGAACGTTTCGTACTCTATGTTAAATCAATTTTCACCTTACACAGAGTGTTGTACACTCGATTGCTCTTTGGCTGGTATTTATCATATTATACCTTCATCTCGAATGTTTTATAAAGACCCACGCTCAAATTTCAATAGATCCTCTCATTTTCAGTTGAGGTATTTCTATTTATGGCAACTTTTGGTTTACTAGATCCTTTCATTATCATTTGAGGCATTTTTATTTATGACAACTATTGGGGATGCGGTACTTGCTATATTTGTCAAGTGAGCTAATCCAAGTTGACTTGTCGGAAGGTGATTATATTTTATTGATGATTAACTGTTTATTGTGCACTGATTTCTTGATTACATCTTTCAACACGTTCAATATGATTAGGTTGCACAACACTATTCCACGCATAGTTCAGCAATGCGCCAGTATTAAGCCACGAGAGATTTGAGGTTGGTGGGAAATGTTTGCTAATCTTCCTTCTATAAATCAGGAAAAAATCACGAAATATGGTCAAAAAGATAAAGTTGAATCTTTTTCTATACAACACAAGGTAGTGCCATATAACAAGCAAGGAATGCTGATCTACAAACGAAGCTCAGAACTTCAGGTAGATTTCGAATTTCCGTTCCCTTTCCGTGATCTCACATATTGCTCACCCCACCATCGAAGCTCTTGCTTCTTCTTTTAGCTATGTTTCTCGTCTTCTAGCTATGTTTCTACAAAAATATACTAGAATTGTTCTTAAATGAATTGTAGATCTTTTCGCCCCTCAGGCGCTCATGACTTAGTCAGACAGAGCTTCATACGTTTCTGCTGGCTTCGACTTGCTTCGAGATTCGAGTCGAGTGGCAAATGGATAAACAATAGGTTCTGTAAAGGGTTGATGAAATTATCTTTACACGTTGCTAATTGTTCATATTGCAATTCGAACGTGATCAGAAACTCAGCCACTATCTTGAAAAGCTCTAAACTGACCAAGTATTTCAAACTTTCATACTTTTTTATCACTACAAGGTGGAGAAAATAAATTAAAGTCAAAGATCCTAATTCGAGCTAACCACTTGTCAGTCCTACTTTGACCTCGTAGCCTCTACTAGTAGATGGCAGTCCGATGATATGGGAATCACGTGGAGGACAAGGGCAGTATTCACCGTCGGGTCCTGGTCCACCTGGTGTTCCAGCCTAAACTGTGCAAAACTGTTTATTTCTTCATTATTCACCACTACTTTTTCCTATATCAATTTTTCCAACTTCGCTCTAGGTTGAGGAAGAACTTTCCTAACACCCGTGACTGCTTTACACAGTATCGGCTAATGTAAATTTATGGGAGGATCTCAGAAATATTCCCGTAAGAAACCCCCACTAGTTCAAGATGCGCTGATAGAAAGGTACCCGACATTGATTTGTCGAAAGCGTGCACTGTTTTACTAAGACATTGCCAAACCTCATCCAGCAAGGAAAACTAAGGAAAAGTTCGATGAATCGGAAGGAGCCGAGGTCTTGCCGCACCTAGCCTATAGTCCAGATGCTGCACAGTCCGAATGCGATCCAGTTCTACTCAGTGGAACACTTCCTGTGTCAACGCTGATTCGAGACATTGGATCAAGTTGAAAAGGCAAATTATGGATTTTTCAAATAAAGCCCAAACAATGACCTTTTGAGCAGATCTAGAAGCTTACGAATTGCTGGCAAAAAATTGTGGATGGTGTGTTTTTATTTCAACAATGATTATTGTTGTCTTCAATTGCAGTTATGTATGAGTTTTGAATTTTCAGTGAGCGTTAAGGAACATTTAACTCATTGTAATAATCCTAGCACCTGAAACTTTGCCAGTGATTTGTTTCGAGCACTCAACCTTTATTTGGCGATAAACTCCTAATAATTGCATAGTCCATTTTCATGGTAGATTAACATCTCATGTGCAAAACAGGAATGCTGAGATTGAGCAAATCTCGGAGCGTTGTGTGGGATGCGGACCCGTGATTATCCCTTTCGAGAGATTCACTCATTAACTTTTACGCTATTGATACCCTTTCTTTACCCTTCTCTTAACCATGTGTTGATATTCTCAGTGTAAGCGATTACCCGCTATCGAGTTCTGTTTGGGATGCACAAATTGCCACTGGACCAAGTTAAACTGAAGCTAGACCGTGGATTTAAATATTGTGCTTTTGACTGCAGTTTCAGTTCAACTAGTTTCGGCTCATTTGCGCTCCTTAGATCAACACAGGTGACGAGTGAATATTGATGGTACCCACGGGTTGAAATGTGGTTGAAAGAAACGCTCAGTAATAGCTTCGGTTGGTGTGATAGATTACGCACGAGCCTTCGAAAAAGTAAGTCGTGAAATTGTGGCCACCGATAATTTCGAGCTTTGCACCTGTCTCAATATTCTCACAGTTGTAGCCCTCGAATCAAATAACAAATCGTTGCGTCATTAAGCGCTTGAGCTTTACACTGCACATCTTTACAATGCGTACACTGCGCACATCGCGTCTCACGATTTTTTCAGACGTGAAGCTAAATGTCTACAAAAATTGTTACAGTACTTCAAAGAGCAATGATGTAAACATATTTTAAGTGTTACCGTTCCTTGTTTGCCCATAGGTCCAGGCATGCCAGGTCGTCCACGGTTGCCTCGTGGACCAGGTATTCCATCAGGCCCTTCTTCAGCAACACCGGTAGGACCGGGTGGACCTTGTGGACCACGTGGCCCATGCTTTCCAGGAGGTCCTCTCTGATGTATGTAGCGCACGCCGATTCTCCCGGGATACCCAGGAGCTCCTGGAATGCCGTCTCGCCCTGCAATTCCAATTTTAAATGTCTTCAAAAGAAATTCGCACTCTAACGACTTTTTGGCAGAATGCATACATTCGTTCTCTTAGGCACCTATTACACAGCCGTAAACTGTATGAATTCTACAGTGATAGTAAAACATTTAGTCCCCGTGAAGTCGCGCTTCAACTTGAACTGAGTCGTCCCGGTATCCATCTTTTCACTTTTCAAAAATGCTACCAGACTTGTCTAGAAAGCTCTTCCGTGCTAGAAAAATATTGCGACGAAACCCTGCAAAGGTCCTGGTGCACGTCTTAGCGCGATTTTGTTTAGATTTAATTTCCGTAGAGTTCTAAAGATTCGTGTTAGGGTATGCCCGCGCAGATTGGAGGGAGTGAGCGCGCCCGATACTAATGTGGCGCCAATTTATCGAACTAGTAGTAATGACAAATGGCGATTGATGGGACCAGTATAGTGTGAAATCCGGGTCTAGGTAAAGTGGGTTATCAGGGTAATGAGTGGCCTTAACTGCCATGGCCTTAATTATTTGCAAAAATATGAAATATTTTGCATAAACAACTGCTTTTTTGGAAAGCTAGTTTTGTTAAAATCAAAACGTGAATGATAGCTTTTTCCACGAAAGTTTAGCAGAAAAAATTGCGAACCGGGTGCACCAGGATCTCCTGGAGGACCGGCTGGCCCTTCATTGGTTGTGCCATACAAATTTTGTCCAGGAGTTCCATCGAGGCCTGCTGGACCTAGTAAACCAGGTGGACCAGGCTGCCCACTGGGGCCAGGTGCTGAAACATTTGACTTTACACGCTCAATGTTGAAAATAGCAAATTCAGAGCAATCTAAAATGCAAGTTAAGCTTAGAAATAAAAAAGAATAAAACTAACGTCCTTGAGGGCACTGTATACAACCTGCTTCCCTGCTGTAGCTGAGTTGGAATTTCCCATCTATTCCATCAAGACCACGTAGTCCAGGTGCACCAGGTGCTAGAGATTAATCTCAGTTAGCTTCTGATCTGCTGAGAGAATTTTTTGGCACAGACTGTTAATTATGAATTTCGTTTGAGCTTTCAGAACAAATACTGTATTCACCAGAACAATAATTCTACTCATAGAACTAACAAATGGAATGGTGACGATTTTCAAAATAGTCGACTGGAAGTCTTATTGAATGGAAGATTACAATAAACAGTTGGATACGATTTTTATGATACGCGATAAAGCAGTGAAAGATAAGTAGCAAAACGTCTACCTCCGTCTTCGCCATCAAGTCCCGGTGAACCTGATGGACCTGGAGGGCACATTGTTTCATGAATACAACCTTAAAGACAACGCATTTTCATAGACATAAACTACACATATCACATACTTTCCTTCTGTCACGTATTTTTCAAACCATTATTTAGTTTAGCTTGGCGGACTTCTTCGTTTACTCTTTCATTTAATTCCGTAACGTGTCAATCAAAATTGTAGCCGCCAAAAATGGTTTTTAGGTCCTAATAGGAGGGATGGGTGCCGAGCGATTAATAATGCACGACATCAGGTCATGGTGCTGATTCGATTTCCTTTCAAAGACTTTCCTGCAATCACCTGCAACGCTATAGCAAGTCATCTTCAAAATCGCAAGAGAATTTACCCAACCACCATTCTACAGCATTCGAAGAGAACTTGAAATCTTCACGTAGTAGTTGAAAAAACAAGTGGAATGTTCGCAGTCCTTCGAAGGCCTTTGTGGAGGATGAAGAGGAGAAAAGGAATTGAAAGGACGAAGCACTGGGGTTCACTTGGTAAAGAAATATACTAACGGGTCGTACGATACGAAAGAGAACGTCCTAATAACTCTTGTACGGTAGTGTTTTTTGAGCCTAGTAAGTATGGACGCTTTGAAATCAAATTTTTACTTATATAGAGTGAAACGGGCAGAAGGTAAGGCGTCAGCCTTCTTCTCGTTGCTCCATGTACCCGATCCTAGTGATGTCATCGAGAAAACTGGATGCATATTAGGCCCATAATACGACTTACAACGACTCGATTATGTTAGCACACCAGAAAATCTATGAATTAATTTTTAACTCCTCAGGGATGGAGAACTTCTTCAGATTATGGTTTTAGATCAAATCAAATACAATATATACACTCTAGACACCACGCAGTACGTACCCGAATTTTGAGCTCAAACGAGCATGAATTACAAATTAGGTAAACAATGTGATCGATTCCTCTAATAATGCTTATAGATAAGTGAGATATACCGCAATTTTTCTGTCCGGCTAACCAACCACAATAACAAGGCTGTAAATGTTTAGCTTGCAAAAGACTACAATGAAAAGGCCCGAAAGAGCATAAGAGGCGCTCAAGAGTGTTTCCTAAAAATTGGCTTCTAACTATGCTTGAAGAAGAAATTGGTAAACTATTCGTGAGTACCTAGCCTCTACGCTCAGCTCAGCAATTGTGGCTTGGTGTTAGAAGTTAAACACAATAAAGAAAATTGGCCCCAATCTTATGACCTCTAAAAGAGAGCCAGATACAGCAGCATCTGGAAGGGCGAGCACGAAGTTGGGCTGCTAAGACCTCAAGGTCATCTCAAGTTGCTCAAATAGCAACGAACAAGGGCAACTATCTCTACCTGTAACGCATGCGCACTTGCATATGAATGATCTATGAACGAACTATTGATGCATCAAAGCAGAAGGTACGACACCATTGGTCGGACTAATATCATCTATTTCGCGGTATTAACGACACTGGAGGTGGGTTTTTCGGGACATGTGATAGTGAACATGTCGGAGTAGTTGGCCTTTTCGTCAAAACGAGTTTGACTATCAACATCGACTCTTTGAACAGCTAACATTGTGGATCGGGTATTTACGGACCGAATAATGCGAATCTATACCAGCTTTGACCACCCTCGTTGTTTACTCTCAAACGCTAGGTTCCGGCAAAAATGCATTTAAAGCGTTTTATATGGACTTGAAAAAAGTTCTCCAGGAAAAATCATACGTTTATCAAGGTTTATTCTAATCTTAACGAAAAATAGACCTTGAAGAAATCCTCAAGAACGTTACATTGGAATCTGCGCATTAGAATGGAATGGACAGAGTGAGAGGCTGCGTGAGTTTACGATGACCACCAAAAAATTCTGTGGTCCCTTATTACCCGAAAAGCTTCATCTCGGTGGAGGGCGTTAGAGTCTCCAAATAGAGTACACAATAACAAAATGGACCACATTCCTGCCTAACAGATGTCGCTGTTATTCCACGATTCTCACGAGAGCAGGCCGCCGAATTCTTCGCACAGCAATTCATTTTTACAAAAAAAAAAAGAAAAATTGCTGAGCTCGATCAAGCAAATACTGAAATTTTCATAAATTGGGATCTATTCAAATTATTGGTCGGCTTTTGGAAAGAAACCCTCATTAACATTATCGACGGAGAATGTGACCGGCTTATCCAACATTTTCACGTTACCGTCATGAATGTGGAGAGAACGAAAACAACCAAGAAACGTAGTCTTGAATTCACTCGAGCTTATACGGCAACGAGAAATCTCACAAGGTGCAGGTATCTGCGACCGAGCCTACAAAACATTGTAAAAAAGCGTCAAGAGAAGATCTTAGAGAGAGAGAAAATCAACAGCTACGGTCGGAGCTGCAAAAGCTGGGAAGAGCACTCGTATCCTCATCGAAGTTTTGTCAGTTACATGACCAACATGATTGCAGTCCGATGCCTCGAAGAACAAACTGCAGATTCCAGTGAGACAGTGGGGAGAATCAGCCATGATCATTTCACAAGTTCTTCAGTTCGTTCTTTTTACCGTCGTGCAAGACAAGAGAGAACAAATTTTTTTGCCTCAAGTTCTTTCATCAAAAGTTTTACATGATATTTCGTTGGTGAAGAATCAAAGATTACTTGGTGTAGGCAATTAAAGGCAAACACCTAATGAACCTCTCACCTATTCTCAACAATACTGGCCTTCACATACTATCTGTCAGAATGCAAGAATCCTATTCAATGATCAGTTAGACCTTGTCATTCTTTGAAAAGAGAGAACATTACGCCACTGCTATAATTTCCCAATGTGACTGCTGTCTATGGTTTACAAACTCGTCATTCGTCATCCTTGTAGCATTGCTAGAACATTGTACGAAAGACAACTATTTAGAAAAACAGGGTTTTGAAAAAGACGACATGGTTAACGATAATCATATTCAACCCTCCATTTTCAACGTGCTTTTCGGTTCTTGAAGTTTGAGTAATCATTTAATAGCGTAGAATCCGTCAGTTTCAGTGCTGTACTTCGTTTTTGAAATGGCTTTTTTTAGTGCGCTATAGAAGTAAAATGAAGATTGCGTTTCACATTCGCCGTGTTTTTACTGGACAGAGCTTATCATATAGACTTTGAATATCAATGGGAAACCTAAATCTCGTTTATTTCACCTATGTATCTGTATTGTGATAAGGCTTCTTACTGCTCTGCAACAATCAAAAGAAGATGATGTCTCGCATTTGGAACGCATTCTCTACTCCGACGGGCATTTCTTGCTCTCCTGTGACATGTGGATGGAATTCCGCAACATCCGCGGTAAATGGCACTGAGATAGCTGGAACAAGAATGTCCTCTCAACAGACTTCTAGTACCTACTGATAGCGCAACTTTATTTGATCTTCAGCTAAGAGATTACGTTTCGCGCTTCTTGGGCATTGCAGTAGTGTTTTGGCAATACAAAGTCAAAATGGAAATCGAACACCAATAGAACGATGGAACGACGTTGCTTTTATATCTGTAGTGTAGAAAAGCCAAGAGTTTCTATGAAACGGAAAGCAATATTATCTAATAATTAGCGAATATCGTGTCTTTTTGAGGCGGGTACAAGATCGCTGCACGCAATGTGACTCGATGGACACGCGATAATTTGCCTGCTACGGCGCATCAAGAACTCCCTCTTAAAAATTAAGTTTACCGTCAACTTTGGCGAAATTTGGACTTTCTAAAGATACTATTAACCTAGAAGGAACATTTTGTCCAGCGAAAAACACGCTTGCTGAATGTGAGATATAATTCCATGTCTTACTAAAGCGAGTAAAAAGTTTTATTATAAGTGAAGTAAGCATTGAAATTGTCGATGTTTAAGCTATCAAATGACTACTGAGCTCCAAATAAATCATGAACCGCTTCGTCCTTAGACGGCCGATGATCACGAAGTGCCATGATCCAGAACTAAAGACCATAATCACACGTTAACAAGACTCATTGAAGTTTTTTGAAAGTACAAACGATGGCTCTGTCTTGCATTAATCGACCACAGAAACTTCTTTGATCCAGTCGGAACAAAAGCAGTCATAGAAGCTTTGAATAGCCAGACCGCCCCATTTGATGCATATAGATTGTGAGCTCTTTCACGATTTTTAACTATAATCTGACCGTTCCATGACATTATTACTATCGACGTAAGAAGAATGGCTTGGCAAGGCGATACCATCTCGCCATAATAATTCAGTGCCACCCTTAAGAACATAAGGGGAACATTAGAATGCGACAACATAGTAGCTCAAATTGATGGACGACAATCACCACATTTTCGCTTTGCCGATGACATTGTTCTTTCAAGACCGAGCATCAGTCAGGTGAAACGATTGTTAATCGAATTCACAATTTTTGTGAAAAAATTGGGCTCCGATTAAATCTCAAAGATACTTTTTTCATGTGCAAAGGGTTTGCTTTTGATGCCCGATTCACGCTCAACGAATTGAATATCTTAGAATGCTTCAGATAATTCTATGAAGATTGGAAAGTGAATATGGTTAAGCAGGAGGAAACGAGTATAGAGCGCATAAAAACATCGCAGATCAAGAAAAGAGAACAAGAGCACATGGCTCCTTTCCCATCTTTTCAAACTCAGTGATTGTCCTTTCCTTTCCATATCCATCAGATGTGTGGTCGCCACGTAAGCATGACGAAAGGTTACTTGACGTTATAGAGCGTAATGTCGAAAGGTTAATGCTAAAAGCATCTAGCGTTTTGCAAGTAAGAAAAGGAATCCCGATTTGTGACCTGCCTCAACGGTGAGAAACGATGGTGTCGACTTACGTGCTAATTTCTCGAAGCTAAGGAGGGCCGAACACGTGATACGTTTTAACAACAACGATGGACAAAAGCCGTCACCGTCTGCATTCGTGGAGATATCGAAGGCACCACAACAAGATTACGGACTCGATGGTCCCCTTTTCACGAAAAGCCTAGAAGAAAGATATGAAGCTAGACGATTCTTTATAGCGAGGAGGACCCAGGGGAAAATTCTTGCACACGGTGGGGAAAAATGCAACATTCGCTGATATCAACTCGACTCACTTGGCGATCAACGGGACGGCATCGATACAGCTGATGTTTTCTTATAATGCAATGTGAAAGTCAAGCTCTTAATCAATCTTTTTGAGAAGCGCTTTTTCAAACCCATGTGTCCAATTTGTAGAAATTAACCTACTACAAAAATCTGGTAATTCGATGTGTCTCTTCGTTCTTTCATTAAAACTGTGGAACGTGGGCTTTTCAGTGACATGTACGTCCATGTTTAACACTTCCGTCCAGGCATCATCAGTGAGCATCTAAAGAGAAAATGTCCATTTAATAGTAATGTGTAAAATACTTCTGAAAAAACTTAGTTATGCTATGCGATCGTCATCGAAACCGGTGTTCCACTCAAAACTGGCTTCGTTTTATTATTATTGCATTATAGCGGGTCTTCATTAATGTGTTGTGCGCAGAAAGAAGCGTGTTTTTAGAGAATGATGTTCTCACTGGCATTGTCCTTTTTGTGAGACAAAAGTCTTCGTTGTTCCAGCAAATTAAAAGCACAATGAGTGATAAGATTTCAATAATTGCTTAACTAAACAGATAGCTAGAATTTATGGGTGGAATAAAAGATAGAAAGTCATATTATCATCGCAATCGCGCGACTCTTATTCTGTTTGCAAAGTAAAAATGTGATTGGGAGGAGGGACACGAAAAACGTAACGCTGAATTACATGTGAGGACTATGGTGACACGTCTAACTACTTTACTTACTCTACTTTACGCTTTCTCTTCGATCTGGACATGAAATGTTGTAGTTATAGACGCTTGCGAAATGCTTGTCGTTTGACAAAAACTTTTTCAGCATCATTAAATTGGTCTTCTTTTACTCTAATCCGTAAAAAGTGTTTTATTTTTCAAATCACTGCACTCTTCGAAAACCAGTCCTATTTTTCAACTTCTCTCTAGTTGTTCTTGAAAGTCAAGAAGCGATTTCATGAAAATTGACCAAGATGGGAGAAGATCAAGTAAGTTGGGCCCCTTCGGCAACGACGTACCTGAAAAGCTTTCAACTCCTTCATTGAAGCGTCATAGAACTCGCTGATATCACCACAGATGATGCTCGCCACAACACCACAGATGGCTATTATTCCGATGCTGACAGATATTGCACAAAATGTCGCCAATGTCACTCTACTCGGCATGTTCTATAGAAAACTCAAAGCTGTAATCAACGCCGATCACATAGAGGTGACAGAAAACTGTGATAAAACCATTTAGACTAGTTATCACATAGATGTTAAAGTAGAGAACATTCACGCCCTCCGCAGAGGAAACATCGAAAGAAACAGAGTACGGAATGCAGGCTAATGAAATTATTGACTGACAAACTGAGGGTATAGTTTGAATAGGAAAGAAAGTGAAGCAGTTTGCTAGAAAGGGAAACAGCTAGAGAATATTTTGTAGCTGAATTGCTTTCAAAAGAGCCAACAACTTAAAGGGACTCGCCTGAGAAATTTTTCCGCAACTGCAAAATACTGAGCCATGTAAAGGATTTATGGATAAAGGATGCTCTATGAAGAAGTTAAAGTAAGTTGTCAGAAATGATAAGTGGCGTAGGAAATGGTGGGCGGGTTTCTTGCAACCAGTTTCAGTTCAACAGGAGAACGTCGTGACTAGCTCGCCGAACACATTTGGCGAAACGTGAGCTCGAACGGGGAAGCAGCCGTCAATTTGAAGAAATCGCTGATGCGCACAACGACTTTTTGCGCAGGTTGATGCCGATTCCGGATTTCCGCTACTCCTCTTTCTTACATTGCAGCCATCACTTCTTTGCTCAAGACATAAAACATGAAACAAGTTTTCTTCTAAGTTGCCCTAAAACATGAAACATGAAAAAAAAGATACTAGACTTGTGTAGGAGGATAGCAGTACTAATGAGGCATATCATAAGTCACCGTATGCAACTGCATAGACCGGATACGCATTCAAATAGCTCTGCGACACCACGATTAAGGATGAATGAAAGGCAAATCTCTCAAGGATTGATCTACGTCAAAAACTTTGGTAGCAAATCGAAAGGCCGGCTTCTGCGTATCCTAGGTACATAGAACGGAGATTGAAAAATGGAAACATCTCACAAACTGATTTCATCCAAACGTTGCGCCATTCCTACTGGTATAAACTTATGATTTACTTATAGTATCAATGGAAATCTATGGTATTCATCGCTACTTTATTACACGAAAATCGCTCACCGTTCTGTTAGGTTCAAGGCTAGCTATGTCTTTTGTGTGGAAAAAGTTTGGACCCCCTCACAAATCAGTAGATCAGAGTAACAAGCTTGGTAGTCGTACGTGGGAGTAACGCACTGCTACGCAGAGTAGAAAGGCAATGTTGGAAAGAGTGGCATATGATTTGTCATGCTTGGACACTCTCCTTATGTACACTCCCGGTCGAAGCCGTTACCCCTATGCTTTTCTATGCGTACTGAGAGGCTTGATTGCGCAACTTTGTGGACTTTCTTATAGGTGTTCTCTTGGACAGATATGAAGTGGCTTACTCGTTTTACCTATAGTTTGTTCACAACCACATATCCTGCAAGAGATAAGATATATTGATTACCCACTAATTTAAATACTTGGACGGCCCGTCTTGACTGGTGCTGGGGGCTCTAACATAATTCCACTCGTTTCTCTCTCGCGCAACTGTCGTACATGGTGGTGACCTGCTAGGCATGTGACTTGGTGCAAGGGTCACTCCGTGAGTCGCAACTCGCTGCCATCTGCAAATGCACATGGTTGACGTTAGCCACAAACACGTCTGATCATCGTTTGGGTGTTCTTTCAGGAGAGCGCTTACATTCTTTTTGAGTCCACTCCACTGTTCTCGTCCATCTGTCGTCTACTCTACTTATTATATAATCGGCCAATCTGTGTTTCACTATCGATCTATGTGTTTACGGGTCGTGTAAATGGAATCGTTTTTCAAAGATCAGAGTTGTGCGAACCGGTTACACGTTGTGAGTGCCAGTTGGCTTCCAGGATACTTCGGTCAGGCGCCCTATGAGTGGTCCGTAGACTTCTTGACGTGGTCGTAGTATCAACCCACATCTATGTTGCAGAACAAAGCCTTGGTAAAACTGTGAAATAAAAAGGCTACCGCTGAGTTTGGAACTCGCTATATGGTCGATGGCTTCCTTGATCAGCTCAAAGGCTGCCCATGCTGCTCTTCAATTTCTGTTTAGTTTTTTCTTCATGTTACTTTCGATGTTCATCGAACGCCCAAGGTATACGTACGATGTCTTCGCCTTGATCAGAGAGCTATCCAATTTGATTTCCTCACCTTCGCATCATGGATTCTTCATAAACTGTATCTTTTTCCTGTTTATGCGTAGCTCAATCCTTTTTTCTGCTTCGTTGGGTTCACTAAGAAACATCTTTATTCATTGGTAGTTTTTGAAAAGGCGCCTATCAAATGGTATACCGCCTTATCGTGGCTTGGACGTGTTTCCGGGTGTCGGACGGCGAAGCACAGCGGGATTCACTAATTGCAGGGTGATAATCTCCCTTCAATCCACAAGGACCTGAGACTGCCTAGTGTGATGACGACCGTGGAAGGTCTCAGCTAGGCTGACCTTGAGACTCCAAGCAACAAAAACGGGCTCAACGAAGAGATATTGCATATTATATTTTCTCTTTACTGCTAAGACATACCACGCAGTCCTTTATTCTAACATAGACTGTAAAAGCGGTTCCAAACCTTAGTGCAATCTTTTGCCGTTGTCTTTGAGCAGTTGGCTAAAAAATGTGCAGCATTTGCTATCGTGTTAGGGTTCACACCCAGTTTGCATCTTGATCGAACTATGACAAACGCATTTTCTTTATACTGAGGATAAGAAATTTGTCTCCAGAAGCTGTCTCAAGCTTCATTTCGAACAGTATTCAAATGCCGAAATGGAATACGCTACTGGATCATGGCATACTGAGTATGCTGGTGTTCACATGGGATGGTTAGACTTTTCAATGTAAGGATTTACCAAGACGACGGAAACACCTCTAAAACGATGCCATTACCTTCCAAAAAAAAACTCGAAACGAGGATTTTATTAGCCGAGTGCGAACATTCATCTCAAATGAGACATTAAAATTGCTTTATTGGGCACGAAGCACTCTTTTATGCCTATCAGTTGCTCACCATGTTGATTCCAGTGGATTTGGTTCCACCGCTCTGCCATGTCTTCCACAAGTCAAATTGATAAAAGAAGCAAAACATAATAACTTATCATGGAGAATAAGCAGCGCGGCTCAAGCGCACTACATTGCTTATTTTGGCAACTTAAGACGAGATTTAATCGCGTTCCATTCTGTTCCAGCATTTCGGGAGTAGATAGCCGCCACCTTGATTGAGGATTTGCTTTCACCGTTAAAGGAAAAACTACCATTATAGAGAAAGGAAATAAGTCCTATTTGGTGAGTGCTTTGTCAGCGATCGCTTTCAAAGTGTAACGAATGCGCAGAAATTATATGCAGTTGCTTAACGAATCATAGTAGGTGTATGGTGCCATATCATGATCACTAGAACAACATCACTGTCTGGACAATATTTCATCCGACCTTTATGACTCAGCCAGTATTGCATAAACGTTGTAAAGAATAATTAGTAAGTACAAACAGATCAAATGTTTGTTGAGCATCACAAGTGTGATCTCGGAACTACACTCCCATCAGTTCACTGAGCATATTATACAGGTTTATGGAAAGATTATGTTTGCGCGGCCTTGAAAAAATTTTTGTGAAATCTCATTTATATATCAGTTTAAATTTTGCAAAGCATGCATTTGTTTTATGGACGGCTGGTTAAAACGCTGCACGTAGAGCAAATAGAAAAAGAGCGTTGGGTTTTTTCTCCGTTTTTGATAAATTTATATGTTTTTCGCAATTCCCTAATGCTCCCTCTTTTCTGTATAGCATCCAGTGTTTTTGTACATATATAAGTCATATGTGTGTAAAAAAAAGCACTCGTTCACTATGCATTCCTATTTTTCTTAGCATTCCGTCAATTGTACTAAGTTGTATGGATATCACGACGTAAATTTCTGAAGTGATTTATGTTATTTTCTTATATACACAATCTAAAATTCGTTGCAGTGAATCAAAGGAGAAACAACGAATAGTTTGTCAAATGTATTATGCACACAACATATGATGTAAGTTATCGATAAATCTCAGTATAATTGATGACGAGTGTAGTTCAAAAGATGAGATCTTTGTAGGATCACAGAACAGCCTTTTCCTATCGTTTTATTTATTCCAACTTTTTATATATCATTTGTGCTGTATTACTGTCAATACTTCTCGTGGCGGCTTTTGTCGCAGGACATGGCACTAGTTATATCTGCTCCATTCAATTCTCTTTTAATTAAATGTGCTTATTTTGATCTTCCGCACCTTCATCGGTTTAACCTTTTCAAATCACTCAAGCGAGACCATCTGAATCCGGTTGACGCGGTTCATCAGTGCATAAAAGGCCTTGTGAGCCCCACCTGCCTGCGATAAATAAAATCTCCTTTTAACACCATGGTGACGTCTTTTCATCATAAATAATCAGTTGTCTAACAAGACGGGAGAAGAAAAAGTGTAACTAGAGTTGAATGCATGCTTTTTCGCAGCGATTTGAACCAGTCGAGAAATGTGTCTTGTTAGGAAGCATGAACATCCCTCTTTTTTATTAAATTCACCTTTGTAGGAGTCTTTTTGGTAACATCACGCTTCTTTGTGACATTTAGATACCGGAAGGATCTAACCTTAACTGTAATATCATCAAGAAACTCGCCACGAAGTTCAAGCCACGGACTAACTACTTTTAGAGCGAAACTTGATATTCAGTTCGTTGCTACTACAGCGCACTGAAAAGGCCTTTTCAGAAAGAAATCTAAATGTCAGAATCAGCGTTTCTCAAGCTATCGAATGGCTCTTGAAAGTCTAGTGCAGAGCTGAGCGCACACAAAGGCTGACAAGCAATGTATGCCGAAGGTAAGACTTAATATTCTCTCCGCTGCTTTAGCGCACTAAGAAGTCCTCACTATTTAAGCGAAGTGATAGAATCATCGTTTATCGAGCTAGCAAATGGTTACTGGGAACTATAGTGAAAGAGCATTGCTCAGCCAAAAGTCATCTAATACGCGTGAATTTGAACAATAGCTGTCGTCCACAAGAGATTAACAGCATAGAGGAGTCATAACACAGTAGAAATCAAGCGGTAGCAATAACTTAGCCGTTGTTCCAAACTGCGACATAAAGAGAAATATACAGTAGGGCGACTAAGTCCTGCCTCCTTAAGTTAGGCTGTCAGTTTTCAATATACATTGCACGACGATGATACAATATCTTCACGGATCTCACTGTCAGCAGAGGTAAAGGAACACCGCCAATGCACGTTGTTCTAGAACCAATCATCGTAACATTGCCGCTATACATCCATTAACTCGACCACGACGGGGAATAAACCCTTGTAATGGACTATCCTTTTCCAGTTTTTATTTCTTCTGACGACATGGCCACTTTATGAACACCCATAATGACATTCATGCTCAGTAAAGCTTAGAAAATATAGGACGACGAATCAGTCGAAAAAATCATAAAATAACTGGTCTAAAGGTGGATCAATTATATCAGATTGATTAATTATGGATTATCAATCGGCTCACCTACTGAAGATACTATATAACGCGTATCCGAAAAACTTTATAGCTGTACGGGCATGAATAAGAAACTGGAAGACAATGAACACGTTAGGATTCGTCAGGGCTTTGAAGGAACCACTAGCACTTTCCTACACCTCTCTAGAGCCTCTTTGACGAGACAAATCTTTGACCGTCGTGCTATGAGCTCCTATCTCAGACATATTGAAGGTGTTGAATTGAAGACTCGATACTAATCAATAAACTCGCCACGATGTTCAAGCCACAGGCTAACTACTCTTGAAGCGAAACTTAATATTCAGTTCGTTGCTACAGCGCACTGAAAAGACCTACTCAGAAAGCAAACTAAGTGTTAGAAATTCATAGAGGCTGTTCACTGCGCTGTAGTAACGACGAACAGAAATTACGTCCCGCCTTCGGAATGCTCTGCGTGCTTCGCTACCGTTTACGCTTGGCCTTAGAGCAGAATCTGATGATCATCTGAAGTTCCCTATGTTTCCATAGAAAACACATTTTCGCGAGAAAGAGAATTTTTTCAGGTGTTTCTGAACATTCTTTCCAATGTCATCTACGATTTTGTAGCTGTTCGACCATTTAAGAAATGCATAATCTGATAATATACCTATTCTGTAAGAAGAAACTCTAATCGTGTGCTCTACTAAACGAGGAAAGACAACGTTTGGCTTTCAATGTAAACGTCCCGTTGTATAAACTTTAAAGCAGGTCTATTAGGTTGGAAAGAAAGTTTTGGCGCACTTGTAAGAAGCTGAAGATTTATGCTTGAGTTGCAAAAAAACCAATATCACTACTTAAATAAAGGTTATCGTTATTTTCGACTTTCTGCCATCGGTCCACCGAGTTTCGGATCTGGTCGAAATATTATCCGTTCGACTTCGAATCAAAGAACTCTTGACATTCTTCTTCAACTTCATCGAGAGATTCAGGTTGGCGAAATTTCAAAAAAGGTGCACTGATCGGAAAATACCGAAGTAATTTAAGTTCTCCGACATCAAAGCGTTGGAATTTGAGCCCAGCAACAGGTTTGCCTGTTGTGCCTTCACCTTCAACTTTGTTGACTTCATCGACTGCAGCTCACTGTGGAAGACCTTTTCTTTCAGTAATCACAGGAATCACAGGATAAAACACGAACTTCGATTGTATCGTTGGACATGGCGGAGTCCTGTAACTATGTGAAGTTAGAGACGAGTAATGTTTAGACCTTCAGGGGAAAATCCAACATAAGAAACTGTAATATTTCATGATATGCATGGGAGTTATTTCAAGCTTATCAGGGTTCCCCAAACATTCTTTCCAACCGCAGTAGTTGACAGTTGTATAGTAGGATCTAGATGGTCGTAACACTTCGTCTTTAGAAAAAGACACGTACATGGCCGGAAAAAATGTATTTAGGTACTTCTAGTAAGATAAACGCTTGTGCGTCCTAACCATCTGTATTTTTCAAAGAAAAGATTTTTCCAACTCATATTGCGCATTCTTTTCCTATTATTGTAAGAATGAGACCATTTTCTCCTACCCGTCATTCGTCTAATGGCCATAAACGTGTCTGTTCTAAAATATAGTCAAATATCGTGCATGTAGAAGTTCATAGAAGCAGATTGGTTTTTGCACCTATGCCTCACCTTTCCTTGAGCACCTCCCATCGTCATCAAAGGATAGGAATTCTTGATTTGTTCCCTTATAATGTAAGGAACCCATGCTTTGGTTCTGATAGATTTTTTTTTATGAAAAAAAGCTTTGAGATAAAACATAATCTTCTTGTTGCTACAAGGCATTAAAGAGCCTTTTAAAAAGCAGTCCTACTGTTATAATGGTCGCTTTCTATGTTATAAGAAGCTTACTAGAAGTTTGGTGAAATTATTATACAAAAACAGACGAGCAAAAAAACAGTGGCTAATGTGAAAAAACGTAATATTTCCTCGGCTGCTGAAGCGACGTTAGGTTGTATCAAAAACCAAGCATATCGTTAGGCACGCCGTCTTTCACGCTATCGATTGACTGCTAAAAGCTTAGTGGGAAGCTCTGTTCAGCAAAAAGGCCTCTAACTAATCTTGACACGGAAACGGTCCGTGCAGTGCCAAAAAAGTTAAGCATAGTGTGAGATTTACCCCAAAAAAAAAATCACATTCGACTCATCTGTCACCTGTTTCACTTTTCGCCCCGTTGACCGACGAGTGACCAAAGCGGGCACCAGCAACACTTCCATTTCTCCCCATCGCGTGCAAGAATAGCCCAGTAGGTTCTCCTTGCTCTGGGGATTCGCTGAGCATCATATCCTTCTTTGAGGCATTTCGTTAAAAAATAAGATCATTGAGACGGTGGTCTTCCTGTGGAGCGCTTGATTTCGCGAGTAATCCAGTTGGTAACTGCTCTCGTCCATCGGTTATCATTAAAGCGCATATCGTATCCGGTCCTCATGACTTTCAACAGCTTGGCATGTAGAACGGCATTCCTGATCTTCGATCGTTGATGTATGATAATGTAGATCAGAACTTCGGATCCTTTCTCTCTTTTGCAAGATAAGAGATACTCCTAGCATTGGCTTCTCAACTGCGCGTCCAATAACGCCAAGTGCTCTGTCAACCTGCTTACGTTGCGACTTGATTTTTGTTGCATACGTTAAGGCAGGAATGACCATCAAGTCGAAAAGGTGGGCACGGAGTCGGATTTTCTTAGTCCCATTCACTACATGCTCGATGCTCTTAAACATTCCCCAAGCCGCTCGTTTCCTTGCTCAACTCTTGAGCTAGGTCGTTTACCATGTTGACTTCACGACATAGATAGGCGTAACTGAAGCATTCGGAGATGTTCGTTTCGTTGAGCGTTAAGGGAGTATTCAAAACAAATCCGTTTCTCATAAACATCGTTTTCGTTAGATTTAGTCGGAGGTCACCCTTTCCACAAGCGTTGTCGAAATCGAGCAACGATCATTTCGCCTGGCTGATGCTTGGCGTTAAAGATGGTAATATTAGCGAAGCGGACGATGTAATTGTCGGCAGTCAATTTTCACTCCCGTATCGCCCCATATTAATGTCCGCATGACGTTTCGGATGGTAGCAGTGAATATTTGGCGAATTTGTATCGCCTTGTCGAATCCCTCTCTTTATGTCGATAATAATATCGTCATAGAACAGACATATCCTGGTTGTGAAATCTGTATACAACTCAGAAGGATCGTTTTGTACGGAGAATGGACGCCCTGCGTGTCCATAGCCTCTATGATCGCTTCTGTTTCCATTCAGACGCTTTCTTCATGTCGATAAAAGTGAGACAGAGCGGTTTTTCTTAGTGCACATTTAAATAATACACACTTATTGGCAAGCCCTTGTCAACATATTTTAGCACTATGAACATTACAAGAGAAACTATGAAGAAAAGAATATAGTATGTAGATGAAATATTTCACCAGCAACTTCTTTACAACTTCAAGAAAAATTTAAGTATACATATATATAGAATAAAGAGAAAAACGTTGTGCAAGAAGAACATGGAAAAAACAAGAAACTTGAAGATCACTCGGGATAATATAAAAGAAAAGATTTGCAACAGATTAGGTAAAAAATGAAAATGAAACTTTTAAGGTCAATCAGTCTTTGAAAAATGCCAAGCATTTATAGTCGTCCACTATTGTTAGAAGTGATTGGACGCATTTGTGGCTTAACAACAATTTGCACTAGTCTACCAATGCACGTTGTCAGTGTATGTTCCTGCTAGATAAGTATGGTTCCGAATAGGACACCTGAGGTATGGAAGGCTTGTTGAACTCGCATTGTGGGATCGAACCCAGCGATCGATTTAGTTCACATCACACAACCTCTAGCCACTATGTCGTGCGTTCCAACTCATATCTAGATATGGAATACAAAATTGTGCCACTACATAGCTCACCACAGAAATAAGCTAGAAAATAAAGTGAAACGTGGGATGTATTCAGTTCGTCTTCCAATTACGATAATTTAGGATATGCTACAGGGAAGTGTGAAGAGATTTAGATTTCTTGTTCTTCCACTCAATGTTAATTATGTTAATCACTGTTATAGTTTTAATGATAAGTTGGGCATCTCTACTTTTTTAGAGTTAAATTTCATAATAATTTAGATGAAACCACAGATACTGTGACTATGAATGCTGTCCTGATGAAACGAATGGTTTTTTTTTGTTTTATTTTTGTATCATAGGAACATTTCTTTGAATAGAAAACACTTTTTGCTCACTGGCAAAACAACTAATATGGTTGCGAACGAAAGGTTCAGCAGAGAACTTCTTGTCTGAACGGCAGTGACGTTCGAAGATGGCTAGGCGAATACCACAATGAGTGATTAACTCTTGAAATTACTCTTTAGCAGCTTTTATCCAACGAATCGTATAAAATCGTACAAAACGAAATATCTGATTTCAATTATATTTGTTTATCCGGAAGATCATTGTGCAGCATGCGACTTTACTACGCGTTTCGTCGTCTCAATTTGTTTTGTAAACACAGCTTCTGATGGTGGAAGAGGTATTAGCGTGTCGTACTCCTTTGCATATGGATCAGCCAAGGTTCTCTGAAATATTTATTTTTCTGCAAACAGCGATGAAGACAGCTCTGTAACAGAACATGTTTCTTTACTAGCGTAGAAGTACTTCGATAGGCACCAGGATAGTCCAGCTAGAACCTTCAATTCTCTCATCTCTCTTGACAGTGACAGATTATAATAAATTGCTGTTATGTTTCTGTTTCTTGCATAACACCTACCGTATCCTTAGGGGGTTTGATTGCCTTTTTGGGCATTGTTGGAGAAAGAGCGCCCTTTCCATATGAATTAGCAGGCGTTCGTGCTGGTGGAAGCACAGGCGCTCGTGCTGGTGAAGATAATTTTCTAAGATTTTTGGCATCTTCTTCTACAGAATGAAATTGCACGTCAGGTGCCAATGAAGGTGGCGGTGTAGTAGGTGGAGGTGGCGGTGTAGTTGGTGGAGGTGGAGCCGTAGAATCAGGATCATTCTGGAAAAAGTTTGATATTATAGTGCTTTGATGTTAACATATCGTGATCCATGCTCTAAATTACAGCAGTGATTGTTGTGAAAACGCTGCTATAATTTTTCTTTTACGTGAATTTGTATGATCCTTTATACTTTCCAAATCTGATTATCTGATTTAGAGGAGTTTAATGTAGGAAATGAGTAGAGTTATATCACTGGTTAAAAGATACAGAAAGATATTTATTTGTTTATGTAGCCAGACAACCATACTAGTAATACCAACCAAGAGCAATTGAGTGTACAACACTGTGTGTTCTGTGATAATTTCACCGCACATGGAGTGTAAAATGTTCGCCGTTGCCTACTCCTGGTATAGAGGACCGAACGCCCCGAGAGGATTGGCTAAATACGAAGGGTAGCTGCCCGATTGACGAGACTGTCAAGGTCGAAACACGTGTATCGGGCTCTATAAGTCAGCTCATTTAGCAGACCACATGACATGCGTGGCTCAAAAATTATTATCTGGCATGTTGAAACTTGAGCTGTGATCTTAAGAAAAACATTCGAAAAGAAAGGTATGTTTATGTAGCCTCAGACGGCATCTTCATTATTTCGCATACCATTAAAGATAAGATTGCCTATGTCAGTCACTTCTACGAAGTGATGAACATATCGAAAAAAAGTTCTATTACATCCTTTGTGTTTTGCATTGCATGATCTCCTGTTTCGTAAATAGGTTTATATCGCGTCAAAACTATTCAGCTGGTATTAGTACTCTTTGGAAAAAAATAAAGCACTGGTTATCTTATTAGAGTCTCCAATGCAATGAATATGCAGAATCTATCTTTACTATTTCGCACTTATATCTGAATCAAATATGTGATCGATACTCTACTGTTGTGACTAATGTCGCAAAATTTCCATTGATTCACTTGGTAAGTGGCATTCTAAGAAAGACTGAGGAGTCCTTTCGAAGACATTACCCTCTGTAAAAGTAGCAGTTTAAAGAAGACCACCACAATTAACTGCTTACAGTCATTTACAGATGCAGATATATTGCTAATAGGAAAGATGAGAATACATCATTCTCGAAATCTTCTCTTTCAAGCACTCTCACTCAGAGAAGGGTTTTATAGAGAAGAAACATTATCAATTGATAGGAACATTATCTGTATGAGCAGCAGTGAGGCCACAAATTTTCCTCAGTAAAGTATCCACAATCGTTAGTGATTAGACTTTGCAGCGCGGTTCCTAAAGCTCGCTTGCAGGACGGACGTTTTCGCCATCACATATACCTTCTGCAAATTATTATTACATTTAGACATCTGCCATGGGTGCATTTCTTTATCTGAGGCAGGGAGGACTTCTATTGTCCACTACTTATCATCATTATAGGTGCCTAACACTGCAATGTATGTTTACAGTAGCAATGCATCCTTTCATTGGAGCCGCGATAATGCAAGCCAGAATTCATGAGAACGAGCGACCGACATAGGAAGAAGACGCCCTCTGCATGCTGCTTACGGAATGGAAAAGGAGCTCTTCTTTAGAATATGTGATCAGTTGTACCACCGTCGTCTCGTTCGTCGTCGAGTGTCTCGAGCGGGCACCAGTATTCTTCTATTTGTTATAATGAATATCTCTTCAAAGCAATTTTCTATGTGGTCAGTTATAAGACATGGCCTGTTCCGCCTAAATTCAGAGTGATAGCGTTCACTATAAATTGTGCACTCTCTAAAGAATACCACTGATCACTGGAGTTGGAGAGATATGACAGGCTCAGCTGTTTGCCGTCAGCTTAACAAACCAACCGACTTATATAGCTGTCACTAATAAATGGATTTGGTATCACCAAATCGATTAAGAGATGAAGTAGCAAGCTAATGTGTTTCTTTGCTCTACGGTGGAATGGAAAGCGTTCTGAGAACAAATAAGTTTCAAGGCAAACTGAATGGGAGATCACGTCGTCAGTATATCAAACCTGGCAAACAACAATGTGTAGATATAGATGAGTTGACTAAGAATGTGCATGGATTTCATATCATCAATTAATTCACATTACGGCCAGATTCGATACTATAGTGTCAAGACACTATGGAACAATACCCCGAATTCCGCCTTTGAAGAGCTATTTTTTTCATGTTTTGTAATTTTCTCTTCGCTCTCTTTCCCTTCGGGAAACTGAGCAAAAGAACGACAGTCTCGAAAACCTAACTGGGCCCACTCTCCTGAGGTTCCGCGCGATACGTAGATTGGTTTCGATGCGCATCGATATCCCACATCAATACCTCGCTCACTATGGGATGGCCGAAATGTGATAGCAATTCGGAGATTGAATGGACACTATGGTACAAACATGCACAACTTTTCTGGAATGGTTTTCGAGGCGCCGTAAGCCCATTATGAAGCACTACTGATAACTTGAGAACCGAATAGTACAACGACGATTTCCAGAGATTAGTTCGCAACGCTGAAATCAACTATTTTTTTTAACCAGAAATACTAAATTCATTGTCTCAGTCAGCTACACTGTGTTTGGTTCCACGTCAATGCTTATACATATGATGACTTAGTTGCCACATTCTCCCAATTTAGTCTCAGTGGACCCCTAGGTAATTCTAACCAGTTATACGGAAATGATTTGAGACAAACTAAGAGCTAGCTATATTGCAGCCAAAAAATAAGCCAATCTTCTGCGGTTCTCGCGGTCTGGAGTTTTGATAGGCAGCGAACTTTTAAAGTAGGAAAGCTTTTATATATGCATATGTGCATGCACACGTATTGATCATCGCTTCAAAATGTTTATGATGGTTTAATCTGATAAGGATATGACATATTTTGAGCCATAGGTCTAGTGCTATATAGGCGCCTATTTCGTCCTATTGGGACTCATCAGTAGCACCCTCCCTCGGTTCCGTCGATCCCTTGAGGTGAAATAATCCTCTAAAGGAACCGACGCCGAGTAAAAAACTAATCACCCAAAGTCGGATGATGGTCTTACCTGACTTTTTGGTGACCGGCAGTCGAGCTTACGGCTTTTAAAATGAACTATACTTCTGCTATCGACTGCTTTTTTACAGACCCGCTCAAAATGATTTAATCTGATAAGGATATTTAATCTGATAGGTCATTTTAAAAGCCGTAAGCTCGACTGCCGGTCACCACAAAGTCAGGTAAGACCATCATCCGACTTTGGGTGATTAGTTTTTTACTCGGCGTCGGTTCCTTTAGAGGATTATTTCACCTCAAGGGATCGACGGAACCGAGGGAGGGTGCTACTGATGAGTCCCAATAGGACGAAATAGGCGCCTATATAGCACTAGACCTATGGCTCAAAAATATGTCATATCCTTATCAGATTAAATCATTTTGAGCGGGTCTGTAAAAAAGCAGTCGATAGCAGAAGTTTATGATGGTTTCAAGGAAAAGGCTACAAACCTTGCTATTGATTAGTCTTTGAGTGGTTTACCATACGTTTGGCTTCTTCAGGCAGCGTAGAGGTTAATGAAAGTAAAGTTAGTTGTACAATCACTTGTAATGCCCTAGAAACTCATCAAGTCATTATAACACTCCTCCCGATGAGTCTCTTACTGATTATTCTACCCCGAGAAGATTGGAGGCCTGGATAGTACAGGTCACGGAATCATGGTAGCGACCTATTCAGTCAGGTAAACTGTACGGCAGATTTAACCACTGTGAAACTCGTAAAATGGTAAGCTACTTGAGGTTCGCAGACCCGGAAATGTGTGCAATGTTTAGTGCCGCATAAAACAACGGAAATTGCCCAAGAATATAGATTGCCCATTACTGAAGCAGAAGATATCTCACATAATAAAAATTCACCTATCATGTTCTGCACAATAAAAATTTTCTTATTACAGCACAAAAATAAAGCAGAAACGATGTTACCATGATTGATTGATCATTGATTGATTGATCACTGGTTGATGTCTGTTCACATGGTATTGACAAACTCACACCCATAATACCAGTTAGTTTAAAATGAACCTCTCTACAGTATTAGACACGTCATCAAAAATGAAAATGTTATCAAAAGGCTTCAAAGGATACCAGTGATCTTAATCATAAACATTTGAAAATGAGAAGAAAAGCTTAGAAAACTAATCTTTATTCAAAGCTTCACGAGGTTGGTATCTTTTCCCAATCGATTGTTCTTCTTTCCGGTCGAATAAAGCTACAACGAATAATACGTTCAGGCTCTGAAGAAGACGTATTTGCCGAAAACGTCAGCCACAAGCAATCGCGAAAACCCATCGACCGGAAAGAAGAACAATCGATTGGGAAAAGATACCAACCTCGTGAAGCTTTAAATAAAGATGAGTTTTCTAAGCTTTTCTTCTCATTTTCATTGTTACAAAAAAAAATCAATCATAAACCTTTAACAAACAATTCAGACAAATTGTTACGTATGAAAACGGTGTCAATCTTCTGCAAGCACAAGCGTCTTCCACAAAATCTTGAGCAATAGAGGACATATTTTGAAAATGTTAGGTAAATCTAATTGTGTCTTACAATCTCAAATATAACGACGTATATGTGAAACGAATTACATAAATAGCATAACCGTTTATGTGATTCCACGTTGCCTAAGCGATAACACAAAAAAATTGTTGGTATCATCTTGCACGCCGCCTGCACTTCTGCGGATACCGTAAAAACCCACTGACATTAATCTCCAAGTGTTGAGGTAATGTATCCTATGAAGAACTTTCCATTAACATCGATCCTGTTGGAATGATATCTTCTTGAGCGGCGTTAAGTAGTGAATAATCAGATATATTTAGTACTGAGTGGTGCTTTAGCATTTGCACGCTGTTCAGAGTTTGAAGATCAATTTGACTACCAGTTCATTCGGTAAAATGCCAACCGAAAGAGAAGAAATTTAATGTATAAACTGCATAAGCATTACCATATAAGCGGACAGGCAGAAAGAGAGTAGTTTCTCATCGAAATAGCTCCTGAATAAATTTTTGTCTCTGCGGATGTCAAAAATCGCTTCGACAATGTTCGTAACATGTGTTGTCGGAGTAATAAGTAAAGGAAAGTAGAACATTTTAAACAATAGTTTAGAATAGTTCTCAACTCATTTTCTGAGTTGATTTTTTTTTTGCTTTTTGTAAGCTTTCACTATAGTATTACTCTAGATCGTGAACCTTGAAAACGTACAATTCTAAGTTTCCACTCAGAAAAAAATTCCTACTAGGATGATGAGGATCACTATGATTTATATAGCACCTGACTGGGGTTCATGCAGGGAAAAATTACCGCTTAATAAATTGAGAAGACGTTTTGGACTAACTCACTATCATATAAATATTTCAGTCCAAACTTGTTCAACTAATAACAGCAGTCTTCCCTGATTGATCATCAGCGACTAAACACTAAATTTTCAACACCATAGCACTCCTTAGAACATGTAACTACTGAATTTTCAGCAGTTCAAAGACTAGGTTATATCTAGGTGAAAACAGAACAAACAACAGATCCAGAATGCAAATGTGCAAAGCTGTAATGCGGTCCAAACACATCTTCACCAACGCCATCGCATGCAATCAACATTTCTTTTTTCCGCAAGCCAAAGTTTTTTTTTTCAACCTTTACATAATTTAATTCTCTGCAGGGGATTGCATCAAGGCATTTTGTGCACCGAGTTCGTTATCCAGAATTTCCATAGTCTCTATTTATCGGAGTGTTCGGAGAAAGTGATATTTTGTTGTCGAAAGATCTCGTAAGCATCGTGATTGGGGATTAGTTTTGTAGTCAACCAACTTACTCAACTACTGCAGCAATAGTTGCGCAATATGTAATTAAGCATCTCGTGGAAGAGTGTTATAATTATTGTGTTGGCTTGATTCTAAATGTAAAACTGCGTTTATTGTAGAATTGATCGATTTTATAACAAAGCTCTCTTCTACGAATGTTTCGAAAAAAGCAGAGCGTGGTTTTACACTATTTCTTAATCGAGGACGGTGATAACATCCTAGTAGAAATCTCGTTTGAAAAAGTATGTAGGTGCCTCATATGCTTACAATCCCTATGTTGAGCGTCGTTCATGTTGTTGTATATAATCGACTTTATTGCTCTTGAATCTCCACAATAATTGGCGAAAGGGCAGCTTCGGTTATCTTCTTCGGATTTCTCTCACCCATCTGTGAATTTATGCACACCAGATTCACCGTGATTTACACTTAGATCACCGGCCTCACGAAGCATTTTTACACTTGATTTCCATATACCTCAGCTTAAACCCCGGTGGCTTTCCAAGCTATTCCCAGGGAGATCTAAGGTCAAACTGAGTGAATAAAAATATTCGTTTTTTTTCTTGCCCATAATAGTTGGTAGATAGGAGTTCAAAAAACACTACGTTGTGAACCATGAACTAGGTAACCAGCTTCAAAGTTGTATAAAGCAACAATGGAGGCAATCGATATTCATTACGTAATGTATTTGTGAGATTGAAAATGAAATTCGCAAGGAATCCTGTGCCAGTACGAATATGATCACTTTCTTTCGAAAAAGGATAAGTAAGAAAGTTGGCAAAAATAATTTTATTAATATGCTGTGAGAATGTTTAAAGCCTTTTAGAGGTCGTCACGTCAGTGCCATACGTACGTTTTGGGCGATATCTCCCGCTTCATCAGTGACCCACTCCTCACACTAAACTCTAAAGAATTGACGGCAGGACGCTATGGTGATAGCAAATGATATTGTGTTATCACCATTTTTTAGTTGGTGGTTTACGGCTGGTAGGAATCCATTTCATCAGCAAGTCGATTGGATGTAATGTTTCTCGCTGCGCGCGTAGAGCCGAGCTCCACTGTCCAACCCTCTCCTGGAGTTAGGAACAGCGCCTTATGAAACGCTAAAGCCAGGCTATCCTCGAGATTGCAGGAGCCGTGCTCTATCAGTATTATATGAAGTCCAAGAAGAAGCCGAAGAACAAATTGAATGCTAGAAGTACTGGAACCAGCACAGTGAAAAAAAGTGAAGAGGATCAATAAAGTGTTTAGAGTAAAGTGTCATGTCGTAGAATATTTCTAAAAACTTCTCCATAACATTCAGTAAATCTGTGAGAATGTTTAGCGCTTTTATGAGGTTGCTGCCTCACAGCCATACAGGGATGATACTCATGGAATGGGCAATACCGCCGAGACGTACGTATGACCGTAGCAACCTAAAAAGCTCTAAACATTGTCACAGACTATATCAGATGTTTGATACGAGGTTTTAAGAACAATCGATTAGATGGGTTTCTACAATTTACTACCATTGAGTGAAAAAATGGTGACACCACAATTAAATGATCTATCACCATGGACAACGCCTTCGCTTCCTTGCTGTAAAGTATGCTTCAGCGTGGTGTGTGTGTGTGGCACTAATGAAGCGGGCGATAACGCCGAAGAACGCGCATGGCTCTGCCGTGCCAATATCAAAGAGGCACTACACATTCTCATGGGCTATACTGAATTTGTGACGAGGTTTTGAAAACAGTTGATGAGATGGATTCCTTTTGATATGCGTTATCAAAAAGAAGATGTCGTTTAACTTTGCGAAGCCATCACATTTACTGAACAATTATTCGTCGTCTACTACATCGGCATAGACAAACTTCTTACGATTTAGTTAAGTATTTGGTACTTTACCATTACTGAAAAGGGTTTAAGGAGGCGTACTTCTTGGTGGACATGAATTTTCACTAGACTCGTTTGGAACAAAATTTTATTTCCAGTTTTCTTGTTTAAGCCAAACACGTGGTGTTACATTAATCTTTATTCAACAGCTAACGTTTCGGCAGTTGGCCTTCGTCAAAGCCACTTTTATATGTAATCCTCTGAATGATTCAAGGGGAGATTACCAGAAGGAGATCACATAGGCTCGTAATACCTTATAATACAAAATTTTAATTTTGTTATTGCAGTGCTATGAGAGGGTCTTTCTAGAAAACAAGTTCATTTATGATTCTCGCCGAGATTTTAGATTTCGCATGACTATCAAAAGTCGAGTATTAAATTTTTGCCTTGCAAAAAGGCCTTTGTAGAAACTTTCCGATGGCGGAAAAGTACCAAATTATTCATAGATATATGGATTGGTGAGTTTCATGGGTGAAGTTGGTCGCAGTATCGCTGGGCATGCCTGGAACCGTCGCTTCTCGTTTGCCTTTGATGATGCCCTTATTGGAGCGATGAAGCTTAATCCTGAGGGTTTCGTAGCGAATGCAGATACTTACTATTTTGTTGACGACTTCGCCGTTCAATAAGGTAGGTTCGATTGCAACAAGCTATTGAAGAGAGCTGCACCATAACAGTGCTACTCAAGTGGGAACCGCTCGAAAATAAAAGTTGTTCAAAATACAAATAGAGTCGAGTTCACTGTAGTGTTCGCCTGTACAGAATAGATCTTAAATTAAAAACCTCGTACTTGCTGAACAAGAAAATCAAGGAGATAAAAGTTATAATATGAACCTTGTGATGACTCAATCGACTAAGCGAATATTGAGTTCTAACTTTTTCTCCTAAGGCTTTATTTGTGTTAGTATCTTTCTTTGTTTCCGGATTTGTTCACGATTTTCGAAGTAATAGTTTGCGGTGAGACTATTTCTCACATGCAAGTGAAGTTTCTAGTCTTACAGCCCGCGTTTGGAGGTCTGGAAGTTAGCGAATACGTCACGACTTCCACTTCTCAGTTCACGAGACGATTAACACCAATGGTTTTCATGAACTTAGAGCCACGTCGAGTCTGATCTTTTTCTCGCCTTGTTTTGACACTTGAGCTTCTTTTGTCCATTTTTTACGCTCATTATGTTTTGTGTTCTTTTCAAGATGTATTATGTTATTACTCTTATTGTAGTGCACTGCCATATCATTAATATATTAATTTCATACATTGTTGTCATATTATTCCGGTTTTTTGTGCCACATGGTACAAAAGTTTTTGTATTAAGACGACGTGTGTTCTAAATAAAACACGCGTATCTCCTTCCTCAGTGCTTCACTGAAGGATGAATGTCGCTTAATAAAGAGATAATTTAGAGATAATTTTAGTAAAAAGAACTCATACATGCCTGGAAAATTCTCGTTTTTTTATGTCAAACACATTTTTGTGAAAGGAATTTATCTCTAACTCTTACCACATATGTTATTATAATTATATTTCTGCTTATGTTTGACAACAGAAGCAATTTAATAGTAGACTCTGACCTCAGAGAGAACTTAGCAGCACAATACACTAACGACGAAGAAATTACGCTTTATCTTCGGAGTAGCTGATCCTCTGTTTAAAATTAGCAGTGTATTTCATGATACTTATCCAGTAAAAAAGTAGGCTTTGATAGTACTTTATGTTATTTAAAGACGGAATATCGCCTCGCGACTGAAGAGACTGTCAAGGTCGAAACACGGGTATCGGGCTGCACAAGAGCTCATTAACAGACCACATGACAAGTTGGCTTAAATAATAATTATGTGGTATAGGATATTTCAAGAATGTACCACCACATGTTAACACTAATTGATTATTTGAATTGCTCGTGTAGAAGCCAAATCTTCATGTGCAGATGAAAGTGGAAAACCTTGTAAGTCAATAATGGTCACGGAAAAAGTCCTTCTTTATCACCTCTATTGCATCAACAGTGATTTAGTAGTCTTTTCTTCTTAAGCAAGCAACTGAAGACGATACACTTGGATAGCTTATTGGTTTTTTGGAATGGTGGACATTTTCTTGGAGGTGGACGGTTCGGACGGTATTAGATCAGTTGCTGGGGGTGTGTTCCAGTAGTAATCTGCTTTGTACAGTAAAACTCTAATTTTGAGAAACTCCATAGTCACTGAAAAAGGACTAGTACTGAAAGGATTTCTTCAAAGGAATTCTGAACAAAAAAGTCCATGCGTTCTAAAAAATTGTATTTTTCAACAGAAAATCCACAACTTTAAGAGAATAAATATTTCCAGTGCTTATTGCACATTTTTGTCTTATCCTTCTATTTGAGAAACTCCCGCGACCACCTTTCTGTTGATCTCGTCACAGAAAGAGTGTTATAGCATTTATTTGTTTGATGAGCACGAGCGAGGTTGTTATTGATAGAATTTACTGAATATATTTCAATACAGAGTGCCATTCAATACAGTAATTTCACGGCTAGCCGGTATCGCCTTCTTCAGAACTTGGACTGATGAAGCTGTTTCGCAATCCAGTCGGTCAAATACTTTCGTGATCTAGCAAAAATAAACGATATAAACAACTTTTCAGTTCGCACGATAAACAACTTCTTTCTGAAACACTCATCGTTAAGTTCTTTTTCAATTTTTCAGTTATCCATTGGAGACAAGCTGCATAGAGTCTTGCATATGGTAGGATTGTGTCTGGCTCATGTCAGAAAAATTTAGCTTGAAAAATCGTACAATGTCACGCTGATTAAGGAACACTTTTGTCTACCATTCATCTTCGGCTTGTCGCATTCATGCAAAAAGATTCGGAACTTTTTCACCGAGTTATTTTCAATTCCTCTACGATAATGCTGACTTTTCCATCGAAATCTCATTCGTCATGCTTTTGCCCTCTTTGCCCATCGTAAAACATTTTTGTTTGGCTATAAGTTTTCCAGATCGATGCTCTTTTTACGGACACGGAGTAGTCTACCCATTTCGCCAAATTTTGCCCTCGCATGTCCTTCAAGAAATTGGCTATACCGTTCCATATTGAATTAATCGCCCTCTATACCGTTACGGCAAATTATGCTGTTTTTCGTCTCTCAAAGACGGTCATATAGTTAGTTGGTCGAACCAGTTGTTGGCAGGTTGTGTTGGAAGTTGGTGCTATTGAGTTTCTTCTTTAACATTAATTCACAGTGCTTTGTTCCGAATGAAAAACAAAATTAGTAATCAAAGTATTCGCCAGCGATCTCCTAGGCAAAAGATCAACAAGCAACAAGCAACCGAGATTCTCGGCTAACATTTGTTATGTCATTAAGGAATTCCTTCCGACTATCTCAAGGATGGCCTGACCATCAACAAGTTCCTGTGGGCCGCTCAGTGCGACTGATCTTCCAGGCTGCTGTCTCCAGTTCTGAACTTAGCGAACCATTTCATAGCCGCATTTTCTGCAACCGTATCGTCGCCGTAAGCTCTATAAATCATGCGCTCCGCTTCACTAGCATTTTCCCATGCGCGTCATTCGTGCGTGAGTAACAAGCGAATTTATTCCCAAGACTGTTCCACCTTAAAGCAACTATAGGAAAGTTATATACCAAAATGTTCGCAAGAAAATGTTCAAGTGAGCGACACCAAATTTATAAGATTTACTGCAAAAATCATGTTAAAAACAAGCAAAACGACACGGTTTTTTCACACAGCCTAATAATCAATTTTCACGTCAGCAACACTTCGTCTTTCTACAGTAACACAAGTAATTCAGCAATCAATTACACAAATAGTGCGCACTTCTAAAACCAATCATTCGCACGTATTCCTCTCTTTCTATACAATAACTCTGAGTCATTATAGCGTTTAAAATTTAGGAAACAGCGGACAGTTTGAGAAAAATGTGACGCTGGTTCATCAACAACAATACCTTTGCTACAATCTCCTGTGATTTGCTCAGTTAACACAGCAAATGGACTCATGTCGGATAACCTTATAAATATGCACTAAGTGTTGAACATGCGTGATTTTTCAAAGGATATAACTTTTGTATCGAAGAATAAAACTGTTTAACATGTACATGCGTTTTTTTTTGCTACAATCACTCTAATGAAACATTATTCGCCTTTTAGCCAATCCTCTGCGGGTGCTATAGTCCCCACACTAAGAGTAGGCGACAACGAGCGATTTACACTACACTGGTGTCAAGTGAAAGTCGCTAGAATAGCAGTTTTCACACTTGACTGCTCTTGACTGGTATTTTGAAATATATTATAAAGTTCTTTTCGAGGGGTTTTCTCAAAACCGTGCTCAAATTTCAATATATCTCATAATTGTTATCTGAGACAACTTGTCATGTGGTCTGTTAAATGGGCTCAAATGACAATTATGTGATATATCAAAATTTGAGTGTTGTCTTGAGAAAACACTCGAAAAAAACGGTGTCCTATATCACGCAACTAGGAAAGGAACCGTTTTCGCTGAAATGTAGAAGTTCACGTATTTAGGCAAGCTATCTTAACATATTTTTGTCGAGAACGACCACTGGCGACTGATTTTAGGCAGAATGTCAAGTATAGGAGAGGCAGATTACCGACATCACCACATTTGAGCATGTTCGAGGTAATTCTGCTTGACTTCACTGAGAGTGTAAAACAGACTGCGTTACTTTTTGAGCGGGTCATTGCCAGATGGACAAAGCACCTACCAAGATCACTCCACAACGATCAACACAGGCGCATCTGAAGTTTGAAGGCAGAAAAAAAAACCCAAGCCACCAATCGCTAATTTTATGAAGTAGGATGAGCTCTTTATGAAACAGAACGTCGTTTGCTTCGTAGAAAAATCGATTTTTTACGATATGAATAAAACCGCTAAGCGCTAAGCTAGTCAAGGAAGCCCCACAGCTATTATCAACTGTTAAGTCAAATTATTAGTTGACTCTTCGCGAAATACCGTTATAAACATTATCGACGAAAACACGACAACCTTAACCAACATCTTCACGTTAGTGCTGTCTAAGAGTTTGGAAATTAACAGGAGGCGATTGTCTTCAGAAACACTAAAACTATTACGTCAGTGTGGAATCGCACGCGTCGTATGCCACTGGCAAGTAACGACCGAACTTGCAAAGCGCTGCAGGAGAGCGATAGAGAAAGGTCTTAAGAAAAAAAAGAGCAACAATTCAGTCTAACTATAAAAGCTGACAAAAGTAATCCCAAAACCCATCGAAGCCTCATTACTAATAAAGCCAAGATGACTGCACTCCAACGTCGAGCAGCTACAGATCCCAGAGAAGCAATAGAGCGTATCACTTACGAGTACTACGCGAATCTCTTCTGACACTTCTTTGCCCGTCGTGCAGAATGAAAGAGGATGGATTTGTCTTTTCCTTGTTTTTTGATTCAAAAATTTAACATGTTATTTCGTTGGTGAAAAAGAGAACAACATCTGGCCCACAATAGGATGCGAACACGTGAGACACCTCTAGCGAGTTTTCATCAACATGCTGGCTCGGTGTCTTCACACGCTACCTGTCAGCATGCAAGATTTCTGTTGAATGGAGGATCAGCAAAAATTAAATTATTGTTATTATTGTTAAATTAAAAAATTATTGTTATTATTGTTATTGTTAAATTATTGTAAAAAAAAATTATTGTTTAAAAGGATTAGACCATCACGGCACCGGTGACGATCGCCCTCTGTGACTGCTTTCAATGATTCGTAAACTCTTCATTCGTCATCCTTAAAGGCACTGACAGAACACAAACAGGGTTCCAAAAATGATTCAGTTCTATAGACCATATCCACGAAATAACAGGACTCCTAAAGTCTGGTGAGAGGGTAAGGTATCGTTTGTCTCACCTTCTTCGACTTTGGAAAGCTATTTAACTCAACTGAAACAAAAACACTCACAGAAGCTCTGAATAGAGGGTGCCCTATTTAGTCGTAGGAACTCTTGTTGAGCTCGACAAAGATATCTTGAACAAAATCTGATCATTTCATGACGGCATTACTATCGACATGAAAATGGTGGTTCAAAAAAGCGATACCATTTCGCCTTAATAAAAAAAAATAATCAGCTGAATAAAATTTCATTTTCAAACTAACTACCTTGAAACTTTTTGAAGTAATATGGTCTGTTATTCAGTTCACTTAGTAAAGGAATAGTTTTGTACTGACACCAATGAATTCTCTAAATTTTATGAAAACATTAGGCTGATACGAAGATCTTACTGTCTAACTAAAAGCATTGATATGTTGGAGTAATATTTTTCTATTTAAAGGATTCTGTATAGAAAATGCTAAAGTGACAAATTTGCAAAGGAAACCTTGGTATCCGTATATTCAATGTGAATTGCACAATCTGCTGAGAAATTCACAGTACTCGACAGAAGGCGATTGCAGAATTACGGTCCATCCATCATAAAACACGTTTCGACTTCGAAAAAAAATGTGAATACACGAATAAAACTCGTCACACTCACTTGAGAACCCCAATATCACAGTAGTATACTACGATTTATTATTTATTATCATAATTATTATCATGATCACTGCTATTATTATCATTATCGTTATTATCGTCATTAATACTCTATTATCTCCACGAGAGCGCATGTGGCACAGTGGTTAGAGGTGCTCTGCGTCGCACACGAGGTCAGTGGTTCAATCTTGCGCTCATGGCTCACCAAGCCATCCATCCCTCTGGGGTCGGTAAAATGGTACCAGACAGGTCTCAAACTTGTCTGGGAGGATAAGCAGCACTGACTCGGTTCAGCAGGAGGCCACCGCGAGTCATTGTCTAGGCCAGATGTCCATTCAATCACCTCAAACGAGCTTTTTATCTTCACGAGTCACATAATTGAGTTCGTTATGGTAAATAACTCAAAAATTCTGGAACGTTTTATCAAATTTCGAACCTAGACAGTAGACAAAGTGATTCTGTCTTTTTGAAACCGAATGTTTGTTGGATGAAACAACGCACTGCCATGTTACGTAAGAAGTAGAAGATGTTGGCTCTGCATATCAGTTTTAGTTTCCAAACTCAATATTGACCAACTACAACAGAATCTTCAAAGAAGCAAGATAACGATAAGCACCAGTGCAGCGCTCGCAAATAAATTCGTAGGTTTCTCATGTGATCATTGCTGACAATATTGTGTTCAAGGCTAATAGACATACGGATAAATCTCGTGTACACTGCATTTCAAGGTAAAAAAAAAACTGCTTGACTTTTTACTCCGTTCTTTTATCCCTTCTTATTTTTTCTTTGAGCATGTGAAGTGCTTAGCAATGTTTCCATTTCCAGTAGCGAAAATCAGAAATAACGTAGGAGAACAAGAAAGCTAAATATCGATAATCGAACAAATGACAAAGAGTTGTGTGCGAAATTCGTGTTTCACTACTAGTCACACAGAAACAATGGACGTCAATTTGGCACGTGTGATAACGAATGGAAGCAAACTATCGCATGCTCAGGATGTTTTCAGTTTTACATACCAATACGGTATAATTTCTCTGGTATACGAGAAATGAAGAGCTCATATAGCTTCCTGCATGACCGCAAAGAGCGCACTATCCTTGTTTGCAAAGTTTTGCCAATACGTTTAAAACTTGTTTCTTCTGTTTATTTGGTCCGTCTTCACATCGTTTTTATTTTACTGTGCGAATCCCAGCGCTTCCAGCAATCAATTCGCTTCTTCATTTCTCTTCTCGAATTTAGTAGAATATTGATTGAGCGTGTCTCTTTGCAATCTTGAGGATAGCCTGGCTATGGCGTTTCATAGGGGGCTCGTTGTTGACTGCGGAGAGTTGAACCCACGTATGCTGCATCGACACCATAAGCACTCGTCTACGGCGCCCCTATCACTTCAATAACCTCAAACATTGATAAATACCAACCACAAATTCAAAATAAAAAGATCAATTACAACGCAGGTAGTTCGGTAACTAAAAACTCATGCGTAGGCAATATTTTATTTCTTAGTATTAAACGAGCACGAGGCTTTTTCGAGTGGCATGGATTGTCTTCACGGGCCTCAGCAAGTCAGTTTCTGTCCTTGGTAAATGGATGATGTATAGTGAGGTTCTTCATCGAACCCCACCCCAGTAGATTCGTCTCGATTGATGCTGTGACGAACAACCACAGCGTTGAAACGAACGTCCCTAAACACTCGACCAGAATGATCTCGGATTTGTAGAAGGCAAAGCGCTGAAAGGTTAGCCATCAGAAAATATTATGAAGGTGTTGAAAGAGGTTAACTCAGTCGTTCTCAAGTTTTTTGTCACGTCAGCGGTATAAGTACGTTTCGTCGATTTCGCTCACCTTCTCAATACCACACACCCAACCAGAAACCCTACATAGTGCAGGAATGGGACAGCTTAGAAAGATGAACCTGGTGAAATGAAATTTTGTTTGGGTAATTTTCACAGTCGTTGGCACATGATTGTCATTGACGATATAGTCATTGTTTTTTATTTCGCCTGCTTTTTCTTAAAAGGAAACCTCGTGTTTCGAGCTTTTATAAATGAGATGCAGTTGAGATTTCATTGATCAGGTCTCTGGTGGAGCGCGTGATACTGACGAGGCGAGCGAAATTGCGGAAAGTACAAATAACATCGACGTAACAAAATCTCGAAAACGGCTGAATCAGCCTTTCTGAATGCATGGGAATTTGAAACACAGGATTTCCAAAAAACAGTCGAGATAAAGGATGTTATTATGATATTCTTGTGCAGATTGAACAATCAAAAAGCAATTAAATACAGGTTGACGCAAGTATTCTAATAGCGGTTAACGTTTCGTGTTCTAAAAGATCGCCACTTTTCGTGGTTGTATGGAGTTGAATCTAATGTATTAGAACAACTTTATAAAGGTCAATTACTGAAAGCAGTTATCTAATTGATCATTACCTACTCCACCAATGGAGCGCAATGTGAACGTATTATAACTGAACTCTCACAACTGAAATTGAATCACATCAAGTTTCTTATTGTTTGCTTGTGCACATATGAATTTCAGTAGGGTGCATTCTACTGGGAAATGTATAATTCTATCGTAGGCGGGCACGCAAAGAACATGGGACAGTAGCATTACTGGTTTTTGTTCAAAACTGCAAAGTCAAAAATCTTGTACACATGAAACCACGCAGATACACATGTCTCATATGCGCATGAAACTCATATGCCTATGAAACTGTAGTGCTACTGGGTCATACACCGGTGTTTCGGAGGTTCGTCCTCCTCATCAGTGGCCCCCGCCCCACATTCAGCCCTGCATTGAAGCAAGGAGGGTGGCGTATGTGGTGATGGCACAGTGTACTATGACACTGTACCATCACCACCTCTCAGTCGATAGATTTTTGCTGTTAGATCAAAACTATATCAAAAGATCGACTGTTTTTGAAACCCCCAAAAAACATTCAATATAATTCCAAAAAAAGAATGATTTAAGCTCAAAAAAAAGGGGGTTGGTAAGCCCAGGGTCATACACCGGTGTTTCGGAGGTTCGTCCTCCTCATCAGTGACCCCCGCCCCACATTCAGCCCTGCATTGAAGCAAGGAGGGTGGCGTATGTGGTGATGGCACAGTGTACTATGACACTGTACCATCACCACCTCTCAGTCGATAGATTTTTGCTGTTAGATCAAAACTATATCAAAAGATCGACTGTTTTTGAAACCCCCAAAAAACATTCAATATAATTCCAAAAAAAGAATGATTTAAGCTCAAAAAAAGGGGGTTGGTAAGCCCAGGGTCATACACCGGTGTTTCGGAGGTTCGTCCTCCTCTTCAGTGACCCCCGCCCCACATTCAGCCCTGCATTGAAGCAAGGAGGGTGGCGTATGTGGTGATGGCACAGTGTACTATGACACTGTACCATCACCACCTCTCAGTCGATAGATTTTTGCTGTTAGATCAAAACTATATCAAAAGATCGACTGTTTTTGAAACCCCCAAAAAACATTCAATATAATTCCAAAAAAAGAATGATTTAAGCTCAAAAAAAAGGGGTTGGTAAGCCCAGGGTCATACACCGGTGTTTCGGAGGTTCGTCCTCCTCATCAGTGACCCCCGCCCCACATTCAGCCCTGCATTGAAGCAAGGAGGGTGGCGTATGTGGTGATGGCACAGTGTACTATGACACTGTACCATCACCACCTCTCAGTCGATAGATTTTTGCTGTTAGATCAAAACTATATCAAAAGATCGACTGTTTTTGAAACCCCCAAAAAACATTCAATATAATTCCAAAAAAAGAATGATTTAAGCTCAAAAAAAAGGGGGTTGGTAAGCCCAGGGTCATACACCGGTGTTTCGGAGGTTCGTCCTCCTCATCAGTGACCCCCGCCCCACATTCAGCCCTGCATTGAAGCAAGGAGGGTGGCGTATGTGGTGATGGCACAGTGTACTATGACACTGTACCATCACCACCTCTCAGTCGATAGATTTTTGCTGTTAGATCAAAACTATATCAAAAGATCGACTGTTTTTGAAACCCCCAAAAAACATTCAATAAATTCCAAAAAAAAGAATGATTTAAGCTCAAAAAAGGGGGTTGGTAAGCCCAGGGTCATACACCGGTGTTTCGGAGGTTCGTCCTCCTCATCAGTGACCCCCGCCCCACATTCAGCACTGACTTCGTACGTCGGCTGGCCACTGCAAGTCATTGTATAAGCCATTTTCAAAAATCGATTGGCGTCGAAAGCTTCATTTTGTGTAATTCTTTACGTTGTTTTTTGAACAATGACTCACAAAGCTGAAAATCGTCCTTCAATCCGCAGTGTTTAGCAGCTGCCTATGGTAGCGGCAAAAGAAGAAATTTTCAAGGCATCCAAATTCACATTCACACTGGAAATGCACATCTTATTATTTTACTTTTATACATGGCCAGTCATCACACATCATTGCACAGCTTCCATAAATCTTCTGTACTGATAAGATGGCGTTTATATGCCGTCCCCTGGCATTTTCTGATTCCTCGTGTCGAACTCTGTATAAAAATGCACTCACCTTGCCTGAAACGCCTGAAAGAGCCTAAGAAATTCATGTTGAATATCACATGGTTTTACCCTATCATAGTATAGCGCCTTCACATTCTAAGCGTCATAACTTAGTCTATTCGAAGAGGAACCAGAATCCAATGGCATTTTCTGATTCTCGCATCGAACTCTATCTAAAAATGCTCTCATCTTGCCTGAAACGCCTGAAAGCGCCTAGGAAATCTATGTTAAATATTGCATGGTTTCTTAGTCTATTATAGTATGGCACCTTTACATTCGAAACGTTATAAATCAATCTGTTCTAAGAGGATTCAGAACTCAGTGGCATTTTCTGATTCCTCGCACCAGTAATTCTTGCATTTGATTCGTTTCTACTCATTCTTTCTACTCTTCGGCAAAAGTCCTCGCATGCCCGCACGCGCTTCGGCTGCTGCTTGCAGACTATGTCTTCTTGTAGATTCCGTAGATCCTCGATTGAAATAGATCTCCTTGGCAGGTAAATGTTTACCCCTTGCAGACAGAAAACAATGTTGGATGAGGGAGCAAACCAGCATATTACACCTTGATTGACAGCAGGCTGAGCACGCCGCTATTCGTTCTTCCCCAATAGATAATCTGTTGTACTTTATTACACACTGCGCAATCAAGAGATTTAGATTTTTTCTTTATTGGCGTAACAATTTGGGCCCCTTCCTTACGCTTTATATGGTTGACATCTACATAGAGGTGATGCGAAAAATGCTTCTATTAGTGATGATACTTTATGTAGAATAACGCGACGCATTCGACTTGATTAAGAAACGTAGCGGTCATTGAGGAGATGCTTTGCCCATACAATGTCTTAAGGTGGCTTAAAGACGCATCAATTCTGTGCTTGTTCCCACCCGAGAACGTCTGTTACTGCTATTCCTATCTAAAAGGAATGAAAGGCTAAGATAATTCAAATCACTCAACCAAAGTTGCAAACTATCTGGAGCATACTATTGTATCGCACCTCATCCCACCTCTTTTAAAGCGCTTGTAAAATGGTAACCAACTCGAATTCCACGGACTGCGAGAAGTTGCGAAATAATCTTTGCTGCATAAAACAACTGAGTTTTCCATGAGAATAGAATATCTATTTTTAGAAGGTATTCCGTATAATCAGAGACCATCATATCATGTGCTACATGCAGAAATTTTTCTTCTACACGCAAAACCTATTTCAGTGTTTTGATGGTTGATTACGAAGCAATTTTTGTTCTACTCAAACTGACATATTTCAACTCAAGATGACAGTTGGCCAAAAATTAACCATTCCGAAATTTTAGACACATCGACAAAAATCTAATAGAATTCTTTTTTATTTGACCACTTATAGAGGAGGTGTGATGTTATAAACATACCCACTGATGCAGAGTGATGGGCAAAACTTGGAGCACGTGCTCCAATCCATGGCGCTAGTGATGCCCGTTTTGTCCACCACTCATTCTACACCATGGCGCATCTATCTGTCAGCAACAAGCCAGAAATCAATTGTTCACTAAAGCGGCAAAAACGGATTCTAGTGATATTAGTGATATTAGTGAGCAAGCGAGACAGATTTGAGGCTATGATTTATGAAAACAGTTGCGACCATTTAGTTAACATATACTACTTTCACACAATCCCAGTTTACATATTTCACTTATCTAGGATCTAAGAGATAATTCGACTGCGTTCTACAATATTAAAGATGACGACGATAAATGTGAAACGAAATGCATGAACATCACATTCATTGTGTGATACCAAGGCGAGTATCCACTGCCTTTGATTCTAAATGTTACGGGAAGTTTCACAGCGGGCTTACTTCAACTTGGTTATCATTGAACAAATTAATGATATCTGCATTAAAGACTTTAAGGTGGTGATAACTAGATTTGTTTAGTACAAGGTGATGGTTTAGTATTTTCGCCTTCTTTGAAGTACTGAAAGGTCTAGATGGCCTGCAGTCCTCTAACGGAACACCTTCACAAACTAAGCAAAAAAGGAAATTCAGTGCACAGAATTTATTTCCATAGTCAACGGGTCCCAAAATGCATTCACCATTCTCATCTTTGTGAGCCTTCCAGCTATCTAAAAGGTCGTCTGCATAAAGTTTGACATGAGCAGGCAACATGCCTCAGATGAAAAAGTCGGGCCAAGGCATCTCGCCAGAGAGCGTACGATCACAACGTGTTTCCCCTTCCAACCCGTTTTTGAAAATGACCTAGAAATGGCTCAAAAGACTTAAGCACACATGGCCTGGATTTTTGTGCGAGGATAATGATTTTAGCTTCTGAATCATGTTCCTCATATTTCTGTGTTTCATGTTGAGCTGTAGTGTACTTGGTTCAACTTCAATTTCACTGAGTAGAATTTTTAATACAGATGCAGAGTGGTCTATCAGTTTTGTCATTGTATCAATTAAATTAGGCCGCATATTATGGGCATGTGCTCACACTTTAGTTGTATTCAAAGAGTTGTTTCACAATGCTCAAGACACTCACACGGTTCAAGGGACTCACCTTCACTGAGCGTGGGTATGAAATCTTGCAAACTCCCTCTTTTCCAACTATAACTTGCATAAGGATGGTATTTTTCCCCTAAAGCACTGGCTAACGTTGCTGAGATTCCGCCTTTTCTTAAGAGTCTAAACATACCGCAACATATTACATATATTCAGTCAATTAGTATTTCGTGTACGCAGTGAATCTAATACAAAATTAATGCGAATGTTTAGCTATTATTTGAAAACGCACCTTTGGGCTACTTATATTGGAAAAGTTACCGGTACGTTGGCACACCGCTGCGAGAAATATATTTTACTGAACTACAAAATTAATCCAGATAAGGCGCCATAATATTAGTATTTGTTATGCCCACACACTCTCCGTTTCTATTCAATCGTAAACTCTAGAAGTTTATTCAAAAGGCCACAAAGGATTTCTGAGTAACGTTTTTGATTCTTGCTTCCGAGCTTTTCCAGTTTCACGGTACTACCACTCTAAATCCCCATTGCTGTGCTTTTCTCTTCTCTGGGACCTAAAAAAGTACATTTTCGAAATGCTCTCTAAATGTTACCTGATGAGGATTTAAGCAAAAATATAAATGGAAAGTTTAAAAGTCAGAAAAGAGCTCCTACATTCTTCCAGAGAGGCACGAGAGATGAACTTGAGTGTTTTTGAATAAAGTTTGAGGGTCCAGGAACGTTTTGAAAGAAGAGTGTCTCAACATAATAAATGATATAGCATCTTCTCTCAGTTTGATTTTCTCTCTGAATGAGGTCTATCTCTATAATGTGTGCCAACACCAGGTGACCTCTTTTTATAATGGCGGTTGGTTCTATATGATAGCCGGCCAATTAAGCTGATTAGCTACTGAAATTTCGCTACAGATACACTGTATCAACATAATATTTCCTCAGTTGGCTTAGCCTGAAAAACAAGGTGTTAGCAACAATTCCTATTCGGCTAACGTTTCGATGGATTTAGTCTTCTTCAAAGTCGATTGATCCACACCCATGTTCCACAGTCGTTCGCCCTCGTTGTGGTTCCTGCCTTCGTTGTCAATTAAGTCATTTTTTCGAGAAAAGAACCGGTGGAATAAAGAACCTCACTAGGCATATTCCTTATATGCAGGATGAAACGTATGCTAGCTAGCTAATCACACGCTGAAAGTGATAACAGAGCTGTTTTCTTCTGGCGAACTACCGTGCAGAAGGAGAAACTACGTAAGAGTGAGAATCTTTATTCGGGAAAAAATCTTTTCTCAAAGAAGATCCGATCCAAATGAGAACGAAAGCGAATTTAATCAAAGACGAGTACTATGGATCATCGCATCTCATCAATAGGCTCTGAAGAAGAAGAGACGCGTTGAATCGTTAGCCGAATAAAATTTTTTTGTTGACTCCTCGTCCTACAAGCTTTACTAGCAAAGAAAATATGATTGATTGGTTATGCCGGATTGAAGAAAAGTCGGTTTACGATATAATAATATAGTATGCAGATGAAGTATGGTCAAGTACTTCTATGCCTTGCAAAAGGCAATGGCGCCGGAACGTTCGCTAGCCAATGTTTTCGATGAGGCTAACAATCTTACGCAAGCTTTATATGACGAAAGACACTCGTTAAAATATTTCAATTTTTAATGCCGAGATTACTGAGCCAGCCTTTGATATAGATGCACTTGATGGCTTTTTTAGTGCATTCTTGTTTTTAATCTCTGCAGTCTTACACTTATTGGGGGTCAACCGCGCATGTTATGCATGACTTAAAAAGTTGGCTTAGATCAAGCAATGAGCTTGAGACATGTTACGAGATTACGCGTGACCGTGAGGTACTCCTTCTTCCAGTTCATTTTTGGTACTTCGAAATTGATCCGAGCTGAAGTAGAAGTTTTGCGCACAGATGTTTTAGATTTCTGTGCGAGGATGTTAACATGTGCTTTGAAATCTTCTCCGTTACGTCTCCTTGTTCGGTGTGCGCCTGCAAAGTACTTAGTGTCATTTCAGGTTCACCCACTGGTTCTTTTCTGTCATCCAGAACAAATGAAATATGAGAACTTTAGACTGGACAAGATCTTTTTGTAACAGCGCTAGATATCATTCGGAAGCCTAAATTTCGCGGACACGCTCGTTTCATGGAAGGCCTTTTTATTGCGCTGTGGCACCCAAAATAGATTGTGTTTCACACGCGCTCTGCCCCTTCTTCTTTTTATTGTCATTAAACTCATCAAAACTTTTTCCTAAACTGTTAATAATTGTTCGAATACCTAGATCTCGGAAAATTCAAAAAGGGGTTGGTTCTCAAGAAGCTTTTTCACAACGTTGTAGCAGAAAGAAAAGCTATGAGTCTTATATACGCGTGTTTCTCGCAGGATAGAATCTTTTCTTTTTTATGTGAGCATTCGATAGCCTAAGTTTCGGCAATTTCAACGCTGTGCTTCTTTTCTGAAAAGACGCCTACAGCATAGCAGAAGAAATAAAACTGAGTTTCACATGCACCGTGCACTTACTTGTCGAGTGGGTGTGTGCTTTCTGGGTATCGATAACGCGCGACTGAGAAGTTAGTGCAATTCTTGTTATTAAAATGTGGATTTCTTTCCGCTTTGAAAGAGCGCCAGATAAAGCGCAAAAGTCTGGTACTTTTTGAGCGTGATAAAAATAAAGGACACTGCGAATGTGAAATATAATTTTGTTGCGATAGCTGCAGCGCTATAAAAGGTCTTTTCAAAAAATTACAGATCTCCCGAAACTTAAGCTCAATAATTTTGAGCAACACTTTTATGAAAAGTTCTTGTCCAGAAAAAACGGTCGTTTCTTCAGTTGCTTTCGAATAGCAGAAAGAACCCACCTACTATATGTTCTTTTATATGGATGCAAAATGGTCTATTAGTTTCGTCAATATATCCCTTAGCATATGTTTCATAAGATATTGGGTAAAGCGTAGACAAAGTCATAGCATTGTCTCTGTCAACAGAGCAATTTGCATTTTAAAGCGTCAAATATAGACGGCCACACAAGCCATTATTAACTGTTCGAGATTGGCGAGTGCTTTGTGATGTTCATGTGTGAAGATGAACACATCGTGGTCAGTCACTTAGTTTGTAAGACTATTGACTGAGTTTGATGGCTCTTTGGAACTAAAAATCAAGTGGTGTGCGTGCTATCGCACAATCTCATTAAAATAGTGGAGGGAGACATCATTGTATTCATTGAGAATAACAGCGGCACAATGTTTTAATCTGGGTTTAACAGCGACCTCTGTGCTTTACTATGAATCGCTGAAATTTGCATTGCAATGATCTGATTACAGGTGAATGCCATACTGTGCATCTCATATAGTCGTATACTCAATCGTTTCTTCACTTTCTCACCAATAATTTTGCCTTAAAAAGATGCCCTAAAACGTGGCGCTTTTTTTGTAGGACTTTGTGAAGCACTTTGAGTTATGTTCGTTTTGTTGGGTTAGTCAAACAGCCAAATGTTCTCAGAGCTGATACATTGATTTCAAATTCTTCCTTCCTTGCTTCTTTCTGAGACTGAGGTCATTAATCATAGCGTATTCATCCGTGTACTTTATATCCCTGTTCGTTTTTTTCACACCCACAGTTCTTCGGACTAACCTCGTAAGTTCGGTTGCTGCTTGAGAAATTTTATTCTTCTAGACATCTAGATATCACTAGCGTATTGTTGCACTCACTTAAGAATTCCCCACTATTTTCTACGTATTGCTAACAAATACTGACTTGTTATAATTTTCAACGGTTACACTCTTTCATTTGATCGATCGTTAAGTCGTTGAAAGTAAACATGGTACTTGCAATTTTGAGTTTGCTGAGGTGAAAATTACCATACGTCGCCTAAGTTCTTAAATTTCTCTATGACGTAGCTATCACTGATTCTATGAAATTCAATCACGACTGGCTATTATCGACATGCGAATGAAATCGATCTATTATATCATACGTCGCTTGGTAGTAACTAGAAGAAAGGACTTTAACCGCTATCACGTTCTATAAGAATTCTTGCCAAAAACCAGTAAACATCCTCCTACAACGGCAAGGAACGGCATTTCCATAAAGTGATTGTTATCAAACGCCACACTGCGTCTAACACGAACCCCGTTCTGGGTTCAACCTTCTTTCAAAATTTCTATGGAAAAAGGCTATGCATCTAATGACACACTCGAATTGAGAAAGGAATTCATCTGCGATACATAAAGACGGACCACCTAGATGTCTAATTACCGCTTAAAAGCGCTATTGAAACGTCGAATAGATGTGCGCTTGACACAGAATCCTTCTATGACTATATGTGAAGCCGGCGTGGTTCAATGCCAGAAGTTTACAAATATTACAATGACAATTTCAAGAAAAAATTGTAGATCAGTAATAATTCTAAATATGTGCATGAATATTGTAAGCAGATGGCTGAATACATCGACCTATTATGAGTTTCGCTGTATTTGTTCAAGAGAGCGCAGATGTCTGGGACATTCTTTCTCTCCAGAAAAACATTTCTACAGGTTTCGAAGCAGTATTAAAAGCGTTTAGAAAAAACTGAATATATAGTAGGACTTTAAAGTTGATAAATTTCCAGGTTTCTTCACTGAAGACTCATTTTTGCACCAATGGGTATAATTCTGCCAACGTCAATGACTGTAAATTCGTTATCGTCGACAAGTATAAGCCCGTCGACGAGCAAATTTCAACTACTTTGTATAATCTTACTAGGAGTAGGGCAGATGTGCATAATGGCTGGCTATGATACACAGGCAGGTGCACTTCTTTTATATAAACTAGATTTGTTGATTCACAATCACTGCAGCAGTTCTTGACAATGCAGTATTTCCATAAAGAAGAATTGATTATTAGCAAGGTGTTTCGTTGCAGTCGTTCGTAGCTGAGTCGGTTATCCATTCGGTGCACTTGAGGGAACCAACACGTATCGACGCATTTGCTGGCTACTACGGGTGAGTACGGGTTGACTCGTTCACAATCCTTTAACTAACCGAGAAGGGTATGGGATGGTAAGGCAAATAATCAGAGAGGGCCAGGCCGAGGCCTCTCTATGTTAGCAAGTATCTTGCAAGAATTTTCCCGATGCTCCATCACACCTAACATTCTTGTACCACAAAAGGAAGATAAACTTGAAGGATCTATGAGGCTAATTTCTAGTCAAAGCGATCAAGATAATGAACGTTTTCTAGACGAGAGAGGCGAAAGAGTGGATGCTTAGAATTTTAATTGACTCTGCGAACTTTTGCTTATTCTTTCCGGGGCTCACCAAGCTCTCCATGCATAATCGAGGTCCCTACCCTAAAATGCTTTCAAGTGTGTTATACCCTATTCGGTAGGTTTCAAGTTTTGCTTTTATTTCAGTACTTTTGTTGTCATATTTCACACCGTACTCTGTCGTTGAATAGCAATTTTGGCAAGAATGAAGCACAGGATCTTGATTTCAGGCACGGCACTGGCTTAAATGAGTATATGTCGACTTACAATTACTAGATGAATCCTTTTAAGAAGTGACCAGCTTCGATATTTGAGTGGAAAGTTAAGTGAGCCTCTGAAAATCGTAATCGGCAGTTCGACCACACCTCAGGTCCCAATTTCGCTTGTATCCAACACTCTTGTGGCTAAAGAGTGACTTTTCTACGTTTTCTGACCTAAGGTAAACTCGTTCTCCAAGTTCTCCGATACTCGTTCCCGATACCATGTTTACAATTCGCTTTCAAATAGGTTCTAGATGCCATTAGGAATATCTAATTCATCACTACAAACGAAAAAATTGAAACCCTTTTCTATAAAAAAACCGAGTTTCCGAGAAAAAAAGTGCTAAAAAAAAGAGGACGACTGAGAGAGCAGCGAAATGGAAAGCAGAAAAATCAGTTGATGTGAAAGAATCGAGTGACGACTGCTTCAGTGATGTTGCTGCTGTTCGTAAATCTTATCTTTAAAAAGTTGAGAGGTTTCCTTTAACACATTCGTAGCACATACCTCCAAATAGGTCACGGTTTGCTACGTTTCGTATTATATGTACTCACCTTTAGCGCATTTGTCAATTAAATAGCCCTATAATTTACATTGGGGGCGCAGTGACTGAGTGGTTGTGATGCTCGTCACCCAGCTCCACCATCCAACTCTCTCCGGCAGCCAACAACAACGCCTTATGGAACGTCACAACCAGGCTATCCTCGAGATCGTAAGGAGAGTCACTCAACCAGTATTCTACGACGTTCAATATGAAGACGAACAACGGACTGAATAGTAGAAGAACTGGGATCCGCATTGTGAAAAAAGACGAAGACGGATCAAATAAAGTGATAAAGTGAAGTAATACAATTTACACCGCAATGCCTTTTTCTTCACGAAATAACACACCCAAACTTGCATTACGAGCAGCTGGAAAATGATCTTAACACGTTGCGGACCGCCTTAATATTTCTCCCGACACGCGATGCAGTCGAAAGATGACGGGCGTGTTCCAGTGACACTGTAGCAGTTTCCCTATTAAATTTGGCTTTTTGTCGCCACTTGAGGAGTTTCCCATCAGTAAGTGACAGAATATAATAGAAGACACCTCATCAAAGCTATGAGTATAAAACAGCGAGACGACTTTTTCTAAAACACCGCATTTTGAAAGAAGTGAAATCTTCAAATCCCTTGAATTCATCAATGCGCCCTCTTCTTTCTCTCCTCCAGGTCCATACTGAAAACTCACTTGAAAATTTTTTCAAAAGTGTACATTGTAGAAGACGTATTCTTGAGCGACAGTTCCAGAGCATTGTCAAGGAAATTTGAAAAATGTTGAAAATGCGTCGCTATCTTATCGATGTAGCTTTCCTAAAGACAAGTAGGGATTTTTAGGACAACTGAGATGCCTTTTTGCCAAAAATACGTTCACACGAAGCCGTCCAGTAACATCATTTCTTTTAGTGGCAATAAAGTGATTTCAAAATCAGATTTTCACTGTATAAATATCGGCGATTACGTGATGAAGTCCAAACAAACAATGGTTAGTTATTCCGAACACTAATCGCGCTCCTCTATCCCTTATTAAAGCGTACTACGAAGATTTTCTCAGAAACCAAACTTATCATAATGATGCATTTTATCAAACTGTAAAATGACCGCAAAATTATAGCTAAAACAGGAAAAAGTTGTTGTATGGCAGATGGAAATTATTTCTTTTTTGGAAGGATGTAATTTTCCGTTGAAACATAGGAGACTCGAGACAAATGAGCGCTTTTTTTTCTAAGAATTATTCTTCAAAAGCTCCTTTCTCTGATATTCCATCATTTATGATTATGATGTCTCCTCAGATGCCTAATTTACCAAATAAATTTCTTTGATACAGCTGCGGTAAGCGCCATTTCCAACTGCCTAGTCTCCGGAGCAGTGAGCGGTGGATGAAATTACATGCATTTGGTCCTCAACGTGATAAGGCGATTCTATTGATTAGTGCCAGAAAACTAAATGCAGATTTTGGCGCATATTAAAATCTCAAGGATTTGACTGATTACTAGACTCACCGTGCGTCATGCTGTCACAAATATTTTATAAGACAATAGCTGCCTTGAAGCAAGCTCAATCAAAGTTTTAAGTCAGGCTACTTGCTACGCAGCGTACATGACAGCATGTCTTTTCGCCCCGTCAGTGCTAAGAAAGTTGTCAGCCAAATGGACGCTATTCCTTGGTTCTCTATGCTTCACCATCTATCAAGTGGGATTCATATTCATCAACAAATACTACTTCTACGTCTCTTGCGCCGTGATGGGAATTGGATTTGCAAGTAAGTCCCCTTAGAAATGTGTTGCCTGAATCAATAAAAAGTGTTTTAACCGGAGAGAAGAAATCTTCAGTTTCAAATAACTATTGAAAATCAAGGAATCCGATAAACTACTGAGTGCTTTGAATCAGGAGCATTCTTGAGAATCACTACGGTGTACAGGAAATGCATACAACAGCATATATTTGGTATAGGAATTTGAGAATAGTAGATGATACTGAAATAAATGGGGATTTGAATCCCTTCAAAGAATGCTGCTAACGGCAAAAATAAAATTCGGTAGTATAAAAAGGTATCAGGGTAAGATGGAAGGACACAATCATTGGCACCCGGAATGACTCTTTCCTTGGACGGCTGTGAAACACATCTTTATTTAGTAAATCTACCAGACAAGGCGCCTGTACGCGGAAAATCAAAAAGCAATCAAGGATCGGAACTCCGAAGAGAGGAGTGTTTGCTGACTTGTTTGCATATAGCACTGAGTACCACTTTTCCTTCACGCCGCTGAGTTTTCTCTATCAAATTGCAATTGATAAGGGTGATACTCAGTTTTGACACAAATAACTGTCTATTTCCCTATACGATGTGTCTGGAAGCTCGACGTCAAACTTATCTTCTTCTGGGTTTTTCTCTTCTTGTTCATATTATTTGATCTTATAATAGTCAGTCTTGAATATGTTGCCCATTACTCTCTCCCTGTACAGAGCTTTTTTCAATGTTGTTTATTGCGCATAATGAGAAATCCATGCGAGGTTCGGAGTTGATAATTTGCTTAACAATTTCGACTGTTTGGCGTGCACAATGACTTACATGGCTACTCCGAAGTACAAATTGTATGTGTAGAAGCAATTTTCCTTCAACGTCGACTAGCCAATTAGTGATACTTTTGTGATAGTTAACCTACACCGCAAAGTAAGTTCACAACGAAACAATATCTTTTTCAATTAGTGCTTCAACGTGCTCATAATCTTTGAAGCCTTAATTCCTTCATCGGCCTTCTAGTATTGGCTCAATCACCAAGAAAAATATTAAATCTATATTTTGCCTTCTGTACAAGACGGGCGTAAAGACTGATGTTCCTAAAAGCTCCTTTTAGTGTACTACACCGGCCATGGTGCTTATCTAACATCACACTCGACGAGGAGGTCAATCGAGCGAAACTCTGCAGTGTCGTGGTCCATCGGTGCCTATGGTAGCGATAAAACACGATTTGAAATTTCAATAAAGAATAATTGCTTAACTATGGTTTAAAAGCAGAAATCAATGAGATTCCTGGTGGGATTAGCAATACTAACAAGTTCTCAACTCAAGTATAGCTACTAGTGTTTACCATCACTATCAGACATAATCCGATTATTTTTGACAAATATTCTACTTTTTATGATGCTGTGATGGTTGACTCCGCAACCATGTAGTCATTTTTCTTCGTTTTTTTTCTAAAGGGAAGCTTTACATCAGGTTACGATATTTGACTTGAGCACCTGACTGATTTCATCACCGACAAATTGGGATAGGTTCATCTATATAATAGGATACTACATCCTACCTAACGCACAGATGGCCTTCTAGTAAAAATGATATCCATTAATATGTTCATTGTTAAACTCATCTAATAGAGCAGAAGTTATTTCTTGATTAACTCGACTTGGGACAATGAGCTTTTCAAAAAATATATCTGGAAAAATCTTAGTCAAATCTGTAGTGGAATCATGATTCATATGCTGCACCTCCTTGAACTTTCTGACTGTTAATCTTACAGTATGATTGTCGGCAGTGTATTCTGGCACTGATATTCTCTCTAAACAAGAATTTCATCAAACTCGAGGAGTCACTAATGGGACAGAAATCGCCAGTAGTCACACCTATCGCCACTTCTCAGATTCTGAAATCGAATGATGTACGGTGCATTCATCGCAATCACACTCTTTGCGAATATCACTTTTGCCATTATTCCATCACAAGAAATTCCAAATTGCATAGAGGGCAGAATCAGCAGACAGAGAAGACGTTTCATGCAGAAATGGGTGAGTTTTTCAACACTAGCTGCTATTTTTTCTGAGGAGCGCATGGAAAAAAGTGTAACTTTCAACTGCAGCTATGATCAGCGACATCTTCGTCAACAAGCGGATGATCGCAATGACACCACTGTTCTTACATCTCGCTTCTATACGTCATTCTGGATAATTGTCTATCCGACATCTTTGATTTTTACCAAGTCTCTTTCTAGCCACATCTATCTGCCAGCTTTTATAGTCTTGCCATAGGAACAGGAGAAGTTATAAGTGAGTGCTTTGAAATAATGTTGAAATATTTTGCAGATATTGTGCAATACAAAAGTGATTCAAATCACTGTCATTTGTTAACAATATTTTGCGCTTATCAGAGCTAGAGCTACTAATGAGTTGTATCAACAATAGTTTTCAAATTCTTCGCCCTTATTCAAGTATGATTTTTAGTGAACAAATCACCTAAATACTATTTGGCAAAAAAGCTTTATTAGAAAGCAACATCTTGATAGAATTGCCATTTATTCCTTATTAGTCTATTTTAGCCTTTCTATATTACCCAAAGTTTGGGCTATCTCGGTCAATCTATCACCCCAGTACACCAGTAATATCACCTGTCTTTGTTGATCATCGAGTGATTCAACCAACTATCAGATCGTCCTTCTAAGTATCGGAGGCGTTGGACGAAATTATCTCGACGCAGTCAGAAGAGGACAGCACTCGAACTCCTCTCTCAACACTCCTCTGGAATCACACGAGAATGCTCAGCCTAGCTACTCTAATAATTGCAAAGAGATCTGCCTTACTATTATGCTACAAACTCCACGAAAACAGATTTCTGAGAGGCAATCTAAGCAATACGCAAAACGTTTAAAAGACTTTTGTGACTTGGATGCGAGGAAGCGAATCGAAATCTAGAAGCACTAAGCGCCGCGCGGTAACAATGTGATAATTGATCATATGAAAAATCAAGAATGATTCGACAAAGTACAGATCATCCTCTCAAACATCGGAATAGCTGAATAGAGTTATCTCGTCGCAGGAAGAAAGGCAACATGCTTTTTTTGTGCTCACAAAGTGCACGTTCAGTTCTGTGGTCCATAAATTTCCCCCAGCTGAGCGCATTTTATAGGAGGCTACACCACAAAACACGTGTGCTGAGAACTTCTGAATTAATTGTAGCTTTACCTGTGTGAACTACAACTTAGCTCAGTAGACGTTACAATGACCTTGTTGTTTGTACGGGTGGGCGGCAGGTGGATGAATTGAAGCCACGAGTGGCGGTGATTATCGAACCAAGAGTATGGTCTTGTTTCTACGAAAATTGAGCTTAACGACGACGAACGGAAACTACGCTATGGTAGTCACTAGTGCACACTACTTAAAAGATAATCTACTTGACGTGGCTCAATCTCTGAGGGATGCGCCATGATTCGACCTCGTCAAGAATCTTTGTACTCTGTATGTGACTAAAAGCATATCTTGCCTATAGAATGAATTGCGGTGGCTTACTAATATATCAAACCACTACTGCTATCCTAGTAGGCAAGTCTGCTACTCGAAGTGATGAAAGACTAAGCTAGTCTAAGGCCAATTGCTCCGACGACCACGAGTGCCTTGCAGAACCCCTCTAACCACTCTACACGTATTCTCGTAAATTGCCCAAAGCATGCCGAGGTTAATAGACAGTCGGTCTTGGGATTTGTTATAAACGGATAAGTATCAAATGGGAGAGGCTCTTGTGATCACACCTTGTTGATATCCTTGACTAAAATGATAAACAAAACATCAATAGCATCGATGAATTATTTCGTCTGCTTGTAACAGGTAATAGTGCAGAGTTTGGATATCTACTCATTCTGTCATAAAGGTGAACTGATTTCCTCGACGAAATTATAAGTGGATCGCGAATTTGACTATGTTCCTATGAAGTTCTTCGTCGATGTACGGATTGTACATATTCAGTCGTAAAAGAACATTAGACTCCAGCAGCTATAAAATGAAATCTGTTAGATGATGTTATGAATGAATGTGAGTGGAAACCACCCAGCCACCCTTAATTATTCTAAACTAAAAGAACAACAGAATTTCAAAATAGTGTCTTTCACGTCCTTTATCATTTTAGTGGGTATATTTATCAGCACGATGTCGAAGCGTGTCAATAATTTTGGCCTGAAGCCGACGATGTTTATGGCCTCTGGTCTAACCACAATCGTATTAGTAGCGATTGTGGTATCGATACCACCATGGGCTTCCATTGAACCCACTGACGAGCCCACGTATCTAGTGAAACCAAGGTATATTTCGTTGCCTATTCCTAACATTTCATTTTTTTAAAGAAATTGTGTCTCTGGTCATTCTCTAAGCATAGTGTCGTGACTTAGAAGAAACTCTACTGCGTCTAAGGTTATTTCCTCAACAAGATTTTTTTAAGAAGGCACGACATGAAATACAACTGCAAGAATGCTAAGATACGAGCAAAACATGGAACCTAAAATGGCTTTGAAGCCGCGATTACCCTTTTTAAGCGCCCACATGTTTCATCCAGTGTACCATCGAAGCTCTTGATCTGCTTTTCTTTCGGCATTTTTTAGCCGTATGGGTGATATGAGCAATCACTCGTCATTGAGTGTGACCAAGGAAGCACAACTGCCACTGAGCCCAGTTGAGCCGACGCTAACTCGGATTAGCCGAATATAGTGAAAGATAATTATTTCTTGAGACCATCTACTAACATTTCTTCATCACCACTAATGTCTTTTACCGTTCTTCATTCTGATAAAACAGGAAACAACAAATTGAGATATCTTGACGAGATATCAGTATCTCGCGACGTCATCGTTACATTACGAAGCGTTCAGAACCATAGAGCAGTATAATGTTAGTTTTTTGAATAATATGAGTCCACAAAACGGAGAAATCAATACGCCAATAAATTGAAGGTGTGAATTCAAACAAAGATCACGTTATGAAGCACTACTGCTATTTAGAAATGGGCATTCCGTTATGCAATCACAATTTAACGTATAAAAAAAGATTATAATCTGCACGACAGTTGCTGAGATTTTTAATTAGCTTGAACAAAAAGGGCAAAGTCAATTGAAAATTCATAGTGGAATCTGCTTCATAATTGTATTCACGAGTTGTACGAACTGTTTGCTGAGCTGTAATCGTGCAATATAATTCTTCAAACATAGTAAGGTTATAATAGCTGTAGAGTTATATTAAGAAGCCGGCAAAAGCACAAAAACAACATCTACAAGCAGGACCGATCGGCCGAAAACAACCGATTTTTAATACACGACTTAATGTTCGACAAGCGCTTATGCAGAAGATGTACGCTTCAGAATATGAAACTATGCATATTCGTTATACCAACCAGACCATATCAACGAGTTTAACGGCTCATCTAGGATTTTTTTATTTAGCTGGCAAAAAAGTAATCAGCACAGGCTGATAAGAACTCGCTATGTTGGTTGACGATTATATTGGATTCGTAAATGCGGACTTTTGGTAGGAGATTGTTTTGATTGCAATGGCACATATGTTGACCGATTGAGTCTGATTTTTTACGGCCTTTGTAATATTAATCCTTCTTTATAAAACACGATACTCTCTACTAAGATACTTTGTGCTTTGTGCAGAAGCATCATGGATTTTCCGTCTGACCATATGACGTTTATTTCTGATTTTAGTGCACTACTATCGACGGCCATAGCGCTATTCATTGGTCTGTCCGATTCTTGTGTGAACAATGTCAGAAACGTGATCTGCGCCTTAGCATTACCCGAAGCACGTGCACAGGCTTTTGCCATCTCAAAATTCTATCAGGTAAGCTCTGTTGTTCACAATCTCTGTACATAACAAGTGAAGAGAAAAGGAAATAATTTCCTTATATTTTTCGTGACAGCTGGAAATTTCTCAGAAAATTCAAGAATTCAAGTTTGTTTTGTTCAGCATAAAAAGTGTTCTCAGAAGAAGATTTCAATTTTTTATATCAGAAAATATTGAGTGATATGGAAAACTCTAAACTTCTGGCAGGAATTAAGCCAGCGTCTTATTCTTTTCGGAGGAGCGCTAACCACATGAATTCAGCTCCCGTCCATGGTTCAGAGTTTCGTATTCTACTGAACATTCTTGATTATATTGTTATAGGATTATAACGCTGCTACCTGAGCGACAAAGTAGAGGATTTTTGTAGATTTCGGCTTTATTACAGAACATTTCCATCCCACATATTGAAACAGACGGCGGTGTTTGTAAAAGAAATTATCACTTCTGTATTTTCTCTTATTTCAGGCAGCAGCTGGTGCGATGTTAATGTTCCTAAGCCCTTACCTATCAATTCCGCATTACGCCATCTTGTTATTCTTCACATTGTCGTTAGCAACAGTCTGTTTTGTACATGTAGCAGGTCAAACGAAGAAAATGGAGCGTGCGTTATCGGCAGAGAGTTCTACTGCCAAATTGAGTTTCAGTGAAAGACCTTCGAACGAATGAATAAATATAAAGACGTGACATTCACACTTATCGGCACATATCACAATATAATCTGTACACAATATCATTGCTCTGGATTGATCACAACAAATGTGGTGGAAAGCTTCTATACACCAAAATTAACTATAGAAAACGACCTTCTTACGAAGCTCACACTATTCAGATTATCTCCTTTCTTATAAATTCGATAAATTAGCTTGTCGTAAATGTATTAATGCGTAATTTGAAGCTGCAGAGTAGTCAGTTAGGATGGGGAAGGGAAGTGCTAAGAAAAAGCACTACTTTCCAACTACACAGCAATGAAACCGAAATGTTTCGATCCAGTGTTATGTTAAGCTGTGAAGTTGTTAAACGAACTTGTTGCACAGATTATTACTGTGCTTGGCGAATTTGTGAAATGATCTTCTCCATAGCAACAGCATTTGATTTGAGTACTCACAACAGCTCATTATTGCTATGTGACTCTTCGTTTTCAGAAGTTGCAGAGAAGCAATATAGTGGTTGTTTGTGTTAGGACTAGATAAAAGTTGGTTTGTAAGAATAGCTTAGCATCTTTCATTGAGCTCGCTCGCTCAAATCGTGAAGTCGACAAAACGAACGTTTTTCTCTGGTCCTATAATATCTCAAACTATTTTCCGACTACGGCCAAAATATGGTAGTCGTGATTGATTTGTAGATGAATACATAACAATGGGAACTGACTATGTCATTCCGCATATAAACACTTTATTGTTTGAGAAAACTAAACACCATTCAGTAACGGTCCTGTAGAATACACATCATTCAACAAAGCTTTTCTTGACTATAGACGGCAGTGGTTCTCTGTCATAGTTGATATTTTCTCGGGTGCTACAATATTTCCAATCCCTGCAATTCTGTCATTTGAACTGTATAGATTCTTGGTCTTTGTATTTATCAGCGTTTATTGGAAAAGTTGTCCATAACTGAAATCTCTGATGTAAAAAGGTCTTTCAGTCTTGCTTTCTTCTCGTGGTAAATGTGCTTTCTCCTCAGTCGTAATGTTAAAAGCATTTTTTTCCGCGAAAACAATTTTTGGGCTTGCAGAGCTGGAGCAAGAGATGAACCCATATCAGCATGACAGTGAGCAAGTAAGAGACATAATTTTACGTACTATTATCTTAAAGAAATCAAGTAATATCTTGGTCAGAGGTTAATTGGAAAAAAATTGTACTACAACCAGCTCTGAATTAATCTCACCAAGTTCTTTGATCTTCAAGCTCGTTCTTTCTGAGAAGGAGGCATCCAGTCTTTGTTTAGCAAAATGGTTGCGTGTCACGACATAATAGTGATCATATTAATGACTAATTGATTTCTTTGAATAAATAGCAGCTGATAACGAAAATGTTGGGATGCGAAAGAATTCATGGGACAGCCATATAGATTTAGAACTATGTGCAAAAAAGCGGGAAAAACCAGTTAAGCAGTAAGCTGACCTACCTGAAAACGAGCTAGTACTTCTATCACCTTTGACACTTCTTTCCTTGATGTGCCAACGACGCCAAGTACTAATGTAAAAATATCGTGCCAGTTAAATAGTGGAGGAGCAGAGATTACGACATACTGAGTAACAACTTGGCAAAGGTGAGTACGTGAAATAAAAACTCGTGAAGACTATAATGACGTATAATTGAACTCATTTCTAAATCGATTTTATGGAATGGGATCAATTTATCCGATTCGATATGATAGCTGCTATTCAGTAGCTGTATCTGTTAGGCATGGTTTTCATTCCATTTCATATTATTACTTGAGCCAACATGTCATATGGCCTGCTAATGGGCTCTTGTACAGCCCGATACACGTGTTTGGGCTTTGCAAAACCTCGTCAGTCTGGCCGTCTGCCCCTCAAATGATAAATGTATGAAATAGAATTGAAATTTGAGCGTAGTCTCATAGAACATACCTTTTTTTTTTTTGGGAGGGTGGATGCGAAAAAAACAGAAAACAAAGAAAAAAAGGGGTTTGCATTTGATGACCGATCAAAAAACAGAATAAAGTAAAGTAAAACAACCATAAACGTAGCGCACTATGCTATGGTGTAGTCCTGGGACTAGATGTAACGGTGAGTGTTTCCCTGAATCATTTATCGCTTCATCGACGCCGTAGATTTGCAATTATTTTTTTTTTCCTTTCCAGTATCACCTGTATCACGTGTCGTCCCGATGATCCGTACGACTGACTCGAGCGGGTTACCAGCAAAACTTCCATTTTTCCCTATCGCGTGCAAGAGTAGCCCAGTGGGTCCTTCTGCCCCAGAGATTCGATGAGCATCATATCTTCTTCTACACCTTTCGTGAGGAAATCGGACCAACGGGTCAGTGTCCTTCCTTCAAGAGCGCTGACGTCCCGAGGAATCCAGTCGGTAACGGACTTTCGTCCATCAGTTTGTCGTTGAGGCGAATATCGTGTCCGGCCCACCTTAATTTCGACAGCCTGACATGCAATATGGCATCCCTGACCTTCGACCGTTGGACGATGGTCAGAACTTCGGATCCTTTCTTTCATTTGCGAGATACGGATACTCTATCATCAATCCTTTCGACTACGCGTTCAATGACGGCAAGTGATCTTTCATCCTGCTTACGTAGCGACCAGGTTTCTGCTCCATACGTTAGGTAGGAATAATCGTCGAGTTGAAAGGAGGCATGGAGTCGGATGCTCTTTGTTCTTTTACTACATCTTCGATGCTCTCAAACGTTCCTCAGCCGCTGGTTTCCTCCTGCTCAACTCTGGAGCAAAACCTATCCGTTGTCTCTTGAACATCGTTTTCGTTAGATATAGTTGAAGATCAATCTTTCCAAAGATGTTGACGAAATCGCTCAACATTCATTCTGCTTGACTGATGCTTGGTGTTATGAAAATGATATCATCAGCAAAGCGAAAATGGTTTAATTGTCGACCGTCAATTTTCACCCCCATATCGTCCCATTCTAATGTTCGCATGACGTTTTGTAGGGTAGCAGTGAATAATTTTGGCGAAATTGTATCGCGTTGTTGAACCCCTTTTTACGTCAATGGTCATATCGTCGTAGAATGGAATTATTTTGGTCGTGAAATCTTTATAAAGCTTACGAAAGATCATTCTGTATCGATTAGGAATGCCCTGGTTATCCAGGGCCTTTACAACCGCTTCCGTTTCCAATGAATCAAAGGCTTTCTTTAGATCCTTGAAAATGACGCAGAGCGGTTGTTTGTACTCTCGTGAATCTTCAGTTGAGTCTTGTAATCGTGTCGATGCGATCTATGGTACTAAATCCTTTTCGAACCCTGCTTGTTCGCATATCTGTCTTCCGTCCAGTGTTCTGTCAATTTTGTTTAGGATGACTCGAGTGAGAATTTATGAGACAACAGCATGTAGATTGGGCGATAATAGCCTATGTCGTGAGAATCTCCCTTTTTGAACAACAACATGGTCTTACTGGTTTTTCCTGAATGGGACGTCTTGCATATCGACAGGTAGAAAGTGAAGAGACGAGCCAGGGTGTTTGAGAACTGGCGGCAGGTTCTTCAGGTGTTCTGGTCTGATCCTGTCTGAACCGGGTGTTGTTCTGTTCTTCACCGACGATATAGCATGTCGATTTCGGAAGGGAGAACCGGTGGAACGACATATTCGTCCTCTTTCAATTTATATGACGGTAAGAGGACATGGCTAGCGAGGATATCCGAGTAGTACTGGTGGATGACTTTTCTCCAGCTCTTCTGGAAGCAGTAAGTGTCCCACCAGGCATCGGAGTGCAATCATCTTGGTCTTGTAATTGGTGAAGCCTCGCTGGCTTTGCGATGCTCTTCCCACCTTCTAGAGCTTCTGCCATAACTGCTGCTCTTCTCTCTTTAAGGTCTTCCTTTATCGCTCCTCTGCAGCGTTTCGCAAGTTCCGACGTAAGGTTTCGGTTTCCTGTAGCTCGTGCTATTCCACGTTGACGTATCAGCTGGAGTGTCTGCGGAGAGAGCGTCTCTTCGTGACTTTTAGACTCTCGGCTTTCACCGTGCCAACGTGAAGATATTCAAACGAGCCGATAGTATTCTTCGTCGATGTTGCCGACAACGGTATCTTTCCAGGAGCCGACTAATGATTTGAGTACATCTCCAGTTCATGGTAGTTCTAGTACTTCGTTGTTTGAATTTAGCGGCTTTCTCTCCGCTCCTCTAAAAAGAGAACGTTGCGCGAAGGAGGCGATGGTCTGATCCGGGTAGAACCTAGAAACAACAGCAGCATCGGTCAGGCAAAGTCTTCGATTTACTAAGATGTGGTCTATTTCGGTATATACTCTTGACTGGGCGACTCCCACGTCCATCGCTGAGAGTGAGGCTTTTGGAATTATGATTTACCTTGGATGGTTTGGGTCGTCATGGTAAGCTCAGATAGCTCTCAACGTGTTCATTCCAAGGTGCATAAATAAATGTTTTGTAAGCAATTTCTCAGATCTTTTCCCCCAACCTATCGTAAATACAGGCATTCTAAAACACTATACTCTACAAAGTCGCTTTTTGGCTTGAGTTTTACCGCTAATGATTTTTTTCATCTATTAGTTAGAAAGATGCTCGAAAAAGGAATGCTTTGTTGGGATTTGGTGATAATATGAAGATGTAGAACCCTGATGGTGGACAGGAGTTCGTAGCTCAACTCATTCAGTTTTTGCTGTGATAATGCTCGAATGTGTGGCTTCGCATGTCACATGCTCAGCGGGTTCACTGATGTGCGGTTTCTCTGGTCTAGCAATTCGCTTTACCAAGTTCGCCATATTAATTATCTGAATTCAAAGTTTGTAGATCCAGGAAGTCTTCAAAAATAGTGTAAGAGCTCTGGCTTTGTCCAACCACTGTGGGCCGCTCTGGTCGTCACTTATTAACACGGATTACATTATAGTCAGAGATAGGCTTGGAATTCTTCAAAGACAACGTTCAGTTCCCGAAAACGAAATCTATGCTTCCGGTGAATACGTTAAATCATAAACTTTACGGTGCTGCTAAATGTGGTATACTACTGTCTAAAAATCCGTTTGTTATGAGTCTTCTCATAAGTTTTGGCATTACAGCAATAAACACCAAATTTATTAACCAGAAAAATTCAAATTGCTCAGACAGCATTATTCAAAGTATGAGTCATCAGCTTAGAAACACTTCTGCCATCACCCATGCAACACATCAATATCGCTCATATCGCCCCATAGAATTCGTCATCCTGGTTATCAAATAAATTGCCATTCCTCGATGCAATCGATTGATTTCTCGGAACTTCTCCTTGCTTAGAAGGTGTTCCAGCCACCGAAAGAGGTAGTAGTTAGACGGCGAGAAGTCAGAACTGTATGGCGGATAAACCAGCAACTCCCACCCCAGTTTGGTCAACTTCCTCTTTGGCAATTTGGCGGCATGTACCTTGTGTTATTTTTTAGCAGGATGGGACTTCGGCGACGTCGAAGTGACATTATCCGATCACGGCGGTTCAGGCAATCACGTAGCTCTTGGTGTTGATTGTCTCCCCGGCTGGCAGTAAGTTCCGAGTGAATCGGCCCAGTTCAGTCTCAAAATATGACGAGCATAGCCTTTACTGCGAATCGATTTGGACATGGAGTTGAAGTTTCTTGTTGGCCTGGTGTCAACCATTGATTCAGACGAACGTTGACTCATTAAAACCCTCTTGTCGTGACGGTGATGACCTTGGCCAGAAATGGAGAACGCATATGACGTCGAAGCAGTTCTTAAGCGATGTTCAGTTGTAATTACTTCTGGTTAAGAAATTCAATGTTTTCGCTCAAATGTCAAAAACTGTGAAAACACCTAACAAATTTGGTGCCTTTTGCTCGAGTTCCAAAACTTATGAAGACCTAATATTACAAGCAAATGAACAATGCGCCTCGAACATCTTAACAGCCATTCTGTAAAGACTTTCTAAGATTTGCATCTTGTTAGTAAACTAGAAAATTATTTGGTTAAAATGGGTCAATGTGATACAATCGCGCATTCGAACGTTATACGGCTGGGAAGAATGTTGCGCATCACCGCGTTTTTTTTCGCCTGTGTTGTCGTTTCATGTATTGTTCGTTGGGGTAAGTTACTACATCTCCACATATTATATTGAATGCTCTTTATTCGTTAGAGTTAATAGAGGAGAGATAGTTGAAATAAAAATTCATCAGCATTGAAAAGAACATGACCCGTCGTGCTGTAGATATTTTACAATATCTTTTCATGTAAACCATTTTATCAGATGATGTTGTTTGATTTCAAAACGTTGAATCCTTACTCTTCAGTATTGTCTACCCGAAGTAACAGAAAAAGTAGTGCATTTCATTTGAATAACTTCTATTACCTTATCTCTTACGGCACGACACGCGCACTATAGTGCAAGTAGGTGCGCTAATTTTGACCTTTTGAATCACATTTTAGCCCCTAAGCTTTTCTCCCATTGAACTAGTGGAATAATAGAACATTAATTTCAAGAAACTAGTTAACCTAGTCGAAGCTGATCATTACTTGTTGAGTCAAGACTGATCTCAAGGTGGTGCTATGATTGGCCCGTACGAATAGAATTAAATGTGTTACAAAGTCTAAAAACTCGCTCAAAAAGGCTCCTATCAATGACTCTGTTAGTTAAAAAAATCCTTAACTTAGATGAACAAATATTAATTTACTACTCATTGTGCATCACCGTCAGCTCATATATTGACCAGACTGGTAATTCCACCACTCGATTTGTTTTTCCTCGCCCACCATTCACCAAACTATTATTACGTAATTCAGCTTTCGCTTAGAAGTAATAATAGTACTATTCACATGATCATTTCTGTACTACAGAGGAGCGAACGTTGAAATGTGTTGTGAACGATTGTCAGCTAGCAGTTCGAAATGAGACATTCCAAAATGCTGATTGCACACTAAATGGTGACGTTCAAAAATAACACATGTTTTTACGTCATCATTAATAAAACCTTCTTGCATTTTTTTAATATTCTAGGCGATACCCGTTATTCCTGTGATATCAAATGCAATGGTGCCGATCGAGATTCCGTTATTTCAAAGAGTCCAACAAGTAACCGACATTGTATACGGTAGGAATGAGAGCTAATGTCATTCGTATTATCAAGCAAGTAGATCTACCTGAGTGAGTCATTACCATTCAAGCAGTGTTAGTCAATATTTCCGAGAATATCTGACAGATTAGCTGTAGTGCTGAAGCCAAGATGTGTGTTACCCCGCTATAAAATGGACTCAAATGCTCTTGTAAAACGAATATGTCGTACTGTGACGCAAAAAAGTAGGACATTCGCTATACCCATTTCTTACAGTAAAGCTTTACAAATTTTCAGTGATGCTTAGTTTTCATTAAAAGTAACAGTCATGCTCTTCTTATATCTGGCTCCGAAAAAAATTCAACCAATTACTGGGTGATAGGGCCAAAAAGAGGCTGCTAAGGAGTTACGGTTATTACAGGTTATTCAAATCTAGAATGTCTGCGATGTCGAGGCGCGCTTCCAAACTACCTATGTAAGACCATAGAGGGATACTAAATCCCTCAAGACATGAGCAAAATGAAGCAAATGAGCTGCTTGTTTTGGAAAAGTTGTACAAAGAAGAAATTACTTGCCAAAAGACCAATTTCTCTCGTTTGTTCGATTTACTTTTGACTGCAATTAGCAATTTTAACGGTAATGTTGACTCAGAAGAAATTCATGAATCTTCACATTTAAACTCATAGTTCAAAACGGAACAAACAACATGAGAAGCTCATCGAGGTTAGGAAAATAGCCGAGACCTTGGTGGCTCACAATTTTGAAAGCATCATTGTGACTATTTCTCAATATAATGGACCATAACAAATACTTAACAATGAAAAAAGTGATGTCTCTGTCTTTACTGATTTGACGACTCTGTTCCGAAGTTTTGTCGGCTCGTTTCGGTTACAAGGTGACAAAAAGATGCTCAACCAATTGCTGGACAGGAATTTTTCTTAGGGGCATTAGTGATCAATCGGAAGCTCAAATCTGTGGCTACAATTCCACATGGTCGATTTCGAAAATACCCTTGTAAAGTGCCGTAAAGTTCAAAATAATATTATGCTTCACACGCGCATATTTTTCGCCACAAAGAGCTCTTCCTTTGAACTACTAGTAATCATTCGATAGCGCAATTTTTCATGATTCAAACGCTGTGTGTACATCCAGAAAACACCGTTTCTCTGTAACGCAGCAGGAAAAGTAAGATTAATTTCACATGAGCGCGCAAGTGGTCTTTGGCCAATTTACGGGCTGCTGGGTGAGGCGGCAATGAGGTTTGTGCAATTATCGATCTATTTTCGACCGGTCTTATGCTAGTAGACCTTTGTTAATCAATTACGATTTGTTTCTCCGCTTTGGAAAGAAACTCCAGATGAAATTATGGCGCTGCTGCAAAAAAAAAAAAAACTTCAAATACTTTTATTTTGTCATAAACACGGATAAATCAATCATCATTATGATCATTTTGATAGAATTCAAGAGGCCAGAACGTATTCATTGCTTCCAACAGTGACTTGGAGAGATTCAGATACTACGAGATTTTCTCTACACGTTCACATGCCCAAAAATCGATCGGTTATCGCGTCACCTCCTTACTGCGTCACTCAGCGGCTAATGCATTAGCCAAAGACCACTTGCTGGCTCATGTGGATCACTGTTATTTTTCCTGCTGCGTTGCAGAAAAACGGTCTTTCGCGATATGAGCACAGCGTTGGAATCAGCAAACATTGCGCTATCGAATTAGTAATCCGAAGAAGGAGCTCCGCCGGGTGAGAAAAATGTGAGTGTGAAGCAGAAGGGATATCCGTCTATAGTAACGTTAAAAGAGGCTTTTTGAAAACCGACCATATGGAGTTGGAGGCAGAAATTTAGGCTTTTGAATGATTAGTGACACTTTTATGAAAAGTTCCTCTCTAAAGATTGGGAGTAGATGTTCATTTGTCACCTTATAACGGAAAAAAAAACCATTTTTCCCCTTATTGTACCAGAATCTCATGCTCAAATTTGTTATTGTAGTGGAATGGCGAGAGAGCAGGAAAGGTCGAAAATGATACTTATGGTCACTTGTCAGTTGTTCTTCTGCAACAAAAGGACAACATGATGGTGCCTATGGCAAACACCTATTTAGAAAAAAACCATGCGCTTGAAATCTATTGACTGAGTATGTTTTGTCTGTGCTAATCTTACGTGCAATGAAGACAAATAGCTACTTTATGGAGCTGCTTGAGCTACTCAAAAACAGATTTTTTATGACGCTTGCCTTAGTCGCTTAACCATTATCAAGAGAGAAGCAGTGCAAAGAGAGGCGAACATGTCATTTTGAATGGTGAACGGTCTGACCTCACCAACAAGCGGTGCCACCTAACAGCTGGGCTGATCTTTTCTACTCTGTTTTAGACTTATGCATCGCAAGCTGAGCCCATGTGTTATTTTCGTTTATTGTTTGTAAAAGAGCTACATAAGGATTATAGAGTTTTTTTATTGTGACTAGCATTATTGTTGTGAAGGGGGAGCGGAACAGCGCAGTGGCCGGTGAAGCACGCTATCACGAGTTTATCACTGATACACTTCGTTCCCTCAGTGCCCTCTGCACCCGCGCGGAATGATAGATGGGATATTTTCAAGATTATTGGAGTTTCGACCCGGCGATCATTCTACGGCATTCATGAACAAGACAAATCCTTGAGCAGGAGCCTAACAAGGTGAGAAATATTTGAAGACCCTTGAGCAAGGAAACGAATTGAGTACGGAGTATTTTGGGATGCACACAGCTGTGATGACTTGTTATGTGGAATAAGTATCAAGTACGTAAACAAATAAAGTTTTTATCATCCTTCAAGGGAAATATTGATTTGGGTAATTTCATCGCTCAATCAAAATTTCCAAATTCATGGTGATCCCTGAAATTGGCTTGTAATTATTTGAAACAGCAAACGTTTGAATGAATACAACTTAATGTCTCCTATCATATTAGATCGTTCCATGAGTTTTGTCACTAGCGCAATATACAGCAAATTTACTGACCAGAAGTGATTGAAATTGTATGACATTGGTGTTGTTCAATTATGCACTTTCTTGCGAACATTTTGATATAAAACTTGTCTATACTTGCTTCAAGATAGAGCTATTGTGGTAACAAATTTGCCTGCTACTCGTATACGAATGGTCCGCAGGGAAAAATACTAGTGAAGAGGCATGCAAGATTGATGGAGCTGTCTGTGGAAGGTCCGAGCGCGACTGGTCATCCAGACTGTTCTCTCCAGCTTTGAACTTCACAAACCATTTTTAAGCCGTCCTTTCCGCAACCATATCATCTTCTCAAACTCCATTAATCTTGCGCTCCGCTGCACTAGCACTTTCCCTTACTCGCCATTCATGCATGAGTAGCAAGCGAGTGCCAAAACTAATGGAACGACCTAACAGAACACGATTGCTGATCGGTTGTCCATTTTGCATAATTTATTTACTTGATAACAAATTCTCCTGCAGCGCTAGCAATTAGTGGCTCTTAACGAGGACGATTTTCAATTGACCTCAAGAGCTATGAAGCTGCGATTTCCTTCAGCGATAAACTAGCAAAAGATCATTGAATGATTGATCACGAAATCCTATTGAACATTTAGATTGCGCAAACACGAACGGCAATGCCATTCGTCTTTATCTCACCCCAAAGTTGCTCATTGGACTCTGTCCATTCTGTAAACACAAAAACCATATTATTCCACCGGAACCTTTGTCTATACTATTTTCGTTGAAAGATGGGCGTAAATTAGTTCGCTGCGCCCTACTACGCCATTAATGTATTGTCATCTGAAAAAATTTATGATCTTAATTACCAAACCTCACCAATGTACCACAATTAAGTATTTCACCCTCTCTGTGAAGTTTCGTAGGCTTGCAAGTAATCATTAGTACGTAGGTAAGAAGGAAAAGACTAAGGTGTTTTATACTATATCAATTCCAGCCATGCTCAGAACTGTTTTAATTAAAGTTGAATATTGCTCCACAGCTAATTAAGTTTGAAACTACCAAGGAGATACGTGAACCAAAACTTTCTTTAGTGTGAAGTAAAAAAATGTGTTTGTTGTGGCAATGCTCCATGTGAAGTAGGTGTCGCAAGCCTAAATCAACTTGATGAGCCGGCAAAATAGCCTCTATTTTTCTCATATCGACTATTTCATTTTTTAACACGTTTTAAGGTTCTATACTTACAACACAGAGCGAGTAAATGACGACTGGCTGCTGTGGCGTCGTGGACTTTGTGCTAGCCAAAGTGTTGTCCTTCAAGTGCACTGTGGATTCCCCGACAAAGAATAATTCTCGCTGTGAATTGAATATCGTGCCTATGATGACCTAATTCATGATTGAAACAGTTTTAACGTCTTTTGCAAATCTGCTGGATAATTGGCAAAAGGTGCTGAAGAAAAGCGACGTATATTCGTGAACATTTTTGAGATAAAACTTCGAAATTAGCACCAATGCCAAGGAAAAGAAAATTATATGGGGTATTCCTTCAGATAACGAGAAAAAGTCGGATCTAGACATCTAAACTCGACTTTATGTATAGATCTCAACTAAATTCGAGGTTTTATAATAACTTATCTACTAACATAAAATTTTAAAGGGTTTGAAGAAACAGAAAAGTCGCTATTCTTCATCCAAAATGTAAGCACTATTTCTATACTTGCTTGATCGCGCCATAAAGGAGGAGCCTCTTCCTAAGTTGAGCCTGATATAAATACAATTTTCAGACAATACAAAGGATAGAAGATAGAGTTGCTCGAGCTTCAAATGGATGTTACTATATAAACGTTGAGATTGCTTCTGGGAGAGATGATTCGACAATTAAATGACCAAAGTATGCATGAAAGTTGCTAAGCTAATTCCATCTTTGTGCAAACACTTGAGGGTTAGCCCTTAAGATACCACTCATTTTCAGCTGCCGTACCGTTCAGAAGACTTTTTATTGAGGCGGAAATGCAGTGTGAATACAAAACAATATACTGCGTCCTCTAGGTCCCAGGAAAAGGCGCAGTGTACTACCTTTTTCAGATTGTCGTTTTATTATTGGCACACTCACATGTCTTTTATGTCTTCCAAGCTTCTTCCGATCTGGCATAATCTTTTGCTTACTCTCTAACGGTCTGTAACCATATCAATCCAAAACGAGCAGACACACGCGCGCACAAATGTGGGCGCGTCGTCCCGAAACGGCTGATTTTCCATTCTGAGTCGGAATAGGTATGATGTGATAAACAGCGTTACATCAATGAAATCCTAGCTAATGACTTGCACGTATAACTTTTGTTCAACCAGATAAGGAACATTCGAAGTATATTTTTTTTATTATTCACCATAACTTCAGTCTAGTTCAAATGCGATGCAAAATAGAACTGATCCACTTAACTAGAAATTCACATTAACGGCGATGAAAGCCTAACTGGGACTTACTACTTAGACAAAAATTGTAAAGGTTCTCCAATGCGGTCACCATTACCGATCAAGTGTAAAGGATGAAGTTTCACGAAGTAATGAAGCTTTCATATGTTATTAATCTATGTTATAAATTGTCGCTATTGATATATTCTCAAGCTTGCACATTTTGTTAGTATTCTAAAACGTAATTTGAAAATGGTGGAGAAAGTGCCCGTTCTGATCATCGTTCCAGCTGAGTCATCTTCAAAAAACACACCACCATCTAGTGCGCAATATACGGGACAGATTCCCTTATTACCAGGTTATCCGAGCATTCGTGGCAAGCCGGGCTGTCCGGGCTTACCAGGTGATCCCGGTATTGCGTCGTTGCCTAGAGGTCCTTTGGGCCCGGCGTCTCCTGAATGGGAAAATCGACTCAATAACTACACTTACCGAAGTAATAGTCATGCAGCTCTTTGTCTGAGTTTTACTCTGGATTACCACATTAATAAAAGCTCTTCCAGCTTCAGTGACATGTAAAAAACTGTAAAACTCTTGAACAGCATAGATGAGATAATAAATTAGAATGAAGTCAGTGCTGGATAATTTTGTTGGAACAGTTTCAAGACTGAGCACCAGCTAAGCGGTTTCTAATGAATTTTTCCCGAAATCTGCTTGCTTTTTCATTGACGTAGTTTACTATATGCATTGATGTCAATACATATCCTCTGGGTATTTGATTGATTTTTATATGCAGTATTTGGCATGAGCACAGACAGCAGATGTAACCTGTGGAAAGTCGGTTCTGCACATGATATTACGAAACTTTTATCAAACGACGAACGAATGTAGTGGGCTAATTTGGATCTGAATTGAATCTTGACGTGGGTAATAGCACTTTCGCTCCTAAATACCAAGTTCATACTCAGGATATAACCCTAACGACAATATGGTAAATCATTGTAAACACTTGCACAGATTTTCGCAGCATTCATGAGGAGTACTGTAGAGTGCAGGTCTTCAACTTTTGTTCTCACAACAAATTATTGATGTTGTAGGGATCATATACAAATACAGTGTACCGTCGCTGTAGCACTTCTTACATAATGTATTTAATCACCACAGCTCGTATCATTTCCATTCTACACTCACAAATAGTTTGGCCTTTTGTGCTACGGACAGGAATTTTTGGAGGAGAATTTTGGTTGGTCGAAGAAACTTCCACTGGATTAAAACTCATTCGAAAACTCAAAATTCGAAGAATTCACAATTATGTTTGTTCTCGAAAAGACCTTTAATAGCGTCTGTAGCAATGAGAATAAAATTTTGTTTCACACGTGTATCGCGCATTATCGCGCTTATACCTTGCAGACCACGGATCTCCCTTCTCTGAAGGATCACGCCCGCTTAGCCGCGAGGGCACTTGGTGCGTCTCTAAGGTGGTGGAAAGGGGAATTAAACTCAAGGGTCAAAATCGCCGGACTTCCCATCTCCTATTCCTTACGATTAAAAGTAGTGAATTTCGCTCTGATTTGTAGACATGTTTGATTAGTCGACGACCATGCCTAGTGAGTACATGCATTTGATGCCAAAAATGGTGGCCGTATCTTAACTAAGCCAACATTTCTCGGCCCATATCAAACACTAGCACATGTAGAATATATTAGAATTGACTGCCTCTTCAAAGTCCGTTTTTTGCCTAAATTATTGTTGAAGGCAGCATACGATGTTCCAAATTCTGTTTTTCGAGAATCACAGTGTTGTGCGCAATTAAAGCTAAGAAAACACTACTACAGAATAATGACATGTATGATCGCAGTAGAGAATCAAATTTCGTTCTATACTCAATTCCTGAAACTCTTTATTCAAAAATGTTGCTGTCGAAAACAAAGGTGTTACGGATCACATTGGGTGTACAAATCAATAATCAAAATAAAGATATGAAATTTTTTTCTTTGTTTGAAAGTGCGTTAGAACGTTATTTATTTGTATGTTCTTTACATGTAATATATTTCTAATATGGTTTTCAAAGCACTTTGAAGATGATGACTTTTATAGACGAAAAATGCCATTCATGGGATGCTTTGCTTTTCCTTTTTCAATTCAAAGAAATCCACTGTCCGACGCTCATTAAACGCTTGCAGAAGCATATGGCAATCATGCTTTTACCTGAAAAAACTTGTCGTGAATAGTTTCAGCGTTTTATAAAGAGCAGTTTTGATTTCGAAGACAAAGCACATGGAAAAACACCGAAAATTTTGAAGGCGAAGAAACCAAGCATTATTAAACGATGATGAATCCCAAACGCAGGGACAGTTATCCGATAAGCTTGACGTGACGCAGCAAACAGTTTCACATCGTTTACATCAAATGGGAAAGATATAAAAACATTGAACTTGGATTCCATATCAACCGATGGATCATCACGTGGAAAAGCGAAAAACAACGATTGAAGTTTCGTTGGTTTGAGAAAAAAGGCAGACTTTTTTGCAGCGCATAGCGAGCGAAGTCGGAAAGTGGATTCATTTTGAGGGTCCATACAAAATCCAAAGCGCAAACATGGACCGACCTTGGATAACCAGCAAAATCGACTGCAAAATGAAATAGTCATTAAGAGAAGGTTTTGTTGTGCATTTGGAAGAATCAGAACGGTGTCCACTACTACGAGTCCTTGAAATCTGGTAAATCGCTTGATGCCGCACTTTATCAGCAACTGTTAACCAAATCGTATTGTAAATTGCAATTGAAACGATCGCAACGGGTCGTGAGACACGACAACGTGATTTTACAACATGATGAAGCTCGATCTCATGTTGCAAAATCGATGATCCAAAACGTCATAAAAGAACTGAGGCGGAAGGTTTCACCCATCCGCCTTAATCTCCCGACATTGCATTGTCAGGTTATCGCTTTTTCGATCCAATGCATACAGTCTTTCACAACAGCGCTTCACCGAATGCGATGAGGTTAAGAAATGGCTCCGTAATTGCATAGCATCAATGTAACAAAAATATTTCTTCGATGGCATTTACAAGTTCCTCAAAAGTTGAGAAAATGTTGCTATTAATAATAGAAAGCATAGTTAGGAACTTCTAGTATAGAATTTTTGTATTGGTTGAATATTTGAACAGTAAAAAAGGCAGAGTCATATTGGTACACTTAACTTAGCTCGTCTTGCTGCAAGTGTACAACGAGATACTTTAATAAGTAAAATAAACGAATAAAATACAACCCAAAACGAAATCGCGGAAAATTCTTACCGTCAAAACAGGATATTTATGCCTGATATAGTAAGAACAAAACACTGATATCTGTCACTTCGCCTCACCCCCTGACGAAATGTTAAATAAAGTTTCTATCATAAAAAAGAGATTCTCACCAATACTCCCATCTAATCCTGGTTGTCCAGGTGGTCCTGGCTCACGTTACGGGCCACGTTCCCCAGCTGGTCCTGGCTTTCCGCGCAATGTTTCGTCAAACTCACAAGACAAATCTGGATTATTGGATATAAAAATAAAAAATGAGCAGGAAAAATCTTGAAATTCACTGGGAATGAAAAAATATCCAAACTACTTTAGAATGTGTAATACCTGGTTGCCCAGGTTTTCCATGCACTCCAGGAGTCCTCAGCGCTCCTCTCGTCCATTTAGGTCCTTTCGTTCCTTGCTGTCCAGGAACTCCAGGTATTCCTTGCTTGCCAGATGGTCCAGGATCTCCTTATGGCCCAGGAAGACCCTAGATATTCGGAAATCTGTCAAGATAATAACAAAGCCGATAATAAGAACCTTGCATCGTGCATGGGTGCTGGCGATATTAAGCAAAGAATCAGAAAGTTATGAACTGTAAAACCAGATCTACCTTTGGTCCGGGTGGTCCCGCACTACACTTGACACGGAAATCTGCCGTCACATAAAGATTCGGTGCTATCAAAACACGACCAGTGTTGCCATTCATGCCATTAACACCGGGCTTTTCAGGCAGTCCAGGCCTACCTTGAAGCCCGGGAGGGCCCGTTGGTCCAGGTATATAGCAGTGCTTACAATGCAAAATGCCGATTGCTCGCCAATTCATTATTCTCTGACTAGAGTTGCGAGTAGTTCGGGTGTCTGAAAATTGAAATTAAGAGGAAAACATAAGAAAAGTTTGTGAAAGTCTTGAGTAATTCTTACGCAGTGAATACTTCTTCATCTCAGTTACACCTTGTAGAAGACCCTTGACGGTGGATTTACACGTGCTAAACTCGTCCTGGAGACCGTTTTGCGCATCATTAATATAGATATATGCTAATGGGATGCTAATACAAGCACAAAATATAGTAAAAAGTGAAGCAACAATGACAGAAATCGTGAAAACACGATAGACTTTGAGCCGTTTTCTTAACTCCATGGAATTCCAACCTAAAACTGGTGTTTTACATGTGATTCTTGAGAAATACAGGAAGTGTGAAAATGAATTATTTAGGCACTTAGAAACACACTCTTTTTCAAACGAAGAAAGATATATTATGCTTTAGTGAACTAATTCTATTAAGAAGCTTCTTTGATTTCAGAATAAATCATGAGCATTTTGATATGCAATCAGAATGAAAACCGATCATACATAATGTCTTCGACACACGAATGTGAGCCGTTCACCTTAACCCCAGTTTTTTGTTATGAGTTAATAACACTACACATGTCTTCCCGTCTCTTCGAAGTAGGTAGGGCATCTTTGTTGGCTTTTTGATGTCTAATTTAGTTTTCACACATATTCCATTGCCAATTTCAAAGCTTCTCTTTTTGGACGTTTTCGAGTTTTCGTATGTGCTAATCGTAGTTTTGAAACATTACCAACTCCTGTATTTTTTTGTCTTTCAATTCTTTCTTGTCTAGTTGATTTCCTCTTAAAGTCTTAACCTCCTCGAATACGGAGAGGTTGCATTTTGCCAGCGTAAATCAAAATTTTATTATACGTTCTATGGATTCTACTTAGTTAATCTAGTAAAAACCTTCGTAAGTTAGGATATGTTTGAGAGATTCTCTACAGGATCAGACGTTATTTAACACATCCTTTCCCTTGAAAAGTTAGATAAAAATCGAGTTGAATGATATGCAGAAGGCAGGATATGTTCAAGATCCTGTCTAACGTTCAATGTTTTGCATACCACTCAACAATTTTCGTCGGCTAAAAAAGTGGGTGAATAAGAAGAATTCTGGTTCAAAGGCTACATCACTGCTATCATTTGTTTATTTATCAAATTGGCGAACTCCATAATAGTTTGGATGAGGTCTGAGTTTATAACCAAGCTAAAAATACACTTATACAAGTCTTTTCCATGATGCAAAACCTTATGGTGGTGAAAATATGTCTAAAAGCGCCGGATATCGGTGACGGAGTACAACAAAGGCACCTCTCGTCATTTATCTCATCAATCGCTACAAAGGGATCTCTCTATATCAGCGACGTCGGAAATGAGATCATCTCAAAAATTGGCTTCTTGTAAATGACAGAATGTAGGAAAGACTGTTGCAGGTTCTACGCTTAGCACGATGATTTGAGATGGGCAACATATCGGTGAAAAGGTTTAATATAATCGATTGCGCGAAAAAGCATATCACCGCACGGAGAAATAGTTGATATTAGCTCAAGTTGATGACCCAGGTGGTAAATTCACTTATGATATGCTCTAGATTTTATCTCTTACTTAAGATTGCTTCTATGGAAACAGTAAATAGATCATACTGGAACATCTTGTATTAAAAAATGATCGAAATAAATCACAAAAGTCTATCAAAGACACATGGAGAAAGTGGCAGAGGAGGATGAAGCATTAGATGCCAATCAACTGGGGTATCGATTAAGATGCCGAAATTGGAGAAAAAACTGCTTCAGTGGATCACGAAAAAAAAAACTGGACTTGACAGACCTTGTATTAGGATTATGAAGATAATGAATCCCTTATCAAGCTATAATTGACAGAAGACAAATTGAATGCGAGAACTACTAGGATCCGCGGAGTGAAAAAAAGCTGTAGTGACAAAGTGCTAAATTATAATGATGAAATCTAGATTGAAGCGCCCGCTGAAGTCTCTGGGTGATCAAAAGTTTAAAGGCTATCTGTTAACATTACCTCCACGAAGTGATATTACTTCAATAGTACCCCTTTTTTTTACTTCACTGATGTTTTTTTTTGAATCTTTATTGTAACGCGATGAATAACGCAGATCTTGCCGTGATGCTCAGTAAACGGAAAATGACGACCGTCTCTCATTAATAGTCACGCAAAGATACCGAATCTCGAATTTGCTGCCCACTGGACGGTGTCTCATTCTCCACACCGCTCGTTGGGGCACCCATGAATGTCACACTGGCTACTCTATTAGTTTCTATGCAAACTCACCCCTCCCTACTTTTATTGTAATTTCCGTTCAAAAGTCATTTTTTCCTCGCTTCCGAAAAACATTCTGTGTTAACTAATACTCGAAATTTCTAGTGTTTTTACTGCGTTTTTCGCAGTGCAACGTCATATGTACCTAAGAAAATTTATTGGTGAGCAAAAATACGACCTCAGGCGGGAGTGGAACCCGCGTTTCATCCATACCGAGGGCGCGTGATACAACTACACCACCAAGGTGACAGCCTTTATAGAGATACTGAAGAATGAGTGGTGGTGCGAATGTACCTTGGTGGTGTAGTGATAGCACGAGTCCTCGGCATGGATGAAACGCAGGTTCGACTCCCGCCTGAAGTCGTATTTCTTGCTCACTGCTCAAAACTCATGGATATATATAAAACATTCTGTGCGTTTCACTTTATGTATGCGCTATTTTCTTCTACACAACTTCCTACGTTCTTGATGCATTTGAAATTGTTGTGTAAAAATATGGAACAGTCGCCCTCTATGCAGTCGTACCTTCATTCATAAAACACCCAAAAGTCATCACAAATATAAAAAAAAAAACACCAAATTGCCTGTCAGAGATAATGTTCACATTACCCAGATATCAGTTCTTCGAATCATAGACGTTCCTACGCCTCTTCAATCATTATACTTTTTTCAACAATAGTGGTCTCTCGGCGAAAATGAGAAATTAATAACGAGACACCTTCCTATAAAAGATGCCCGCACAGCATCTACGTTGAATAAGCTACCTAGTGGATATTAGAAGTCTACGAGATGATTTTTATGCACCAATGTTGCCAAAAATGAAATTTGATAGAAATGATGACACTTGTAGTATCAAATTGGTCTCGTCGCAATTCTATCTTGACACATAAGAGTCTCACCCGTCGTGGCAGTGTTAAGACATGAGAAAGGACTGGCATGGCCTCTAGGAATCGCGATAGGGTCAACTCGACCAGGAATCAATGACAGAAAATGAAGAATTATCAAGCATTAGCCGACACATAACGAGGTGTACGGCCGCTCAAACAGGTGCAAACCATGTAATTTATTTGAGGTGTCTGACAGATGAATGGTATGGTTTGTGATAAAAGAAAATGAGATAGTAACTCTCTAAATTTGTGATCATACACGTTATTATGCAAGAATAAAAGCTTTGTTCTAAGTACATTTAATCGAAAATAATTCTAAACGCATAAGATGCAAGATACAGAAATTGAACTGCCTATGAATCAAAACAACTTGGTTTGTTCAAAGAAACAGGATCTGCTCTTTAGCCGATCGGATACTACCGCCTTTTATACGAGGCGAATAGTCGGCTAATTTCATGGAATCTCATAAAGGATTCCGTTCCCTCGGAATGCTCACCAATGATTTTTTGTCTTGATATGATCGCGAAAACGTCCCGAGCTCGTGACGTCAAGCTTAAACTAAACTGGCATTCTCTCCATAGAGATAATCTATATAACTATTTGCAGAAGGTTATGGTAGAGGAGGCAATGAACAAGCATTAGAATTTGTGATATTATTGCTTGAGACATTTCTCAAAATTAGGATTTACGCAATTCAAAATTCCACTCACCATTGCTATGAAATAGCCATTACCGTTGAGACTATTAGAAAACTACTCCTATTAAATGAATATTGTATATGTAAATGGAGAATCTGAAAGTGTTTGAATAATTTTCACACAACTATTGATGAATTGAATCCCTTTGAATACCTATGTATCAGTCACAGATGAAATCAAGAAATGCGATTTGTCCAAAAATTCGCTTCCAGACATTTAGATACATGGCAGACGCTCAGGAGTCATATTCAATAGACAACTCACTTTGACTTTGGTTGGGACCAGCAAGTTATCTTTAGGAATAAGTCGTCAAATAGAATAAAGTAAACGTGCGTTACTCCGCTAACTCAGCGGCATTTCCCTTTCTTGTTCATACAGCAGGATAAGGCATGCCAAGTACGGCTACTGTGTCAACGTCTTAGGGTTATTCGAAGCCTCCTAAATTTGGAAAGATTGAATTGAGAACCTGTGCTTGTAATGCACGCTCACTAGCATTGACACATGATTAGCACGTATGAATAATTCACATCGTCACAGACTTACAAAAGAGTGCTGATACAGAAACTATCCTATACTACTCAGCACTAACATTTGAGGTTTGATGCTCATCGCATAATCTTCCACAAAGTGAATCTCTTGCCTGTAGAATACGTCATCACAGCTGACTTACGTTATCCTCTTACAGCTGGTTCGCTCGCTGATATTTTTGATTTCAAAGAAGCAACTTGAGAAGTGGTGCAATTACTTGGCGAAATCTAACGATAAAATGTTCGCTGGAAGTTCTATTTGAGTGCTCAAGATTGCCCTGGACGACTCGATATTGTGCTTTTAATCTAGAGAAAGAAATGAAGTATGAGATTAATCGTATTATGATTGCATGTTCTCTAGTCACTACATGCTATTCCTAGCTGTGTTCATTTGCAGTGTTCAGAAATTAAACTTAAGCTACATTCTCTGCATTTTTTGACTAAGATTGTCCTTCCATATAGCTATTTTGATCTAAATTGAGCATAAAGTGCCCTTCTAACAACAACTTAAGCCCTATACTTTCAATCTAACGTTCTCCAATTTCCATGTTATTCATATAGCAACAATTTTCGACGATTTTTATTCACAAATTCTGAGCTTACGTTTAGTGCTTAGTCCTTATCCTATGACAAAAAGCGAATTGGAACGCGACCCACGAGATACAAGAAAATCTCGCAATTTGACATGGAGTAACTTTGTAACTAAGATTAACCGTATTGGAGAGTCACATGATAGACAGGGCGGCGTCATTCTTCATCTTTTCTCCAGCCTTAACCCTGTTCTATGTACTCTTTTTCCTTGAAAAAATTAAGTATCCTATCAATCATTGAGAGATGTGTCACGTATTTCCATTTCAATCGTAACATCGAGGCACAGCGATTACTCATCTGATCTATCATGTCAGAGCGGCTATCTTCTCACAGAATTGTGGTAGTGATGTGCGGGTTCCGGCAAGATGGCTAAGGTTTCGTTGGCTATGCTCATGGATTTGAACCACGAACAACGTCCTCAATAGTGCACCTCTAACCATTGAACTATACGTATCTTTCTCATAACAGTGGCCGAACTTATACAGCGATTTTAGGGTGAGATATAAGGCGTTTACGAGAAGTTTTTTCTCCCATACTGCAAAAAGTCTTGGTGAAATCAACAGACGAGATTCGCAAGCTGGTCGGAAAGTTGATGGTGAATGGTGGCAAGCACTTGTGACCATAGAGAATTTCAAACAAAATGCTACACTACATGAAATACCATAGTACATGAGAGACTACAAAGGGTTGGTCGAGTGGTGAGTAATGCAGGCTATCACAAATCCCCCCACATGCAACACTTTCGTGGTGCCAATCAGCTACAGGCCATAGCGCAACGTGATAAATCTTTGAACAATAACAATGCTCAAAAAATATAATAAGACGGGTCTCTAAGGCAGCTAAAATCACTAGTGGCTTTCATTAATTTGTGCGATAACACAAGTAAAGTAGTGTCGTATGCGCTGCTCTCAGAACTTGCAAATCGACAGAATACTGACCTTTTCAAGACCACCAGTTAAATTCGCCACGCGCGGTGCAAATCACGGCCTGGGCGCGATTTTTGTCATTTTATTAGGGTTTTTCACAACTTTGCAAATACTTAGTGTTTCTTGTGATACTCCGACAGTTCATAGTTTTCTCTACCTAATCGTATGCTTTTGATGTAGAAATTTCTTGTATCTTGAAAAAAAATTCTCTTTTACTACGCGATTACAGTGATGTTGGAATGCTGTCTGTTGTAATAACTTGTCCAAAGAATGTAACGATATAAATCCGTCACTTTAGACATAATCTATTATATGAAATCCTTAAAGGCCATAATGGTGACTACATATTACCAAACAAGAAACAGTTTGTCAAAAAAGATGTTGCAATGAATGAGAAGCCAGGTTGTCGGTGAGAGAACGTCAGAGAACTTTCGGGACCAAGACTAATTCGGTGCATGAATCATTTACCCAAAGTTTTAATAAACATTCGGTAACTAAAATCCAGCAACTATGAACTTTCCTAGCCTTTCAGAACAATTTTGTATCGTACTGTAACAGCGAAAATAAGACTATGTTTTACACCCGGTATTCTTCGTTTGTTCGTCTTGGGTCTAAGGATAGCTTTTCGACCAAAGTCTAAAGACTATTTGATGGCATTAATTATGGTAATTCTAAAACTTAATTTCCGTTCCAAAAAGTTTTTTTTATGATGCCGTAAGATCAAAAAAACAGTGACATTACACCTCTGTAGTTTTCTTCGCATACAGGCTATATATATCATTAGAGGCCTATGAGCATGTAGAGGCAATCGCTTGCATCTGAAAATGGAGTTAAATCTGAACATTTGTTGACGACAGAGGCAAAATTTCCCCTTGTATAGCTAAAAATGTTTTCGGTAGTGCTGATCGCAGCGATTTCAATGGAAGCCCCGATGGGGGGAATTTTCGTTATTTATATTATACCTTTACTTCGAGTGCTTTATTAAGACTACGCTCAAATTTCAATAGATCTTTTCATTATTATTTGAACCAACTTGTCATTTGGTCTGGTAAGGGCTCTTTCACAGCCCGATAAACGTGTTTCGTCTTTACAGACTTGACAGTCGGGCAGAACCCGTCGTCTTTCGATCTTTCTATAGTCAGTTCTCTCGGGAGCTCTGCTCACTTACATAGAGTTATCGAAGACGAACGTTTTATGCTCTACGTCAAGCGAAATTTTCACCTAACACAGTGTTTGCGCACTCGATTGCTCTTTGGCTAGTATTTTCATCATATTGTAAATTTATTTCGAGTGCTTTATTAAGACCACGCTCAAATTTCAATAGATCCTTACATTATTATTTGAGAAGACATAGAGTGTAGAACGTTCGTCTTCGATGACTCTCTACAAGGGAGTAGAGCTCCCGAGAGAACTGACTATAAAAATATCGAAAGACGACGGATTCTGCCCGACTGACGAGTCTGTAAGGACGAAACAAGTGTATCGGGCTGTACAAGAGCCCTTACCAGACCACATGACAAGTTGGCTCAAATAATAATGAAAGAATCTATTTCGTCAGTTATTTGAGAAATTTTTCTTCGTTAAGGCTTTTCTTGAGTCCAACATAACCGTAGGAAAATCTGTATATTATCGCTATATTAATGTGGTGATGGCTTTTTATTTTCTTCCCAAATAGCAAATAAACACGCTTTGAATTCCAGAGCAATGGCAAACTACTTTGAGTGAAAAACGAAATAATTTTTTCGCTCTTATGGCGCTGTGTGAAGAGCTTTCCGAATCAATACTAAGATTTGAAGTTTTCATAATCCTATCAAATGATTACTTATTTATCACAGAATGTTCACTTCAACTAAGCACAGACGCCAGCCTTGCAGATAATAAACGTCGAAGATAAAAAGTATTTTTGCTGTTGCTTGGGCGCGCTAAAAAGATCTTTTTTAGAAAACGAGTCCTCAAATAGAATTGCCATTTGTTGAAGTATCTAAGGTTTATTGAAACTCTACTAAAAACACTCTGCCTGACAAAAAAGCCAAGCAAACACGAGTACAAGCCACACTACACACTCCGCAAGAGAATCGTAATTTTCTCTTTGTCTCTACAGCACAGCAAAAAAGCTTTTCAGGGAAAAAAGCTCAGTGTTTGAGTTGCAATTTTTCATCTATAGAGTGATTAATTGAAATGTTAGTGAAATTCTGTGTCCGACGAGGTAATCACGAAAAGCTAAATAACCAGTGTTGGTAAACGTGATCTCGGAAGGGAAACACGAAATTTAACTTCTCTTCGTCGTTACTGTAATGCAATGAATCCTCTAAATAAAAAGTTAGACTCAAAGTTGGAATTTGCTTTCCTCAAGCCACCGGATGACTGCTAAAACTTTACTGAAAAAGTTTTGTCTAATGGGAAAGTCCATCAAGCACGTGCGAAAGATAAATTGCACTCCGCAGATAAACGTAATTTTTTGCTACAGCTCACTAGGAAAGCATTTTCACAAATCGAGCATACCATTAGAACCGCTTTTTTCAGCTATCGAATGGCTGTTTGAAGTTAGATGAAAACTTTGTGCTGAGCGAGAAAACCACGAAAAGGCGTGTGTGCCATAAGTGATACACGTAGTCCTGAAAGGGTTATATTAGGTTGCCGCAATTTTTTAGGAAATTAGGAAATATTCACTCAGCAAATGGCTATTAAAAACTGAGCAGAGACTCGAAGTACTGATCCATTCACACGTATGGTGAAGCCTTAGAAACAATTTGTATTTGATATTTTCTTGAGTAATTGAGCTATCATAAAATCTCCTTGAATATTTTTATTATTCAAATAGCTTGTACTTTTTCGACAAGGGTTAGTTGCAGCTGACGAAACTACCTTATTAGACAAAGAAGTGCCGACAGAATTAAGTCTATTTTTGACGGAGAATATGAAGCCGTAAGCAACAACATACACAACCTTAGCAACGTGAAAGTCTCCATCTATCTATTCAGTGCTGCTTAACACCCAAACAAGTTGGTAGCCTATTCACGATCCCGGAGACATAGCAGGCTTGGTGAACCGTAAGCGCGAAGTCGAGCCATCGACCATTCATTGACCGACCATTTGTGTCGCACCTCTAACCATTGCACGACACGCGGCATTCGACACGTACATAAGGCAAGATTGTCAATCTAGTTTACTATAGATTTCATCTTCGAAAGAGATCATCAGGTTAATTCAAAGAAGGGATTTATAATCAGTAGATTAACATCACACCTTAACTTTTGTTCATAGTGATTTCAAAGACTTTCTCTTCTTCAAAAGTAAGATATTCATGCTTAGTTCCTGTTTCACACACGTGCATACTTAATTCCAACTAATCCAGAATCTGCTCACTACATTGTACCTCTCCTATCAGGCAAATGCTGTAACCTGTTGCGAAACTTTTTTTGACTCCGTTTCTTCGAAATTTAGTGGATTTTTGACGAAAAGTTATGCATCGTTTCGAAATCAGTCCGTGAGGATTTCTCGCATGGACAAAGTTTGAGTGTTTGGGCTACGTATATAAAAAAACAGATCCCTCTCCAAAGCTACCAGACAGCAGTGCTTTGAAAATTCGACTTCACTCGCAAAGACAATTATTGCCAGTACTATACATCTCATGCAGAGCACTCAGAGAGTGACTGTCATTCGCAGAAGAAAACTCACCTTCAATCAATGTTATTTGACTTATATATAGTGTTTAGCCTGTCTTGCATCAAAACTAAGGTCCAAATAATCATAAATTATATACCAAGAAGCATTTTCTTTTGCTAATTGAGGCAGAGCACGTATATACGTAGCTTTTTTCTGCGTTATTCTTGTGCACTTTGATTTCAGTGTGGATCCGAGTTCAAAGATTTACTACTCATTGTTCTATATGAAATTCCTGATTTATTCAAAACCTGGCCCTAAATGTCCTTGAATTTTAGAGAAAAGTTAGACCGCTTTCCTACCATATCGAGACGACTGCCAGCTCCGCTATCTCAGTGCAGTGGACAAGGTGCAAGTTGCTTACACCGCACCGGAGCAACGCATTGTTGTGGAATATTCAGATTTTCCATGAATATTCCATGTAGTCAGTTTCTGAAAGTGTCTGCACTATGTGCACGTTGTTTAAAGTTGTTTTGGTGCCATTTTTATCTTTTTCTTCGTACTATTTTCCCAAATCAAAAGTTATTCTGGCAGTGAAATGCCGGAAGATTATGACGGGTAAGGTGAAACTTCCTAGTAAACCTTCCACTATACTTTTTTATGACGTCTTCGGTCGGTTTTGTGCCATGAAGATGAGCGCTATTACGCAACAAAATTGCAAAGTTCGTGCCGTTTTGATTATATTACAAGATTTCTGCAATGAAAATACATGACTTTAAAATCATTCATTTGCGATTTCCTTGCGAACATTTTCGTATGCAATTCGTGTGTACTTGCTCCAGCATGGAGCTCTTTTCAAACTCTATCAAACTTACGCGCCGCTGCACTATCATTTTCGCCTACGCGCCCATTCGTGCATGAATACAAGCGAATCTGTTCTAACAACAGCTCCATCTTAGAGAAAGTGTAGGTAATATGCCTACCAAAATGCTTGGAGAAAATGAGCAGTTGAACGACTTCAAAATCAACTAGTTTCAATAACTAATGGTTAGTAGATCTGCAAAGTACTGTTTCGACAAATGACGTTTTCCGGGTACAAAAGTCGTTATTTTCAGAGTCTTACAAAAACCATCATACGAAGTAATTTGTATAGAAAGAACATATGGATAAATAGCTTTTTCAACGCCCTCTCAAACAAAAAAATCTTTGCACATGTTATTTCTACTATTTTTATAGTAAAAAAAAAGAAAGCGGCGGAGTCAGTTGAACATCCAATGGGATCAGGATAATTCTACAAATGTCTTGTGCGTTGTATGTAATGATGTTATTGTAGTTAATGTATGTATTTCTAGTTGGATACTTTCCAAAACAAATGAAAAACATATTTATCTTTCCTAACGACGTTGTTACTGTGAGTCTGTTTTTCTTCCCTTTTCTTCTATTCTCTGCTGAAATGGGTCATTGGAACGCTAAAAGGCAAAATCTATTGCAGAGACTGCAGAAATGAAACTCGAAAGATGTATTCTATTGGCTGAAGAAAAGGGCAAAACTGGTTACTTTAGCCTCTATGATCTGTCTAAATCCATAAAGATCAGTAAGAAGGGCATGTAATCCAAGGCAGTTGCATCTCGAATTCTCGTAAAAAGAAATGTTCCACAAAGGTTGTCTGGAATGCGATGACGGGCTTTGTTTGCTCTTGGAGAGAACCAACAATCACGCTCATGAAGGGGCAGTTTTGTTTACTGAAGTGCATTTTTTCTTTTATATCGCTGTTCACCATGTTGTTAGTACAATAGTTCGATGGGTTTGTGCATGGAATCAAAAGTGAAGATGTTGAACCGTAATTTGGAGTGTCGCACGCCCACATCTTGGCTTGCAACTCATCAAAGTGACTCAATTTCATTTTTGAATTCAATCAAAGTGACTTAATTTAATTCAATTAATTGACTAACTTGTTCACTTTGCTTCATTCACATTACTTTATCTTGCTTCATCCTTCTAAATAACACTTTTGTAACAACGTTTCTGCGTTTCAAAAAAGCCAAAACTTTTACATTCACTTTGTGATTCATCAGTTTTCTACACGTGCCTCACGCTGTATAAGTTCCATAGCAGTCCTCATGAAAGGCTCAAAATATGTCATAAGATTATAGTGTTTTGAGTGAGACCTCAGAAACATTCCAAATAAAAAGTTTGAGATTAATATTTATACCAAGAGTTGAAAACACTCATTGTTATAGTGGCTTGAACAAACACTCTAATACGGCCAATGCACCATCGGTTGCCATCTGTACAAAATTGGCTACCACAAATTCATGTCTTAATGGAAACATCACTTTCTGACCAATCACAACTGCGTTGCACCCGTGATCATCTGCAAGGGCTTTCTTTTGCGACAGCACAAGCAGAGTTCATCGAATTGATCATCACTAATGATGAGTCTTGGGTACTACGAGAGCAGCACGCGCCACGTCTATTGGTCGCTTTGCGGACAATACCTGCCAGCTCAAACAAATCCCAGGTTTTATTCTCAGAATATAATGCTCTCGGTTCCCTGAAAATGGCCGGGCATGCGTGTGAGAACTCTTCGACAACAAGCAGATAATTAGTGGTAAGCAACTCTGGAAGTTGGCTGGAACAGCGCGAGAGAACCGTCCGGAAAAGACTTAGTGTCGTCTTTTCTAAAATAACGCTCGACCCTATATTGTAAAGTCGTCTCGCCACATGTCGGAGAAACTGTGCTATAACATGGTGCCACATTCAACGTATAGCCCTGATATTGCTCCATCGGCTTACTATCACTTCCGCGCCCTGGAGCAGTATCTGTGAGAGAAAAAAATTTAAAGGCTGCAACTAGTCCAAAAGTGACTTCACCGGATTCTTTGATTGTCAGCCTCATTCATTTTGGGAGGATGACATGCAATCGTTGTCCAATAAATGATAATTTTATTGATTATGGTAAATAACGATTGAATTAATAGCAGTGTCAAAATACGAGTGATATTATGAGAAAACTCAGTAGAAGACACTGGTAAATTCCGACCACTTATTCAGTTATGAATTCATTATTAGTGGTATCTATGTTAAACACTTGGAAGAGACTTAGGCGAGCATTTTCAAGGTGTGCTGTTTTGTAAACGAGACTAGCAATATGCGTGAGTCGAAGGATATGGGTACAAAGGTGTGTGATTTGTAGCAGCAAGCAACAGTAATGTATTTCGTGGTGTCTTCTCATGCCTATCAATATCACTGTCCTTATGACAAAAATCGCGTAGAAAGGATACTGCCACGATCTCATGATAGGACTAAGTAAAAAATTCGCACTCTTTTGCCAATATTTATTGGCTACCGTAAATCAAAACATTCATTTCATTGTCTCTTTTTCGATGTGATTGACCGTCATGCCGTCTTCTTGTCCTATAATGAAAACAGTTTCTTATGATGCAATATCCTCTGATAAAATGAGATTGTATAAGACGATAACTAATAAGATGGTAACACCAATGAATTTTTTCCAAAATAGAATTATATGGCAATCATAAGGCAAACTCGTTACTGTCTGATTAGTACTGAGTGGTTCAACGTAAAACTGCTAACAACCCGCAGAGTTCGTCGGATTCAATGCGTACAAGACATGTCAGCGTTCCACCATAAGTTTCTTTGTCAGCATTTGACCTAACTGCTCAGTGAATTTTTGGTTGCAGTGCAAGACTCATATTCCGAAAAGGTGGTCATTCAAAATTCACATTACATACGCTTATTCCTATCCATCTGCCTTCTCGAAGTTCACTTTGCCTGTTTGCTTTTTCTCGCTGAACATCTCGTATTTGATCAATCGCTTCTACACATTTGATGCTGCTTCGTACATGGGCGATAGAAGTTGTGTTCTTTAGTCTATCACTAACAAAACCTTTTTTGGAACGAGCTTGCTGTTAGTATCGATGCTAAGATGTTGCTGGTGTACAAATACAGATACATGGACAAGGCTACTGATGCTTCAATGATATTCAACGTTCGTTGTTGGAGGCATAGCGATTCGTATATGTTGCAGTTCTGTGCAGAACACTTGCCCGAAAAATTAAGCATAGTGACGATCAGAGGTCAAAGAAATTGGATTCGACTAGAGGCAAGTTAGAGAGGGTTTGAGAAAAACGCCACTCTTTTGATTTCACGATTGAAGATATGTATTGGATCACAAATAAAGCCGTTGAATATGAAGAATCACATACCGATGGCGTTGTATACTTGACCGTGGATGCGTCAGGAAGAGGAAATAGGCGAACGATTTCGAAAACCAACGCTCCAACAATAATGAACTGCAACATGTCACACTCAGAGGCAGAATGATTCGGTAAATGTATTCATGGATCATATTATGTTTTCAACAATCATTATCTATGTTGATAATATCGAGAATACTCAAGTGAAATGGAGTGTCAAGACATAAGATACTGGTTGGTTATCGAAAGTCAGGTTGAACCCTTTTGAATAACACACATTTCCTAACGTTGTACTTTTATCACGAAATGGTCTTTGTGGTGTGCTGTAGCAGTAAAAATGAACTTATGTTTTTCACTCGACTCGTTTATCGCTGAAGAAAGCTTTTCCCTTAGGCTGTCAGTAGCATTAAAAAGTTTGAATTTCGATATATTCGAAGTCGTATTTTGTTTGAAAAGGCATTCCAGTGTGCTGAAGGAATGATATTAGATTCAGTTTTACACTCGGGTACGACCTTCCGCTCTACTAGATTTGCGGATTGCTGTCTGAATGGGATTTCGCAACATTCGCAACAGACGGCACGGGGGCGGCTAGTTTTTGCCGACGGCCTTGTTACAGACTTCCAGTAGTTATCTGATAACATGACTATCGATGGTTCTGGAGTCAAGCCTGTTTTTTGATAAAGTCTTTATAGAGCACTAGAAGAGTGAAAAGAGATTTTCGTTCGTTCTCTCAAGCTTCAATAGTTTGAGCTTAGGCTTAGTAGCGGATTTATTTGGCGATATCCAAATAAAAATGAAGATTAAGCCCATAAAACGATACGACTTAGTTTCTTCCATGAATCTTATACAAGTTTTCACCAAAGGAAACAATTTTTCTATTTTACAAAGAATATCGCGTCCTCTCGAGAAACTTCCAAGTCGCAGTGCGCAGCGCCATTAGGTAGAAGCGCGACAGTAGGCACCGAGTGCGAAACCCAAATTCCTTTGTCTCCTACAGCGCATCAAAAATCCTTTCCAAAATTAACCACGCCACTGAAATTGGTTGAAGCTTGCTTATGATGCCGAAAATCTAGGGATGGAGCGTTAACCAGCAAAAAACGTTTCGATATTGCGATCTCGTCAGTCGAGCAGTTATCCCTTCCTCATTTTTTTTGCCAATCCTGTGTGGGGTGCTCCAGTCCCCAAAGACGAAAGGGCAATTGCCCGACTGACGAGAAAACACGTGTATCGGGCTCCATAAGTCAGCTCAATTAGCAGATCACTGACATGCGTGGCTCAAAAGTAATGATCAGACATAGTGAAATTTAAGCTGTGGCCTTGAGAAAGCACTCGAAACGAACGATATGATATAATAAATATACCAGCCAAGAGCAATCGAGTGTACAACACTCTGTGTTCGGTGATAATTTCACCGGATATGGAGTGTAAAATGTTCGTCGTCGCTAACTCTTAGTTTGGGGACTGGAGCACCCACACAGGATTGGCAAAAAAGACGAAAGGGCAACTGCCCGACTGACGGGATCGCAAGATCGAAACACATGTATTTGGCTTCACAAGTCAGCCCATTCAACAAATACTGATACGTGGCTCAAAAAAAAAAAACCAGGTATATTGAAATTTGAGCTGTAGTCCTCAGAAAACACTTGAAACAAAAGAAAATTTTTTTTTTTTATTTCCACAGTGCACTGAAAAGGCTACTTCGGAAATAAAATATAACGCTAATATTACAACATTTGAGCTATCAAAGACCACTGAATTCTTCAAAAAGCATAAAACGCAGTGAAGTAGCCGACTCTGTGCTCACTTCTTTTTGAGCATTTTACGTGACTTGCGACTTTAGGAGATTTGAGTTTATCCCTAGAAATGATAAAGCAGTATATCTGTCGCACTAAATCAGGGACTTTATGACGAATTGAAAAAAGGACACGAAAATTCATGTTTTCCATACTATAAAAATTTATGGCGATAACAGTGCACGAGGTTCAAAAATTTTCTCAATAAATATAATGGGTTCAAAAATAGACAAAAGATGCACTGGAGGGTCTTTACATCGAGGTAGCTGTAGGGCGTAGCGTGTGCTGTTCTCGTAAGATCGTGGATCGTTTCTGGTAAAAACTGACTTGAGAAGGTCTTGAATAGTCATGATCCGTGAACGCATGATGTGCCCATCAAGACATCACGTTCCGGAGGCTACTCTGTTTAGATAGCGAGTGATGGTTTAGCAGCCATATCAAAGTGTCCGCTCCAAATCCGAGGTACTAGCATCCAAATGCACTTCCAAATAGTGAAGAAGAGCGTCTCCGTCAAAACTGAGTGGCTGGTGTGAGTGAATTTGATTTTGACATCTCTTATCGCCTTCGTCGAAGCACTTGAACCATTGGCTCAGTAATGACTCCTAAGCGCAGTGTTGATCTTCTCGGCAGTCTTGCTTGCACTGTTCTCCAGGTTAGTAGATTGCGTGAAAGTTCGTGCCGTTTTGGTTGTTTAGTGCAATTTATCCCGTGCGCATTTTCTTGCGAACATTTTGATATACAGCTTACCTATTCTTGCTTTGAAATGGAGCTGTCTTGGTAACAAATTCGCCTCTTTTTATGCACGAATGGCACCTAGGGGGAAATGTTAGTGAAGCGGTGCTCAAGATCAATGGAGTTTGGGACGAGGATGAGGTTGCAGAAAAGACGGATAGGAAGTGGTTGCGAAAATAAAAGCTGGAAAGTCATCGTGGTCGATGATGAAAACATTTATTCTTAATTTAGTCCTTAGTCCGGAACGGAGTATTGCGAAAATCATACTGAAATATCAAAACGGCACAAACTTTCCACACAATGTATCACATTCGTAAAGCATAATTATGCATAACTGGCGTTGACCCATTTTAAATCTCATTCAGTTAAATCGCAATGCGCGTGCCCTTTCATACTCCGTAGCTAAAGCGACTAGAACATTTGAAAGATGCCACAGCTTTTTGGCAGTGACTCGGTCTGATGTAGAGAAAAACTGAATGAAACAATACTGCGAAGGTAGTAATGGGATAAGCCGTATCCTACAAAACCTTCCTTGGAGAACGAGGAAGTTGTTAACAGAAATTAATCAAACGCAATTACTTTTTCATTTGATCGCTTTTAACGGTAGTATGATGTTATATATGTACTCATTGACGTAGAGTGATGTGCAAAACTTTAGTGGCATGTGGGACTCGAACCCACATCTCACTCTATTCGGGAGCGCCTGCTCTAACCCGTTGCACTACTGACGCTCGTTTTGTTCACCACCACTCTTTCTAAGCTTTCTAGAGTTGTAAATGTGTAGACGAAGGCGATAAACAAGGCGCCAGCAAGAGGTAAAAAGAACATCTTGAACTGTGGCTATGGTGGGTACGGAACTCAACCACATTGTGAGGATGCGATTGGTGAAAGAGTCATTCCGCCTTAATCAACACCTGATCAGTAATAACCCATGATGTTCAAGGTCATTCTCACCGTCGCCTTAAATTCGGTTTTGATCAGCCGGCTTTGAATGATAATCAGTTTTGCAGAGGTGATTTCTCGAGAACATATTACTGTTCGGCTCATAAAGCAGGATGAGATCAAAAAGGCTTAGATGGCCCTAAAAGATCATGATCACCAAGTCCATGTACACTATAGTGTACATCCCAGGCGTCGGAGGGTAGAGTGTCATCATGTTTAAGCTTGAATCCTGCTGTATGATAAATAGGCGGTTGTAAAATAAAACTGCTCATTGATCTGTGGAACTGGTGTCCAGCTCTGATCGGCACAAGCACGAGAATTCACATACGCAACCAAGATAAAAAACTATCTGTAATAAGTTGCAGAATTTCAGTGATACGGTAGCCGTGTGCATTCTGTAGCTACGGCAAACGCGCTAGAAACGATTTCAAATTGACCAATGAGTCATTCGACTGCTTCCCACTTGAATGGTCACCCATCTGAGTCGGCGGACAGATCGCGCAGCTTCACAATTTCGTAAGTTTTTCTTATGAATTGATTACTAATGGGACGCTAACCCGAAGAGGGGGGGGGGGGTTGGTTTTTTCTACGTGCGGCCGATCAGATGGTGATATCGACTAGGTCTTTCAGACCACGTACTTACTGGCACTTTCATATTGGTAAGATTCTCGAGGAGAAAGCCATAATATTCTGCTCATTTTTTTAGCCATTTTTTAGGGCCCGTGTGCTCCTTCACCGCAGGATCGATACCGAAGGTGCTGATGCAGGTAATTCTTTCTCGTTTGTTCGATTTCTGTCATAATATACTTTTATATTCGACTGTTTTTTATGACCTCGCTCGAAGCTCATACAACTAAGCGGCCTAAATTAAGCCTTTGGTTTCTTTTTTCACTCAGCAAGTGCGAGGCTGCTGATTTGACGATTTATTCGGTACAGGTAAATAGTACAATAAACGTGATGGTGATGGCTGACATTTCGGCTTTGTCGCCTTCTTCAGAGCGTGGAAGAGTCAAACTGATATGCAACATACTCAGTCAAGCACTCTCATAACCCAAGCAGAACATCTTACGCACCTGTACGTCAACGAAACGTTTTTCATCACCAGCACGTCTATTTTACTGTGCACCTGCACCGATTAGATCGTCAACTTAACAGCCTAGTATTTAATGAATAAAAAAAATCAGGGAGTTATTCAATCATTATCGAGGTTAATCCATAGTGTGATCATGGGATATTTTACCTTTCATGAGGTCTGTTACTGCACTTATACAGCGCAATATTCTAAGTGAAGTTTCACTTTACACGCGATGTAGCATGTCCGTCGACGATTCCTCCATGTAAGGGGGCTCTCATCAAGAGGGATTGGCATAGACGAGGGGCACCGTGCAATTGACGAGGCTGCAATGCCGAAACTAGGTGTATTTTACTCTATAAGTACTCATAACACACCTCATGAAAAGTTTGAATTAAGCTGTCATGACGTACGGTTTTTCTTTCGTTTTTTTTCATCAAACACTTGGCTTCTCCAATTCATGACTTCCTCGACTGGGATTGATCCTGTATCAGTGTATTGAAGAGAAAACGAAGTTTTGTTCATTTTTCAGAGGCCTCGTTTGAGGACACGTGCGCTCCCCCACCACAGATAGTGAACGCTGATCACGGTAAATCTTTCCATTTGTTCGATTTTTTATCTTATTTTTTGACCAAACACTCGCCTTTTCTAATTCTTTGCCGTCTCGGTTGGGATTGATCCTCTATCAGTAGCGGTCAGAGTTATGCAGTCACCGCTCTTCTAGTCTGATTTACGAACGTTAGGAGAAAAGGAAAAAAAAAACGGATTCTTTGTGGTCATTTGGTTTCGAAATCGTTCTTAGATCTTTGACTTTCTCCCAAATATCTTCGTCAATGTTTCTCTTCATACATCTGGTAGTAAGGAAATTCCCTAATACTTCTCTGCTAAAAGTAGCGTCAAATTTGTTACATCTTGTGCTACTTATATGTTAAAGGCCATGAAGGATTATTCGACCCCATTCAAATTTGAACAGGAATATTTTTGGAGGATTGTTAATAATCATTCGAAATAAATTTCCGGCTACAGCCTCACATGGTCGGTTTTCCAAAACAACCTTTTATAATGCTATTTTTACGTTGAGAATAAAATTATGTTTCACACGACCCCGCGTTTTTTTCTTCTCACACTTATATTTCTCTGGACATAATCCCTTCCTTGGGCTGTTAGTATTCTCTCGATTGCACAAGTATCGAAGAACTGAGAAATGCGTCTGCTTTTCGGAAAAGCCCTTTTTGTAGCACTGTAGGAGAAAGAAAGCATTTGTGTTTTGCATTTCACCGGACAGAGCTCTTTCTTTAGACTTCTACTAACCATTCCATAGCGTAAATTTCAGTGACCCCAACGCTGTGCTTGTTTTCTTTAAACACCATCTCACTGCAGTGTAGCAGGGTGAACTAAGATTAAGCTTCGCATAATCGGCGAGCTTGTTTACCGGCCAATCCATGGGTTAGTTTTGGGGCGATTGTTCGATGCCCTGGCGCGTTAAGTATAGGGGCTATAACTTGTTCTCAATTGGGAATTTCTTCTCCGCTTCTGAATGAACTATATATAAAACGATTGGCTCAGATACTACGAGATTCTCTCTACACGTTGATAAGCTTTTCGTGTTTCCCGATCATTATACGCTTAAATAAGTGAAAGCGCGAAGAGGGTGTGAAACATAATCTTATTTTCAATGCTACATCGTTATAAACAGGTTTTTGGAAGACCGGCACGTAGGTCTCTAGATAGAATTTTATGCTTTCGAATATCTACTAACACTCCCATGAAAAGTTCTTGTCCAGTGAATGAGATCGAGTATTCATTTCTCGCCGTCTAACATATCAGTGCACATCTTTTATAGTAGAATGCGTAGAATTTTATCCAAGAAATATCTTAAATCAAGGCCCATCCAATTTATATGACTCGTTTCAATACTCGTGGGGGATCTCAAGTATCTGTATTGATTATACTGTCTTGCTTCGCTTGCCTCTCTTTTTGAACAATAATACGGCCTAAGAGAATTGAGCCGTAAGCAAAAACTTAACCTCAGACAGTAGTTGCACCCGCGTGTCACCTATACCAGAGCTCTGTTCTTCATCCATAACTTTCGGAGAGCATATATACCTTATTTGGTTGGTTTTGGATGCCGCTAATCAATTTTGTCAGTTAAAGGATACACCTGATGACGGGCGTCACCACAGGAAACGGCCCTTACAATTCGTGACGTACCCTTCTTGGTGACCTGGTATGCAACTTCAGCGAGCTCTTTTAACAGATATACTAACTGGAGTCACATTTGAGCCCTATAAGCTTATCTTCGACTGATCTAAACATTAATCACTCCTATTGCTCGGCAGAGCATCACTCTGTACCGATGACCTGCCCGTAGTAAACATAACCAATCACGGGCTCTCCTCGCTGATACTCCAATTAGACCTAGTATCATGCCAACGTAAAGCCAATCAAGCGAAGTTCTAAGAGAATAAGTAGAGATTTCTCACAAGTACATAACTGGTTGTTCGAGTCAATCTCACCCTGGTCACTATCACTCTTCTGGGTTTATAGGCTTGGTCCAGTCTTATTTTTGCTTCTACTGAGCATTGAAAATGTCTACTTACTAGATTGAATAAAAGGATAAAAGGATAAAGCTCTTGGCGTTGATCAATCCCCTAGGGATGCGCCATGCATTCGACTTCAATTTCTAGCTTCGTTTGAGGTGATTGAATGCATATCTGGCCTTTACAATGACTCGCGGTGGCCTCCCGCTGAACCGAGTCAGTGCTGCTCATCCTCCCAGACAAGTCTGAGACCTGCCTGGTACTAATTCACCGACCCCGGAGGGATGGATGGCTTGATGGGCCATGAGCGCGAGATCGAACCATTGACCTCGTATGCGACGCAGTGCACCTCTCACCACTGCGCGCCGACGTCACCAAGAAATGCGCAAAAGGAGGAATTCATGGAATTGTGTAAGTACCAATTTTGGTCGTTATTAGCTCATTAAGTTTTCCAAAAGGGTTAAAGAGCTACAGTAATATTTTTTCTCTTTAGCAGTTGCTTTTCTCCGTTGATCTGAGGTTTCTGGTATGCATAAGGTGCAGTCTCCGTATGGACAACAATCTTTCTTCAAGACGTCATAATAATTTTTATTCAACCTGCTGACGTTTCGTCGATTCGTCTTTATCAATCTCGAAAAATCAAGTTATCCACAATACAGTCAGCCGAACTCCTCTACTGCTCAGAAAATATCACCAGAGCTAGTTCTCAATCACGTTAAGCACAAAATCAACTTTCAACATACTCACCGCATTTTGAATATGAATATTTATTGAATTATTGAATGTTTTAATATGCACCAGTATATAAGACTTGTGATGGGTGAGGTGCATTATGAGTTAATGTGTTCTCCTTCCGGTGATCTCCACTTGATCTAGTAGAAGACACATAAAAAGCGCTGAGTACATCAAAAGCTGATTTTGTGCTTGATGCGATTGAAATCTGGGTTTGGCTTTTTCTCTGGAGAAGTAATGGACGTGTTTGACTGATTGGACTGTGGACAACATGATCTTTCCAGGCTTTGAAGCAGACGGACTCGAAACTCCAGCTAGTCGAGTAAAAACTGTTACTGTACCTCGTAACTAGCTTATGAAAGAAATCAGGGAATTCCCAAAGAGTCCTCCCAGACTTGTGCAGCGACTGAGGGAACTACTATCACCCAGTGGCGGGAGCTGCAGTAGTGCGGCTTACTCTTCGCCGTCATCTTGTAACTACATTAGTGGCTGTTGTGTATGTCATGCAGTTCTCCTCCGTGTCTCCGTATTGTACGAGAATCGCAAGGGCAACTGTGCTTGATTCGTGCTCATTCATCTTATTGATTACTACGTTTGGGGATCAAACGATGTTGGTCCCTTAGTCAGAGCCATGGCTCTGAAAGTACCCGACCCTAACTGGGTAATTGAGTAATTGCCTTTGCGAGATATAATACTATAGTGCTTCTATTCTCTCTGCGTTTTCCCGATGACTATGTAATTGCAATGACTGCAATAATGCAACGCATTTTACTTCAGAGGGATTGAGTGGTGAGCGAAAATATCGACTTCACAAGGTAGGCGAACGCGCGTTACACCCATTACTACCTACTAGATTGAATCTATCAGAGAAATACTAAAAGTATGTGAAAACAGTAGGACAGAAAACATATGAAAAGGGATGAAAAATGATTGGAGATAATGATAAACTACCGATTGTTCACATTTCTAGGCCGACGCCACCAAAAATGCGCAAAAGGAGGAATCTCCTGAAGGATGTAAGTGCCAATTTAGGTCGTTACTAGCTCATTGAGTTCTCCAAGAGGGCTAAAGAGCTCCAGTAATATTTTTTCTTTCTTAAGCAGTTGCTTTCTCTATTGATCTGAAGTTTCTGGTGTGCATAAGGTGTAGTCTCTATCCGTATGGGCAACAATTTCTTTGAGGTGTCATAATAATTTTTATTCAAACGGCTGACATTTCGGCAATCCTACCCATTGCGGGGTGCGTGCTACCACGAGACCACTGAGGCCACCTATCACCCACTCATTCTTCAAGATTTCATCATTATAGCTGTCAGCCACCAACCGTTAACAGATTTGGTTAGGTGAGCACATATCGCTTCTCAAAGCCAGTTAACGTCACAGCCATTGTGCTCAAATGCTACTCAAGATTCCTTATGTTTTAACTCTTTTCGCAGTGTCACAGTGTATCAAGCGTGCCTGAGAGAGTTGAGTAGTAAACACGAATCTGACCTCTGACGAGAGTTGAACCCTGGTTCCACCTATAAGTGAGTGCGTATACTAGCAATACACCACCGCATCACCGGTTTCGGCACCACCCATTCTTCGAAATCTCTTCAGAGCTGTCTGCCTTCAACATCTGACAGGCGTATTTGGAGCACAACAGTGGGACAATCTAAAGCAGTACAAAAATAACAATTTCAGCTCTCAGCTGAGCTGAGTTAATAAAGCTAAATATACTTATCAAATCTGCTAAATGAATTATAGATGACACATAGAGATATGAAAGAATGAGTGGTGGCCGAAACGTGCTTCGGTAGTATTATGGAAATACGAGCATCCGGTGTGAGAAAATGCGAAGTGAATTTGCGGCTGAGACCAGGCTTTTGCATACCATGCAAATCTCTTAGGCGTTCATATAACATGTTCTGAGCCTTTTGTGAGATTAGATAGGACACTTGTACTTGTAATGTTATCCGGCGTCGATTCCTTCATAAGTAGGGGCGTTTTCCCAAGGGGTCGGCTGTATTGAAAGGCGTTATGCTACTGATGACCTCGCAAGAGCGAAGCGGACCCGTATGGTACTGTATAAGAGCCCTACGAGACCTTATAAAAGGCTCCGAACATGTTATGTAATTATCAGATCTTTATTGTTTTTGAGCTAGGTCACCGGATGCACGTATCTCCATAACTCGAATGAGCAGATATGATTCTCTTAGGTCTATTATTACACACTATATCAGTGCGAAAAAAAATCAATGAAGGGAAGAGAATTTTCGAGTCCGTTTCTCACAGTTAGTCGATGAACCGCTTGTACAATCTCGACTTCCGTTGGTACTTTTCGTGGTAACTCTTTTCCCACAAATTTTCTTTGGATATAATATTTTGAGTTTTGAAAAGCATGCTGCAGATGATAGCGCATTCCATGCGCTACGTAAAACATGTGCTTGCACTACTTCAAAAGATGTATTTGTGCTTCCCGCTCCTCCTCGCATTTGTTAGGCTGTTTCCTTCCACGTTTGTTTACCTTTATTTCACATATTTTTAGATTACTATATGATCAAGTATTCGTTTTATTCGTTCTCCAGCGCGTATTCATTTCAAGGTCAAATCTATCTTAGTCTTTTTCAGGAGCTCTACTCCAGCTGAGAAAGTAGAAAGGTGAGATTCATGAATATTTGCACTTTTGGTATTTTTGGTAAGAAGACGTCATTAATCACCCCATGATATTCTGAAAGTGCAAGTACTTGCAGAGAACACGACGAAGTTGAGGTTCGCATAATGCAGGACCAGCCACTGTCAGAAGTGCAGGACTAAGCACCACCATAGGTGCAGGACCAAGCACCGCCATGAGTTGAAATCACGGAGGTGCCGATTTTTAAATCTCAAATAGACGAGAGAATTTTTGCTTTATTCTGAGATTCCATTGCAAACGTATGCGTGCAAAAGTACACAATCTAGCTTTTTCGGCCCTGCATCGCTCTGAGCTGTCGGTTAACGGCTCTCTCCTTTCTAGTTTCGTTTTAATTATCTCTTATATCCTTATATTCTAAAATCCTTCGAATCAACTAGTAGGAATTTTGATTAACGGATCCGCTGCTTGAAAGATATTCCTTGTAAACCACAACGTCAAATCTTGAAGCATCTTTTCAGCCCTAGAACGTCCTCAATCGGTCGATCAACTTTATTCATTCATTCCTGCTTTGTTTATTGATTCGGTCTTAATATCATCTCTGAATCAACCGGAAGGAAATGCGATTGCTAGGACCGGATGCCGAAGAAATTTTTTTAAAGACATAATCAAGATCTGAAGACCTGGAAACGCCTTTGCATAGTTAAGTCAGGAATTCAAGGAATATCGATCTGCACAACCAGCAACAAGGTCAGCCATAGTACCACCTACACTCGATTCTCCCGGTGCTTCAGGCGGCGAGGCAACCGGTGAAAAACCACAAAACTACTGGATGCGAAGGATATCCAGGACGCCATCGGAGCCGGAACTGTTGAACACGCAGTCGACACGCCACGCAGACTGTTTTCTACTCTGTACTTATGATGCAAGAACACTCTCCACTGGTGCCGATCTTCACGCTGGGGCGAAATGCAGGAAAATCGACACACGTCAACCGAACAACGGCACACTCATTATTCGCGGGGAAAATGTGCCATCACGAAATGTCGGAGGCGTAGGCTTTGTCGTTCACCCGTCCATCACCCATCTCGTCGACTCGTACGAATCTCTCCTCTCGCCTGACTATTCTTCGACTCCAACTAAAATGTAATGCTAGAATCACTGTCATAGTTGTTATTCACCACCCAACGCAGCCGATGAACACGAAGTGGACGCATTTTACCTTCACTTGGAAGATGTCATCCGTAATAATAAGGCGTATTACGAATTCGTTGTCTGAGACTTCAATGCCAGATTAGGAACGGGTGAAGAGAGCGAATCTGGGACGCGTCTCTTACACGGGAATTCACTTTTCCAAAAGAAAGAACAGCACCGTTGGACATGGGAGTCACCTAACGGCGCGACTCATGCGGAAATCGACCATATACTTACCAACACAAGATGTGCCTGCTCGACACAACTGTAGTGCCAACATTCTGTACTGGGTCCGATCACCGCCTTCTTCGGGTAAAGATAGGATTCGGCCTAATTTGGAAAAGAATTCATGCATCGATCAAGAAAAGTCGCTAAACCGTCCTCGACGGGAACATTCTAGACGAAATCCTATTCAACCATGACTAGCATATTAAGGGTGATCCGACCGAAGACCACGAGCTGCTTGTCGAAGGAATAGAAAGATGCGCTGACTCAGCTTCAGTTGCTCAGTCCAGAGAGCCGATCGCATCTCTTCCACCACGAACCAGTTGCTCGAAAAACGAAGGAAGCTGAAGTTTGATCCTAATGCAACACATTTAGCTCGGTTGAAGTCAAATACCAACTGCAGAAGAGCTTTGCAGGAGGATCTACATTGTGTTCGACAGAAGAAACTGTTAGAAGCAACACAAGACAGATGTAGTCTGAAGAAGTGCTGTCGGAATCTGTGTGATTAGTTTTCCGCTGTCATTGTTGATGAAGGAAGATGGGATCACGAAAACTTCCCACCATTATACGGAATTGATAGTAGGAAAATTCTACAACAATCTCTTCCGTTTCACTATCCCCGTCTCGGACTCCGTAATCCCCAGTGGAGAAAAACCGCCTGGCATTCTGTTCTCTGAAGTTCTAGTCGCGATAGAAAGCATGAAAAAAGGCACGGCTCCAGGTTTTGGTAACATCTCTTCTAATTTGTTGCGAGCCGGAGGCTACAATTTGCATGTATTTCTGGCACATATGACATTTTGCCCTCAAAACGTAAAAATTTTGGACCAGTGGAGGACGTCGCGCACAGTTATCATCCATAAAACGAGTGACCAAAGGGATCATCGCAACTATTGTCCAATCTGGTTCTTAAGCATATTTTGCAAGCTTGCGAAGATCATCCTCCTGCGCATATGAAGAACGTTAGGTGAGGCGCAATCGAGCAAGCAGGATTTCGATAGGGATTCTGCTGCAGCATGCAACATATGTCTATGTGTCATACTCAATATTTGTTATATATTTTCTTTGTTCTGTGCTTTTTTCACTGTGTTTCCACCCTTTCATTTCTCCAAAGTTTCACTAGTCATTCTATAGTCGATAGTTCAGAACGAGGAGCTGGTTGTGGCAAGGACGTAGGACCGTCAACAGCGCTAGAACCAAAGGTACGTATGCCTTATATGTCCATATCTTAAGCACTACATGCGGTATCAATATGTAATACTCTATTGATTATGTTTTTAGTGCTTTTTGCAGTGTCATGAGATGCAAATACACCTAATAGAATTCAGTAGACATGAAACTCGACCTGGGCTGGACTGATATCCGCGCTACCACTGTACTGCCGAGCTATGATAGAGATATATGACGAATGGGTTGTGACAACAAGATGCCCTCGCTAGTACAGTGGTAGCACGGGTTCAACTCCTGCCTGAGGCTGAAATTTTGTATACCACTCAATTCCTTTTGGACTACTTGTTTCTCTTTTGTTTCTGTTCTTACAGTATTTGCTCTTTTTTTCATGTTGTTGTTTCATCTATGCAAAGGCGCGCGCTAACCACTGCCACTAAAAGCCACCAACTGACCAACATTTCACAGGTTTGGTCGACTGGTGACTTATAGATTTGATAGAGATGTACTGAGGAGCAAGTGGTGCCGGAAACATGGCTACAGTGGTGCAGTGGTGGCACGTGTTCCTGGCCCAGATGGAGTGCGGGCTTAACTACTGCCTAAAGCTAGAATTTTGTGTGCCACTCATTTCCTTTAGAGGTACTTGTTTCTCTTACATTTGTATAGATGCTGTTTGGTGGACTTGTAAATATTCATATATTCGCAATACTTCGATTCACATTCCGGAGCTTCGTAGGTGCTAGTGCAGCGTCTCACAGGAATGGGTATTATCTGTCCTGACAGGGCGTAGGTCGGGTTAAAATTCCGAAATTAGAATGGTCAAGCGGCTTGGAAAACCTGCATGAGTGTTACGTACTACCTGTTTATATGTCTCTTCAAGCATATGAGTGTATGTAGAGTCAATCGTGTAGTACCAAAGTCGTTTAGGGAATCTAAGGATTTTTCCCTACAGATAAAAGAAATCACCAATTTTTTTTACGGAAAATAACTCGCCGCTTGTCGAACTTTGTGGTCCGGAAAGGGTTTAGTGGGTCCTTGTACTTACTGTAGGTTTACTGTATCACTTTCACTGTCTCTATTCGTTGAGTTTCACATTTGCATCATTTCTCTATATTTTTTTTTGAATAGATTTCAGGCGCACTTAATAGATAAAAGGGAGGGGAAGCGAATGTTCCCGTGCCCCGAGATATGGTAGCCGGCCCTCAACTGTGTTGCACAGTACGTGGAGGACCTCAGCCGTCTCCATGCCATTTTGGAGGAATAAGGTCCTCCTATACTAGGTTTGGATTTTCTTCGTCTCAGAAGTTCTCGTTTTATAGGTCTCAACAAACGTGTGGAGGCTCAAAACTCCGGGCGTTATGCATGGGCCCGCCATTATAAACGACGGGCGAAGCTAGTGCAGAAACGTACTGGCAAGAGGGCGGAGCAATCAGCGAGGCTTTTTTGGAATTGCTGCATTATCGCGCACGAACTGGTAATTTTGGAAGACATTCGACTGATTAATAATCTGTTTTAATCTTACAATGGGGCTTGGCACTACACATCACTGACCACTCGGCCACTCCTTGAATAGAAATGATTTCAGACAGGCTGTACATGCGATTTAACCGCCTTGTGAACGAGACTCTTGCCACTTTTCAAGCTGTCCCTGTTGTCATAAGGCCTCGTCAGGTGCGCACGATCATGGGTCAATTTACGTTCTGTGATTATTACAGCTTCTTTCGCTTTATGCGCTTCGTCCGTTGATATTTCAACATAAGATTTTGGAATTTTCTAGCTGCTAATGCTATGAAATTTTGTTTATATCCTTATCGCTTAACTATTACTATTAAGGGTGTCAAACATGTTGCCTGAGTTAGATGCGGAACACATTCGACATCGGACGGGAGTAAACCCGTGTTTCTCCCATTGTAGCAGGAATGCGTGGCTAGTGTAGTGGACGAGTAGTGTGGAATACGCCGTAAAGTCAGCTTCTTGAAAGTGGCCACAGTTTTTGCAATTTTTGTTTCAGCATGGTTTCTGCATTGAGTTTTTTATCTTTTTGTGCTCTTTTCCTTGAATTTTGATGATCAACTATTTTTTGTTAGATTTCTTTTCGCTTAGTCGAATGAGATTTCACACCTTCCGCTGTCATCATTCACAATTTGGTATGTGTCTCCGTTTAGAATAACTCTATCATTGTAATGTATGTTGCATGTAATTCTTATTGAGTGCTTTTCACAGAATAAATGGTTTGATTTATAGTTTTGTGCATGCACATGAGACTTCGATCTTCGGCAAGCTTCTTGACAAAGTTGCTTAGTGGAAAGCTATGCATTCCTCCCGTTTCCGTCTTCTGCTCTACTAAAAGAGATCAACAAAAAGCCTAACAGGTAGAATTTGTGACAGAAGTTGTAGAAATAGAACTTGAAAAAGGAGTCCGATTGACTGAAGAGAAGAAGAGAACTTGAGACACTGTATTACTCCGTCTTCACCAGTGCTTTTTCCTTCTTTTTTGGCTGTGAGGATCCCACTACATCCAACATACAATTCGTTTAATCGTCTTCTTCCTGAACGTCGTAGAATACAGGTTGAGCGGGTCTCTTTGCAATCTTGAGGATAGCCTAGCTGTGGCGTTCCTCAGGGAGTTGTTGTGGACTGCCGGAGAGAGTTGGGATGGGGGTGGGAGGGGACGTATGGAATGAAGCTGTGTACCACGTGCGCTGCGACGAGCATCACAACCACTCGGCCACGACGTCTCGGAGAATGAGGCCGGGATAAGAAGTCTATTTCCACCTACTATGACTCAGATCCATAAAGATCATTGAGAGGAGCGTGTGATTGAAGCCAGTTGAGCTTGGAATTTTTCGCATAGGAAATCGTCTCACAAAAGTGACATAACTCCAAAATCGAGGAACAAGCGAGGTGGAAAGTGAACTCGATGGGGAGGGAAGGGCGAGACGGGAAACGGATCGAAGTTAGCTAATCTAGCCATTAGATTCCCGCAGAACGTCTCAGCTGGGAAGATTTCATACGTGGATTAGAGAAAAGTGGAAAGCGACGGCAAGATATGTTGGGTAGGCGCGTAGGGTTGAACCTACGACTATGCTTACGGAACGGCACCTCTAACCACTCGACTACACATACTGCTCTCATATCGGTGTTCAATCCATACTGAACACGTTTGCTAGCCGGGATTGTACATGGGTAATGAGGCCGAAGGATTTTTGGCGTAAATTAGAGTGTTTCGTACGAGCGCATGACAGTGTGCAAATCGTCTCTGCAGCACCGTTTTGTTCATTTCTCTCCGGGTTCTTCATCCGTTCTGGTGAGCGAGATCTGACGTTCTCTTTCTTGACCTACCTTTTTTTGTTATTCTATTTAGTTTTGCTTTAACGAACGCATGTGGCGCAGTGGTTAGAGGTGCTCTGACTGCATTGCGCGCCAGGTCGATGGTTCGATCTCGCGTTCATGGTTCTCGAACCTTTTATCCCTCCGCGTGCGATAATCTGACTAGCGTGAGACTAGCATTTGACCCAGAGGTTTGGAAGGCACATCGACCTCGTGTGCGACGTAGGCCACCTCTAACCACTGCGCCACATGCGTTCCTTAGGGCTCTTATATCAGTAAGAATAGTGGGATATTGGTTCGATTTTTTCTCCTATTAGAATATTAAAGCTGTCGAATAGTCATCGATTGTGTGATGCTTACAGAATGACTGAAAAGTTGCAAAACTCTTTGTAAAATCAAAATTATCAGTAGCGTGATAGAACAGTAACCAATGAACAAGGATAACTCATTTCATTCCTTTAGAGGAGTGTGAAAAGCGCATGTGACGCGATGCTCAGAGGAGTTGTGCTTCGCACACAAGGGCAAGGGTTCGATCTCTCGCTCCTTATTCGTGAGGCCTTTCATTCCTCCGGGGTCGGTGAATTGCGGTACCAGACTGGTGGGCAAACCTGTTTCGGAGGATTAGCGGCACTGACTCGATCAGCGGTAGGTCACCGCGAGTCATTGTGAAGGTCATAAAACCGTCCAGTACCCCTAGACGAAGCTGAAAATCGTATACAAATATATGACTCATCCCTTGGGGATTGATCAACGCCGAGGGATCAGTCCTTTATCCCTTACTATCAGTGGTATGATATCGAAGTATCGAGCCTCATGGAAAACGAGAAACCTCGGCCTGGAGATGAACTAGTGTATCATCTTTCTTGAGCCGCGTTCTAACCACTTGCACTACTAGAGCTTTTGTTTTGCTAACGCTATCGTGAAAGAATAAGACACGAGTTCGGCTACCGCCGATGGCTCTAAGTTCTGCATATATATCAACATTCTTAGATATAGAGCGTCCAGATGTTGTTAATCGTGTTGGAATTATATTTAAATTAATATAAGAGTTGCTGTTCAGGTTATCAAAGAGGAAACAAAATAATGAACTCTTCACTTCCGTCCATCCAAAGCGTATTGCCCCAAATGAAGCTGTTAGCGAACGCGAAGATTGCGATTGTGTATTCAACAGGTACGACGATCTCATAGTCTTCCGGTTTTATATCGACCTTTTCAGTCGACTATTTTGAGACCTTTCTTGAATTCATTAGGTCTTGAGAGCTCATTCTAAGCCTTTCATGAGGTGTGCTATGACATTTATAAAGTGCTAGATACGTGTTTCAATCTTTTATCCTCATCTGTAGCACGGTGCCTTTTGGTTCACTCAGTTCCCGCTAAGGGGATATACCCCCTATATATAGGAATCGACGTCGATCTATTTACATTCTGATTGCGGTGAAAGGATCACCGTGATGTTCTTTCAGAGTGATTGATTGTCGATTGTCGCTTACTAGACTAATGGCTGTTGTGCCAGTGTATGTATATCAACACTTTCAATCGACCATCTTGAGACCTCGCTCGAAATTATTACATTTTGACCGTTAGCTAAGGAACGATAGCCGACAATCAGTCACTCTGAAAAAACACCACGACCATCCTTTCACCGTACGCAGAGTGTAATCAGTTCAGCGTCGATTCCTCTATATAGGGGTTATTTCCCTTACTAGGAACTGAGTGAACCGAAAGCCACCGTGCTACTGAACGCTTAGAAGGCCGAAAACACTTGTCGAGCACTTCGTAGGTGCCATAACAGACGTGATGAAGGGCTTAAAATATGCTGTCAGGGTGTTCCAGTTCTATTACGAAAATTTACGCTTTAACTGATGTGCTCACGAAATTCATTTTCTCAATGAAAAGATACCATTTACGCTTTTGGGGCTGTTAGCTCATTGGTTAGTGGTGTATTGTATCAGGAAGAAAAGGGTAGATAAGGCCGGTTCAGTCCTCTTACCCACTGCTCCTTTGCAATCAGTCATCTGAACATCTTAGGGAACAGGTGGGGGTCTGAAGGGTTGAGTAAAAAGAAATTGTGCATTGTTTTAGGTTTCAGTCAGATCTGGTCAACTCTGTACGGAGTCAAAATCGTCTAGTGAAACATGAATTGTGTAGTGCTTTGAAGCTACTCGAAAATATACTGTTTTTCATAGGTAAGTACTGTTTTGTCTATGTATAATCTCCTTTAATTATCAGTCTTCCTTTTGTTTTGGGCTTCAGATAGAAATCGTGTACGGTATCGATTACTAATGGCTGTCCATATTTTCAAAAATGTGAAAGAAACCATTACGGATGGCGAGCGTGAGCAAGCGAAGGCAGGACTATTTCCGTCGGGCCGACGTCTATAGCGAGGATTTGACAAAGCTCATGGCCGATGGTAAGCGATGATTATTCCATCAACAAACATATTTAACCTTCAGTAATCCTTTTCTTTTGCTGTTCTAGCACTATTAAGACTTTATAATTATATATCCAACGATACTGAGTGGTGAGCAAAACTCTCGATCCTAGGGTGGGAGTTGAACACGTGTTTCACCCATCCTGGACTCGCATGGGACCACTTCACCACCGTGGCCACCGCTCTGCTACCACTCACTTGATATGGGTGAGACGTGGATTTAACTCCCGTCTGGGGTCGAAAGTTTTGAAAATCGCTCAGGCACCCCAAACATATGTTGGTCGATTATGCCTTACAGCTATCGCACAAATTCGATCCATCGTTGGAATGAAACAGTTGAATGAATCCATTGCGATTTCATGGAATATGGCCAGATCGGGTATGAATACAATGGACGAGATTGTTGTTGTAGGCGATGAGACTGATATTCCAAGGTACGTTTTTCTTTGTAAGTTTAACTCTTTGCATTTGGCGTGTTTGTTTCTTTGCTAGACATTCCGAGAAGGTTCTTTAGATGCGCTCCTTCAGAAGCGGTTTCAAAAGTGATCAATTCTGCAATATCAGCACTTAAAATAACATCGTCCATCTGCGTGGAGGAGGAGGTGAATGTGACGTAAGTCGTACACCTTATCTTATCCTTCACAGTAGTTATAATACACCCGTAATTCTTTTTATCCGTTATAGATCTTGTAATCTAACTGTTCATTTGTTTCTTGGGCGGTTTTTACTACTTATTTACCCTTTTTTCTACCTAGCTTTCATGCTATCAGCTTTGATATCAATTACATAAATATCTTCTTTGTGCACCAAGTGCTGCTCTCTAAGTGAATCCAGCTTCTCCATCTAATTCATGCTCATTTGCACTAACTTCTGATGACAATTTCTTCAACCTGAACATTCAAGTGATAATGATCAGTCGGCTTTAGTTTGTAATTGATATTGAAACACAATGAGTGATATGCGTTGCATAATTTACGATTGGCAGGCAGTAATTTGACCTTTCAATCTTGAAATTATATTGGCACACTGTGTTCTTGATCTGCTGAGAAGAGAATCTCAATTACTACTGTTGCCAATAAGCCACAAGTTGTTTTATTCTTCCAAATTCTCATTTCCTGTATTGTTTGCATCACCTGTATCACCTGTCGTCCCGTTGATCGTCGAGTGACTCGAGCGGCTACCAGCAACTCTTCCATTTTTCCCTTTCGCGTGCAAGAGTAGCACAGTGGGTCCTCCTCGCTCTAGGGATTCGCTGAGCATCTTTCTTCTATCGCTTTCCTGAAGAAACTGTTTGCATATCTCATAACAATTTCAAGGACCGACTCTCACTAAATTGACCCGTCAGTAATTGTTGGTATCGTACAAACTACGGAAGAGCGCGTGTGGTGCAGTGGGGAGAACTGCTCTGCAACGCACCTATGGTCAATCAGTTGACGGTCAATGGTTCGATATCGTGCTCGAGACTCACCAATACTTCCATCTCTCCGAGGTCGGTGAACAGGTATTAAATTTTTCTGGATGTACGGCCGCTGACTTGATCATTGCTAGATCACCCGAGTCATTGTAAAGGTTAAATATGCATTAAATCACCTCAAACTATGCTTGAAAAAGGCGAATGTCTGGTGCATCACTCAGGGACTGGTGAAAGTCGAGGGCTTTGTCCTTCTATCTTATGACCCTCTGTCTAAGCTAATTCGAGTTGGTACTCTTTTTTAAGGGGAAGTCATCAGTGTATTTGAAAGCGGTGGAAAACACCGACCATTGTATCTAACACATACTGGTGTGGCTAAGATGCGACTGGAATGTGATGATCTGTGTGCACCAAAATCAGTGCATATTTGAACGAAATCTGATAAAAATGGGGCCCAGTGGGTTTTTGAAACAGTCGTTTTATTGTCCAGTCCCTAGGAAGAAAGAAAAAGGAAGTTATAGGCTAGAAAAAGGTTGCTTTTGAAGAGCGGAACTTAAGGGAACTGCTCAGTTGTATGTGAATGCAATAGTGGTAATACGGGGCGGATTATGCTAGGAAGAAGAGCATCAACCTCTAACCAACTTGAAAAAAGGAAAATTTGTAGGTTGTGATGTTTACATTTTGTGTTGTCGTTCATATTTTGAAAACCATGAACAATCGCAATTGCATACAAGGGGACTTGGCAAGGTTCTTTACTTTGTCACATTTATTTTCGAATGCTTCGGCTACTTCACGAAGTTTTCAAAATTTGAGCCATTATATTGATTTATTTATTTCGAGAAATTGTAGGTTTGAAGGAACTCATAGTTGCACAAGCACTTTAGAGAAATTACAGATTCAAGCAACGTTAGGAAGTTCTTGTTGGAGTACCCAAGTTATCAGCGTCCTGAGTTCTTTTGTGATTTTGACAAAATCAGCTGCAGTAGACAAAAACAGCGTGTTTTTTTGTGTTAACTGAATTTTGTGTTTTTAATGAGTCATCTTATCTTTGAAGTAAATTTCAACCTGTATGTGACCAATTACATAAAAAATAACACCACCTTCACGTGGTTTTTTCTTCGGAGAGATAATTTCAACTGAATTTTCATTAGTCATTTGATAACCGGAACAAATTGGCAATCCTAACAATACGGTTGGTTTTTGAAGAGGCTCAATTCTTGTGATGTAGCAACGAAGAGAAGACAACGTATTGCCTTCGTAGAGTATGATGCATTTTACACTTGTGTTTGCTTGGCGTTTTCACTTGACGAGGTTTTTTAATAAAATTTCAGTATCTGTTTGATAGTTTGAGACCAGAAATCCCAACATTCTAAATTGGATTGTTCAAAACCCTTTCATTTATCAATAGAAACGACAAGGATAATTTTTTCTTGGTCTTTGGAGAGCTTTGTTTGCCCTGCTATCGTACCGACTTCTAAGCGGATTTACAGCAGTAATTCGACAACTTAAAAAACGACAATCGTAGCAGTGAATATGCTCTGTTGAAATACTTTCTTAGTGCGATGTAATAACGAAGATGAAATCATTTCTCATATTTGGAGTTAGTAGCCCGTTTCTTGAATTTCGCAGCGCTTTCTTGGCCTTTATGGTTCGATTTACATTGAAGGCTCAACTTGTAATTAGAGAAGATGAAATATCACTTAAAAATCTTCGATAAAGGTTTTCAGTGAGAAGAACGTCTCTGTGTTTTGAAAATTCCCTCTTTTAATACGATGGCCACATCAGTGGAAAACAATGGATTCCCAATTCTTATTGCACATTTTTTTTGGCGATGTTTCAAAAGTGCAGGTCGAAAATACTGTTTTCGTACTGTATGACTCTTTGAGCAAGCTTATATGTTGTGGTTTTTTGTACGTAGTCGAAGTAAGCCTAGATGGAGTCCGCATTCATCAGTCTGTGGAGTACTTCTGTGAAGAAAATGCACATTCTTGGCTCATATACAACGCGATGCTGCTGTTGTAGACTCTGTACTCAGTATATTTATCCAGCAATCAACATCTTCTACAAACACTAGTGAGTAAGAGCAATTTGTATTAAGAATTAGTAACGGCCAACATTTTACTCCTCTTGCATTAAACTCGTACATTTAATAATCAACATTTCGTACGTTATAGGTTCTTCTCGGTTATAAGACAGATGAAAAATCGACTCCTTTCGGTAGACTTTCATAGGAACGTAAGTGATCATTCGAAAGCTTGAATTTCCGGCTAAGGCACTGTGTGGCCAGTTTTTTAAAAAAGCCTTTTTAAAAAACGCTATAAACCAGAATTAATTTATGTTTCACACGGTCACATGTTTTTTTTTTCTTATCTGGCTCATATTTCGCAGAGCAGAACTCCTTGCTTAGAATGCTGGTACTCATTCGATAACAGAAGTTTCGAGGAACTCAAAGATGTGTCTGCTTTTTGGAAAAGCTTTTTTATAGCCCTGTAGGTGAAAGAAAGGGCTTCACACCTCGCAGGACAGAGTTCTTTCTTTACACTATTAGTAATCAATCGATGGCGTAGGGATCAATTATTCCAACGCTGTACCTTTTTTCTGGAAATATCGCTTGCCAGGGAAATTTTGGTTGAATTTTACATTTTTGGCAAGCTTGTTTACTGGCTAATGTATGGGGCCGCGGGGGAGCTGGCGATCGATCCATGTCCTAACTGTTGGATATGTGGAGTGCGACTTCTTATTCAATTGGGGATTTTTTCTCCGCTTTCAAAGAAACATCAGATTAAACGATTGGCTGAGATACTGTGGAAGTTTCCCTACATATTGATATGCTTTTCATGCTTGCAGCGAATTATACGCGAATAGAAATGAATGCGCACGGCGGGTGTGAAACACAACTTTGTTTTCATTTTTACAGCGTTATTAAAGGATGTTTGATAAGCCGGCCACGTAGGTTTCTAGCCATAAATCTAAGCTTTCGAAAGATTCCTACCACTCCTATGAAAAATTCTTGTGTAGCTGATGAAGTCGAGTATTCATTTGTTCCCTTATAACCGAAAGGAACCCGATTTAAAATAATCAAGAGTTATTACATTTTGAGATAATCAGTCTGTGTTTCATTATTGCCAATAGTAATATACATTATGATATTCCGACCTATAATACTATACAACCTTAAATTGAACGCATAAAACGCGTACGAGCACATTTTCGATGAGCAGTGTTGAAACAATCCAAGTAATGTTTCACACATTGGCTTTGGCCCATATGCCAAATCTTTATTACATACAATATACTGTCTACCATTTGGTGGTGTGATAAATGACCTTACGATGAGGCGGCTGGATGTCGGCTCTAGAGTATTGTTGTCTGGTAAGTAGGTGGCATACTTATCTAGGGAAGGAGATTGTCTACACATAGTTATCGTAAATTTTCCGGACCTTCACCAAACACGTATTGTCACCACAGGCGGACTTGCCTGACTGTCGAAATAGATATTGAATGCACGTACCATTTACATGTGTTTCTAAGGTATAAGCAGTAGTGAACCGCTTGGTCAATGAAAACTACAAGCTTTTTCTTGGTTTAACTATCCACGGCCTTGAATTTCCTTGTTGTTGAATCGATGGCGAAGTCGTGCGCTGTTGAGATCATTACAAGTTCTCTCTTTTCATTTCACTCGGGTACCACTACGCCGTTGTTCTGTACGACCAATGCCTGCCCTTGTCCAGCTGTTGCTGCATGAGTTACCCAGGCAATCTCCGTCTATCGTTTTTGCATGTTTTGGTTGAAACCCTTTTTTCTCTGTTATAGGCTTTCGGCAAAATCAACACTGATGTACCAATTGTTAGTACAGAGGTATCGGCCTTCATCTAGTAAGCCATCCGTGGAGTCCATACCGTCTGCGATACCGTCTGTTGCTCGTCCGGCGTGCGTAATAGGTGTGCCTGCATTTTTTGTACGGGAATTTGTTCTAATTGTACTTTCCTACACTGCGCTGTTTGAACAGTTTTGTCCCGTATCTGTGCTTTTTTATTAGGGATGTTTCTCTCGAATTACGATTTTCCTTTGAAGGGCACCACTGATTTGTCGACGCACGTTTTTCTTTCAGGTCTTTATACACCTTGGCAGTTGTTATTGACAAGTACTAGGGGGCTTTTGAGCTTGTGCAACTTGCTTTACCATCTCAACTGGGATTATCGGCAAAATACAAATGTCTCATCATTCTCAAAAATCTATGCTTGGACATGAAACCCTGATCTAAAAGGATGTCCTGGAAAGGCGGATAAGCTCTGGAAATCTTTCAGATGTGGTGATTTACAATGTTCATTTGCATGCACAAAGCTGTGACTGTCATCTGACAAAGGCATTTTGCCATTTGGCGATATTTGTCTCGTTTAATCAACTGCCGAATATCGATCATGAGCAGTTTGTAGAAATCGACTGGCTTGTCACCCTACAGCAATACCGCCTATAACAATTTGCTCCTAGGTCATCTCTAGGTGCAACGGTGGACGACTGCACACTTCTGATTGCCCATTCACTTGTTACAATACCAGTATCTCAATCATGTTGGTGTACATCGTTCGGGCCATTATCTTAAGAACCACGTCGGGGTGCACAGGTCTTTCTCTGTTTTCGCATCTGACTCGTTACCAGTATCCTCATTAGAGTATCGTTAAGCGATCGAGCAAGAACTCCTAATCTTCTGCAATAACGACGGCGCTAAAAGGTAAGCTTTTGAAGAATTACAAGCAACGTACTAAAATATAGGCGTAGTTAAACAAGAATTGCACATCTAAATATTTCCTTGACGTATATTTACTCACAAATTCTACTATTGCGATCATACCACAGTCTGGTGGAAGTTGACCCATTTCGTCTACAGTTATTACATCTCACAATACTATACATTGAGCGTTTTCAGAATCTGAATGCAACAACATCAGCAGCTCTAAAATGCCTACACCACTGTAAAATAAGGGTAAAGCTCTTGGGATTGGTTAATCGCTGAGGGATGCGTTACACATTCGTGTTCAATTTTTAACTTCGGTTGAGATGTCTGAATACATATCTGGCCTTCACAATGATTCGCGGCGACCTACCGCGTATCGAGTCAATGCTCCTCATCTCTCATTACAAGTTCTCTCTTTTCATTTCACTCGGGTACCACTACGCCGTTGTTCTGTACGACCAATGCCTGCCCTTGTCCAGCTGTTGCTGCATGAGTTACCCAGGCAATCTCCGTCTATCGTTTTTGCATGTTTTGGTTGAAACCCTTTTTTCTCTGTTATAGGCTTTCGGCAAAATCAACACTGATGTACCAATTGTTAGTACAGAGGTATCGGCCTTCATCTAGTAAGCCATCCGTAGGAGTCCATACCGTCTGCGATACCGTCTGTTGCTCGTCCGGCGTGCGTAATAGGTGTGCCTGCATTTTTTGTACGGGAATTTGTTCTAATTGTACTTTCCTACACTGCGCTGTTTGAACAGTTTTGTCCCGTATCTGTGCTTTTTTATTAGGGATGTTTCTCTCGAATTACGATTTTCCTTTGAAGGGCACCACTGATTTGTCGACGCACGTTTTTCTTTCAGGTCTTTATACACCTTGGCAGTTGTTATTGACAAGTACTAGGGGGCTTTTGAGCTTGTGCAACTTGCTTTACCATCTCAACTGGGATTATCGGCAAAATACAAATGTCTCATCATTCTCAAAAATCTATGCTTGGACATGAAACCCGATCTAAAAGGATGTCCTGGAAAGGCGGATAAGCTCTGGAAATCTTTCAGATGTGGTGATTTACAATGTTCATTTGCATGCACAAAGCTGTGACTGTCATCTGACAAAGGCATTTTGCCATTTGGCGATATTTGTCTCGTTTAATCAACTGCCGAATATCGATCATGAGCAGTTTGTAGAAATCGACTGGCTTGTCACCCTACAGCAATACCGCCTATAACAATTTGCTCCTAGGTCATCTCTAGGTGCAACGGTGGACGACTGCACACTTCTGATTGCCCATTCACTTGTTACAATACCAGTATCTCAATCATGTTGGTGTACATCGTTCGGGCCATTATCTTAAGAACCACGTCGGGGTGCACAGGTCTTTCTCTGTGTTCGCATCTGACTCGTTACCAGTATCCTCATTAGAGTATCGTTAAGCGATCGAGCAAGAACTCCTAATCTTCTGCAATAACGACGGCGCTAAAAGGTAAGCTTTTGAAGAATTACAAGCAACGTACTAAAATATAGGCGTAGTTAAACAAGAATTGCACATCTAAATATTTCCTTGACGTATATTTACTCACAAATTCTACTATTGCGATCATACCACAGTCTGGTGGAAGTTGACCCATTTCGTCTACAGTTATTACATCTCACAATACTATACATTGAGCGTTTTCAGAATCTGAATGGCAACCAACATCAGCAGCTCTAAAATGCCTACACCACTGTAAAATAAGGGTAAAGCTCTTGGGATTGGTTAATCGCTGAGGGATGCGTTACACATTCGTGTTCAATTTTTAACTTCGGTTGAGATGTCTGAATACATATCTGGCCTTCACAATGATTCGCGGCGACCTACCGCGTATCGAGTCAATGCTCCTCATCCTCCCAGACAAGTCTGGGATCAGTCTGGTACCAATTTATCGATCCCATAGGGGTGAGATGTTTTGTGAACCACTAGCGCGAGATCGAATATCAACCTCGTGTGCAACGTAGAGCATCTTCACTGCGCCACATGCGCTCAACACCATTATGTAATGTTCGGTTGCGTCTTAAGGTATGCAATCATATCTTGAAGCAAATGTGAAATCACTGTTTTATGAGTTTGATACAACACCCAGTCCAATGCATTGTCAGGATATTAGGTTTCTGTTCTTTGGAAAAACCAGATGTGTGCATTTGAACTGTGAATAGAACTTGTTCTACTTGAACAATGATAGAATGGGAAACTTGCACCATTCATTATCTCTCCTGAAATACCGTTATCTCTTCTCACACAAAAATCTGCCGCAATTAGTAAGTTTTCAATACTTCATGCGTCAGTAGTGCAGCGGTTTGAACACACGCCTCCGAATATGATGAAATGTGGGATCGGGTCCCACCTGACGCAAAAGTTTTGCGCATCACTAAACATCACAGGGTATATTATAACATTAAAAGGATAAAGGATAAAGCTCTCGGCGTTGATCAATCCCTTAGGGATGCGCCATGCATTCGACTTCAATTTCTAACTTCGTTTGAGGTGATTGAATGCATATCTGGCCTTTACAATGACTCGCGGTGGCCTCCGCTGAACCGAGTCAGTGCTGCTTATCCTCCCAGACAAGTCTGAGACCTATCTGGTACCAATTTACCGACCCCGGAGGGATGGATGGCTTGGTGGGCCATGAGCGCGAGATCGAACCATTGACCTCGTGTGCGACGCAGGGCACCTCTAACCACTGCGCCACATGCGCTCTTCATTATAACATTATACACCGCTAAATGCGGTTAAATAAAAGAAATTCTTTGATTTTCCAACTCTTTTTTTTTTGCACACATTGACTGTAAATGATTGGAAATGAACGGTGCACGAAGGTAAACTTTTAGTTGTAGTGAGAGTTATCAAAGTACTGACATTGCATTCAGTGTGCAGCATCGTTTTTGACGAAGAAGTCATTATTCTTTGTTTTTCAATCTCAATGTAAACTTTTGAATTTTGTATGAAAAAGGATATCATAATCGAAAGACTTGTCGTAAAATTTTTTGCTTAGCTTATTACATTTTATAAAATACACAAATTAATGATTGCGTATTAATCTGGAGCTCTTCCTTCACACAAAAAGCCGCGTCTGTCTCAAAAGCATATGAGCGAGAAGAGAAAATCGTGAAGTGTCAAAGTAAAGCAAGAGATCTGAACATTTCCTGAAGAAGAAAAAACCCCGATTCAGTAACGAAAGTCGCGCGCTGCTTCGTGATTCGTTGTCCTCCGTTTCACTAATAATGTCGTCTTATCTAGAGGTTTATACTCTTTATAGGCTAATAATCTCACGTTACGAGGTGGAAATTTTCTTTTCTCAATATGTTCATTCACAAATTACAAATGCAAGCTACTACTTTGCAAACTTTTTTATCTTTTTAACTTACAAATGCGCTTTGTATTGAGAAATTTAAATATCCACACAGAATCTTTATGGAATCTGGAGACAGCAACAGCAAAATCCTACAAGCGTCTTCTTATGTTTGAGGTTGTATTAAATCAAAATTAAAGCCCTCTTTGAACCCAAAATAATGCATCTCACAGTGCCATTTGCCCGCATCGAAGATACTAGAGGAGATTGTTTTTTATTTAAGAAGTATTCTATACAATTTCCTATTTTTTAGGACATACATCCCAAATGAGGTTCAGTGGGTAAATGCTGAGGTTGAGTGCGAATCGTTTTCCATCAGCAATGATGCAGCTGCTCATGACTGTATTATAGAACCTGATCAGGTATATCCTGCTTTTACTGTATCTCATTAAGGAATGAAAGATGAAAATTACTAACCGATTAATTCTTGAGAGATGCGCCACACATTCGACTTCATCGGGCATTGTTAGAGGTGATTAAATGCATATGCGGTCTTTACAATGGCTCGCTATAGACTGCTGATCTGTCATGTCAGTGCCGGTATCTTCCTAGCGAGTGTGGTACTACTTCGCTGACCCCAGAGGGATGGAAGACTTTATGAACATTGAGCGCGTGGTCGCATCGACCACGGCGGCGCCTCTAACCATTGCTCTACACGCACCTATGCCTCTTCCATAAGCCTTCTTTGTTGTCTTAATATTGGCTTTTCATCCAGTGTAGGAATATGCTCTATGATTATCAGTGAGAAATTTTTTTTGACAGTTGTTAACACTTTTCGGGCGGCGCGTTTTTCCGTCAAAAGAGCATGCCTTCTTTCTTAGCCCGTTTCAATGCAGATTTTTGTGAACTCAAAAAGGGCACTGTGAACTGATTGTTTGAAACAGTAGATTTAGTATTCTATCCTCGGAAAGTGAATAAGAGGAAAAGAAATTGCAGGCCGTAAAAGCGGCTTCCAATCGATGAAGATTGAAAGCCTGTCAAATCGTTATTGGACAGTGTAGGGTCCATATTGTCCACAACATCTTCCGCATATCGTGTTTTTTATGTATAGTATGGTTGGAGTCATAAGTGATGCCTTGTCATTTATTTTAAAAAACCTTATTTAAGCCATCTTCGTCGTCAAGTGGCGTTGTTTTGAAGTGCATGGACGTTATCGACTCATTGGGTGTACTCTTCCCAGGTAATCACGAAACGCTTGCAAAACATCTGTTTGGGTTGCTGTTGTCGGACAAGACTAGTGATGAACTTCAAACTGAGGTGAGCGTTATAAATAGCTGTGTCGTGGAAGTTAGCTTGAACTGTGAAGACAATTGTGAGTTCAAAATATGATCTGAATAAGCATTAATTATTGGAATCTCAATTACAGTTAATAGATCTTCTCGGTTTCGAGCAGTTCGAAATGGTCTGTAAAATTCTGAAGTGCCGTCCCCAACTTGTTGATGAGCTGAGAGCTGCACAGGTTCATAAACCTAAACTGTTGAAGCATGCACAGGAGAAGGTGTGTCTTTCATTTTTTACAACGTCATACGTATCTCATTTTAGGTGGTAATCAATGAAGATATAACTTCTTATGAAGATTCCAACTTATTTGCATTTTGATGTAGAGCGATGTGCAAAACTTTCGCGTCAAGCGGGACTAGAATCCGCATCCCACTGTACCTGGAAGCACATATTCTGACCCGTTGCACCATTGACACCCGTTTTGCTCACCACTCTTTCTACGCTACAACGCACCTACCCTTCAGCAACCAGCCGTAAGCGGTCTAACCGAGGCATCCGCAATCGACATTGACCTAATCACACTGACAGATATTGGATAATAGATAACGAAATAAAATTCCTTTTTATTTAACCGCTTCTAGCGCTGCTATGATGTTACAGATATACCTATTGATGAAGAGTGATGTGCAAATTTTTCGCGTCAGGCGCGACTTGAAACTGCACCTCACTCTTTCTGGAAGCGCGTGCTCTATCCGTTACACTGCTGACGCCCATTTTGCACATCGCTCATTCTTCACTATAGCGCATCTATCTCAGCTGTTTATGTCAGCCGCCAGCCGTCAACGACCTGGCCCGAGTACCGCTAGAATAAAAGAATTTCATTTGATCTTCAATACCTAATATCTATCAGCGTGACTGGGATCAATGTCGAGACCGACTACCCGAGCAGGCTGTTGACGGCTGGTTGCTGAAAGATAGATACGTTGTAGCGTAGAAAGAGTGGTGAGCAAAACGAGCCTCAGTAGAACAACGGATTAGAACAGGCGCTCTCGAATCGAGTGAGATGCGGTTTCAAGTCCCGCCTCACACGAAGATCTTTTTACATCAGTGGCTATAGTTGTAAGATCATACCACCGCTAGAAGCGGTTGACTAGGAAGGGAATTCTATTTTCACTTTTTTTTTTACAATAGACGTTCTTTCGATAATTGGTGGAGTTGGAGGGTTGTGCATCTGAGAGGAGTGTAAAAAAAATTGTTCTTTCTCTCCAAGGGTATTAATGGTATTGTACGTTGCTACTTGAGGGTACTATGGTTCATCATGGATTTAAAAGTGTTTTGCAACTTCCGCTGTGTTTGTCTCAGTAATTTTTATTCACATAATCTTTTTTCTCTCAGCCTCAGTGATTTTTATTCCTAATTTCCTACTACAAGATAACTATGATTCCCACAACAAAGAGTTTCTGATACAACCACTCCATATTGCTTAACTTCCTATGACCGCGTCACGTTGGTACTAGTCAGTTGATTTCCCTGCTACTTGTATCAGTGTAGTTTTATAGCCACCTTCACTTCAGAATGATGCTGCGCTGTATTGTCAGCAAGTGATAGTTCAAACCAAGGATGAAGCTGACATGCGACGGAACATTCGAAAGGAGCAAAAGCGTGCCAAGAAGGAATTAAGTCGGTGGGTTTCACGAATTTTATGCTGATACTGATGCATTACAAGTTTCTGTTTATTTGCGCATAATTTCAGAGTGGACGTTAGTTGTGTCCGGTGAAGGTTTCACGATTTTTATGAGTTGATATAATTTGTTGTGTATATCTTTTTACGGGCTACGTCAGCTTATTGGTTAGAGGTCCTGCCTAAGTTGACAGCACCTTCGCGATCTGTCCCAGGGATTGGAAAGTTGAGGCAAAGCTGTTCATCTTGCAGACGTCGGTAATTTGGTACATAGCTTTTTAGGAATAACGACTTTTTGAATCCATCACAACATCAGCGTTCCTTGTGCAGCGAATAGAGCGCGGAAGAACGTTCAACAAGTTGTCGAATGTACTTGAGCTATAACTTCCAATACAGTATAAGAACAATTACATCCTCACCTCTATCATGCTCAAATGAAGTTGATACCAAGGCGCAACCATAAGGTTCCTTGTCGCCTAAGAAACGTCTTTTGTTTCTGTTGTTTTGATCTCTACTACAAGTATCTCCTGCCTGTGGTTTTTTCAGATGGCATGTTGCAGTCGAATCTAATTATTACTTTTGTTCCGCTATTGCTTCTTCATCAGACGCCTTTGACGCAAATTTCGAGGACGAAAAATGATCTAGCAAGGTTGTAGAATCTCTTGCTTTTGCTGTGCATCGCGGTTTCATACACGGGAGCATCCCCCAATCCCGATGAGGTGATAAATCGTCTTTGTTCGGAGCCTTGACTCTTTGACCATTTCTATGGCTTTGGATTATGTATTGTTTGGGTTCGAGCTCCCTAATAAGTAGTAAATGGTTTTTCTTTCTTGTTGACGAACTTCATTAAGGTCTAAAATAGGTGATTTGGTTAGGTTGATGCATCAATCTTCTCCGTAGTGATTTAATTTAGAGAACAGTCGGTGAAAATCATCAAAAAATTAGGTACGTTGTTATGGGATCAAATGGGATAACTCTAATATTTAGTGTAAATCAAAAAGCGTTTCTTTGTGGATGTAAATCTTTATTCTTTCAGTGCTTTTGAAAGTTGGGTATTTTGAACATTTCTTAGTAAACCTAAGGTTGTTTCTCATCATATGATGACTGACTTATCTTAGCATCCAGCATGCTTTCGGTAATGAAGAGAAGTTGGAACTCGAACTAGCACAGCAGGAAATCCTTCGAATGAGGTACGTGCTCTTTTCGCTATATTCAGTCGCCGCTTATTTCCCATTGTGACGTTTGGAATACAGCAACATAGAAACTGTGGATTTCATTTCTTGTACGTGGTAATCGTTGCATCTTTGAAACGGTTCTATGTACGACATCATTACCATATTTTTTTTTGCCCCACTTCAAATCTATGTCGTCGTATTAACGATTTTTACATGTAGCTTTCGGGGATTACCGTTCAATTAATTGTAAACAAGACATCAAAAAACAAACACATCTTTCATGAATTTTGCCTTATTGAGAAACAGTTAGGGGCGAATCTTTCCCGAGACGTGAACGAAATAAAATCTTGTTCTTTTCATCATATTGAGTTTTTCATTAAGAAATTTACAGCTGAAGTACACCGTTCACTTTCTGTACCGTGGACAGACCCAATTCTTATTGACTTGGTATTTTGAAGTTTACCAGAGATCATTGTCCTCATACGTCAGAAATAGGAAGATATTCTTTCTGTTACATTTTGCTTCACATCTTAAGGATGAAGGAAATAAAGGCTATGTATCTGCTGAACTTTCACCGTGTTCCTTTAACAACTGGGGACGGCGACCATTCATTTAAATCTACGCGTACTTTCTCGCTTTTATTGCTGTAGCAAGTTTTCCATTAGACTTTTGGTAGTCATTCGACAGCATAAATTTCGACAATTTCAATAAAGCACTTGCTTTTTTGAAAGATCTTTTTACACTGAAACAGCAAGGATAAAATCACGTTTTCATACTCGGTGCGCATTTTCTACTCGTTTAGGATTTGTGAATACCTTTTCATTTTGGTTTTAGTAGCCACTGGGTAGCATAATGCTCATTGACTTTATAGCCAAATTTGATTTCCGAGAAGCGTTTCATAGAGAGCCAAAAGAGCGGAATAATATCACGTTTTACACTCGGACTTCTTAGTCTGTTGCTTGAATTTTGTACCGAGTTTTTTGACAATAGAGAGTGACAGTTGAAGCTGATGCTATTAGAACGATAGAACAAAGTCTTTTCTGCAACTTTAATGCGAGAAACCTGAAATTTTTTTGAAATAGGTGATTTTCGAAGGAATTACGAAAATTGTGTTTTTTCGGCGCGGCAGTTGAAATTGTTACATGCAGCGCCATTCGAGAGGCGCTCGAATTTGTTGTTGAATCACAAGTATTTTGTGTGGTTTGAAGAGAATGTTTTTTTTGTCATCTTGACACAGCACGATTTTTTCTTTACCATCGTCCTTTTGTTGCAAAGAAGGACTTTAACCGAGCAAGAAAATGCGCGTCGAAAAAGAAATGAAACCTTTTTTGGCTGCTAAACGCACCAACAAAGCTTCTTATGCGTTGAGTACGGTACCGGAATTGCCGAGATCCAACTGTTGATTAAGTGGTAAAAGTTTAATGGGATGCAAAAATACTGCAAAAGGTTTTCAAACACTAGAAGCATAAAAGGGTGTATAGAAGAACTGGGAGCACATATAGGGTAAGAGAAACTTCACAGCTCCAAAGTCGCAAGATATCGTAGCCGGTATGGTTTCCTTGTTGATCGCGGGTTGAGCAGAATAAATTAGGTCTCGTTCCTTGGGCACTTCAAGGTAAACAAGGTATTGTTGCGAGTACGTTGAATCTAGAACAATCTCAGGGAAACAAATATTGGTGAATATCTTTTAGGCAACTTGAAATGAATCAGCTGAAATGGAACCCGACTTTGAAAAGTACACCTCATACTCGTGATATTTATCCATTTGTATTCGATGCCTGTGGTGGTAATAACTCAGAAATTGTCAGAATCAATGGAATGAAGGTTCATAATTTTTCCGAAATTGTGTGAAATGCGTGCAGTTAAGAGCAGTATGTTTTCACAATATCATCATTTCAGTATGCTTTACCGGAGGGCTCAGTGACGAAAAATTTCCAAACTCATGAATACATTGAGGTCCCACCAATGAATCGTAGCTACTTGGGTGATGTTCATCACGTTTTCGTCAAGGATATGGATGATGTGAGAGTGTTTTCTCTCAAATAAATTGCTTGTTTTATGAGTGTTTAATATTATGCCTTTTTTCAGCTAGGTCAACTTGGTTTCCAAGGAATTGAGAAGCTGAATGTTATCCAGTCTATTGTGTTCGAACAAGCATATAAAACCAAAGAGAATCTTCTTATCTGTGCTCCCACTGGAGCTGGTAAATTCTTGGAAATTCCTTTATCAATTGCATATTTAACGTAGTCTGTGAAACCCTTTTTAAGGTAAGACGAACATTGCTATGTTGGCAATTTTGAACATTATTCACGAACACCGAAAGATTCAAGGTGATATTGCCAAGGACGACTTCAAGGTTGGCGCGATTCAACATAGTGTAACCGCATTCCATTGATTTCCACCATCTAGATCATCTATATTGCTCCAATGAAAGCTCTTGCTACTGAAATGACAGCTAACTTTGGTAAGCGCTTGGCTCCTCTAGGTCTTCAAGTACGTGAATTGACTGGAGACACAACACTTACCAAAAAAGAAATCGTCGAGACGCAGGTTGGATCTTGTTCTGAAGTATCGTTTCCAGTTAAACGTTGGAATTATCTCTTATTCATTATCTAGATGCTTATTTTGACGCCTGAAAAATGGGACGTTGTGACGAGAAAGGGTACAGCAGACAATTCATTAACATCACTTGTTAAGCTGTTAATCATCGACGAGGTCTGTATATTTCGTTACGAATATAAAGTAATCACGTGTGCTGTGGATCGCTTCACTTTTTCGATAGATGCTAGTAAAGCACTTACAGGTCCATCTGTTGCATGATGATCGCGGTCCAGTTATTGAGACTCTTGTAGCTCGAACGCTAAGACAGGTTGGTTTCAAACATGTTCATCTGGTTCTTTTTGCTCTAACAAAAGTTCACCGTGTTTTATCACCTTTTTTATTCAACTTCCCTACAAAAAATTCATATATCCGTTCTTTTCGCGTTTCTGTACGAAATATATCACTTTGTGTGAGCCAGTGTCCCACTTTATACTCATTGGTTCTTCATACGCATGTGCTTCCTCTAGCGCATTAATAACTTGAAGTTTACCTGTGCGTTCGTTTAACGTCCCATTACCACTTTCGTATCGGCACGTTTCTTCTCCCGATTGCATCAAAGCGCTATCTATATTCACCCGTTCTCTGCACATTTTTCCTGGAACCCGAAAAGAGGCGCAATGGTTGGAAGTGGTTCCTTGGAACAATCGTTCTGTTTTTCGGTTTGCAGAATGGAAAAAGGATCAAAGGGAATTGCAGACCAGGAAAAAAATTATTGAAGGGCGAGATTTAAATTACTGCTATCCAGTCGTTCATGGACACTATAGCGTTCATGCTGTCCAGAACGTGTTAATCATCGCCGTTCAATTCGATCATCGCACTCCATTTTTCAATCCTTTAGTGGCAAGATTTTTTTTTGCTTTTTCCATGGCTTTTACTAGTTAGTCGATGGCTCAGATCTTGGCTATTCCAATAGTGTGCTTTTTTTTCCTGAAAAGGCTTTCTTGGTACACTATAGAAGCGAAAATAAAGTTGAGTTTCACACTCGACTCTATATTTACTCGACTAGAATGTGTCAATGGTTGTGTGGATGAGAGTTCTCCTTATTTGACAGCATAAATAGATGATTCTGTAGCTAAGTTAGGTTTTCAAAGGGTCTTCAAATGCGCTGAAAGAGCGAAGGAAGATTTCATTCCGCACACCTGATTTGGGCATCTTAAACTTCAGCTTAGTAGCAGGTTTATCAGGCAGTATAAAATTGAAGTAAAAGCCTAAGCACATAGAACGATAGGACAAAGTCTCTCTGTGATTCTAACATAAGAAGCTTAAAATATACACGAAGTGGACGACAAATCTTATGAAGTATAACTGGAATTACGCGCAATATGCGCGCCGAGCTTGAAACTCAATCTTGTTTTCGCTGCGACATCTTATTAAGAGGGTATTTTTAGAAGCTAAATGCGATATCAATATCATCGAGACTACAGCTTACGATTGATTACTAAAAGTCCATTATAGCGGGAAGGATCTTCCCTCTAAAAGATTGGAAAATGGCTTGCGATAACCGACTTGCACCTCATCACCGTATGCATCAGCTGAATAGTTATACATTCCTAATAAGTATTTTTATTTGACCATGGAGGCTTTACCCAAACAAATGAAATAGATGAAATTTCTATCTCTTAAATGCACATAATTTTGCGCGGCAAAAATTTAGCCTGTGAGGGCATTACCTTCAGAGGTGCAAGGTCATCACAACAAGCTATTTTTTAATTTGTATTTGACTAGGAGTCCAAATATTTGGATAGCAGTTAATGATTCATTCTAGTGATCGGTCTGCCTCTCATTCTTGCCTTTGATAGGTCTCAAGAACGTAAGTATATATATGGTCATTGAAGGATTGGTAATTTGAAGCAGCAACCCTTCGTTATAATTGTATCAGCGTTAGCCCAATCTAGAATTAATTTGTTCTTTGAATGTCTAACGAAATTTTGAATTCTTTAGGTTGAAATGTCGCAAACTGGTATTCGTATCGTGGGTTTGTCAGCGACTTTGCCTAACTATGTCGATGTTGCTCGATTTTTACGTGTGAACCCTTATAAAGGGCTCTTTTATTTCGATGGGCGATTTCGACCAGTTCCTCTTTCACAAAAGTACGTCAGTCCGTTATCTTGTTTTTTATCTTACTATTGGTCTCCTTTTATTCTCATTTGCATTCCGCACACGAATAAATTGTTTTTGAAATTATACTAAGACATCCGCGACAACTCGAAACTTCCAATTCCGCGATTTATGGTGATAAGTTATGTCCCTTTGTTGTTACTATATTGAAGTCTATGCTCGTTGTACGTTATGCTTCCTGAAAATACCATAAATATCCTCTCTATTAAGAGCCGATGAATTAGAAAAACTGTGCACAACTGTTAGCTATCCATGCACGAAATCTACGCTAATGTTTTTCAGATTTATTGGGATTAAGAAGGTTGGCGGTGTACGAGATGTGCAGAGAACAATGAATGATGTCTGCTATGATGAAGTTCTCGGTTACGTGAAGAAAGGACATCAAGTCCTTGTGAGAATTATTCTATGGCTTGTACTTTTTCTATGATGCATTGGTTTTCTCTTACGAACTCACGTTACAGGTTTTCGTGCATGCTCGAAACGCTACAGCAACCTTGGCGCAAGCATTCCGAGAACGAGCGGCACAGCTGGTCAGGTTTAGTTCTGGACAGCTGTTTTGAAGAGAAGATGTTGAGAATGATGGAGACCTTTTCTCCTATTCCTCTACTTATACTGCGTTGACTCATTCGCATCGACATTTAATTTTTCTGGTGCCATTTAACCAACTCCGGGTGATGGAAGTTTTTGGGAGCTCCCTCTCTAACAACTGCGTCACGCGCAGTAAGAAGAGGAAAGTACGTAGAATAGTGGTCATTTATCACGAGAAATCAGCGGATATAAAACAAAGAGGAATGGACTAGCTCGAATTGCGGAACTTCTCCAAATAATGTGTAGCAGGCACGACTTGATACGTACATCCTACACACAATGGATGTACGTTTACAAAATCTGAGAAGATGACGGTTGGTGCCACATCACCCGGCGACCGAAACATGCCATAATGGCACGATCCTGCCTGTGACGCCTGTCGGGCTGCGACGTATTCCTACCGGGTTTATCTTTTTCAAATAACGTGTTCACGCGCACTGACGTAGGGTTGTACGCCATTCTCACGCAGAAATATCACCCTTCGAGAAGAATATTATCTTCTCACCGTGATCATCATTTTATGGGTGCCAACGTGAGGGCCTGCGTGCAGGGATATATGTATGGTGGATATGTACGTCTGCACCTGGACGATGTGTGTGGGTGTGCGTGAAAGATATGTGATCGTGCATCTATGGTATGCGTGTGCATGTATGGTGCATATATACATATATATATATATATATATATATATATATATATATATAGATAGATATAGATATATAGATATATAGATATATTTATGTATGTATATGTATGTATACGTACATTTACATGTGTATATAAATATACGTGTATACGTGAATGTATATATATATACATGCACATATGTATATAAATATCTATATTTACACATATGCATATATATACGTGTGTATATATACACATATGTTGAAAGGGTGATCAGAATGTTTTGAAATCTTCAGTGCAAGCGGGGATAAGCAATACAGTGCAACATCAACTTGACCTTCTCTCTAGAGTCCCTCTTGTTCAATCGCCTTGCTATTTGAATGTGAAGCATGCTCAAAGATTCAAAGGAAATACATATCATGGGCTTTTGGAAGTAGTTAATGTATATACATATGCATATATACACATGCGTACACGTATATATACATTCATGTATACGTCCATAAGTATACACATATACATGTAATCTATATGTATGTGTGGATTCTTTTCGATTATCCGGGGGCAAATAAAAAATGATCCCTTTTTCTGGGCAAGGAATTTTCACAGGGATGTTATTTACAATTCGAAAGTTTAAATCTCTGGCTAATGTGCTTCGTGTCTAATTTTTGAAAACGCCCTTCATAACGCTGTCAAATTCAAAGCAAATTTATATTTTGCACGCTTGCTTTTCCTGTTACTTTGCTGGAAACAGGAAAAGCATCTGAACGTTTAGAGGAAATTTGTAGTATCAGAGTCTTTCGTTTAACCTGTGATTTCTTCCGAAGTGGAGAAGTAATTTCTTATGGAATAACAAAAGTCGCACTTCACATGTGAGCCTCCCAAATGCCTTCGATCGATCGTGAGTTGGAATTGCAGTCACCCCCTTCCCTGGCCTGTAGATTAGCCGAAAAACTAGTGCTGGCATATGTCAATCAATCCTATTTTTCCTTCTGCACTGCAGCAAAACGGTCTTTCTAGTAATGAAGAGCTCTATCCTGCTATGAAGACAGGTGTGTAAAACACGAATGTTTTTTCTTCTGCTGAAGCGTTTGAAGAGTTGTAAAAAGAGTTTTTTAAAAGACCACGTAGCGCATTATCCAAAGATTAGAGCTTTCGAACGTATATCAAAAGTGCAACGGAAGGTCTTTGCCGAAAGCGAGATTGTTTCTGCATTCGTTCCCCGATAACCGAAAAGAACCTTAGTGTATATATGTGTATATCTACACCCTACACATGTATACATGCGTATATACAAATACAAGCATATGTGTACGCATATGTATATATATATGCATATGTACGTGTATGTATGTATGTGTATATACATAAGTATATATATGCACATGTATTATGCTACAAAATGATGGTTACTTTGGAGTAATAGAATTTCGTCATCTTTTACCCGGAGATCTTTAGTTACTACTAATCTAACTTCAGCCAACTAAGTCTGATGTGAGCTGAGATATGTAGCTTTAAGTTAAAAAGTCACTGTTTTGGCATTTCATACATTTCACTTGGTCCGTTTGGCCGCTATGTGTGAGCTTAAAGGACTTTAGCAGAAGGCAATAAATTCTCCGTTTGGGGCACTGTAGGCCAAATTTCGTTTGTTTTCTGAGGTACAACTTCTGCTATCAAATCTTGAATCTACCATTTCAGACCTAATGGATGCTCGGATTCACTTTGTTAGCATAACCTCCAAATGTCAAGACTTATTTCATTCATTTTGCGTCTTATAGCTGTCTTTGCTAGAGTTTCACTGCCGAATGTCAATGCAGCTGCGACACAATGGTTATCCTTCTTTTTCCATCTCCAGTACCAGTTGAGAATACTTTTACATGTAATCTCGAGATGTCCCTGTGTCGTTGCGGGGATGATTTCAACAGTATGGCAACAAATCCAGTGATTAGTCTACGGACTTTCGACGGCGGTGTTACTGGCGATTTGTTTCTGTTGAAAGTTTCACAATAAGTAGTTTAATAAGTTATTTCTTAAAAATTTGAATAGAGATTTCCAGTAGTTAACCCCCCTAACATTTTCTGTCGAGCACAAAGATGAGTTCAGGCTTCACTTATTTCGGGACCTGAAATTAGGAAATCACAAGAATTCACACATATGCACTTCCACAAGCAGTCATGCGATTGTTTGTAAGAATGTACAATTAGTAATTGTCACTGATAACTATCGAAGTTTTGACATCAGGTATTCAGAGCTAGGATAATCGTTTCTTTGAGGAATGAGTAATTCTTTTTAGTCTGAAGTTGTGCGAGAAGCGGACGTTATTGTTTTTTTTTTATAATGCTAAATGAAATTTTTCCAGGGTCATTTAGAGCTATTTGTTCCGAAGTCGGCTGATACTAAAGCCTACGCCACTTCGCAAAAGTCGGTACGTTCGTCAATTTTTGCTTTATGCAGGCAGGTTTTTATATAGCATTGCCCTTTTAAGGTTCAAGCTTCGCGAAATCATAAACTTTTCGAATTTTTTCGATTTGGTTTCGGTGTTCATCATGCCGGTCTTACTCGACACGATCGTCTTTTGATGGAGAAAGCCTTCTATCAAGGGCACATCATGGTTCCGAACGCTTCTTTTGCCATTTTGTTTTTCTTACTTTTTGGCTTAGTTGTGAATTTGTAGTTCTAGTTTAGGTCCTCTTCTGTACAGCGACATTAGCATGGGGAGTTAATCTACCAGCACACGCTGTTGTTATACGTGTAAGATATTTTGATAGCTGTCAATCTGTCGTTGTGTACCACATCTATGTTTCTTGCAAATATCTTCGCTTGATCGAATTCAACCAGCTCTATATTCATAACAAGATAAATCAGTGCTGAGCTCGGATTCTTCTATAGTTAAACTCATTAATGACTAGCTCTGTTCTTATCTACCCCATTGACCTTAGGACTCGGTTTTTTTACTTCTTTGGTACCGCGTCTCTCACAAATGGGACACTGATTGCGGCGCTACGTCTCGGCTTGCTGGGGCTTACTGTAATGGGTGCGCGATCTCATATAAATCTCGTGCTTATTTGGCAGAGGTGATTGAAAGTTCTTATTCTTCTCTACTCATTTGATTATTCTTGTAGCATCTGCGACTATCAGCTTTAGAATCTCGAAAAAGGATTTGTCTCTAATAGCAGCATACAATTCAAAATAAATTGTCGCAAAATTATGCACGTGCATTATCGACAAAGAATTTTTGTTTCTGTGCAGACTTATTTCCACTTCTTACTTCCTTTTTTTCTACTACCTTTTTTCCAACAAATAAAAGCAGTAAATGATTTGTCAAATTATTTCACCTTCGACTTCAATCTCTTCCTCCCAATTTTCCGGCAATTTCGTCATTCTTCAGCGGTTGAACTCAATGTCTTTCGAATCAGAGAGTTCTTTAACTGCTTCATCCAACTCACCAATGTTTTCAAAGCTTTTTTCTTCCAAGAAATTTTGCAACGATTGGAAGAGGTGAAAATCTCTAGGGACCAAATCCAGAGAGTAACCGGGTGAACACCATTCGTGCGGGATCTTGAAGCTGATCCATTTCTCATCTACTGTAATCAAACTATTGGTCAAGAATGGAGCTTCATTTTAACGATCTAACAAACTTTTTGATGCATTTAAACTTGTTCTTTTCTGCATTGCAGTCATTTCATGAGGAACCTAACGCGTTTCTTTCAAGCTTTACCGAGCTTATGCAGAATTCTCAGTTGCATCATAACTACACTTAGAATCGTTAGCCAGCATGCGAGTCGTCAGCGACGGCGACAGCTCAATTACATCCAATTCAGCTTGCTGGTCAATTACTTGTGGCGGCCGGCACCTTGTTTGTGCGTCAAATCTCCCTTTCAACCTTGAATTCATTGAAACGATCATAACTGAAGTTCTCCCAACTGTTTCATCAACCGAAGCCTCGTTAATCTGACGTAAATTCTCAGCAGCATTTTAACCAAAACGATACTCGTGTTGTATCAATAATCGTTTTCGCTCTCGGGGCAATTACCTCTTAAAGCAGATGTAGAAGTGTTACATATCAAAATGACTGCAAGAAAGGAAGACTGCTTCAAACGATGGTAAAACAAAAATTTAAACGGATGAAAAGTAGTCAGAAAAAACGAAAAAGTGCGGAATACTTTCTTGCCAATTCAATATAATCGCATTGTAGAGCATGATTTTCATTTTGGACAAGCAGTTAATCTATCGTTCATTAGGAAGCATTGACGTTGTCCCACCTAATATTAGCTTTATTGAAGATTCATCAGTGACATCTCATCTTCTATTGACTACAAAGCTCCCTTTAGTGACGGTAAAAATGTCCTTGCTGTAAGAAACCTACAACATTGTCATTCAAACTCACGCCGCCTAGCGGGTCAACCGGCCCGCTTGTCAGGCTAAAGATTAACGTAATACCGAATAGGTCAATATCTTAGTACTTCATATTGTAGACTTGTTTCAGATTCTTTCCAATTTTATCTCGTGATCCTTACGAATACCTAGTGATTTTCGGTTTTTGTATCCATGGAATAAATCAAGCAATCAGTCGGAAATCATTTTATTTGACCGCCTATTATGGTAATATGATGTTTACAATAAATCAAATGATGTAGAGTGGTGTGCAAAAACGTTTCTGTCAGCCTTAGAGTAAGATCTGGGTTTGAATCCAGGCTGAAGAAATCAAGGAATCTACAATTTATTTAGGGTACTGATATTTTCGACTGTGAGAAAGGACAGTTTACAGATCTTGGAATACTGGATGTACAACAAATCTTTGGACGTGCTGGACGTCCTCAGTTCGAGAATGAAGGACATGGTAAGTAGTTTAATCCTTTTTTTTTACTTTCATTACAACACTCTTCAGAAGATTTAATTCGAAAAATGACGCGAAATTTTCCTAGGTGTCATAATAACAACGCAGAACAAACTCGACAAATATCTTGGAATGTTAATCCGCCAAGCACCTATCGAGAGCCAGTTCTTCAAAAGTATCCATGATAACTTGAATGCTGAAATAGCGTTGGGTATGTGTTCTACCCTGATCAGTGAGCTGTCAGTATGTGTTGTCTGGAATTTGTACAATGCACAGGTTACATCTTGCAACAACTAATTCTATCTGCGCCTATTGTGTAACTTTTACATTCATGATTAAGATTGAATTATTAATTTTTAGGTACAGTCTCGAATGTTGACGAGGCTGTGTCATGGCTCACTTACACGTACTACTACATCAGAGCCACACAAAATCCTCTGGCGTACGGTCTCCCTCATACGGTCTTGAACACAGTAAGCTAGCATAGCATTCTTCTAATCTTTACAGCCTGTTTGAAGTATGGTAGAGCAATGATAATGATGATCCATAAGATCGACTGTTTTTAAAACCTCGTGATAAACATTCAAAATAATTAAAAAAAAGGAATGTTTCAAGCCTAAACGAGGTTGGTACGCCAGGGCCACACACCGGTGTTTCGAAGGTTTCGGTCTCCTTGTCTAAACAGTCGATCTTCTAAAAACAATCGATCTTATGGATCAATCTTGGTCTACCAGGCGAAATCTATCTACTGAAAAGTGATAATGGTGATGTTCAATAAGAATTAGGCACCGGTTTTACCACGACCCGCGGTGTTCACCAATTTTTACCTCGGATCCACAAGGCATCTCTTTGTTCGAGAATTGAGATATTGGTGCTTTCGTATATGTCAACTAACACTAATCCGACTACTATAGGATGGATTGTGACTGGAGGAGCGAATAATTTCGGACAGTTGCCCCAAGAACCGTTCTGTGCCCTGAAGGACTTCCCAATGATACCAGGGTCTCATTAGCATGGTTGGATATATGTATGGAAAAGCAACACTAAGGACGGTAGTTCTTCATTCGATGATACAATATTTTCAATTCGTCTTGTTGCAGTGGATAAGAAGACCAACATCGCAAGAGCAATTGGTGCAGACAATCGATTTGAATCGTCGTGGCTCTGATGAAAGCGAAACAACGGAGAATCTAGCTACAATGATAAAGATCTATGAAGACTTTGGATTAGCTCTTCAATTAAGCCAAAGTAATGATCACCAGTACCGTGATTAAGTGAAGATCGCAATCCAAGACTGGTGTAAGAATCGACCAAGACCGATCAGGCGACCTCCTGCAGTTCACGGAAGACTGCGCACGTCTGCGATGAAGATCTAGGAGCACCCTAGCGCGACTGTTTTGTGGTATCGACGAAAAACCTATTTGATTTTTGTTCAAAGTATTTACCAAAAAGACAGAAATATAATATAATAATTATATAAGCCGAATTCACTTATTCGAAAACTTTTGGTTGATGGATGTTTAAAAAAAGCATCAAATGCATAAAGTGTTGGGGTCGCCGAACAAGTGTCCAGTCGGGTAGAAAAAAATTATGTAATCTATTGAGATATAATAATCACTTAAGGTAATTACAAGCCTAGTATACTACGATGATCACCTTTTTGAACTTAATAACGTTATCTAAGGATCCTGATCTGCGAAATCATCTCTCGCAAATGGTGATCGATGTTGCTACGAAGCTTGATCAAAACCAGATGATTAGATTCGATAGTGTGTGAGTACAGTTTGGAAGAATTACGAGTAATAGTATACGGTCGAAGAGGGACCATTAAGCCTTTTTTTTTTTGCAGAAATGCTTTTCTGCACGCTACCGATCTTGGGAGGATAGCCTCAAGCTTCTACGTGAAGTATGAAACAGTTGAAATGCTCAATGAAACTGGTGAGAAAAGTACTAGAATTTCAGCTGCATGTTCAATTTTACAATTTCACTCGTAAATGATCTACATATTGTAGGCCTTCCTACGTCACTCAGTGCCTTCATGCCAGATGATATGGTTCTTGCATTATTGTCAATGGCTTCGGAATTCAAACAGCTCAAAGTATTGTTAATCTTTGTTCTGATAGTGTACAGCTAAAGTCTCATTCATACTCATTGTTTTTCGAGAAGTGCCAAAGTTTCATAGCCACGTAATTTGCTTAACTTGTTAGGTACGGGAGGACGAGTGTCTTGATCTGGAAGAATTGATTAGTTGTGGATGTGTGCTACCATTGCGTGGTGGTGGATTAGCAAGTGTTTCAGGGAAAGTGAACGTTCTATTACAGGTTAGTAACTGTTTAACAATGAGAATTTTGTCTTTCTATGAGGAATTCATAACTATTTTCTGCTCTTTTTCCCTGACTTCTGTTCCCTTCAGATATTTATTCTCCCTTTTCAGAGTCACATTTCTCGTACGTTTATCCGTAGTTTCTCTTTGATCTCGGAATCGCTATATGTACAGCAAAATGCCGGCCGTCTTTGTCGAGCGATTTTCGAGATCGTTTTACGTAAGGGATGGGCACAGACAGCAAATGCATTTCTCACAATGTCAAAGTGCATTGAAAAACGAGTATGGCCCCATCAAAGCAGCTTGAGGTGAGTGTTTTTTGCCCATCTTTTATCATAATTCATGTGAATCAACTGTTGAAATTTGCCAGCTATTAGATCTTCATTGGTAGTTTTGCAAGCTCTTTCCTTGCAAAATTCAGTGAAAAGAGCTGTAGATCTAAAGAATGTTCAGCGTTGCTGGTTGTCTCTCACAGCTTGTCATGCATTCTCAAAACATTTTATTTTGTGTAGGCAGCTCGATGAGTTCCTTCGAGTGGATCTTATAGAGAAAATAGAACGCCGGAACCTTTCTGAGACGCAGTTATTAGATCTTTCCGCCAAGGAGTTGGGTATGAGATTTATTTTGGCACTTTTAGGTTTTTCATATCGTTTTATTCCATCTTCATTTTTAACTTCATATTTCTGCATTGTTTTATTTATTTTATTCCACAAAATTAATTATTTTTGATTACCAATAAAACTTACAATGGAAAACTCAAATTCTAGCTCACTTCTTTTCGATTTTGGATTCTAAGTCTATTTTCTTTCACCAACTTTCTGTTTGAACAGGGAATTTTCAGGCTATATGTTCAGCTGTGATGGTGAAAAACTATTTCAAACGATGCGTATGTTGCCTCGACTTGAGGTTGATGCAGTTCTGAAGCCGTTGACGTAGTAAGCGTCATTCCGTTTAGTGCTTCAAAATTTCATTTCATCCTTCATTTATTTTCACTATTTATCCAATTCGACGTGTTTATGCTGTCGTTTCAGCACCATAATGCAAGTGTCGGCAACTGTCATTCCTGCATTCATATGGAATGATCGTTTCTTAGGGAAAACAGGCGCGCAGTCATTTTTGCTAACTTTGGAGAATATTGATGAGAATCTGATTGTTCATCATGAACGAATAACTATCAATAAGAAAAAGGTAAGCTTTGAAAGATGAATCAGAGTTCATTCCATAGCCTTTATGGAAACCTCTCCAACTTTAATTCTCTTTTAGGTTCAAAAAAAGGAGTTACAACACCTCATTTTCACAATTCCTATTCGCGATCATCAACTCACAAATGTTTTCCAACTTCGGATAACAAGTGATTATTTTCTGGTCGGCGACACTGTTGTTGCTCTTTCCATGCACAACTGTATTCTACCGCAGTCTTATAAGTCTTTCACTGGTGAGCCATTTTCTGGGTGACGAGAATTCTTTAGAGTATTGTTATTGTATGGAAGTGTGTATACCACTTTCTTCACCCTTTTGTCACATTTGCCATCTTGTTTTAAAGCAGGAAGTGACGATTTAATAAGCTTTTTCAAATTACAGATCTCCTACCTCTTGATCCTCTGCCGGTAAAGATTTTGAAGAACGAGAAATTCGAATCCATCTACAATTTCTCGTTTTTTAATCCAATACAAACTCAAGTAAGTCGTATTTTTCAAATTAGGTAATACCATTAGTTTGGTACTACAGCAGTAAACAACAAATTTGTCAACCAGAAGTAATTAAAACTGCATGATTCTAGCATAGATTAATAGCGCACTTTCGTGCGAACACTTTGGTACACACTTGCCTATACTTGCTCTAAGAAAGAGCTGACTTAGGAGCAAATTCGCTTGCCACTCATATGGGAATGGCGCTTAGAAGAAAATACTAGTGAAGCGGCCCTCAAGATTAATGGGAGCTTCCTGCAAGCGGCCCGAGAGCCACTAATTCTCCAGGTTGTTCTCTCTAGCTTTAAACTTCACAGACCACTTCCTAGCCGTCTTTTCTGCAGCCGGGTCATCGTGCCAAGCTCCATTAATCCCGCGTGCCGCTTCGCTAGCATTTTCCCCTGCACGCCATTCTTGCATAATAGCAAGCGAGTTTGTTCCCAAGACAGGTTCATTTTAGAACAAATATAGGCAAGTTGTACGCTAAATTATTTGCAAGAAAATGAGCGCAATTTTATTACTTCCGGTTAATAAATTTGAATTTCATTGCTCTTGTGCCAAGACGTATGGAAGAACCTAATAATTACCTTTTTTAAGGTTTACGCCTCATAACTGGCAATACATTTGATTTAAGATACTGTTTATCTTTCTCCATAATTGCTTAACTGGGGTACATACATACTCTATACTACATATATTGCATTGCATACATACTCTGTCTTTAGTGGTTCTAGGGCCCCAAATAATTTCTGTTTTTTCCTTACTTGTGTTCGCACTAGTCAGAAATACCCTACAACACAGACGTGGCCGTCGGTTCTTGCGTTCTAGGCTCACCATGTCCTCAATTCCTTTGGGTCAACAATTGTCAGTCTACCACGTGTTCCTTATTGAGCACCCCTCTCTATTTTACTGTCGAAGTGTATTCTACTCTCAATCGACGGCTGCTGCCGGAAGAAATTAAGGTAGAGAAAGATTTGCCGCGAAATACAAGAAGGTCAATAGTGATTCACGCAAAAAAGGAGAACTTTGTCTTTGTAGAGCATAGAATTGCACAAAAAATTATGCGTACACTGCACAGAACCTCTAACCACTGCGCTATATATGCCCTTAACTTTTGGGATAAAATATCAAATTTTATATCACCAAGGAACTCATACCAGCCGAAGTAGTGTTGACATTCATAGGAATTTGTGAGAAAAAAAACATAGAATGAGTTACGTTTTCGTTATCCGTACCCTGTTTCGCCTATCACCAAATTTCCAGAATTCTTTAACGTCTGAGTAATCATTTAACAGCTTAAGTCGAAAGGATTTGAACGGCATGTTTTATTTTTAAAATGGCTATATTATTGTGCTCAAATAACAAGAATAAAATGTTGTTTCTCATTCAAACATCTCTTGGTAGACTGAGCCATTTCTTTAGGCATTTAATAACTAGTTGATAGATCAAATCTCAAGGGATCCAATGACGTATTTGCTTTTTGAGAAGGACTTTTTGAGCACTGTAACAGCCAAAAGAAGGAGTTTCGCAAATTTAGGTCATTTTCGTCATCTGCACCTTTTTCGATCCCTCGAGAAAAACTTGCCTTTTGCTTTTTTTTGAGTGTCAAAAATTTTCTAATAGCCCAAATCTCAGGCATTTCAAAGGTCTATTTCTTTTCCAATATAACTCTATTATTGCACTGCGACAGTAAGAATAAAATTGCGTTTCTCATCCAAGTGTTTCTCGTTGAACAAAGTTTTTCCTATAGACTTTTAGCAATTGTTCGATGGCTTAAATCTCATCGATTATAATAATGTGCTTGGTTTTCAAAAAAGACTGTTAAGTACGCTTTAGCAGTCGAACTAAGTCTTAAACGTGTGGGCTACGTATTTCGGCTAGATGTGGTGGCTACCGTGGATACTGACTTTCAAAAGACGTGATTCAAGAACTTTATAGGTGACACACAAAGTTCTTGGTGTGGTTGAAGTACCGGCCCACTCCTACGGTAGTTGACAAATTGCTGAAAGGACTACTGAATCGAAAAAACGGCGCGGAGTTTTGCGACCACTGATTGTGGTAGCTTCTTTGGGAGGCTTGAGAGTATCCTGCGCTGTCCTATCCAAGTTGTCATTCTTGCTTTTGTGTCCAGGGGGCAAAAAGTCCATGAGGTGCTCTTCAAGATCATAGAGCCATCCATCTCAATTTGTTCGTTAATCTTCGCACCCTGAGTTTTGTATCAACTGAATTTTCTTTCCGTTTTCACAAGATGAAATAGTGATGTTTCTCGTTCAATTTATACAACTTTACTAAATGCTAACAGCACATGAATGCATTATTTGACGAGTTTTTTTTCACTACATAAAAGAGATAGATGAGGCTTAAAAGAAAGGGAAGCATGAGTAAAAGATGATGTTGGGCCTGTTGATTATAGAGAGACACGGAAAATATGTGGCGGAAACCGAACACTAAACGGTGGTCTCAACAGACCAGTGAGCCTCCCCCTTTTTGGAGTCACATAGGAGCGCACAGATCTCCGCGTAAATTCTCTGGCGTTCCAGTGACTCGCCATCCAGGACGCTCGCCACATTCCAGTGTCAGCAAACAAGAGAACTATGATATCAAAAAACTATTTCGCCCTGCCTATACTGTTACCGATTACTTAGCAAGTACTGGTTTCGGTTTCAGAAAAATCGCCCTTCAAAGACATTTCAGTGAGTTTCCGGACGCATTGTGATTAGTTGGTCTTGAAAGAGTTGAGCGTTGTGAAGCTTAGTCGAGCGTAATTGATTGTGAGTATAATTAGCATATGAAACATGTATCATTAAGGTCATGGTAGGTATTAGAGAGAATAGCTGCTATGAATGCCTTTTTAGTCCCATTAAATGTAAACATTGAAATACCGGGAGAAAAACTGCTACGGGTTTGTTCAGATATTTCACTCCGTTTACAACACGGATGAAAACGTACTGATTGGCGCACCAACGGGCTCTGGAAAGACTCTTTGTGCAGAACTGGCCATTTTCCGACTGCTAAAGACCAATCCGGGAAAGAAGGTAATCCCTGATCCATCTGAAGCTACTCGGTAGATGCACTGTCGGGAGTCAGATCCCAGTTTTAACGGTTTGGTTCGAAAAATTTTCGAAAAATTGTTATCATGATGTTTCTAGTGCGTCTATATTGCTCCGTTGAAGGCGTTAGTGCGAGAACGTGTGCATGACTGGAAGGAAAAGTTTGAAAAGAAACTAGGCTATAGGTCCGTTTTTTTTTTTATGGCGTTTTAATGAAATAGATCCCCCAACCGCCATGTGAATTTATTTTTTGAGGGTAGTTGAGATTTCTGGTGATTATACACCAGATATGTCTACGCTCAATGCTGCCCCCATTATGATAACGACACCGGAGAAGTGGGATGGCATTTCAAGGTGAATCTATTACGACAATTTTTAAGTTATTCGGTTATATTACTTAGATCATCCGTGGCGCCCCGGTTACTCACGGAATTACTTTAGTAAATACCAGCAAGACCACAATTCAATAAAATCGTATGCCCTATTTAAGAGCCTGTTTGCAATTTTGTATCATACCTTTAGTTTTTTGTCCTTGTTCTCTGGATGAGAAAAAATCAGATGAAAAGTTCCTGCGCTAACTAACTTGGCGAGATTTACATATATGTTATGAAAGATATTATTATTTGAGAAAGGTTGTCACTTCGTTATGGGCTTCAGAAACACGCAGTGCCCTTTTAGTCTAACATTTACTCCTCTGCATAATGTGCTCCAGCTCTTGACGTTTGGAACATCATCGCATTTCTGGTTATATATGTTGCGATTTTTCCAAATTTCAAGGAGCTGGGAAACGCGACAGTACGTAAGAGAGGTTCACTTGATCATTATCGATGAGATTCATCTGCTTGGAACTGATCGAGGAGCTGTCTTAGAGGCCATCATCACCAGGTTTTAGCAAGTCTTTCAGTCACAGTGGTTAAAACCGTTGTTTTAGAATTCATATCACTTTGTACAGGTTAAAATTACTAACACGTCGATCGAGTACACGAGAGTCGCCTGCCCGCCTTCTAGGACTCTCAACTGCGCTTTCTAATGCTGGTGACGTTGCTAATTGGTTGGGAATCAAGGATGTAGGTCTTGAAGATAAACGTGTTGAGTTTTCAGGATGAGCATTTTGCAAGTTATCTAGCAGCTTACATTTTTCAGGATGGTCTTTTTAACTTCCGTCCATCAGTTCGTCCCGTGCCAGTTGAAGTGCACATCCAAGGATTTCCTGGGGAACATTATTGCCCTCGAATGGCTTTAATGAACAAGCCTGCTTTCAAAGGTTTATTTTTGTAGCTATGGAATTACTTGTGTGCTCCAGCTGTATTCTCTAGCATTCACGTTTTGTTTTGATCATTTATGTGTTGCAGCCATTATCACGTATTCTCCACTCAAGCCAGTGCTTGTGTTTGTGGCATCAAGAAGACAAACAAGACGCACAGCGATGGCATTCATCAGTCATCTGGTGACTGAAAGTGATCCAACTCAGTGGCTCCATATGGACGTGGCTGAGGTTTGATTACGTTCAACATTTAATACCATCACAACGAAGTGACTCGTTCACGCTTTTTCTTGATGATTTATCTTGGTGTACTAGAGGTTCATGTGGAGTTCTTTTAATCGATCAGTATTACAAGGTATGATCACTGTCGTTAGTGGTGAGATATATTTCATATTAAGTTTACAAAAACCTTATTCCGGACGAGATCATTTGCTGGGTAAGGAGTAACATTTGTGGTAAGTGAAGAGGTTAAAAAAGTTGCTGAATCGACTCTGAATTTGACCTTGGAAAAGTTTTTTTGCTGTGGTAAAATAATCTACGCATATTGCTTTCTTTCAGGATAGTTTGTTCTCATGCACAGAATTTTTCTTTCTAAATTTTCTGCGTTTAGTCGATAGCCTGTGAAATGTACATATAAAGTCCCAATAGCCTAAGAAAGTCTAGTCTGGTCTCGCAGTAAATTGCCACCTGCTTATTTGCAATAAAACTCTTATAAAAACAGCAAAATAAACTCTGCAAAGCCTTCTCATGATTCAAAGTTCCGATTGATCACAAGCATTCCAGGAGAAGGTTTTGTGGACCAAGATTGATCATCAGAAATTCTATTGTTTTTGCAGACGAGGCTTCACTGACAATATATTAAATAAGCCTTTGTTTATCACATTGTTTGGTTCCAGCTTGAAGTGCTTTTGCAACATGTGAAGGATGAAAATGTCAAACTTACTCTTCCTTTTGGTATAGGGATACATCATGCCGGTCTGACACCACATGATCGAGCTTTAGTGGAGCAGGTGAAATCCTTGTGGTATAAACTCATCTTTTTTGAGCAAATTCTAAATTTCCGATGATTTTCAATGCAGCGAGTAATTAGTCTATGTTTATGTGTATATATATATATATATATATATATATATATACTTGCGTATGCATATACATGTATACACATATGTATATATATATATGTATTATATATATATATATATATATGTATATATATATATACATATGAGATTCAGTTTTTACGAAATCTTCATTTTAGAAAAAAAAAGGGAAGTTTTCATGAATAGATCACTTTAGTTGTACCTTGAGAAGAAGATCCAGATTTTGGTTGCGACCGCAACTCTTGCATGGGGTATCAATATGCCTGCACATATGGTCATTGTTAAAGGCACTGAGTATTATGATGGCAAGACATGCAAATACATTGATTATCCTGTCACTGGTGCGTTTTTTCTCTCACCACATTGGAGCACTTTCCTTAACTATTTGTCTAAAACTACAGCACTGTTTTCTAGCAGTTTTGAAAATTTCTGATGAAAATCTTTTCAAGACGTTTTGCAAATGATGGGTCGTGCTGGTAGACCGCAGTTTGATACAAGCGCAGTGGCTGTAATATTTGTCCAAGATGTGAAGAAAACATTTTATAAACGATTTCTTTATGAACCTTTTCCTGTGGAGTCAAAGTGGGTGTTTTTTCTCATCATGAAGATCAGTTTTATTAATGTTTCCTCGGTTTACCGTGGATCAACGAAAGTGACCTTTCTAGCCTTCTACCAGTTCTTGCCAATCATGTGAATGCTGAGATTAATGCAGGAGCAATAACGAGTAGACAGGATATTGTGGAGTACTTAGCTGGAACATACCTGTATAGACGTCTGTTCGCCAACCCAAAGTAAATTATCCAATTATTCTTATAAAATACATAATATGTCGTAGGAAGCTGACCTAGCAGTTCAGCAGATTATTACTTTTGTTATCGAGGTACTTTCAATTCTCACAAGGTTTTTCAGCTACTATGGTCTCGATTGTCTCTCAGAACAGTCTTTGCAAGCATTTTTGGTTGGAGTTGTCGACAAATGCGTAGCAGACTTACTGGAGTCGAAATGCTTAATTATAGATGAGGTTTTATTTTAGTCATTAGAGTTCTCTTCTTCAGTATGATTGTATATTATTGTGACCTAGGAAATGGGAACTCTTCGGTGTTCTCCGTATGGTCGTATCGCAAGCATTTACTACCTTCGACATGAGACCATTAAATTTTTGCTGGATAAATTGGGCTCTGAAGATTCTATCGAAGATTTACTCATGACACTTTCTGTGAGCAATCTTCATATGTTCTCCAATATGATCATCTTTAGGCTGAATTTTTCCTACTTATGACCACTTTATTACTCACTTCTTCTAGCATGTTCCTGAATATGACGAAATTCCTGTGCGGCATAATGAAGACATTCTGAACACGTAGGGCATTTTCAAAATCATGATTATTTCTACTTTTTTATCTAAAATGCAAAACTGTGAGATTTTAGTCAGCTTCAACGTAATTTGCGGATTAGGTTTGCTACCAGTGTCATGGGTTCCTCGCACACCAAAGCTCACCTTCTGTTTCAGGCTGGTCTTACTTGCTTTGAAATCCTTCAGCTTTGACTTCTGAAAAATGTAATTGTAGCAACATCTATAAGGTATTATCTGTATCATGCAAGAGATGCTGTAGTCTTCTATATAAGTTAATCAGATCTTCAGATCGTTAGCTTATTTGGTAATCAAACAATCAGGGGCAGTTATTAGAAAAATTTTGCATTGTTGCAGGTGTACCAACATGTATTCCAACTAAGATTCTCTCCTTTGAAACAATAGAACTCATTTGTTATATTAAGTGATACACTAGTATTAAGTGATATGCAAGACTATGAATGAATGGCAGATGGGATACGAACTCGCATTTCACCCTTTCTGATGGCTGCGCTGACCACTGCACTATCGACGCTTGTTCTCCTGTGGCTTTTTGTTTCGATAGTACAATGGTTAGCACTTGCCTGGAAAGGGTGGAATGTGAGTTTGAATCCCGTCTGACGTTCGAAGTTTTGTATATCACTGAACATTATTGAATATATATTTGTAACACATACCACCGCATAGAACCGTTCAGTAAAGAAAAATCTAGTTGATTATATTCATCTGTTAATATTTTCCTTTTATCTCAAGCTCTGCTACAGGCCCATTTTTCTCGTATCGATGTTCCAACTGATTATCGTACAGATATGAGAAGTGTGCTCGACCAGTCTGTTCGTATCATGCAGGTTCAACTTCTACTTTATTTTGTTTCTTGTATAACCCGAAGAAATCTTTCATGCTATTCATGGATTCATTTATTGATTCTAAACAAAGTGATAGATCACCTTATTTAGGCTATGCGTAACATTTGTCATCTCAATGGCTGGTTGTCTACGCTGTTGCAAATTACCATTCTGCAGCAAATGTGCTATTCTGGACGATGGCACGATGATCATCCATTACTATGCTTGCCATACTTGAAAATATATGACGCTGAGAGAATTGGGTCAGTTTCTGAGTGTTCAAGTTTAAGGTGTACCTGCGTTCCTTTGCTTATCCATTACTTGCTTACCTGCGAGAACGGATGCTTTGAGCCGCCACCCCACAGGCGAACAGTATTTTGTTTGCATCCTTTCACTGAAATACTCACAAACACCATTCTTTTGAAGGGGTCATCAATGAAATTGTTTTCAAAAGTTTGAAGTGGTAGTTTAGGGTAGCTTTTATTCAGTTCAAATTTGCCCTGAAAGCCCATTGTGGATAGTAACCACATTTGCAGAAAATTATGAGAAACTGTCCATAGCATATAGTGTTTCTGAGCAGGGCATGGCCGAGTAATTAGTGAGGCAGGCTATCAGGAAGCAATATGGTTCGACCCTCTTCCTTAATACTCTTGCAAACAATCAACGAGCTCATTACTAAGCACTTAGCCCGGATTCTCCGCGATTGCAAGGAGATTTGGCAAACCATCATTCTGCGTCAATTATGAAAAGGGTGGAATCCTCAAGCAGCAGTCGAAACAACACGCGAAATGTTTAAGGACCTTTCTGGAGGATTATTGCGAGGAAAACAAATCAACGCCTTCACAAAATTAATTAGCAATAAATACCGATTTCGGTGTGCACTGAAATTGGGTGATTTGAATTGGCGAGATTTGCAGTGGATCACACCGTTACGAATCTTTTGAATTAGATACCGCTTTTCTAAATGAGTGGTATCATCGCTGAGCATTTTTGAATAGTGAGCAAATCTTAGCGAGCTTTTATATTGGTATCTCAATTGAGTATAGCCTTTTGTAGGGAACATTCTACTATTCCTCTGCTACAAGACCAGTTTGGATTACTAAACTCGTTTGGGACAGATGTGGTAGAGGAACGGGCAATGAAGACTTTACTTGAAAATACGACTCTCGAGGAGACGGAAGTTAGAGAGGTGTGCTCGTGGAATTGACGTTTTCTTTTTAAACTATGTTTTGCACTACATTTTTACCCTGTTGGAAACCAAAGGGTTATGCGTTCGTCGTTAATCTGTATCATAGGGACCCGTAAGTGATTCCTCTACTATGTGATCACTCATGCCAATAAACGATAATTTTCCGGTCGCTATAGGACTTGAGGTATTGCGAACAAAACACGATTGTCGATGAGACTTTCTGTATTGGCCTTTGGCCATAAGTGGTACTATGCTTGCAAAGGCTTTGCAAATCATGTTGAGTTATTCCCCGTATTTTTATAGCCCCACATTCCATACAGTAACCATGATTTGTCATAGCAATCAGGGTGAAAGTACATTTGATTGCTAACGAAATAATCGATTAGCGAACTATTTTTGTAAGCGTTTTGAGAATAAGAATGCGGGAAATTTCTTCTGTCTGGCAGCTCCCAATTTTATCTGCTTTTGATTAAATATCGGATGAATATATATAAGATGGCAAAAAGCTCTGGAATTCATTGAACTAAGAATAGACGCTATAATGTTCATGTCGTTGAATGGGTTAAGTTTCCTAGAGGGGACTGAATGCGTTTTCTCGTTGAATGACTTGCAAGTAGCTGGAAATATAACATGAGGTTTGTAGATAGCCATTACTGCGAATGAACCAAAGACCTTGTCCATCGCGGGACAAATCTTCTGATCACCACATCATTAGGCCGTTCCATAAGTTTGGCACTAGAGCAATAAACATATAATTTATTAAACAGAAGTGATCACAACTGCATGATTTGATGCCATTCGATTGCTCATTTTCGTGCGAACATTTTGGTATTTAACCTGCCTTACTTTCTTCGAGTAGTAGCTACCTTGGGAACAAATACGATTGCTACTCATGCACGAATGGCGCATAGGGAAATTGCCAGTTAACCAGAGCGCAAGATTAATGGAGCTTCCTGTGAACGACCCGAGCACGACTGATCCTCCAGACTTTCTCCAGCTTTGAACGTCGCGAACAATCCCTAGCCGTCGTTTCTGTAACCGTACCATTGCCTCAAGCTCTACTATTCTTGCGCGCCGCTTCACTAGCATTTTCCCTAAGCGCCTTTCTTGCATGAGTAGCAAGCGAATTCATTCCCAAAATAACTCCATCTTAGAGTAAATATAGGCAAGTTGTATACCAAAATGTTCGTTAGAAAATCACAATTGAACGATACCAAAATTCTGCAATTTTAGCTGCTTTTGGTTAAAAAATCGATGTTTATTGCTCTGGTGGCAAAACTTGTGGAATGTCCTAATATTAGAGCTTATTTTAAACGTACAAGGATTCTAAACAGGTGTTTATTCAGTTAATACGGGCACTTTGTCGATGGCCAGTTATGTCAATTAATGAGATCCGCATAAGTAAAGGAATGAAGGATTTCCGAATTTCTGACGAATGGATTCAGCTTGAAAGAAAAACTTGTTACAATCTCCACTTCCACATAAAGATGTTGGGTCCAAACAGAGTAAGTGTGTCTAATTGCAAATTACTGCTGTGAGGTTTTTTTTTTGTTCATAAAGTTATATTAATCAGGTAGTATATAACTAGTGTTTTATTAGGTCGAAGAATAAGTTCCTTATCATTCGCGAAAAATCCAAATTTTATGTTTGTTCCACACAGTATCGGTTACTGTGAAATCACTGGACTCAGGAATATTTCCATAAGAAAGCAGCTGGGCTGAAACCATTTCAGTAAGATAATCAAACCTCACATCGCAAAGAAGACTGAGGAAAAATTCAATGAATTTGAGGGAGTTGATGTCTCGCGGAATCCGTTAATGTCTACCAGCCTACAGTTCAGATGCTGTACCATCCGTTTATGGTGTTTTTTCGCTCAATGGAACGTGTTTTGCGTGAACGCAGATCCGGGACATTTGAATAGGTTGAAGAGGCATGCCAGGAGTTGATTGGAAGCCCCTGGAATGGTATTTCGAGCAGATCCGTAAGCTTGTAGATGATTTGCAGAAGATCATGGATAATGATGGCTTAATTTCGAGGAATAATCCTGTTTAAATCTAATTTATGTATAAACTTTGAATTTTTGTCAGATGTTTGGGAACTTCTTCCTCACCCTGATACATTTCTGTAGGCAACTTTAGGCAAGTGTTCTTGACATATGTCCACAGCTAGGTAGTGATCAATACAAAATGGTTTTATGAACTGTCTAAGGAGCTTTGTCGATAATATTATAGTAAAGCAGCAATGAAACAAATCAGTCATAGTTAGTCTCCTACTTATCTTAAGCTGTGAACCGGATTTGGAAGATCTAGTTCTTTCTACGCTTACTTTCGTTTCACCACTGTGATTCATCTAAGTAATGTGTTCTACACGTAACAATATGCTACTCGCAGAATTACAGTTCAATACGGGGGCATTCTTGACTCATTGGTCGAAGGAAAAAACTGCTGACTGGATTGCGATTATGGCAGAAAAGGATTCTGGTCAAGTATTATCGGTAAAATATATGACTGCCGTTCGAGGAGACCGTGTAATGCGCATCAGCTTCGTCACTCCAGACAAAAGGTTAGCATCACCTCAACATAGAAGTTGCCTACACACAAATAGCTACAAGGCCGTGTTAGAAAAAGCTGTTCCGAATTAATGGATTTTTCAGGGGACGCTGCTACATAAGTTTATTTGTGATGTCGGATTGCTTCCTAGGCATTGATCAAGAACTTCAAATTAGAATTGATTTACAGTGATTTGTTGTGCATTAGAATTTATGTGCATCTGGGGCGTTATGTGTTAGCATTGTTGTGATAAGTGTCAGGTCTGTATTTTTGGTTGCTAACTAGTCATATTTGGTGCGATGAGCTTTCAGTCATTATTTAATTTTTTCCATTTGTACACGATTGTTGCAAGCACTTGGTTCGAACAACCAGAAAAAGAACAAAATCAGTAATTGATTGTAGGTACAGAAATTTCAGGTTGGACGCGTTAAACAGTTGTAGAAATTTTCGAGTCACAAGAGATTTTTTTCCTTTTTGCAAAGAAAAAGCAGTGTTGTTTTTTTTTTGTTGTTATCGTTGTTGCATTGGTTTTTCAGAGTTTATTCCAATAAACATTTCCATTGCTAGATATTTGAATGCACTAAAGGGCAAACTAAAGCAAACACGACTTTGTGTCCACCTAATAATTTACAAATGACCTCTGTCCAAAAAAGCTCATTTATTAATAATTTGGCCAACAATTATTTGTCATATCGTGTCAATCGCTACAATGAAAACAATGTACGGGTATTTAAAATGCCAAGATAGATTCAACATAAGCTAAAGATCTATTCCAAATGTTGACACTAGTTGTATTGTAGTCGGAAATATCATAGAAGTAACAAGTACAGGCGTGTGTGTCGTAATGTTTACAAGTGCCCTGCGTTGAAGAGGAAAAGTTGAAAATTATTGAGGACATTTTTTTTATTGCTTTACTTGGATTCTGCACTATACTTAGACTGTATGATAGTGAAGTTGAAGCTGATTTCTACTGCATGTGTTCAACCGTTCATTGTGGCACTTGATTTATCTGGTGCCATTTTGTCAACTTCGGAGGAATGGGAAGTTTGGAGAACACCTCTCTAACCACTGCGCCACGCGCACGCTTGAATATTAGTCATTTATCACTAGAAATCGCAGAGTATAAGTTACAAAGGAACGGACCGACATAAATCGCTAAACGTTTTCAACTGATGTGTAGCAGACATAGTACTGCACGTACTAACAGTGAGTACGTTTACAAAATGGGGGTGGTGGTGATTGTAGCACCTCTCCGCGGATGAAAGGCACCACAGCAGCATGCTACAGCGGCTGCGCCTCACCACACCATTGCGGCGCCAATCGTGTAAACGTCTTATGACCACGAAATTGCGCCGTATTCCGGCGGCGTTTATTTATTCTAGATAATGTGTACATTATGAATACTTTGAAATCGGGTTGTACGAATTCTCAAGAAAAGAATGGTCTTCTTCACCATCATCATTAATCTTGAAGGCTAACCTGAGAACCTGTGTGTGTATAGCTGCTTTCTAATCACGCTGTACAAGTTATGTTGAAGTATTTTTGGTATATGCTTCAGGAAGAGGATTTCAATACTAAGTGAGGTGTACAAGCTCAAATTCGCATCCAGTGATAAAAAGCCAAAGTGCAACTTGATAAATTCTTGAGCAGCATACAATGCAAAACTTAATGAGTTCGGATATGGACAAAAGAGTGCAAGTGTAAGAAAAAGCAAGCAGAAGATTGGCTTAACTGTACGGTAATGTAAATCATTACTATTAATTAGCTTGTCGAATAAAATAAGACAAAATTGAGACGCGTGGGCCCTCTTCAGAACATTCGCCCCAATAGATTTTATTAATGGAATACTCCAAATCCATATAAGAAAATGATCACTCCACAAATGAGTACATCAAGCTTCGACCACAAATCTGGAAATGTACTAAACTGATCAAGCCTTAGAAACAGTTCGCATTATATATTTTTTAAGTTATTTGAGGCGAAAGAGGGTTGGCGTGAATATATTGACTATCTGTAATTCTCACTTCAGTGGCACTGGAGTGGTGCAGTAGTCTTCAACAGGTTTTTATAGCCGAGTAAACATGCCATACTAGATGGTGAGCGTGTCAACAGAATGGTAGACGTGTATTCAGTGGAGACATACGGAGCCATTAGCATTAAGTAAGAGGGGTTTCCGGGAATTTCGGGTACTGTCGGTGCAAAACCCAACTGCAGCGCGAAGATTGCGAATGGTGGAGACGTTTCTGCTTCTAACCTGACATCCTATCTTTACAACTCATGTTGTCTATGTTAATGTCGGTGTAGCTCTGAAATCGGTACTGGTCCAGCAATCATTGATCAACTTTGACACCATAAATTAGTATCTCGAAGTCATTTTATTGTTAGACTCACAGAACAGAAAAGAGTCTAAAAAGGCTTCAGCGGCTTGAAAAAATGGTTTCAAATAGGCATAGGTACAGAAAGTGTACACTATAGTGTACATTATAGATGCAGGGCAAAGTATCACCATGTTTGGTCATCAAATGATGCAGTTCCTCGCTGATCTTTGTAGTTGGTCATCAAGCTTAGCCAGCACGAATATGAATAATCACATAGTATTAAATAACGCAATTAACACGGAATTATCGGATCAGAATGCAGTTTCTGATACTGTAGGTGGGTGCGAGTAGTGCATTTTGTAACTACACCAAGCGCGCGGAACACGAACTATAGTGTTTCATCAAGCAATCGTTCAATTACTATCACTCAATTGGGGACTACTTTCAAGTCGATCGGTTGATTCCTCTTCTCTCTTGCGGGGTAAGTTTTTTTCTTCGTGCTAACGATCACATGATGATCATTTTACATTAAATTTCTTGAACATTTTTAGACGTGTCGTCTCAAAGCTTCTCACGGGGATGCTGTGCGCAAGATGAGTGCTTATAGGGAGGCACGAAGAAACTGGTATGAAAATTCTGTCTGTATAAATTCTTTATCTGTGTCCAAGCTTCTACGTTTAAGCGGAACTACCACATCTTTCGGAACTAGAAAAAATTTACAGTTGTAACATAACATTTTTTGATATGCCTGATAATCATTTTCTGAACCACGCATTTCAGTGGTCTATCAAAGAGAGCTATCTTATAGAACCCGATACACGTGTTTCGATCTTGCGATCTCGTCAGTCGGGCAGTTACCCTTTCACGTGTATCGGGCTCTAAAAGTTAGCCCTCTCTGATAGACCACTGACATGCGTTGCTCAAAAAATGATTATTAGGCATGCTGAGATTTGAGCTGTGGTCAGAAAACACTCAAGACGAAAGCTACAACATTTTCTCTTATTCCACCCTCGACTTTGTGATCCTGCCTGTGTGCGAGTAGAGCACCTCTGACCACTGTGCCGCATGCTCTTTATCCCCTTAATGCTCCTTGTCAATTTACCAAGTTAACCAAGTTAACTTGATCGCCTCTCACTCACGGTCCACAAAAGTAATCAAACATCTTGTGAGTTGTTTTCTCCACTGCTTGCGGATTTCGCCTCCTTATTGATGCCGTTGATTGGTGGTCGAAACGATTATACCTCTAATCTTGGAGCTAACTTTTTCCCACATGGATCACAAGAGAACGTTGGGGGAGTAAGGGTGAAGGGAGTTTTGTTTCTGTTAGCACTTCTGCTGGATTTTTGCAGCTTTCTAAATGCTAGTCCAAAACAGATATGAGGCGAATGTTGACCGTGGAGAAAACTATCCTACCCTCAGAAAAATACAAAAGCAGTTGTCGGACGAATTCATTTTTCGATCAATTTGCTGGTTGTGATTGTTATTTCAACTCCAATCGCTGCTGTACTTCGCAAGTAATGTACTAAACGGTCAATTTTGAAAAATATAGAATTGTCGGTTATGAAATTTGCAGGACTTTTTCAAGTATTGATATCACTGTGACTTTACAGTGCGCCGTAGTAAAAAAGTACGAAGTAGCATGTATGCCACGCTTAAAGCTGGATCGATGGAGCGGACTCTGATAATTCTTATTTGAGCCGACATGTCATGTGGTCTGTTATTGGCACTTGCGCAGCCCGACACACGTGTTTCGCTTTTCGCAGCCTCCTCAGTAGGGCAGGCCCTTCGTCTTAGCCAATCCTCTCGGGAAGAACCCACCCGCTTACATAGAGTAAACGACCGCGGACTATTTATACATGCCGCCAGGTGAAAGAAATCACTAGTAGGCAGGATTTTCACACTCGAGTGTTCTCCTTTGGTATTTATGAAATATTATACCGTTCGTTTCGAGTGTTTTCTTAAGACCACGATCAAATTAATGAGATATTACATGACCGACTATCGATTAACCTCGGCATTATTTGAATGGCTCCCTAATTTTCTTATTCAGCTAATATGTAGTTGTTATGTTGACGATCCATTTAATACAGATATACAGTACAATACACATGATAGTGATGGCTGACGTTCTGGCTTTCTCGCCTTCTTCAGCAGCGTTTTGCTGTTTTTTATGTTTTACGAGATGTTATGTAGACCAATCGCGAAAATTACGAAGTTATTCAATCGATATTGAGATTAAGCGATAGTCTGACATAGGAATTGCTTCGAGATGTGCCAGCAAATTACTTCCTACTCGTCAAGAATCCTCGTCTATGCGTCTTTGCGCGATTGGCGTTCATAACATCTCGCATACCATGAACAATAACTAAACGGCTCTGAAGAAAGCTACAAAATCGAAACGTCAGCCATCACCATCATGTCTGTTGTACTGCTTATCTGTACTAAATGAATCGTCAACTTGACAACATCGCATTTGCCGAATAAGAAAATTACGGAGTTGTTCAAGCGGTGTTTCAGGCACAACAAACAGCTCATCCGAGTGATCTAACTGCGAAGAGACTGGAGCTCCAATGCTCGAGGACTGTAACGCATGTAGCTATCTACTATCCGAAATACACGATTCGCCTCAACAGAACACGCACACGGTGATCGAAACTCACTCGGTCTCCTCAGTGGATCTTGTAAGAGAACAATGTACTATGCGTAGATTCTTAGTTGCTTGTGTGTTGAGATATCAATGTGTGCGTATAACGTTTCATTAAGCTCAGTTGGTTTTTGTTTCGTTTGCTTTTTTCTTTAAGGGCTCCATTGGCGCTAGCTTCAGCATATATATACCGTTGTCGCCTGGATTTCTCACAATGTTGAGTGCACCTTTAGGAGACCACCAACAATGAAAGGAGGGTAAACAAGACATTTTTATGCGTCTAATGAGATGAGAGTTGATACCCAGCATGTTTTCGTTATTTGAACCCCAACACAACTTGGTGCCATGGGTTTCTTTTGAATAATCATAGTCAATATTCAAAAATTGGAGCCAGCCTTTCTTTTCTCAGGGTGCCTACAAACGAATGGTAGCCGGAGACTCGTTGTAGAACTTCAACTTTTGACATAAATGGAGTGGCAGTCATGGCTAATGAAGTTTGGTTTTAACCAGTGTCCCATTGTTGACTATTTCACTTTTGCGCAATATATTCCTTTAATCAAGAAATATGACGCTGTTTCAAGTGAGTTATAAGCTATTGAATCGGCAACTCATAGATGATTATTGTTCTTTTGTATTGTGTAAGAATTAAGAGGATGCCTAGCATTGTGGGCGTTTTAGAAACGCTTGAGTGGTCATGTGATGGGCAGGGGTACTTTCAGCGCTTGGACGAATTCTAAGTTTCTAAGCCGTGCTATTGCGTTTACTCATGAAGCCGTTCTAACAATTTAGAAGATTAACGTTCCACTTTGAACAGATGCAAGATTACAATTGAATATAACCTGTGTTTCAAGATTTCAGCAAAAGACGCGGTCATACTGGCGAGCTAATCTTTATTGAAAGCTTGCGCGAAATTGGTATACCTCCGAAATCGATGCCTGGCGAGTCGGCGACATTGCGTTCGTCAGAGGTCTAACGTATTTAAGTAGCGTTATTCGCTTAAGTATGCGAATCGCTTTGATATCAATGAAGATCTATGCCATTTTCTAAACGTCATTTATTTGAGTGTCATCGTATGGCTATATTATGCTATTCGTGGTAAATTACGCTTGAATCCGTATCCTCCCATCAGGTCGGCAGGTCAAATGGAACAAAAATGTCAGCTGCTGTGCGATAGTGCACATTGCTACATAAACAAAAAAATCAGTAGTTCAGAAGTCCGACTATCTCTAAACCTTGTCACGACTAAAGAAATGTAAAGTTTCTTACGAAATGTCTTGTGGAAAGAGTAATACCAACCTCGTGAAAGTTTTAAATAAAGAAAAGGACAGTTTGGAAAAATCATTGCGAGATCAGGTGCCATATGCCTGATTGGGCACTCTACTTTTTTGTTTATTTCTGTATTTGAAATTTATTCATTAACTCTCCGGGATTTTCCGCTCTGACGATGACTCGTACTTCAAGATTTTAACTACCACTTCAAAGTCGTCACTGCTGTGCCACTCTCTATTTTATGTGTACCTAAGGAGGTGGCTGTGATACATTTGAACTTCCCCTCTGGAGTGTTCTTCTATGCGGGCATAGAAGTGAACCCTTTCGCTTATGCATTCGTCGTCATATATTTTGCATGGGATAAGGAATATATTATAATTGTAATCATGAAGTCTCCTTCTCTACCTTCAGGACATATCACGTGCTCCTTTGTCTCACAATGGCCGTACATGAGCGGTTCCGAACCTATTGACGACGTAGTGTAATGCATTAAATTTCTATGTTCCTAAAAAATTCCGTGAAGCACTGTTTTTTTTGGAGATCTGCTAGTAGCAGCACTTACTTTGCTTGTTAGGAAGAGCAATTTCAAAGGATTTTAACCATTCCGGTTTGGTGCACATCACGTGTAAACTTTCCAGATAGTGCGTTATCTATCAATGATGGAACTAAATTTTTCACTTTCTCAACCCAGAATTCAAATTTTAATTTTGAAAAAACACTGCGCACTCTCGCTTACAATTTACATAAAGTCCAGAATCACCTTCGTTATGAAGCGGAGCTTGAACTGTTTGATTCAAAACAACAAAGGGAGACATTAACATCACCTCCTATTCCAAGATCGTTCTTTGAAGAACGATCACCTGATAGCGTAGCTGGCTCAACTTTCCGTTATTTTGAGCAAAATTTTCCACATACATAGGCCCTGCCGACGGGTAAAGTTTGGATCAAACTTAATTCACAAACAGAAAACGTACTAAGAGTCAGGTTCCAGAACTGGTAAATTCGCAGAACATTTGGATCCCTGCAAGAGGTAAAGGCAGAAAGCTTACACATATCCCTCGCCAGCTAAATGTTATTATAACAGCGAAACATCTTCAAAATTTCTCCTTGCGGGGGCACCGTGATCGAGTGATGATGCTCGTCGCGGTGCGCGTGGAGCCGAGCTCCACCCCACCTCTCTCCGGCAGTCAACAACAATGCACTATGGAGCGCCACAGCAAGGCTATCCTCGAGATTGCAAGGAGACTAGCTCAACCAGTATTCTACGTCGCTCAAGAAGAAGACGAAAAACGAAATGGTTCCTAGAATCACTGGGATCCGCCCACTGAAAACAAAACTGCGAGGACGGGTCAAGTAGAGTGCTAATTAAGTGCAGCCAAAGTGCAGATGTGCAGGACAGGATTCGATATCTTCACATCACCTTCAGGGACACATACAGCTGCTGATCTAAATGGACCAAATGACAATAGTGTCCACGAAGGTTCTGATCCTGTTTGCACCATTTCAATCGAAAGACCGCCACAGGTACGGACTTTATGTGACTAAGTTCTTTCCCCTTGCTTTGATATTATTAATATTTCTGCCGCTCCTGCTGTTAAATTTTAACGATTTCGAAGTTTTATAATCGGGTTTTCTGCTGGTCAAATCCAGTCGAGTGACCCATTTCATGAGGAATATCAGCCGACTCGTCTCTACAGCAGAGCGACTTGTTGACAAGACTGGTGTAACTTTTTTTTTTGATGGATTCCCGGTTACATTTCTATGTTCGCATCATTTCAATCTTTTTTGTGCTTTATCCGTTACTACGATGCCATCTTCCGCTTTATAGAAAAGGCCCTTTTATAACGCTGTAAAATTTAGAATAAAACTGGTCTCAGACACGCATATTTCTCGTACAAAAGAGCTGTTTTCTAACCTATCAGTATTCATTCGATAGCGCAATGTCTGCTGATTCTAACGCTGTGCTTTTTTTTTTTTTTTGAAATGCGTTTCATTGCAACGCAGCAGGCAAAATGAGGCTGATTGATTCTCATGAGCGAGCAAGTTAGTCTTTGGCCAATACCGACCCACAGGGAAGGCAGCAATGGGGGTTGCGCAATCATCAATCGGTTTCCAATCATATGAGTGTAATTTTGTCCTTCCAAAAAGTTTCTTCTAAAAATTGATATTGATCCAGCAATCACCCATCAGCCTTGACTATTGAGTTGATATCTTGAAGACTCTTTATCGTTCAACTCACAGAACAGAAAAAGAAACCTAAAAAGGCTCAAATGGCCTAAAAATATTCTCAAAAAAGTGTAATTACTGCACTATGTACACTGTAGTGTACACTATAGAAGTTAGGGGCACAGTGTCATCATGTTTCGCCATCAAATCATGAAATTCCTCGTTGATCTAAGTAGTTGGTGTCTAAGCTCTGGCCAGCACAAATATGACAAATCACATAGTATCAAATAACATGCATTTTCTGATACTATAGACGGGTGCGAGTAGTGCATTCTGTAGCTACACTAAGCGCGTGACACACGATTTATAGTATCTCATCAATCAATCGTTCAATTGCAATCACCTAAGTAGAGGCCACTTTCAAGTCGATCGACGGATTACCCTCCTCTTTTGTGGAGTTAGTTTTTTTTCCTCCTGCTATCGATCATATGGTGATCATTTTACATGGCATTTTTTTATACTTTTTAGGCGTGATGTCTCAAAGCTGCGTCACGGGTATGCTGTGCACAACATGAGTGCTTATAGGGAGGCAAGAAGAAACTGGTATGAAATTTCTGTCTCCATAGCTAATTAAAAATCACTTATCATTTAGTGATGCTTCTTAGAATATCCGTTTAATGCCATTTAACACCACAGTGTTTCGATTTGTCAGGAAAACTCTCCGGATGTTTTTTTTGTCAATTTCGCAAACACGCAATAGGCTGCTATAGACTTCATTGATTTGTTTTTTGGAGTACAATTCCCTCATCAGAAACGTTTTTTCGGAAGAATTTTTCTGCTGAACAAAAAACTGTTGATAAACATTCAAAAACATATATCATTGAGTATCTTCTTCTGTTTAACCGTTCCAAGGTGCTATTGATATATTTATTGAATATTAGCGAAGCATACAAAAAAACAGTTAGTAATGCAGCACGAATATAACAATAATCGTGGTGCCTAACGTTTCCGCGGCTCGCCTTTCTTCAGAGCCCGGAAAGATCAAATTGATCAACTCATCAAGCGAAAACCTCCATAACCCTAGCAGGAAACGTTAAAAATGAATTTTAGATCGTATAGTAAAAGCTTCATTTTGAAGCACTCACCGTTTTGATGTTTTAGGTCTATCAATTATTCATTGAAGACCAGCTGCTTGAGGTCAGTGCATCAGTGTGCTGTGCCTAAGTCAGGTCGGAAAGATCAGCCTACGGCATGGTTCGAGGTCACGCGTGATTACGAGGCACCTTTTTCAGTTCATTTTTGGGCCTTTGCTATGTATCCAAAAGGCTTCTAATGTTTTATGCGCAGATGTTTTTGATTCCTGCGCGAGTATCGTGAATTCTACACCGAACATCACTCCTGTATGTTTTTGGACCCTTTGCGTTTGGGTTTTTGGATCAGAGTTGTGTAATCTAACTAGGTGCTCTTTTACACGGAGAAATAGTGGTCTACCCGTTTCGCCAAATCTATTCATCCCCTTATGCTTCGCGAAAGATTAGGTAAATGGTACCAGATCTCATGCAGTCGCCGTCTCTGCTGTTTAGGCAAACTTTGCAGTCATTAGTTTTGCAGAGGCGATCATACGTCGGTTGCGGACTAATTGGCGCTTTAGTGTCTTTGGGGGTATCTCAACTAATGCCACCGACTCATCCAAACCTGCTCATATTAGCCAGCGTTTTTCATAAAACAACGAAACAAAATGCGCACTTCTGAAAAACTTTTTTCGAACAACGACAAACGTATGCACTGGAACAGAACACAAGGTAGCATCTGTGAGTTTGGCGCGAAAAATAGTCATCTTTGATGGCTGCGTTACGATAAGAGCTTCTCAGATTAAATTTAAACAATATTATATGCCCCCAAGTGACAAGTCTGGCGAGAAGAAGGTTCCTTTCCTCCTGCCTTTTTCTCTAACGAAGTAAGTACAGCTATTGAACTCTTAAACGCCCCCAATCTTATTTTTCCTCTTCCACTGCAGAGAAACTGTTATTCCAGAAAATAAGAACAACGTTGGAATAGCAAACATTACACTATCAATTTATTAATAGTCCCAAGAAAGAGCTTTGATTTGCCAGAAAAATGCGTATGTGAAACACAGTGGTTTCTCTTGTGTAACAGCGTCAAAAAAGGCTTTTCCGAAAACCGGTCACGTGGGGCGGTAGCCAGATATTGAAGTTTTCGAATGAAAACTAATACTTTCTCTGGAAAGATCCTGTCCAGCGGATGAGGTCGGAAATTTATTTGTCCCTTTAAAACAGAAAAGAATTCGAAGTTCTCTGCACTTAATAATTTACTAGTAATCTCTTTTCAAAATCGCTCATCAAGCGATATTTTTACGGACTATCACCACTACTTGCATTTCAGTTCTACAGTGAATAGAATGCGCAGATATTAAAATACCGAAATAGATTTAGCATAAGCTTTTATCTTTTGCACCAAAATAACGCTTATTAAATAGTAGCATACATCTCATCCATTCCCACAGAACAATAGAGACAAGGCCTCATCTCCAACTCTTTCTCTCTCTCTTTGCTCAATTTTCTCCCTTTCCTCTCTCCTTACTAAGTATCTATCTCGTTCAAAACCCTTCAATTTCTTCCGCTATCGAATAGTTATTAGTTATTGCCAGAAACTCATCGGGTTCACGAAAATATGAAAATAAAGTGGCGCAGTGCACTATGCAATTTAGTCGATACGTGCACGAATTTCCTCTAGCACAACGACAGCCTTCGTGCAAATCATCACACTCCCTTAGGAAAAGGTACGGATCACTAGATAAAGGGATTGGGTAGTTCTAATAATAAGGCTGTTCCCTATGAAATCACTTATTTCTATCAGTAGCCATGAAAACGATCTGCTATCGTTAAGACTTATATCCATTGTTGACACAGGTGGGAAACGAGTACTAATGTGGTCAGTGAACTGATTCACAGAAGATTCGTATTCTTATTTCTGATTACTAGGTATTTACATGCTACGCTATTGAATGTTCACTGATAGTTAAAGGAAAGAACTCTGTTCTGCGAGTAATGCGTGTGTGTGTAACACAAATCTACTTTCGCGGCAACAGCGCTGCAAAAGAGTTCTTTTCATGGAGAACTCAATCTTCGAAATTTCGAGTTACGTTATGTAATGATTATTAATGATCTGAAGGGTTTAATCGTGCAAGATATATGTGCGAAAACACGCGCTAGATGCACAAACGCATGTGAAACATAATTTATTTTGTATGATACAGCGCTGTAGTGAAGTTCTTTCTAGAAAAATATGAGATTTTCGAGTTTTCCAAATCAACAGTTTATCTTTGTCTGACGAACAATTTTCCTTCAAATATCCTTGCCCGATGACACGAATGGTCCGTTTTACCCAATAATGGTTATGTCTATCTGCTTCTCCATTCAAAACTGTGGTAGTTGTTCGTTTTCAGTAATAAGTTACATAATAACTTTTTCAGAATTTCTTATTCTTTTTCATAGGTACTCAAATGGTCGACGTAGATCGCGCGTGCCTTGTGTACAATTTCGCGACGCAAGTCATACGTGACGTACTTTTAGAGCTTTTCAACAAGGTATGTTTCCTCACAACTGTGTTAATTCTAAGCGTATTTTCTTATCTCTGGAAATAAGTTGGAACAAAGTGGACAACGGGGGTTTTCTTTAATCGTCTTTAGTTTGAACGGACATCCACTGTTGATTTGCGCTAAAGCATAACATTAATTGCTTAGTATCGTTACTGCTTCTGTCCACTGATCTTGTTGTGATGCATGGGCGACTCTATATCTTCCGAAAATCTCATAAAATGGAGTGACTATTATGTACGCGAATCATTGGTAAATCTGTGATTGAAGTATCAATACTTTTGGGTGCTCTGATTGTTCAGCGTCACAGAATTTTTCTCCATACATTCTATGGAACTCCTCGCTTTCCTTATTGAGCCAACCACGAGGTTCTTATGAAATTATTTACTCAAACAGATGATTTTTCAGCGGTTCCTCTTCCCCAAAAGCCTGGAAAACCAGGTTATCCGCACTCCAATCAGCTAGACATCTAAAATTAAGCAAACTTAAATCAGCGTATAATATGATATGCACATGCGCATATATTATGCGTATAATACATATATATATGTATATGTAAGTTATTTATTAGTTTATATATTTATTCGTACTTGTATATATACATATATATATGTCTATATATGTAAATAGTTGTGGGGCCGCCGTGGCCAAGTGGTTGTGATGCTCGTCACGGCGCGCGTGCAATCCAGCTCCACTCCCCCCTCCCACTACACGGCCGTTAACAAGAACGCTCTATAGAACGCCACAGCAAGGCTATCCTTGAGATTGCATGGAGACTCGCTCAACCAGTATTCTGCGCCGTTCAGGAAGAAGACGAATAACGAATTGAATGCTAGAAGTAGTGGGATCCGCACAGTAAAAAAGGCAATGCTGTGTTAGCGAATCAAATAAAGCGCTAAAGTGCCAAGTTTCCGGGAGCACTTGGTCTATCATTTGCACAAACGGCGCATGTTTTCCCACCTTTTTTCTACACTACAACCCAAAGCAGCTCTCAGTGGCGCAAGGGATAGAGCACGGGCCCCCGAATGTCGTAAAATGCATGTTCATGTCCCTCCTGACGCAAAACTTTTACCCGTCATTCTACATCAGTGGATATTAATATAATATCATACCACCGCTGAAAGCGGTTAAATAAGAAATTAGGTAATTTCCCGTTTCTGTACTCTGTTTCGATCCCTGAGAAAAAAAAAGGAAATTTTTAGCCGTTCTTGAAGTTTAAGTGATCGCTCGTCAAAATGGCTTCTTTATTATGCTGAAGCAGCCCAAAAATTATGTTTGTTGTTCAAATATTTCTCGCTGAACTAAGCTCTAAAGAGTTGCAAAGATGAACGATAGATTTGCGCTCATTCTCGAGCAATGCTAGAAAGAACTGGAACCAACGAGTATGAGAGATCACAAAACTTTTCAGACTGCAAAGTGTATATTTTTCGTGTTTCTCATTAATCATCTGAAGTACATTCAATTCTTGTAGAACGCAATTTATTCTGATAGATACATCAACAGAATAGGCCTTACATGTCAAGAAATGTTCCTTTGCTTAAGGCATCACCTGTCGATCCTCCTAACCCATATGTACCTTCAAGGCGCTCCCGCTGCCACTGAGAGGCTAATGGGACTTCGAGAAGTCTTCGATATCTAATATCTAATTGAGTGACATGCCAAGCACATTCGAACTCATACGGGAGTAGAACTCGCCATCCAGCCATATCGGGACGCGTGCCCACCGGTGTGCCATTATAGCGAGTGTGATGGAGCATGGTTGCAGCTTACTGCATCATTATATTTGTGATGGAATACGCCATAAAGTCAGTTTTCTGTAACTTGTCATTATCTGTACACTCCTTTTTAAGTGCCTTTTGCGTTATTTTCTTATATATTTGTAACCATTTCCCGATTTTTTGATGATCAACTATTTTTTGCTGGTACTTCTTTGTTGGAAAATCGAGTGGCATTTCACTCCTTCTATTGCAACCAGTCAAATGTTACTATTCTCTCTGTGTTCAAAATCGTTCCTTCAGTGTATTATGGTACTGTAATGTATAATTGTTATTGCAGATAATTCTTCTTGTACGTTTTTTACAGTCAAATAAAGTGCTGATTTACCATTCTTTTTGGTGGGCTCCTCTCATTTCCTTGTTCAAAAGTTTTTGCGCATAACTCTTCACCACTGAGTATCGTAAAAGTGTCAAACCTATCTGAAAATCCATTCACAAACCCCAACCGAGCGAAAAATGCTCACCGATGATGAAACTGACCCTCCTTCAGCTGCAACGACGCTCTGAGAAGATATGACATGTTTTGAGCCATGTCTAAGTGCTGAGCAGGCGCCATTTTCGTCCTACCCTGATCCATCAGTAGCACCGTCCCTCGGTTCAGCCGATCCCGTGAGTTTATACTCCTCCATGAAGGAATCGACGCCGAGTACTATTATTAGTATACAGAATCGAAAGAAGACGTATGAAATACTTTTAAAGCCACAACCTCTGCCCGTCACTGAAATGTCAGGTAATTCCACCACCTGATTTATGGTGATTCATTACTGGGCGTCGATCCTTCATGGAGGAGTACAAGCCCAAGTCGGCTGAAGAGGGACGGTGCTACTGATGAGCCGCGGTAAGGCGAAACAGGTGCCTGTGTAGCGCTTAGACGTGGCCCAAAACATGTTATATCCTTATCAGATTGTTATTGTTTGGTACAGGTTTGTAAAAAAAAACAGTCGAAAGAGGAGGCAGTGAGAAGGCTTTTCACACACCAATTACACAAACTGTAAGAGTTTTGGTGCCTCTGAGAAGCATCTATAGAATAGACAGTTTTTTAACTTCAACAGGATTTTACTTTCAGTAGTAACGTTGATGCTATTTGAATAGCAAGAATCTTTTGAGCAATGAAAATTTTTTTCTAACTGAACAACTCGCGCCTTTCGTTCTCACCTGATCTTCATCTGTTTCACCACCGATATGTCTAGGAGGAAAAGACCTCCATTCAGCGTTGTCTAAGCATCTGCTGCGTGATCCGCTACCATTCAATGTATCGTTTCTGTCCTTTTCATCGATCATCATTGTTTATAACTTTGCTGAAAAACAAAACACAAATTTTTAAAACAATTTGTACCCAAAAGTTGTAGATTTTCTTGTACCAATTTACCGACTCAGGAGGGATGGATGGATTGTTAAGCCATGAGCGCGAGTTTGAACCATTGACCTCGTGTGCGACGCAGAGCTCCTCCAGCTACTGCGTCACATGTGATCACTTTTGTAGTAATGGCGTAACTTTGCATTCTAAATGTTTTCCCAGAAGCTCTTTGTTTTGACAAAATTACGGCATGAGTCTTAGCCACCATCACAAATTCTCCCATCTAGCCAGTGTTTGTGTTTATGACATCAAGGAGACTAACAAGGCTCGCTACGATGGCGGTCATCAGTCTGTTAATCATTGAAGTAAATCACCACAATGGCATCATGTGGACTAAATGCGGTTTGACCACACTCAGCATTGAACACTCTCATGACAATGCCTACACTATTATCTTGGTGATGTAATTAGGCATATAAAGGATTTTACGTGGAGTTCCTGTACTTGATTTATAGCTCAGTGTGAAATGAATATACCACGGTTTGCGCTGTTTGTGGAGAGACGTCTACTCAATAACTTTCATCTGATTGTCCACAAAAAACCTCATTTTGGGCGAGATTGTTTTACAGATAAGAGACGACTGTTAGTGGAGCCAGTGTGCAGCGCAAGCATTCTAGTCAATGAGGCGGCGGAAACACCTCGATTTGACATGAACGTTGGCAACTAAAGATAATGTTTTCGTTGGGCAAGCTATCGAACGAGTACCATCGTAAAAAGATGTATTGATTACGGCCCTTCGTATGCATAGAATACAATGCATGTCGGGGTATTGTGTTCGAGTTATTATAATAACTCCTAGAATTTTATTTTTGGTGTTCAGCAGTTAATCACGTCTCATAGCTTGTGATAAGCTGTAAATAATTATAGAATATGTATTTGATTGTTGAACGCGTTTGGTTTCGATAATCCAGAAGATAAAATTAACTCAAATGGTGACTTGATTTCCACGGAAGATATGCTTAGAGCATGCGATTATTAAAAAGGGAAGGTTAGACTAATGGTACTAATGGTAGAAGGTTTCGAGTCAACATAGAAAGGCACTACAGGGCGACCACTATCATCCTAATATAGAAAAGGCGCGCACGTACCATTCACACGTGCCGTCAAGTAAAAGAAAAAGTGTTGGACGCTTGTACGCTCGATTGCCCTTGGCTGTTGTATATGAGATACCGAGTGTTTTCTTAAGACCACGCTCAGATTCCAATATGCCTGATAATTGAGCAATAATAATACTAATAATAAACAATAATAATAGTGCACACAAACACTTCACGTGTTGGGAGTGGCGCATCCACGAACACTCAGGTTCGAAAGAATTTGCAAATAACAGCCATACCCTTCCTGCATTCAGTGTAGATAAAAGGGATCAGATAATTTGCGGGAGCTTCTTTTATTTAACATGTACTCTTGAATCTCTTCGAACTCCTGTAATTCAACTAATTGTCCAGTTCGTCAGAAGGAGAGCCTCTAGGATCGATGAAGAGCTTGAACTTTCTAGTTAAAGTATTCAGATCTATTGCTAACATGTTGGCAGTTCCGAAGAACTAATTCGTCAGCTCCTTCAGAAACTGTATGGAATCCTTCTTTGTCACTAATCAAGCATAAGCAGCGAACGCTGCTGAAGATGATACAAGCAATTAAAGTGCGGTTAACCCAAAAAGAAATCGTGAGCAGGTGCATGTAACAAAAGCTACTGTCAAAATGCTCGGTCGGCACTCAAGGCAATGTTTTTGACGAAAATCAGAATTATGGCAAAGCTCATATATGTAACAATTCCATTTGGTTATTCCATCCGATCGAGGTACAGGTTAGTCGTACAGCGCCACTTTAAGATAGCAGAAGGCTATACGCTTATGCTTCATAACCAGGCAAATAAGTACTTTCTCTTCATTCGAACACAATATGGAACAAACGCCTTAACATGTACCATTTCATCAAATAGCCGACGTGGCGGGGCTATAGCTCAGTGGTAGAGCGCTCCCTTAGCATGGGAGAGGGCTGGGGTTCAATTCCCCATAGCTCCACGACTTTTGCAATTGTCGACTACTTTTATACTAAGGCTTCATGTTGCAATATATCGGTATTTTCTACTCAAATCAACTAAGCGTAAAAAGAGGAAGCTCAACAATCAACTTCAGAGGCAAGACTTGATTGTTCCCTACACTTTTTACTTGACAGAGTTGATGAATGAAGCTGAAAAGTCAAATTGCCCTTCTTCGATTTCTAAGTGGTCACGCATCTCCTTCACAGATCTCTCTCCGGATAGTCGGCAGAGCAAAAAGCGTGTCCGAAGGTGAAGAAAACGAGAGTCAAACATATTAAAATTATCATATGAAAGTTAACTCAAAGGATGGACTAATTCTTTGTTTAAAGGCAATTTAAAATATCTTATTTTCTACGAGTAAATTTGACCAATATTCCGCAATCAAACCATTGGGAGTACATGAGAGTAATTAGAAATTTACTCGAAAAAATACGCTCCTCCCACTTTCATGAAGAGACTGGGAAGCTTTCCATAAGTAACCAACTCCCATATTCAAATATGAACACCTTATTGGCCTCGAAAGAGCTCCGTTACGGCAGCTTGAGAAATGACGAATACGATGACGTTGTTAAAATCATGGGACCAAACAAAGTAGGCTGCCAAAACAGCAAAGGGCTAGTGTAATAATCTGTACATATAGCGCACGCACACTTCTACACGAAGACTTCAGTAGAGGGAACGTGAAAACAGAGGGGAGAAGGACAAGGTGTAACATAAGTGGCGTGGCTGAAGCGAGAAGGCGTCACCTGTTTCACATGTCCCATTCACTCTCAACGAAATGAAATTTTCTAAGTCCCTCATGATAATTTCCTCTTGTCTGCGCCCATTTTCAGCCCCCGATAAAAATGTCTATTTTGCTTTCTTCCTTGAATAAATAGACATTCAATAACTCCAATTTCTAAAGTTTGAACGGTGCGTCTTATCTGCAATCAGAGCCGCTTACTAGGCTGCGACAAATATAAAATTATGTTTCATACTGAAACTCTTTTTACTGTTCGATAGCTCATATCTTCAAAATTCTGTAAATGCACTTGGTATCATGAAAAGATGTTTCTTGATGTTGTAACACTAAAAAAAAAGTTGCTTTCCACACGCAGCGCATACCCTATATTCGGGTGTATGGATGGGATTTCGCAACAATGGGATCAAGGCATCACGCTTTTGGAACATTATATACGTTGCAACAACACACTAAGAAGTGTGTCTTTATTTTCGACCGTTTAAATTAACCTCGTCTAAAACATTAACAATTTCATAATCTGATAACATTTTTTTGAGTCTTCCTTGAGGTGTGGTATAGCGCCTACACAGTGGTAAAGGCGAGTTTCGGCACTGCAGCATCATCAGTAAAACGATGCCGTTTGATCCAGCAAGTCCCTTGCAGAGAGATATCCCCCTCTTTAGAAAGAAATCGACGCCGAATTATTTACTTACATGAGGTGTTTTCGCAGATAATTCGGCTTCGATTCCTTTATATGTGGGGTTAAATCTCCTTGTAAAGGATTGGCTGATTCGAAAGGCGTCGTGCTACTTAATGAGGCTCTAATGCCGAAACAAGTGTCCAGCATTGTATGCGTACAATAATATGCGTTATAAAAGACTCAAAAAAGTGTTATCACACTTGAAAGCTTTTTTAGATAAACAAGATAACCATTTTAGTCGTTGAGATTTGTGCTATCGAACGGTCATCAAAGTCTAGAAGAAGCGAAACCTGCTGGAAGTGAACTCAATTCTTCTTTTGCTGCTATAGTACAGGAGCTTTTTGTTTCGCAATCTAACATGCCTCTAAAATTGTCTGCATTTAAGCTATCAAATGATCACGAAAACCATAAAAACGTAAAGCGGGTTTCCTCACGAGGGGCTGAGAATGGGCGTAGGTAGGGGAAAAGCACTCATAAAATGCCACACGATACGATGCTGCATAATACCCACTTTTTAGTCACCCTGTAGAAGTTATGCTAGAGGGTTTTTCGCGCATGAAGAGGTAAAAGAATTATGATTATACATGATGATGTATAAGTAAAGTTTCATATCAAACAATAAAAAGCGAACTGCAACGTAATCAATCTTTGCAAAAAAATGGCATAAATTATAGGAGTTGAAAAATGGGCAAAAGAACAAGTGTCAAAAATCCCAGTGTGATGGAAAGCATTAGTTTAAATCGCCTTGTGAAATGAAGGAATGTGAAGCTGTGACACATGCGTCTCCTTTTCAGCTTATGGGCAGGTAAGATGTAGGGGATTAATGTACTTAGTCCTATTTGAGAAATCATTCAATCATCATTTCGCTAATAATAGTCATAACTTCAAAAAACGATCACAGATATGGAAATTAGGAAGAATATTGCACAAATGATCGAGCATCGGAAACAGTTGTTTTTTTTTTTTGCAATTTTCTCAGTTTACTAAGATGCCACAAAGCTGATATGAATATTTCTATTTTTCAATCCATTCGTACTCAAGAAGCACTGATTCTATGCAGCCATCTTCAATAGTTTGCTGCAGGCGAGGAAACAAGCTTACTACAAGGAAAAGGTGTAAACAGCATTGTTAGTCAACAGAGACATACGAAGCTGCCCGCATTCAAATAAAAAAAAAACACTTTGGAACTTCAGTACGGTAGGCAGGAAACTCAACCACTGTGTAGAGAATGTGAATGGAGAACACATATTAGTCTTCAGTGATCCTATCAACGATTATTAACCCATTACGTTCGGAGCAAACACAACGTCGCAATGAAACTGGATGCGACTTAGTGACCAGCAATCATTTTAGAAGAGGAGAAATGCTTATCTGAGATCATCATTCCATTATGCGGCGCACGAAATGTGAAAGGAATAAGGGGCTCATAAATGACCTTGAAGGATCACAATTGCCGAACCTATGCACACTATAGTGTACATACCACACGCGATGAGGCGGAATACCGTCATGTTCGGTTGCAAAAATTTTTGTTACTTCACCGATCTGCTTCACAGTGTTTTTATTTCACTGCGCGGATACCAATAGTTCTAGCAATCATATCGTTCATCGGTCTTCTTCCCGAAGGTTCTAGAATACTGGTTGAGCGAGTCTTGCAATCTCGAGAGTAGCCTGGCTGTGGTGTTCCATAAGGCCATTCGTCGTTGACTGCAGGAGAGTGTTGGGGCAGGGTTCAGGCCGCGCGCTTTGCGGCGAGCATCGCAACCACTCGGCCACGGCGCCCTCTCTACTGATCATAATGGTGATATCGTGAATAGCAAATGCCCGCTGAACTGTGGAGTCGCTGCTCGATCACTGGTTACCATAAATATGATAGGCCACATGAATTAAACCGACAAGAAATTATCCGCGTCAGATTGCAGCAGATTTTTTGATACGGTAGACGGGTGCGAATGATCCGTTCTGTAGTTACACCATGCGCGCGGCACACGAGGTGTAGTACGAGTGTCATTCCACTGCTATGCCCTAAATGACATCCACTCCTCAAGTCACCCGACAGATTCTCCAACTCTTCTAAATCGTAAGTTTGCTCAATAAATCAATCATTTTTGGAACTCTTGTCGAGTTAAGCGGGTTTTTTTCAGAAAAACTAGCTTCTAGCACTTTAATATATAGTGTTGATAGAACTTCTTAGAAAAGAGCGCAAAGAATTTCGTCTATTTTTTTCAAAAGTCTCGCTTCAGGACACCGCCATTCCTACGCTGCTCGGTCTCGGCTATTATGACCGCAGCCGGTACTCGAGGTAATTTTTTTTTTATTTTCTGAACTTTCTTTGAATTTCTCCATTAAACGCTCAACTTCTCAAGTATACAGGAAACTGAGCTTTGTCGTATTTGTTCTTGTTATTTTTACTTATTCCGAGCAAGTTTATTTCTTGGTCTTTTTGTCGTATTTTTTTGTTCAAAATTGTTGTCGTTTTTTTTTTGCTCATTGCTGTCCTACTGATACTGCCTTTCCTTACATTGAAAAATCCTTCCTTAAAGTAGTATAAAAAGATAAGTTATTAGCTGATATACTTGCTAGATGTGTTTGGTTAGAGGATGTGTGAGCAGTAGTTGCAGTATTGTTGAATCAGTCAGATGCATTGGAGGGACCAAATTCGTTCGATGATTCATGTCTATAAAAACATTTCGAATATAAGAAATTAGCAAGAATCGGTATGGATAGGAATGCATTGCAAATAGCAGAAAAGGAGCTTTCTCTGATGCATTTTTTCTCTTCAGACAAATGCTTCTGTCTTAGGAAAATAGGTCTCGATAGAGTTATGAGTCTAGTCCTCCACTTCCTTTTCCCAATTAAATTGCCCTAAAAAATTAATTTTCGATGTACGACGACCGAGGAGATTTAAGGTTCCTGCCGAGACAGTATTTCTAAGTACTTCCAAGGCCGAGTTAGGCAGAAAGATGATTATGGGAACTGCTTGGTAGTCGACAACTTACAGAATATTCTACCACAATTTTGGAACTTCAACAAAACGTTTAAGCTAAGAATAATCTCGAATCGACAAAATTCATCAAATTTACATGGTGATCAGAAGTGGCCCTGCGCTATAGCACGGTAATCATCTGTCCCAAGTTGCACAACTAGCAAGGTAAAACTTGAACGAATTAGGCTACAACTATTCCTTGTCAAGCGTACTCATTGCGCACCACTTGCCGGTAGACCACACTTCATCATACAGCTTGATAAGTGGTATCGAGGAAGACTTTTTTCAACTCGATTTAGAATGCATTGAAACTTGTCACTTCTAGCACTTTCAGATTTCATTGCAACTATGATTCCATATTGTTGAAAAAATAGGTGCAGTGGGAGTTTGAGTAGCTCTTATCTTATTAAACGAGCTATACTTAGCCCATACTGTAGAGTCGCAAATCTTTGCTTCAAAATCTAGCAAACATTTTACATCAACGACCAATTATATTGTAATGAACAGAGATTTTTCTCGACTTCATGGAATCCAAGACAGGATGAATTGATCCGTCGCAATATGCACTCCCTAGGAAATTCTGCAGCCGCATCAGAGATAACTGTAAATTTATTATTGGAAATTGCGTTGTCGGAGTCCAAATAGCCGGGTAGTGTGAGCGCGTGTCTATGGTCGGCTGTGACAATGATCAGAGTCTCATTGGCGTCCGTCATCTCAGGGGCCTACAACTTTGTGATATCAACTTACGCTATTTTTGGCCCTTTCTGTCTCGAATGAAATTATTGCTATCACTTGTCCTACTAATACTTACTAATAATCAACACTTAATCTCGAACATTAGGGTGAGACAAAAGAGCGGCTCACTTTTCGAATAGCTTCCTCAAAGTCGCAGACCTCTTTGAATGCCACGTGCCTCATGTTCTCATGCTCAGCAACGTCGATCATTCCACCTAAAATACTAGTTATGTGCTGTTCAGATGTCCTATGGGCTAACATATCGTACGACTAGCTAAGTCTAGTTCTACAAGCAGTGATTTACAATACACCTATATTTAGACGCATATTATCTCTAAAATATGACCGTATTCACGAAGCCAGCAGCTTACTTAAGTTTGAAATAAAACTACCTTTCTTAAAATCTTTTCTTCAACGTCTCTCTTTCTCTCTCTTTCTCTTTTCTCGCTCTTTTATACCTTCTCTCTCTCCCTAATCTCATCTTCTTTCTCACCTTCAACCACCAAGAAATAGCCATTTGGTTCGTTTTGGAGCTGCTAGAAAACCTTGCTGGTCATGTCTCATAACAGTGGCACTGTTTTGGCACCCGCCAACAACTCGTCGAAATAATACGGAAGATGCGAAGGAGAGAAAAATCCTGATATTTTAAATAATATTGATGACTGGCGACTTTAATTTTTTGGTTTCGAATAAGCGAAATGGTATTGAACTAAACAACCGACAATGATATTACACGAGTCACAACACAAAAGAATAGATGACTTAAAACATCTTTGTGCGCTCTCCCTTCGAACATGACAGTGTTTGCAAGGTCCATTCTGTAATACTGTAATTGCTCCTGACTTTCTCTTAGCTACTCCTATTATTAATTCCTTTTTGTCATTGCTTTATTTGTCATATGTTCTTCCTCCTGTGTTACCGGCCCATCTGTGTTTCGCTAGTATTGTAATTTTTCCAACATTGCTAAGAAGGAATATTTTGAGAACTGAGCTGCGTAAACCAGTTAGGCGATATAAGTGTCTATCAAATCCTAGATGATTTCTTCCAAAGTTCTCTATGAATGCTGAGCATATTTATTAGCCTGGCTCGAAATTTTAGTCCCTTTATCTACTACATCTAATACTACAGCTATTTAATACTTAGGCTATACTGTGGAATCAGAGATCTTCTCTTCAAAAGTGAGCAAACATTCTACATCAACAACCAGTTATGTTGCAAAGAATAGAGCTTTTTCGCAATTAAATAACAGCCGAGGCAGAATGAATTGATCCGTCATTCTATGCAGTTTAGTGGAAATTCTGTAATCAAAAATCGGATAAATGTAAATTGTCTCGTCGGAGTCTAAATAACCTGGTAGCGTGAGCACATATCCATGGTCGGCTGTGACAATGAGCAGCCTCTCATTGGCGTCCATCATCTCATGGGCCTATAACCTTGTGCTATCGACCAACGCTATTTTTTGTCTCTTCTGTCTCTCTTTAATGATGTCACTGCCATCACTTGCACCATTATTACTTACTACTAAGGAGAGACAAAAAAGTATTTTGTATTTTGCAGTGTTTTAGTATCCAGTATTTTGCAGCATAGCTGGGTTTCCTATCGCTATGTGCTTACCAGGCCAACTCCGTTGAATGTAGGTTACCGACAGCTGCTGTAGGATAATATATCGAAGAAGAAGAGTAGTAGTAGAGCGGAGACATTGCTGCTGTAATGGCTTTGGAGCTCCCGTTATAAGTGAAACGCAGGTTCGACTCCCACTGGAGCTCGAATGTGTTGGGTGCCACTCAGTACTCTTAGATGTATATTCACAACATCATACCAGTGCTAAAAAGCAGTAAAAATGAAGAATTCATGTGATTCTGCCTAGTACTTTTCAAACCAATGCGAGACTTTGCAACACAAGCATTTGTATAGTCATCACGACAGTCGATGATACCATCAATATGAAATTGATGACTCGACTGCGCCAACAATTTAAGCTGTTGGAACATGACCTGGAACCTCTACATCATTCACGATTGTCCTCCATGCCGCCGGAAATGATGTAGATGGAGCATCCTAAAGACCAAAAACCGTAAGTACTCAAAAGACCCATTTCCTTAAACCAGAGATTGCTATTAACATGACACTAAGAGTAAGAAAAGAATAGCTTGACAATCTTTAATGTGAGCTTTCGCGAGATTGATTTTCTCTCATATCAAATGTTCTTCTTCTTTTTCTTCTTCTCGAAGGTTGACGGCTGACGTCTAAGCGCTTGCATTCCTTAGAGCCGTATAATCTAGTTTAGTTACAGAAATGTAGAGCTCTTAGACTAGATCACGCGTTTCCTAGGAAGTCAAACGTGCCGAAATGTCAGCAGTCAATCAAGGATTTTGTCGTGTTCTCTTCTTATCGACAAGCTGAATGCTGGTTTAACGTGGGATATCATTAAAAGACGGGCTGACTATTTTCACTTCTTCCACATAACAGTTGCCCATCTCTGAGAATAGGAGGTCCTTTTCTAGAGTTAACTCGGAGTAACAGTCATTTTGTCAGCATTGATAAACGCTAATTTTACAACCCACCTCCATTGATCTACCTTGTTGTCGTGCGTCTTCTAGACCCTACAGTTTTTCCTGCTGTATTATACATCTTGGAACTCAATTTAGCTTGGACGAATGGAGAAGCGTTGTTAACTGTAGCATATTTAGTTAAGAGCACACTGCTAGAAGTATTTCATATTACACAATTGGGACAGGAAACGGGCTTGCTGACGAATAAAGTTCGGAAATCTTGCGGCATACGACAAAATGATGGAAAGCCGGTACGTCGATATTTGACGCATCATGAAGACATGAAAGCGGGTCTTAAGTACTGATTCATAAGTACATGAAAGTCATTAAGAGCAAACAGGAAGACGTCGAGCTACGAAAAATATGACAATCTCTGCTTGTGACACATAAACCGAATCCAGCCAACACTAGCAGGACGCATGGAGTAGAGTGTGCTCTTTGAACGAAGCTCGACTGAATAACGAGGAGAAAGCAGCTGATATTGATGATTATAAATGCACGAAATGAATATATGTAACATTCGTATTGTTGATTGATACCAAATCGTTCATTAGTGGGAATTGGTTTTATGCGGTGGTACTCAGAAGCAAGCAGTTACTCCGAAAACGGTCCATCGGCCCAAATCCCCACATCCTCACCACCGTGAAAATTTAAACTTCGTCAGTATGGCACTTGGTTGACGATAGTGCGGCTCATCTATATTTGACCCTTTAAAATCACAAATTGGAGGAACTTTCAAGTTTTGAACTATATCATCGTCGTGCCCAGTGAGACTTTCATATCCGGGTCCCGTGGCGAAAACCATCGCCGATACCCAGCTCTCAGCTTATTTCTGTCTTTCACTTTGCTCAACTTGCGTACACGGACTCTCTGAAAATGATGGCAAGAACAATGCTTTGTTTGATTAGAATTATAAGATCTGGCGTCCACAATTGGCCGTATACGAATGTTTTCGTACGAAAATGGTTAGGACCCCATTAGAGAAGTTTAAATCGCTGCGTAGGTGTTGTAGTAGACTTACTTGAAGTGACCCATTTACCGCTCCTTTTAATTTCATCTTTCTACAGTGGACTTTAAGGATAAATGCTGAGTGTAAAGTGAAGCAAAAGTACAGGATTATAACAGCTTCATCTTAGGATTTAATGGCGAATGAAAAGCACAATATCGTTGTTAGTGCTGCTGTAAAAATAAACGGTTTAATAACATGGCGTTCCATGTTTTATTAATCCTTGTAGGATGGGTTATGTATTTGACTTTACCAGGCGTCGTGACTGAATTCATAGCAGGGGTATATAGTGACTTCCAGTAGCCTACTTACGCATCAAGTGAGGCGCTGCTGTACTCTCATGTTCAATATTGATACTAATCTGAAAGCATATTTCAAGTCCTTCATAAGATCTGTTATGGCATTTATACAGCGCTCACGACACCTTTTTCGACATTACAGCCTCGTCAGACGCACAGTGTCTTTCGGTTCAGCCAGTTCCGCGGTTGGATATCCCCTATATAGAGGGATCGACGCTGAAAGATGTGCACTTACAGCTGGGTGATAAAATCACCCAACGGCTTTGTTGTACAGTCGGCTGCTCGTGGCTAGTAAAACGTATATTGTCATCCATTTCTTCTCGACTGTTTCTCAGACCTCGTTCGCGATAATGTAATCTATCAAAATACTTTGAGCCTTACACGGGATCTGTTATGGTATTTAGACCCAAGGTTTCAAAATATTTTGGAAGATTTTATTGTTTTCAGCCAGGTCTCAGAGACTGTCGGGATGAAAAATGTTGACACAAGTTTGCTTACCTGCGGAGAAAGTGACAGTGTGATGAACCCACAGCGCGTGATCGAACCAATAATAACGTATCTATTGCATGACACTTTAAAGAATTTGCTGATATATTCATCAGTAAAAGTGTCGCTCCTAACTACAAAGGGAAAGCTTATTACGTTTTCTTGTTCATTGCTGCCCTACTGGTACTGGTCTTGGTAACGTTGAAAATCCTAAAGGTGGCATATAAAGTTAAGTTTGTCAGTTCATGTACTTGCCAAGTGAGTTTAGTTAGAGGATGTGTGGGCAGCAGATGCAGTGTTGTTCAACCATTCACATAAATTGTAAGGATGAGATACATAAGATGAGTCATGCCTAGGGAAACATTCAAAATATAAGAAATTAGGAGGAATTGCTATGGATATGAATGCGTCAAAAATAGCAGGTAAGGAGCTTCGTGTGATGCATTTTTGCTCTGCAAGGAAATGCTTCCCTTCTTTGAAAAATAGGTGCTAATGCAGCTTGATTGTCTATTATGTTTCGGTTCTTTTTTTTTTCAGAATTAAACAACTTCTGCGGAGAGGCATTAACTATCATCAATGTTCAAAAACAAGGACTGATACCCAACACACTGTGTGCAGATGACTCGGAAAGTTTTTACTCAAGAGCGGTGACGATGCACAAATAAAAGCCACTAACGACCCCAAATGACTATAATCGAAATCGACTTTCACGAAATTACTAGAGAAACTGCAGAACATTACAATGCAAAACCAAGCAACCAGTACTTCTTTTGAATCAGTAATGTACTGAAAGATGGACAAGCCCAACGATTGAATATCATAAAGCACCGTTTGAGGTGTTTGAGTGCATATCTGACCTACGCCATGACGAATGGAAATCTTGGTGAGCTCGAGACTCGACATCTAGGGCGACAACGTATACACTACAACCGACCTCTAACCACTATGCTGCATGCGCCGTCAAAAAAGGAGTATCGCATGAAATTAACGATAATTGAAGAGATCGTTTCGATGAAGTTCATCTCGTACTTCTTTCTCTCAATCAAAATGACCTACAAATTGATTTTCGCTGCAAGACGACCGAGGAGAGTGCAATGATTTGACCGAGACGGCAAATCTAAATGCTTCCACGACTGAATCATGCAGAAAGAAGACTACGTGGGCTCATCGGTAGTCGAAAACTTGCAAAATAATCGGCCTTAGTATTTGAACTTCTGCAGAACATTTAGGTTAAAAAAACCTCAAATCGACAACATTTGTCAAAATCTGCAGTTATTAGATTAGAGAGAAAGCTTTGAGACACTTGTAAAAATTGAAAATTTATGCATGAATGCCGGGCATAAACAATAATGAGTATTCTTTAAAATAAAGACCTTCGTTTCCTACGACTTTCTGTCCCCAATCCGCCAAGTTTCGGACTAGGATTTGTTTCCAAATTAGATCATTCAATATATTGTTGAGCAGTTGGCGACAAATTTCGACTTTTTGGCGGCTTGAGGTTTAGTGCCTTCGTGCGGATCTTGACGTGTCTTCTTGTGGACAAAGTTAAGCTGGTGGCGATGGGTTAGCACAGTTCTCTGAGAACCAGCGCCCCAACAGCACATTTGGTTGCTGTGTCTTCCCGTTCAACTTTGTTGATCTCATCGACTGCAGCTCGCTGTGATAGCTCCTTTCTCTAATAATGACGCAATATGACACGACTTTCGATTATATCGTTGGACTTGGCGGAGGCTTGCGACAAAATGATAATAAAGACGAATATATCTAGTCCTTCAGTGGGAAAATTTCACGTAAGAAACTGTAATATTCCTCTGATATGCATGGGAGTTATCTCATGCTCATTAATGTGCGCCAGAACATTCTTTTCAACCGTAGTCTCAGAAATGGTTAACTAAAAACGGTCCTGCGCTCTAGCATGGCAACGATCGATCTCAAGCTGCACAACTAGCATGGTAGAACTTGAACGAATTGGGCTTCGAACTATGCCTCACCTGGCATACTCATCGTACACCACTTTTGCCGTAGACCACTACTTTTCCATGCAGCTTGATAAATGTTAAAAAATATTCGTAGTGTGAGTTTTAGCAGCTCTTATCTTGTTATACAATGCTGTATTTGGGCTATACTGTGGAATCATAGATCTTCCAAAATCGAGCAAACATTTTACATCAACGACCAATTATGCTGCCAAGAACAGAGCTTTTTCGCAACTCAATAATAGCGGCGACAGAATGGCGTGATACGCCGCTCCACATAGTCTATCGGAAGTTCTGCGACTGGAAATGGGGTAAATGTAAATTCATTACCAAAAAATTTTTTTTTCGGTGTCTAAATAACGGGGTAGAGTGAGCGCGTGTCCATGGTCGGCTGTGACAATGATCAGTGTCTCCTTGGCGTCCGTCATCTCACGGGCCTAAATCTTGTGTTATCAACTCACGTTATTTCTTGCCCTTTTGTCATCTGACTACATTATTACTATTACTTGTCCTATTAATGCCTACTACTGATTAACAAGTAGTCTTGAACATTAAGGCGAGACAAAAGAGCTGTCACTTTTCGAATAGCCTCCTCAAAGTCGTAGACCTCTTGAATGCCACGTGCATCATGTTCTCATGTTTAGCAACGTCGATCATTCAACCTACAATGCGAATCATCGGCTGTCCAAATGCCTCAGGATTGACATTAGTTGCACTAATCGTTAACGCTAGGTTTTCATGCAGTGATTTCCAGTACAACTATATTTATGCATTTATTAACTCTAAAATATGACCATATTCACAAAGTCAGCACTTTACTTGAGAAAGAAACAAATTTCCACTCTTGTAATTTTTTTTCAACGTCTCTCTCCCTCTCTTCTTTATGCTCTCTCTCTCTCTCTCATTTAATGCTCTTCCTCACCTTCAACCATCAAGAAATAGCCATTTGGTTTGTTTTGGAGCTGCTCGATGGGCTTGATGGTCATCACCCATAATCGTGGGTGTTTTGGCACCCGCCAACAACACATCGAATACGGAAGACTTAAGGACAGAAAATTCCTCAAATTCCAAATAAAACTGACGGTTGGCGACTTGAATTTATGTTTTCGAATAAGCGGAAAGCTATCAAACTAAACAACTGAAAATGATAATATCCCGTGGGTGCGCTATCGAAGTTCACCTGAGGTAACTAAAAGTAGCAGCACAAGAACAATAGATGACCAACAAACATGATTGTTTCGCGCCCGCTTCGAACATGGCAATGTTCGCAAAGTCCACTCCGTTATGTTGAAAACCCACCTGTCCTTTTCTCTTAGAGTCTACTCCGGCATTCTTTTATCCGTTATAAGTTTTTCCTCTTGAGTTATCGGCCCATCTCTGTTTCGCTATCGATGTATTAGGAAGTTGTGGGGCACTTCTTAGAAGCTGAAAATTTATGTATGGCTTCCAAACAAGAACAAAAATAACTATTCTTCAAAATAAAGACCATCGTTTTCCACGACTTTCTGCTATCGGTCCGCGAAGTTGCGGATCTTGTCGAAGTACCATTCTTTTGACTTCGAATCAAAAAACTCTTAGCATGCTTTCTTAACTTCATCGAACAATCTGAATTTGCGACCCTTTGAAAAGTGGAATGAATTAATGAGGAAAAGGCCAAAGTCGGATGGAGCGCAATCTGGACTGTAGGCGGGATGCGACAGAACGTCAACACCGTCCAGTTCATCAGACTTGTCTTTTGTCTTTTCAACAATGTGCGATTTGGCACGCAATAAAATACAAGCCTTGACTGTATTCCTGGATGTGGCGGAAGCTTGTAAGAAAGTGAAAATAATGGCGAATAATATCTAGGTCTTAATTGGGGAAATCCCACATAAGACACTGTAATATTTGCATGATTCGCATGGAAGTCACCTTATGCTTATTAAATACCCCAGAATATTCTTTTCAACCTAGTATAACACCGAAATTCGTTAGACAAAACTTTCTAATTCCTATGAAGTAACCAGCATAAGTGGGCGCAGTGGTTAGAGGTGCTCTCTCGCGCTCATAGCCCAGTGAGCCATCCATCCCTCCAGAGTTGCTAAACTGGTACCAAACTGGCCCAGGAGTTGTCTATGAGGATAAGTAACACTGAGTCGATAGCACCCTCACCCCCCCCCCCCCTTGTAAAGGCCAGATATGCATTCAATCGCCTCAAATAAAGTTAAAAATTATAGAGAAATGCATGGTGCATCCTTCAAGGGGTGATCAACGTCGAGAGCATTATCCTTTATCGTGAATGTAACTTGTTATGATGCCCTTTGGCAGAAGAATTTCATGTTTAGCGTCTAAAGGGGAGCTTATGAATTTATAAGTTCGTAATGAATGCTCTTGATCGTGGTAACAAATTGGGGACAATCACTCACTGTGTTCGTTCCTATCCAATTCGTCTTCACATGTTTTTCATGTCTCATTATGGCGTTGAAGATGCTGATGATTACGTTGAAGAGGGTATGCTTAATGTAGGACTACCTCAATATGTATATGAAGCGCTTTGGTCTCGCCTTCGTCATAGCTCGATGTGAGTATGGAAACGGCAAAATTTGTTGCATGCTGTATTGATCCATATATCCTCAACGATCGTGTCCCATTTGAGTCTTAAGTTGTTTGAATGAATCGAAACTTATCTTCCACCTCCGGTTGACGAGAAGTACCTGTGCCGTCGACTTTTGTCGCTTAGGAGGACGGTTCATCTCCGATGCAATAGATGATGTTTAGTGAACAGTGTCATCTCATCTCTTCTAGTTTGATGCCACCATACGCTGTTCTTCATCCTTGCATTGTCAGGTCTACAATAGCGTATTCAGATGTAGATAAACGTGCAATATACATTACTACACATTGTTCTCGCACATCTAGTGAACCTATAATGGCCCTAAGCTTTTACAAGCATGCCACAACTGTCCTCGCGAGCACTGCTGCATTTCAAGGAGTAATATAGTCGCTCTTAGTTTTACTTAACCCTCCATACCACCCGGAGACGTGCCACGTTGCCTCGCGACTTAACGATTGTGGTCCTTCAGTGACGATAACCTGTTAATCCTAATATCATATCCACAACGAGAGAGCTTCAACAGGGTGATTTGCTCATAAGAAGGAAACTTATATATAGATGGTTAGATATAAGTCATTTTAGCTGCACTATTCTATGGCTCAGGTCGCACATGCGAGATTTTCGATAGTAGAATTAGGTGCTGTTCCATTATGGCGGCGCCACTTGAGGCCTTCGGTAAAAGCGCATTTTTTTGCTGTTATCTGACGAATTTATGATTATCTGATAGCTCAAATCAAGCGAATTTCAAAGTTATATTTTATTTTTCATATTGCTTTTCATAACACCGTACTAGTCGAAATGAGATTTTGTTTCATATTTGAGGATTTCTTGCATGACAAAATTTTTTTATCACAAAATTTTAACCATCAGATAGAGCAAGTCTTTCTGATTAAAAAAATGTGTTTGCTCTTTATAAAGAACCTCTATGCACACATCCTTGACGACTAGAAGTGCTCACTGAGTGTGAAGCCCAATATTCTTTCGGTCCTTACAAAGCTCGAAGAAGTACTTTCCAAAAGCCAGCTATAATTGGAAAGATTTTCTCTATCTTACGATTAAAAATTGATTACAACAAAACGTTTATTCAGTGAGAAATCATCGAATGAGATACAAAATCTTATTGTGACTGGTACGGCGCAAAAATAAGCTATTTGAGAAATTAAACGTGTCATTGAAATTCACTTAATTTGAGCTATCAATAAACTACAGAAACGTTTTGCAAGAGCAAAAAATACGGTTTTACCGAAGGCCCTCAAGTGGCGCCGCCATAATAGAACCGAACCCTCTTTCCATTATTTCAGCTTGCATGCATTTATTACTGAGTGCTGTTAGGAATATTCTGAGAATTCGTGCATGTTCGACAGGCTCAAACATTTTATCTTCAGCGGTGTGTAGAAGATTGACTTGCCTGTTACCTTCCAGTCATGGCACATTCTAGAAATGTTGATGCCTTGAATAAACGAAAGAAAACAATTGTGACATTCTTGCGACGTATTGGTCAACACTGGAGCTCAGAAATCTTCATTTCTTGCAAAATTCTCTAAAGGCGCCTTCTCTTTCATTAATGTTCGAGATTCACTCACAGAACCTTAACTAATGCCCTTTGTTGTTCTCAACGTGAGCTAATGCACATGTTATATACAAACTCCTTTCGGACCTTAGAAATTGGGACTTTCCCACATTTTCCGGTTGCTTATTTTTTGGTCAGGGTTGGCTTAGAACAATATCTAGCTCAGTTTCTAATGGATATTTTGCAGGAAGTTGGTTCTGAGTTGACAATTGATCAGTGTTACTTCGATCCTGACATAGATACGAGAAACTTTGTACACGTAAGCTTTTTTCTTGGTGATGAATTGTTAGAAGCATTATCATGTGTAGAATGTAGTCTTATCTCTGTGATCGTTGCATGCTTCGACTTCTCTGCACGAAGAGTCTTTTGCAGTCGTTGATAGGGGGGCAATCGTTTAGGGATGCTCTAATCGACTGCACGAGCATAGTCGAGTGCGTTTGAAACCTTCTCTCAGCCGTAGAAGTAAATCACAAGATTTTGCGATCTTGCCTTCATTGTTGTTTCATATCGCATTAAAAGAAAACAACTTTCACCGTAGTCACATTCATACAATAATACATCGAAAAGAGTTTCTCTCATGAAATTCTAGTCATAAGGAGCTTCATTTATAATCATTTTTATCTAACTCCACTCAAACAAATTCTCCTCAGCTCCCAAATTTTTATCAACTATCGCATCAAAATAACTATGCCACCATTTGCTCGTTGCCTACACATGCGTAATAAGGCTGAATTTGCATTCTGTAGTCGTTTGAGGTACGCCGAATCTGGTTCAGGACGAGGAATGTTTCGTATTTTCTTATCGAAAACATTATCGGCTAGGAAGAAAGGTTTTCTTGAAGTCACTCAAAATCGCAAAATTGATTGACTGGTAGTAGGAGTAAAATTGCTAAGTATTGCTGAAAGTATGGAGACTCACTTTTAGGATGTAATATTAACACAGTGTAATATTGGAATCCTGCAATGAATATGATTCACCCGATCATGCAATAACCAACAATAGGCTACCATTTGACGCTTAACACTTCTGTAGTTTCTGCTTACTACTATTGACCAAAATTATTGTCACCATAAGAAGTACCGGTTACGTTTGGCGGGATAAAATAATAAAAGGTTAAGGCTCTCGACGTTGATCAATCCCTAAGGGATGCGCCATGCATTCGATTTCAATTTCTAATTTCGTTTGAGGTGATTGAATGCATATCTGGCCTTTACAATGACTCGCGGTGGCCTCCCGCTGAACCGAGTCAGTGCTGCCTATCCTCCCAGACAAGTCTGAGACCTGTCTGGTACTAATTTACCGACCCCGGAGGGATGAATGGCTTGGTGAGCCATGAGCGCGAGATCGAACCATTGACCTTGTATGCGACGCAGGGCACCTCTAACCACTGCGCCACATGCGCTCCATTGACGGGATAAGTGCAAATATTTGATGAGGTTAATTCTGATTAAATGCGCTCCACGACATTGAAGATGACCTGTTAGTTGTTCAGACGAGTGACCGAAGCTCTCCAAAGCTGTTCAATATAACCTCACTCTATAATTCAAAGATCATAGGAAGTATTTTTATAAAGCCGAAGTTTTGTTTTCAAAGTTAGTGAATTTGAGACTTGATTTCAGTGCAGTATACACGCTCAGTCAGTGACCAGCGTCAGGCATAGAGCAATTGTTCTTAGTAACATGAGCGATGCAGGAAAAAGAGCATGATATAATTGTAGCAGACAAGAATCTTTCTAAAGATCTGCCCCATTAGTACAATTGTACTTGGTAAAAAGGTCATTCTAATGGCCCGAGTTCAAATTGATTGATGATTTCTTTACCTTCTTGCTACCATATCGACTATACTCCTTAGTTTCAATCTCTTTCTTCTCACAACTCCTCTAATAATGCTGAAGACCTTCATTAAAAAACTGTCATGAGTAACGTGATAGCTCCTTAATGTTTCTATCAAGTGGTGAGAAAATGTATGCCGAGGTGAACGTTAAGGCGATGCAGCTCTATAATGAAGAATGCGTACCAAATAAATATAACGATTACGGCCCACGAATCGTGATCGCGATTCTGTTCCTTTTTTGAATCATGCTTTTATACTTGAAATATGGCTATGGACAACACAAGGTACATACTTGGTGGATACCCACGTGGAAACAAGGTAACTAAAATTCCGTTGAGACATTCACGATTAGTGAATATGGTCTATGCAAGCACTCCATTATATGGATATAATGAAACCAGTTGGAGGAGATGGTCAAACCTATTGTAAAACCAGTGTAGTAACACTTTATTACAGCAGTTCACAACTGCATCGAGAAGTTGTCGCAAAGTGTTTAATATGTTTAGGTACCTGATACAAGTATCAAAAATCCTGACTTCGCGGCGGGTATGGAAAATATGCCAATACCTGCAGTAAACACTGTGGATGATGATGATCCTCTTGAGGTATTTTCAAGAATAAATGTGACTTCCAAGTAAATTTTTCTGTAAAAATTAGCTTTGAGCATTGGTGTCCCCGATCAGATCGACGTCAATCAAGCCTTTCCTACCTCTTTCAACTGCCACTGACCTTGTCTTCGAGGTATATAGCGTGACTTATCCATCGCTCGGGACACAGGTATAAATGCACGGATGATTCATTTGCTCTTTGTTTTTGTTTTTACATGACAAGTGGTATGGCAGCAACTTTAGAAGGAATAGATCTTTTATCTCAGTACTTCGTTTTTTCAGATGTTGTATCAGATATCAGTTTTCTAATGCTTTAGTTTTTGTCCATTTTAATGAATGGATGTATTAAAATATCCTACTGCACGCGCTCTTTTCCATATGATCATCAAGTGGACGTGAGGACTATCTCAAGAGACTTTTGTTCGGGTTGCTCGTGCACTGGTTAGTACCTTTAAGATGAGGAGTATTTTGAATGAGGAGAGTACGTAGAGATGCTCTTTACATACTGCAATTCCTAGTGAATAGGGAGGGAGTATACGAACAATTTTTTTAAGCAACTGAATTTCAATGTGAAAACCTCAATAATTGGGGATGACTGTTCGGATCCACTGAAGTGCGAGTGACAAATTTTGACGCGGACAAATGTTCAGCGGCTGCCCAAAAGTTTGCTTCTGGCAATCGGCAGATACGGGTATCTTTGTTCTATGCCTTTCTTAATTTGAAACATTGTTTTCTGACGAAGTACTATCAATTGGCTTATCATTTTATCATGGCTCAGTGCTTTCCTTACCTGTCACATCACGATATACAGCATGTTCATATCCTCAAGGTGGGCAATTCAAGATAGTTAAAACTTGAAGTTTTCCGATTCAAAGGAGCAGATAAGCATGAACCAGAGCTAGAAATTACTGTTGCCTTCAGGAGCATATTGGCAGTTTGGGTAACTCTGTCTTACCCAAAATGTCAAGTTATATGTGAGTACGGCGGACTTGAAAAGCCTACACGAGTTTTGAAATTGTGACCGGGTGAATATATCATTTATTGTGCTAAAAAATTGATTCTAGGTGAAGGGAGGCTTCAAGGTTGTTCTGCTGATTAATAACCAAACAGTGAAAATATCGATTTGTTGAACGGTTGTTGTATGGTTTACGTGACGATACGTGACCATCTGTCCTACAAGGTTCCGTTCTAGTGCCAGCGTTGAGATGTTGACCATGACTGTGGAGATATGTTGACGTTGATCTAATTTTTGCTCGAGCACGTTTAATTCCACGTGGGTAACCTATAGGTCCACACCTAGTTTTCCATCTATAACCAAAGAATTGGGGGAGTTTTGAACAAGGAACGTGATAGAAAAGGATGATCTATCGCTATACAAGCATAAATGTTATCTGTCAAGTATCTTCTTTTGTCACATGACGCCTTGTCACCTACTGTGCAGATCCTAGCACTTCTAGCACTCAATTCGCTTAATCGTATGCAAGCTCCACAAAGATTTTTCAAATATTCCACGCATTACTTCAGCTGATGCCTCGAATTTAGCGAGTATGGCGTTCCTGGTCATTTTGCTGACCTAACCCACTGATTATTATACCTTTATTTGAGTGTTTCACTAAGGTCACTCCAAATTTCATTATACCTCTAATCGTTACTTGAGCCAACATATCATGTGGTCTGTTAATGGGCTCTGGTACAGCCCGATACACGTGTTTCAACCTTACGATCTCGTCAGTTGGGCAGAACCCGTCGTCTTTGGGTAACACTTTTGGAGCGCTCAGTCCCCTATACGAGGAGTAAGCGACGACGAACGATTTACACTGTAAGTTGAATGAGAATTTCACCGACTATACAGTGTTGTACACTTGATCATAAATCGAAACACGTGTATTGGGCTTTACAATAGCCCAGCAACAGACCACATGACATGTTGGCTCAAATAATAATTATGAGATATATTGAAATTTGAGCGTGGTCTTAATAAACACTCGTATTAAAGTTATAACACTACATAAATACTAGCCAGAAAAAGCCATTGAGTGTATAACGCTGTATGTTTGGTGATGTTCTCACTTAACTTACAGTGTGATCGCTCGCCGTCGCCTACTCTTAGTATAGGGGACTGAGCGCTCCAAGAGGATCGGCTAAGACGACGGGTTCTGCCCGACCGACTAGAATGTAAGGTTGAAACACGTGTATCGGGCTGTATAAGAGCCCATTAACAAACCTCTTCATAGACTTAGCGCTCTCGCCTCTGGTTAATGAACTTGTCAGAAAAGAACGGTTTCTGTGTAACTTTGGGCGCAGAATAGAACTTTTACCAGCCAACGCGCAACACAACATCGGTTGAGTGCTGAAGGACTGACAAGAAAGATTTGTGCGGCGAAATAAGCCAATAAAAACATGTGCTTCGAAAAAAAGGAAGAGCGGTATTGTTGCCGGTGCCCTATTCGTACTCAGTGGAAGAAATATTTGTAAACGCGCTATTTATGCGCATTCAGGCCAAGGAATCAGCCTGGATAAACGATTCAACTGCACAGCTCAGTAGAAGAAAAGTACAACTTTTAGGTTTTGAAGAACAGCTTATATGTTGACATGCATATAACTGCGTTGGTGAGAAAGTAATTTTAGTTTACGCTTGCTGTCGAAATGTTCGTTTGATAATGGAATTTATTTTTAGATAGATTTGGTTGCGCATCACTCGTTTTATGCTTTGTTGCTAATGACATATCACATGCTGTCTTTTTATATCTATTTTGATTATATATATATATATATGTACACACATGTATTTACACACTTGTACATACGTATATAAGCGTGCATATATGCACATATCTACACACAAAATACATACGTATATATGCAAGTATGTACACGCATGTAGGTTTTCGCATGTGATTATATACGTGCACTATATATATATATATATATATATATTATATATATATATATATATGATATATATATAAATAATATATATATATATTGCTCATAGGGTGTTGTTTATCTACTAACCTGTGTAACAGCTTCTCAACCTGATTACCACACGAAGAGTTGACCTGTCAACAGTCCATAACCTCATAAATAAGGCGGGAATTTCTCAAGCAACAGTCGAACCTCATGCTAACGTTCAACTCCATCTCGTAAGGTTGATGCAAATAAATTATTAGGCTGCAAAAGCGCTAAGCCCAGAGTAATACATATGGAAAGGACCATATAGAATTATACGGTTTGTAATTGAGTTCTCATGGCAGATGCATACTGTGGCGCATAAGGATAAAAGGCACACATAGGAAGAGAGGGTAAAAGATTTCATAAAAATACTTGAGGAACTCGTGAATTCTGTTTGCAGTAGTGGGCTTATTAGAATTTGTTAAGCTGTTGAACTTAATTCTAGCTCGTGTAAAAAGGACCTCGCTTGATTGATAAAATAGTTATTTAGTGTTCTTATAAGGAGGAAAACTTAGTGTAAGGCTTCTTCTTTCCTTAATGGTATCCATCACTTCCATACAAGTCATTCTAGGTAAAGCTATCGTATATTGCTTGGTAAAACAATTACTGGTGTATATGAATGCAACGACAATTGTGGCTGTCAACATAAGCGTTGCTATAATCGCGTCGTTCAACAACCGATTAAGTACCCAATTCAGGTATTGCTGATTTAGTTTCTAATCAAAATTATCTTCATATCGTGTCGAGTAGACCAAGAAAACAAGGAAATTCAATAAGCTGAAAAGAACCATACTAGTAGGCTTTTTGACCGACTGATGATTATAGCTGCAGATTGGGCTAAACTCATCGACGGTAGAATTAAATTTTGAATGGTTGTTTTCTGTTAACCGGGAACAATTGAAGAAATGACCTCGATGAGATGTTTTCATAGAAGTGTTAGTAATCACCTGAAAGCTTGAATCCCTGGCTAGAGCTGTCATGGCCAATTTTTTGAAAAACTCTTTCATAACGTTGTAAATCTAAAATAAATTTATATCTCACGAGACTACACATTTTTTTTCTTATCTCGCTTATATTTCGCTGGACAAAACCCCTCCCTCAGACTACTAGTACTATATCGATAGCAGCAGTCCCAAAAAATTCAAAAATGTGTTTGCTTTTGAAAAAAGTCCTCTAATAGCGCTATAGGAAAAAGAAAACATTTGTTTTTTACACCTCGCCGTACCAAGCTCTTTTTCAAACTACCAGTAACCACTTGATAACGTAAGTTGCCCCGATTCAAACAATGTGCTTATTTTTTGGAAAGACCGTTTTAGTGCAGTGTAGCAGGGAAGATAAGACACAGTTTCACATGTTCAGCGAGTTTGCTGACCGGGTAATCCACGGGCTGCGGAGCGGGGCGGTCGATCTATATCCTAATGCTTTAGATCTGTAAGGTGCAACTTGTTTTCCAGTTGAATTTTTACACCGCTTTGAAAAAGCTCCTGATAAAATGACTGACTTGGAGACTAGGGGATTTTCCTTCCTCGATCATATGCTTTTCGTGCTTTCAGAGAATTATACACGTGCTAAAATGAAGGCGCGCGGCGGGTGTGGGACATACCATTATTTTATATGCTACAGCGTTATAAAAGGGTCTTTTTGAAAAGAGGCCACGTAGAACGTTAGCTAGACATTTGGGCTTTCAAATGAACAACAACGCTCTTGTGAAAAGTTCTTGTCCAGCGAATGGGATCGAATATTCATTTGTTCGCGGACAATAAAAAAGAACCACAGGACCTTTTATATTGATTATGAAGTGCGTTTGGTAAGTCCATTGTTTGATAATGTGGAATTATGTTTTGTAAAGGTTCAAAAAGCCTCTTTATAGGGATGTTTTAGATTTTTAAAACGGCGCAGAACGGTTGGGGTGTCAGAGTATTGTGTGATATTCCAGCCGGAGCATTTATAGCTAACTACGTTGGAGCCCTTTTAACAGATAATCTGGCTGATGCACTAAAGGGTGAAGACGAATACTTTGCTGACCTTGACCTTAACGCTACGGTGTGTTTTTCAATTTGAGAGCCGTACAAGAAACTCAGTGATTCTAGGGAACTAAATCAAAAGACGACTGTCATGATATTTGCATAGGCTTATTTTTATTTTTGCAGCATAGAGTATGCAAAACTTAGAATATGTGAACGTGCAAATTGACTCAAATCAGGAGTTGAAATAAATTATAATTTCTTTTTGGTTAAAAGAAGACGAATAAAAAAGCAACCTAATTCGCTGAACAGAAACTTTTCATAAAAGTGTTAATAACCATTGGAAGCTAAGATTTCTGGCTATAGCCCTACGTCGCCGCTTTTCGAAGAAGCCTTCATAGACGTTTGTCACAAAGGAAATTCCTTGCGTTGCAGACGCGCATATTTCTCACCGAATAGATCTCTTTCTTTGTATTATAAGAAACCGCTCGGTAGTGTTATCGTTGTTGATTCCAGCACTGCACTTTTATCGTAAAAAGACCTTTACTCTACAAAGCGGTAGGTAAAATGTGTTGAATTCGCATATACAACCAAGGAGGTATTTGGTCAATTCACGTGCCACTAGATACGGTGATCACGCTCACTGAGGGGCTTATCGATCGGTCTTGGACCGGCCTTACGCGATCGTGTTCGCGGCGCGTGCCACCTTACTCGGCGGCACGTGATTTGGCCAAAGACCTCATTTGTCGCACAGGTGAATTCAAATTATTTCACCTGCTGCGTTACAGAGAAGCGGCATTTTCAGGATATAAACACAGCGTTAAAATTAACAGCAGTTACGTATCGAATGACTACTAATAGTCCAAGTGAAGAGCCCCCCTGGCGGGAAATATGCGGGTCTGAGGCCAGTTTTATTACAAATTTTAGAGCGCTACAAAAGAAGTTTGAAAACCAGAGACGTGGGGCTGTAACCAAAAATCTTAGTTTTCGAAATGTTACTGAGACTCTTACGAAAAGTTGCTGTCCAGCGGATGAGGTCGGTTTTTCATTCGTTTCCTTATAACAAAAAACGAAGCAAGAAAACATACATATGGTTTAGCACCTTCACTGCAATTCTATGGCGAGTCGACGAAAATTACCGTCTAAACAATCCATTATCAATTCCTACGAAGCAGCAGATTCAGACAACGAAACAACAGCGAAAGCACTTGGAAATAAATCTGTAGTAGAAAGAATATGGCGTAGTATTGAAAACGTAAGAATGGTTTCTTATCAAAGAAAAAGTCTACCTTCTGTTTCTTGAGACCACACTCAAATTTCACTATGCCTGATAGTTATTTTTTTATGCCATGCATATGGTCTGCTATGGGCACTTGGACCGTACAAGACAATGTTTAGTTTCGGCCTTTCAGCCTCGTTGCAATGCACGGTGCCCTTCGGTTCAGTCACTTCCACAAGGTGATATTTCGTATATATAGAAATGTATGGGTCAAAAATAATTATCAAACATGTTGAAATTTGTCATGGTCTCGAGAAACACTCGAAACGAACGGTATGATATTTCACGATAACCAGCCACAAGCAAACAAGTGTACAACACTGCCCGCTCTATGATTTTTTCACTTGACGGCGCGTGTAACTATTGTGGCGTAAGTTCTTCTGAGCGGGGGACTTCTCCCAGTGGAGCTGACTGAACTGAAGGAACCAAGCAATTGACTAGGTTGAAAGGAGGGAGCACGTGTCCTGCACTACAACAGTCCATAACATCTCACATGCCACGGTTCAAAAATAATTACCAGGAATAGTGAAAAACTAGCAAGAGAATACGAACCGCTTGTGAAGCGCTTAAGAGCATCAAGGAAGTAGTGAAAAAGACATCCGACTCCGTACCCACCATTTCGACTCGATAATTATCCCCGCCCTAACGTATGCAGCAGAAATCTTGACGCTATGTAAGCAGGATGAAAAATAATTTAGTTAAAATATTATAATACAAAATATATATAATATAATGAAATAATATAATATAACAGATAGTAGATAATGAATAAATAAATAAATAAATATTTATATAATAAATAAAAATCACAAATATAATATAACAAAATAATAAAATAAAAAATAATATAAAATAAAAAATAAAAATAATTTATAGAACGCGCAGTTAAAGATCAGTGCTAGGAGTATCCCGTAATTTGCAAATGAAAGAAAGGATCCAAAGTTCCGTACGTCAACGATCGAAGATCAAAGACGCCCTTCTACACGCCGGGATGTCGGAAATAAGGTGGGCCGGACACGTGATGCGCTTAACGACAGCCGATGGGCGAGAGCCGTTAGCGACTGGATTACTCGGGACATCAAGCGCTCTGCAGGAAAACCACCGACCTGATTTCTTCACAAAAAGTGTTTAGGAATGTTATGATGCTTGACGAATCCCTAAAGCAAAGAGAACCCCCTAGGCTACTCTTGTAGGCGACAGGGAAAAATTAAAGTGTTGCTGGTGCCCGTTCGGGTCACTCGACGATCAACGTGACGACAGGTGATACAGGTGACAGATGATCAAGAAAGTATACGTAATATGCGTTACGCAACAAAATACGCAAGGCAATGGCATGAGGTACGAATTCCAGTGAGAGCTTCAGTCAGCCATCGAATGATTACCGAAAGCTCAGAACAAACAAGTGAGAGCGACTGCAGAACATTCCACGCTGCATGTATATATTTTTGGGCTTCTCATTTATCATTTGAAATATATTCAATTTTTTGTGCAGCAAAAATTTATTCTGTTAAGCACATTCACAGAACAGATCCTTCGCATCAAAAAATGTTTCCACGATTAAGGCATGACCTGGCAATCCTTCCGACGCAAATGCTCGTCAAATCACTAGAGAGGCTGATGAGACCTGGGGAGACGTGATCTATAAAGTCTGACTGGGTGACACGCAAAACACATTCGAACTCGCGTTCCACCGACACCGGCGTGGGTGCTGCAATCGATGTGCTAGTGTAGTGGGCAAGGTAAATCATGGTTATAGCTCACTGTATCATCATATCTTGATGGAATACACCATAAAGTCAGTTTTCTGTAACTGGTCTTTATCTGTACAATCATTTTTGGTGTCCTTTGTGCTACTTTCTAACCTCTTTGTGCTCTTTTTTCACCAGATCCTTGATGAGTATCTATTTTTTGCTGGTGCTTCTTTTGAAGAATTGAACAGCATATTACAGTTTCGACTGTTAGCATTGAACATGTTACTATTCTTTCTGCATTCACAACAGTTTCATTGTATATCATTTCATTGTATATTGTGTGTATAATTGTTATTGCAGATATTTCTTGTTGAACGTTTTCTAGAGGGCAAGTGAAGTGCTTATTTATCATTCTCTGTTCAAACACGGAATCTCGACATCCGGCATACTTCTTGACAAAGTTTTTTTATACTATAAATCCACGCGCTCCTCCCATTTCCTTGTTCGCTCTGCTAAAATAGGTTATTTAGAGGCTAAACAGTAGAATGTTCAGCAGATCTTGTAGAAATTGAATTAGAATGAGAAATGCAATCAACTGAAGAGAAAGGTAAGAATGAAATAGCAACATTTTTTAGCTAATACTGCTTGTTCAAATCTATGGGGATAAGTAAGAAGAGCATGAACCAAACTAGTTAGATGTTAAGTTTTTTTTTTCTAAAAGGAGCTCTACAAAGGTAGTGAAATTCCGAAAGACAGAGAAACAAGCAATGTTAAAAGTGAAGTTAATGCGAGAATCTAAACTAGCAAAACTGGCCACCAGATTCTGACACAAACGCCGCTGAAGTCCAATATAACAAGCGTCATACACAGTGTCTTAGCTCCGATATCCCACAAGATTGCAGAGGGAATAGTCTCGATCAGCATTCTACGGGTATTTGTAAGTAAAGGGGAATACACAAGCACTAACCCCAGTATCACGTGAAATAATCGAGCACCTTTGGTGATTATGAATGCGAGAAAACGAATGAAAAGCAGGATGTGCGGATATCCATACAGTGATTGTGATAATTGATTCAAGCTTCTGAGACAAGAGATGCTCCGCCTTTTTAAGATCTTGGGTAATCATTTGAAAACCTGGATCTTGGAGATTTCAGTATCATGTTTGTTTTCTAGAATAGCCGCCGTTTTGCATTGTGGCAGCTATAAAAATGTTGTAGTGTCGACGCACGACTGTTCTAAATTCTCAAAGAGTGTTTTTTTGAATTTCTTGTATTGGGACTATAGAATGAATTTGTTCTATTGTTCTGTAGAGCTAGGCCTTTTATTTTTATTGTATATCGCCAGAGAGATCTGCTAGAAACCTGAACTTGCGCACGAAAAGCATGTGAACATGAAAAAGGCAACATGAACTTACTAAGATAGAATCAAGCACTTGCTCATAACGCTCTTTGCAATTTGGTGGTCTCGCAGTGGTTCGAATAATAATTCTCCAAGTTTTTTCCTTCAAGAGCTGACTTTTGCATTTTTAAAACAAGACATTTTCATCACCAACGTCGCATATGTCGTACTTTATGTTGAATATCTGAAACTGGGAACGACCAATAGATTTGGTTTCATCAAAATGAGTCATAAACCTATAGAAACCATTCCTAAGAATACTATCTATTTTCTATACTAACTGTATCAGCTATTATCACGTGTATGTACTTTAGTTTTTTAAACCAAGCGGTCTTTGTTTGAAGCTCTTTGTGTGAGCACAGCTGCGTGAGCGTTCACATTACGTCTTAGTGAAAGGGTTCTCACCCATGCCGTGGTACATGAGAAAAACAGTTCTTTGCAAAAACTGTTCGCATCTGTCTAACAGGCTGCCAACTGAATGGCCACTTGTTAGCTACATGCGCCTAGCACATCTGTCATGTCTTACTCGAAATCTTCATATTTTTGACCATTCACTTAAACATTTGAAAACCGAGTGGTTGAGAGGCTCTGCACAATTCCACACATGTTTACCTCTGCGCTTGTGCATGCATTGCCCAAACTTGGTCATGTTCCATAGAACTGCTATTTGCCTTCAGACGACGTTTAGAGATCAGCAGGACCTTTCCACATCACATTAATACTCAGCTTGATCAATTCCGCTCGCTCTTCCAATTTGCTTAAACCCTAGCGGACGGCTGTAGGAAGCCATGCGCGCAGAGCGAATTGCGCGATTTTTGTTGTTCGATTAAGGTTTTTTCTTCCTTCGGCAGATCCTTCAATTCCTGCATTAATTTGATAACACAGAATTTTTTCTACTCGCTCATATGTTCTTGGTTTAGTTATACGCGTTTTCAGTAGAGAAAACCGCTCGTTTACTACGCAATCTTACTGAATTTGGCATCCAAGCGATTATATTGCATTTTACAAGGGGACCACATTTCAAATCTTTAGTTTTGCTCTTCACTAGTATTATACAAGACTCAGGAGTCGTCATAGTAAATAAAAATTGTAAAAATTGGAGGACAGCTAGCAATTTGTCATAATTATTATGCATGCTCTCTCAAATGATTGTTCATAGGAAACTCTCACTATAATCAAGTTTATGTCACTTATTCGTTTATTTCCGATTATTCAGAGTTGACGTGAGTGAGAAAAGGTTGAGTACAAGCTTAGAACATCGGCACTACGCAAACTATTTGTGAGAAATATTTATCTCCGGAGAAGTTCCCTATCCGCACCCAGATTTAAAAGAAGGTAACTTTTATTCCTTTTCGAGGCTTCAGTAATTATTCGATAGCCCAAATATCGATAATCTGAAGAATGTGTTCTATTTCCGAATGGTTTTTATATTATGCTGTAGAGGTGAAGCAAAATTTTCGGTTTTTTTTATGTTAGACGGCAACAAATTTTTAAGTCGATCTCTTTCGCTCAACACGATCTTTTCGTAAAAGTCTTAGTAATAACTAGAAAGCCTAAGTCTTGAGCTACAAGTGCGCTTGTTGGTTTTTCAAAGCACCCTTTTAAAACGCAGTAGCATCCAGAATATGATTTCGTTTCTCAATCGTTCTTGGCTTTTATTTTTATCACGCGTATAAAGCTGGAAACTCAAAGGGCGTATCAGCGCGTAGACAATTTTCCGCAGCACCAGATCTATGTTTTTATCTGAAGTTTCTGTCAAAGTGGTGAAAAATCCCCAATTGAACAACACTATTTCAAACGCGCGGTCGTTCCGCTCCGGCCCCGATTCCACGCTCCATGAGTTGGCCGGTAAGCAGAGTTGCCAAAAAGGTTCATTGCTGGGTGAAATGTGAAGGGGCCACAGCGGTGACTTGTTAGTAAGATAATCTCCTGATCTACCGCGTGACTCGGCAGTGATCCACCGCTTATAGGTTAAAACGGCGGCAACTATTGTCCATTTTGTTGTAGATTTTTCCACCGCATTGGCAGAACTTTAAAAAGAAAGCGCATAATTTTGATAGAACGAAAAATTCTGTACACACATGTGCTTTAGGTGCTTTAGGTGCTGTTTATACTCGTTGTAAAAATTAATGAGCAAGGCGAATGAGGAACAAAATTTTTTGTGGACGCTACATTTCAAATGGTATTTCGAAAAGCCGGAGGCACATAGCTGTAACCAGAGATTTAAGCTTTTAAATTACCACAGACACTCCTATGGAAATTTCTGTCCACTGAATAAAAATGGCTTGAAAATTTGTCGTCGCTTGAAATATAAATATTGAATATTTTACAAACTCAAGCGTCTTTCGCTAAACAGAGGTTTTCATTTAAACTTTCACTAATCAATCGATAGCACAACTCTTAATGTTCTCAGTGATAAGCTTTGTTTATGAGAGGGACTATTCAGTGCGTTGTTACAGCCAAAAGATCATTGGCTTCACACCCGGCACCTCGTCGATCGCGCAGCGCAATTTACATGAGGCGTGCTGCGCGCGCTGAGTGGGAAACTCAATATTCCTCTAGCTGTAAAGGTTTACTAAGAAGTCCTCCTTAAAAACCAAGCATATCTTTGAAATTTTTCAATTTCGCTCAATCGAATGGGTGTGAAACCCTGTGAGAAAACCCGTGTCTGGTGACAAGCACTCAGATGTGCAACACAGTTTCTATTCTTGCTGCTATAGCTTGCAAAGAGAACTTTTTCAAAGGCAGAAAAACCATTGAAAGACTCGAGATTTGTGCTATTGACTGATTATTGAAAACAGACGGCTTTATGTCAATGTTGCAATACACATGCACATACCGCTGGAAGGCAAACGCGCCGCATGTGAAATGCAATCCTAATTTCAGTGTTGCAGCGCAATAAAGCGATTTCTTGGAAATGTGTTATTGGAGAATTGCTGAATTTTTGTGAGAAAGAGCTTTGCTCATCGAAAGATGCTCGAGTGTCAGATTATGTTTTCTTTTAACTGTTACAGCATAATATGAAGACCTTTCAAGAATCTTTCGAACTACAACATTTTGATTACATTCATCCTGTTGACCTCAGAACGCTTCCACTCAGATACTTGAGCTCATTTTTCGTGATTGTAATTCGAAATAGATAGTAGTAGTCGAAAAAGGTTAACCTAAAGACTAAAGCAAAAAAGAAAGTAGTAACATGTAATTTGTCTTTATTTGTTTTTTCTCTCATTATTGTCTTACTATCTTTTATCAACATTGTTCAAGAACTAATATGTTTTTGGTGACCGGACTTCGAGTGCCTTTAGTGGTGGAGTTGAGTTCAGTTTCTTTTAGAGACTTAGTTTCTTTGTTCTTAGTTCCTTGTGTAAAGCATCTCAATTAGTGATCTTACATATCCATATCAACACGTTCTTGTATAGGCACTAGTATAGTTTATTATCTATATCATGCAAGAGATGATGTAGTCTTCTACATAAGTTTATCATATCTTCAAATCGTTAGCTCATGTGGTAATCAAAATATCAGGGGCACTTATTAGAAAAAACCTGCATTGTTGCGGTATACCACCATGTATTCTTACTGGGATTCTCTCCTTTAAAACCATAGAACTCATTTGTCATGTCTAATAATATCAAGTGATATGCAAGACTATGAATGGCAGATGGGATACGAACTCGCATGTCATCCTTTCTGGGGGTTGCGCTGACCACTGCACTATCGACGCTTGTTCTCCAATGACTTTTTGTGCCGATAGTACAATGGTCAGCACTTGTCCCGGAAAGGGTGGAATGTGAGTTTGAATCCCGTCTAACGTTCGAAGTTTTGTATATCACTCAACATTGTTGAGTATATATTCGTAACACATACGACTGCATAAAGCCATTCAATAAAAAAAATTCTAGTTGATTATATTCGTTTGTTATTATATTCTTTTATCTCAAACTCTACTACAGGCCCATTTTTCTCGTATCGATGTTCCAACTGATTATCTTACAGATATGAGAAGTGTGCTCGACCAGTCTGTTCGTATCATGCAGGTCAACTACTTTATTTTGTTTCTTGTATAACCCCAAAAAAATCTTTCGTGCTATTCATGGATTCTTCTATTGATTGTAGACAAAGTGATAAATCACCTTATTTAGGCTATGCGTAACTGAGGAAAAATTCGATGAATTTGAGGGAGTTGATGTCTTGCGGAATCCGTTAAGGTCTACCAGCCTACAGATCAGATGCTGTGCCATCCGTTTATGGTGTTTTTCGCTCAATGGAACGTGTTTTGCCTGAACGCAGACCCGGGACACTTAAATAGGTTGGAGAGGCATGCTAGAAGTTGATTCAAAGCCCATGGAATGGTATTTCGAGGAGATCCCTAAGCTTGTAGATCGTTTGCAGAAGATCGTGATTAATGATGGTCTTCATTTTGAAGAATAATTATTGCTATTTAAGTCGAATTTATGTATGAACTTTCATTTTCATTAGGTGAGGGAATTTCTTCTTCACCATGATACATTTGTGTAGGCAGCTTTAGACGACTGTTCTTGATATTTGTTCACCGCTAGATAGTGATTAAAGCAAAATGGTTTTGTGAACTGTCTAAGGAGCTTTATCGATGTTATTATAGTAAAACAGTAATGAAATAAATTAGTCATAGTTAATCTACTACTTATCTCAAGCTGTGAACCGGGTTTGGAAGATCTAGTTCTTTCTACGCCTACTTTCGCTTCACCACTCTGATTCATCTAAGTATAGTGTTCTGAACGTAACAATATGCTACTCGCAGAATTACAGTTCAATACGGGGGCATTCTTGACTCTTTGGTCGAAGGAAAAAACTGCTGATTGGATTGCGATTGTGGCAGAAAGGACTCTGGCCAAGTGTTATCGGTAAAGCATTTGACTGCCGCTTGAGGAGACCGTGTAGCGCGCATCAGCATCGTCACTCCGGACAAAAGGTTAGCTGTATCACCTCAACATAGAAGTTGCCTATACACAAATAGCTAGAAGGCCTTGTTAGAAAAAGTTGTTGCAAATCAATGGTTTTTTCAGGGTACGCTGCTACATAAGTTTATTCGTTATGTCGGACTGTTTCCTAGACATTAATCACGAACTTCAGATTAGAATTGATTTACAATGAATTGTTGCGCATTAGAATTTATGTGCATCTGGAGCGTTATGTGTTAGCATTGTTGTGATAAATATCAGGTCGGTATTTTTGGTTGCTAACTAGTAATATTTGGTGCAATGAGCTATTAGTTCTTATTTGATATTTTTCATTTGTACACGATTGTTTAAAGCATTTGATTCGAACAACTAGAAAAAGAACAAAGTCAGTAATTGATTATAGGTACAGAAATTCCTAAGGTCAGACGCGTGAAACAATTGTAGGAAGTTTCGAGTCGCAAAAGGATGTTCTTTTTTCCTTTTTGCGAAGAAAATGCAGTGTTGTTTTTTTGTTGTTATCTTTGGTTGTATTGGTTTTTCAGAGTTTAATCTATTAAGCATTATCATAGATAGATATTTGAATGCACAAAAAGGCAAACTAAAGCAAACACGACTTTGTGTCCACTCAATAATTTACAAATGAGCTCTGTCCAAAAAAGCTCATTTATTAATAAATTGACCAACAATTAACTGTCATATCTTCTCAATCGCCACAATGAAAACAATGTACGGATATTTAAAATGCCAAGATAGATTCAACATAAGCTAAACATCTATTCCAAATGTCAACACTAGTTGTATTGTAGTAGGAACCATCATAGAAGTGATAGGTATAGGCGTGTGTGTCGCAATGGTTAGAAGTGCCTTGCGTTGAAGAGAAAAAATTGAAAAATATTGAGGACATTTTTTTGATTGCTTTACTTGGATTCTGCGCTATATATAGACTGTATGGTAGTGAAGCTGACGATGATTTCTACTGCGTGTGTTCAACCGTCCACTGTGGGACTTGATTTATGTGGTGCCATTTTGCCTACATCTCAGGAATGGGAAGTTTGGAGAACACCTCTCTAACCACTGCGCCACGCGCATGCTTGAATGTTAGTCACTAATCACTAGAAATCAGAGAGTATAAATTATAAAGGAACGGGCTGACATAAATCGCTTAACGTTTCCAACTGATGTGTAGTAGACATTGTATTGCACGTACTTCTTAAACAATGAGTACGTTTACAAAAGTGGGGTGGTTGTGACGCTTCTCCGCTGATGAAGCGCACCACAGCAGCATGCTATAGCTGCGGCGTCTCACACACCTCTCGAGGCACCTAGCCGTGTAAACGTCTTATGGCTACGAAATCGTGCCGTATTCCGGCGGGGTTTATATCTTCTAGATAATGTGTACATTTTGTGTACTTTGAATTCGGGTGTACGAATTCTCAAAAAAAGGGTCTTCTTCACCATCATTATAATTCTTGAGGTCCAGCGTGAGGACCTGTGTGTGTATAGCTGTTTTCCAATCACACTGTACAGGCTATGTTGAAGTCTTTTTGGTATATGCCTCAGAAGAGATTTTCAATACTAAGTGAGGTGTATAAGCTCAGTTTCGCATCAAGTGATAGAAAGCCAAAGTGCAACTTGATAAATTTTTGAAAAGCATACAATGCAAAACATAATGAGTTCAGAAATGGACAAAAAAGTGCAAATGTGAGAAAAAGCAAGCAGAAGATTGGCCTAACTGTACGGTAATGTAAATATTTACTATTAATTACCTTGTCAAATAAAAGAAGACAAAATTGTGACGAGAGCACCCCCTTCAGAACTTGACCCGCTAGATTTTATAAATGGAATACTCCAATTCCACATGAGAAAATGATCACTCCACAAATGACTACGTCGAACATCGACCACAATTCTGGAAATGTACTAAACTATTCATATAAGTGGTCAAGCCTCATGAGCAGTTCGCATTATATATTTTTCTCAGTTATTTGAGGCGGGGGAAGGTTGGCGTGAATATATTGACTTTCTATAGTTCTCACTTGAGTGGCACTGGCGTGGTGCAGTGGTCTTCAACAGGTTTTTATAGCCGAGAAAACATGCCATACTAGATGGTGAGCGTGTCAACAGAATGGCAGATGTGTATTCGATAGAGACATACAGAGCTATCCTCATCGAGTAAGAGGAGATCTGGGAATTTCGGGTACGGTCGGTGTGAAACCCAACTGCAGCGCAAAGATTGCGAATGGTGGAGACGTTTCTGCTTCTAACCTCACATCCTATCATTTAAAACCCATGATGTCTAAGTTAATGTCAGTGTGGCCCTGAAATCGGTACTGGTCCTGTAATCATTGATCACCTTTGACGCCATGAACTAGTATCTTGAACTCATTTCATTGATAGGCTCACAGAACAAAAAGAGCATGAAAAGGCTTCAGCGGCCTAGAAAAAGGGTTTAAAAGGGGTACAAGTACAGGAAGTGTACATATAGTGATACATTATAGATGCAGGACAAAGTATCCCCATGTTCGGTCATCAAACGATGCAGTTCCTCGCTGATTTTTGTAGTTGGTCTCTAAGCTCTAGCCAGCACTAATATGAACAATCACATATTATCAAATAATGAAATTAACACGGAATTATCGGATCAGAATGCATTTTCTAATACTATAGGCGGGTGCGAGTAGTGCAATCTGTAGCTACACTAAGCGCGTGACACACGAATTATAGTATTTCATCAATCAATCGTTAAATTGCTACCACCTAACTGAGGATCGCTTTCAGGTCGATCAGCTGATTCCTCTTCTCTTTTGTGGAGTTAGTTTTTTTCTTCGAGCTATCGATCGTATGATGATCATTTTACATTGAATTTTTTGAACATTTTTAAGCGTGACTTCTCAGAGCTGTTACACGGGGCTACTGTGCACAACATGAGTGCTTACAGGGAGGCTAGAAGAAACTGGTATGAAATTTCTGTGTGTAGAATTTCTGTCTCTGTGTCCAAGCTTCTACGTTTGAGCGTGAGCAACCACATCCTTCCGAAAAAGAGGAAATTTCTAGTTGTAACATAACATCTTTTTCTTATTCCAACCTCGACTTTGTGATCGTGCCTGTGTGGGAGCAGAGTACCTCTGACCACTGTGCCTCATGCTCTTTATCCCATTCATGTTCCTTATCAATTTACTAAGTTAACCAGGTTAGCTTGGTCTCCTCTCACTCACGGTCCACAAAAGTAATCAAACATCTTGTGAGTTGTTTTCTCCACTGCTTGCGGATTTCGCATCCCTATTGGTGCCGTTAATTGTTGGTCGAAACGATTATACCTCTAATCTTGAGCTATATTTTTCCCACATGGATCACAAGAGAACGTTGGGGAAGTAAGGGTGAAGGGAGTTTTTGTTTCTGTTAGCACTTCTGCTGAATTATTGAACTAAATGCCAGTTCAAAAGAGATATGGGGCGAATTTTCACCCTGGAGAAAACTAACCTACCCTTAGAAAAATACAAAAGCACTTGTCGGGCTAATTCATTTTTCGATCACTTTGGTGATTGTTTGTTATTTCAACTCCAACCGCTGCTGTACTTCGCAAGTAATGTACGAAATGGGCAATCTTGAAAAATATAGAATTGTCGGTAACAAATTTTGCAGGACTCTTTCAAGTATTGATATCACTGTGATTTTGTAGTCTGCCACAGTAGGAAATGGTACGAAGTGGCATATATACCACGCTTAGAGCTGGGTAGATGGAGCGGACTCTGATAATTCTTATTTGAGCCGACATGTCATGTGGTCTGTTATGGACACTTGTGTAGCCCGACACACGTGTTTCGGTTTTGGCAGCCTCGTCAGTCGGGCAGACCCTTCGTCTTAGCCAATCTTCTCGGGAAGAACTCAACCCGCTTACGTAGACCATAGACATACGCTTACATAAACGATCGCGGACTATTTATAGATGCCGTGAGGTGGAAGAAATCACTAGTTAGGCAGGATTTTCATACTCGAGTGCTCTTCGCTGGTATTTATGAAATATTATACCGTTCGTTTCGAGTATTTTCTTAAGACCCACGCTAAAATTTCAGACTCCCTTCTACAGCATTGCCGCATTTTCAGCCTTTTGTGCCCTTAAATTGCCAAAAGATAACGGTTTTTCGAAGGAAAGTGAACCATTCATAATTGCCACAAAATGAGGTATTTCACATTCACCCTCTACGCAACTTGGGTATTGAAAGTGCTTTTTCGTTTAGAAGAAGAAATTGTGAATAATGACAATAGCTACGACCATTCTGTCAGCAACATTTGCAAAACTCAATGAATTCATGAGGGATTACATGACCGACATCGATTAACCTCGGCATTATTTGAATGACCCCTAATTTTCTTATTCAGCTAATATGTGGTTGTTATGTTGACTATTTATTCAGTACAGATAAACAGTATAAAACACATGACAGTGATGACTGCCGTTCCGGCTTTGTCGCCTTCTTCAGCACTGTTTTGCTTTTTTTATGTTTTGCGAGATGTTATGTAGACCAATCGCGGAAGTTACGAAGTTATTCAATCGATATTGAGATTAATCGATAGTCTGACATAGGAATTGCTTCGAGATGTGCCAGCAAATTACTTCCTACTCGTCAAGAGTCCTCGTCCATGCAAGACTGTGCGCGATTGGCCTTCATAACGTTTCGCAGACCATAAACAACAACAAAACGGCTCTGAAGAAGGCGACAAAGCCAAAACGTCAGCCATCACCATCATGTGTATTGTACTGTTTATCTGTACTAAATGAATCGTCAACTTAACAACATCGCATTTGCTGTATAAAAAAATTACATGATTTTTCAAGCGATTAACATCCATGTTTACTACAGCAAAAATTTCTGAAGTTTACTTTGCCTTTAGTATGCTTTAAAGAAATTTTTGGTGAGTACACCAACTCGTTAAATTTTACTTGTAGGTTATACAATGACCAATTTTTACATTTCAGATTGGCACCTCTGAAATTGTAGTAAATCAATCGCTGTGGAAGAGCACCCAATGAAGGTCAGCGTCGAAAGCGGTCTCCATTTCCTGCGGTATCAAAATTTCAATTCTTTTTTTGGTTACCATGTTTGAATGGCAACAAACCGTTCAGGTGATCAGCTCTTGAATCAGGTTTCGATATGATCGTCTCTTTCATTTTGTTTAAAGAGGATGTATCATGGTTACACCTAATCATGCACAAATTATCGTTTCCCATCCTATCTACGACAATATGCATAATTCTTGATGTATTCATGATTACAGATACCTGCGGTGTATCAAGCACAACGAACAGCTCATCCAAGTGTACTGACTACGAAGAGACTGGAGCTCCAATGATCGAGGACTGTAAAGCAAGCAGTTATCTATAATCCGGAATACATGATTCGCCTCAACACAACACGCACACGGTGATCGAAACTCACTCGGTCTCCTTGGTGGCTCTTGTGAGAGAACAATTTACGATGCGTAGAGACTGAGTTGCCTGTGTGTTGAGATATCAATGTGTGCGTAACGTTTCATTAAGATCACTTGGTTTTTGTTCCGTTTGCTTTTTTTCTTCAAGAGCTCCGTCGGCGTTAGCTCAATCATATATATATATATATATATATATATATAAAATACATATTATATATATTATATATATTATATATATTATATATATTATATATTATATATATTATATATATTATATATATTATATATATTATATATATTATATATATTATATATATTATATATATTATATATATTATATATATTATATATATATATATGTTTATATCCATACGCTATACACGCTAGACTAGCGAATAGAGGTGTGATGAACGCGTATTGCGTTTTAACACCAGATGGACGACAACCGTTGTCGCCTGGAATTCTCAGAATGTTGAGTGCACCACTAGGAGACCACCAACAATGAAACGAGGGTAGACAAGACATTTTTATGCGTCTAGTGAGCTGAGAGTTGATAGCCAGCATGTTTCCATTATTTGAACCCCAACACAACTTCGTGCCATGGTGTTTCTTTTGAATAGATTATTGTCAATGTATAAAAATTCTAGGCAACCTTTGTTTTCTCAGGGTGCCTACAAATGAATGGTCGGAGACTCGTTGTAAAACTTCAACTTTTGACACGGATGGAATGGCAATGGTGACAAATGAAGATTTAGTTTTAACCAGTGTCCCACTTTTGACTATTTCATTTATGTGCAATACGTTCCTCTCAATAGAGGAATATGACACTGTTTTAAGTGAGTTATAAGCTCTTGAATCTGCAATTCACAAATGATTATTGTTCTTTTGTATTGTGTAAGATTTAGAGGATTCCTAGCATTGTGGGTGTTTTAGAAAGGTTTGAGTGTGATGGACAGGGATACTTTCAACGCTCGAACGAATTTCAAGTTTCTAAGCCGAGCTATCGCGTCTACCCATGAAGCCATTCTAACTAATTGAGAGATTGACATTCCAATTTGAACAGATGCAAGATTATAATTGAATATAACCTGTGTTTCGAGATTTCAGCAGAAGACGCGGTCTTACTGGTGAGCTAATCTTTATTGAAAGCTTGCGCGAGATTGGCATACCTCCAAAATCGATGCCTGGCGAGTCGGCGACGTTGTGTTCGTCAGAGGCCTAACGTATTTAAGAAGCGTTATTCGCTGAAGTAAGCGAATTGCTTTTAGTATCGAAAAAGATCTACGCCATTTTCCAAACGCCATTTACTTGAGAGTCATCGTATAGCTGTATTATGTTTTTCGTGATAAATTCCGCTTGAATCCGCATCCTCCTACCAGGTCAGCAGGTCAAATGGAACAAAATTGTCAGCTGCTGCGCGATAGTGCTCATTGCTGCATAATCTAAAAAATCATTAGCTCAAATGTCCGACTATCTCTAAACCTTGTCATGACTAAAGAAATGTAATGTTTCTTAAGAGATGTCTCCTTCTTTAATTCAAACTTGCACAAGGTTGGTACTACTTTTTCCTCAAAATTTGGTGGCTGACGTTTCGGTGGTAAAACACTTTTTCAAAATGGTTCATACAAGACCGGTGACCACTCTTATATAACTCTAAATTAGGCTCTAACGATAGTGTTGCCGCCGAAACGTTAACCATTGAATTTTGTGGGGAAAGAAATATCAACCTCGTGCAAGTTTCAATTAAAGAAGAGGACAGTTTGTAAAGAATCATTGTGAGATTAGGTGCCATATGCCTGATTAGACACTCTACCTTTTTATTTATTTCTGGATTTTGAATTTATTCACCAACTTTCGTGGATTTTCTGCTCTGATGATTTTGATCGTACTTCAAGATTTTGATTGCCATTCCAAGGTCGTCACTGATGAGCCTCTCTCTATCCTATGTGTACCTAAGTAGGTGGCTGTGAAACATCTGGACTTCCCCCCTGGGATGTTCTTCTAAGCGGGCATAGCAATAAGCCCTTCCGCTTATGCATCCGTCGTCATATTTTTGCATGGGATTAAGAATATTTTATAATCGTATTCATGAAGTCTCCTTCTCTGCCTTCGGGACATATCATGTGCTCCTTTGTTTCACAAAGGCCGTACATGAGCGGTTCCGAACCAGTTGACGACGTAGTGTAATAGATGAAGTTTTCTACATTCCTAAGATATTTCGTAAAGCACTGTTTTTTAGAGATCTGTTAGTACCAGCACTTGATTTGCTTGTTACAAAGAGCAGTTTCAAAAAATTTCGACCATTTCGGTTTGGCGCGTATTAGGAGGTGTAAGCCTTCCATATAGTACGCTTTTACTATTAGAGATGGAACTAAGTTTTTCATTTCTCAATCCATATTTTAAAAAAAGCACTGCATACTTTCGCTTACAATTCGCATGAAGTCCAGTATCACTTCCGTTATGAAGCGAAGCTTCAAATATTGATAAAAAACAACAAAGGGAGACATTAACATCGCCTCCTATTCCACGATCGTTCTTTGAACAACGATTACCTGAGAGCGAAGGTAGCTCAACTTTTCGTTTATTTTGGACAAAATTTTCCAAATACTTAGGCTCTGCCGACGGGAAAAGTTTGGATCAGATCTTAACTCACGAACAGAAAATGTGTTAAAAGTCAAGTTTGAGAACTGGTAAATTCACAGAACAATTCGTTCTCTGCAAGCGGTAAAGGCGGAAAACTTACACATATCTTTCGCCAGCTATATGTCAATAACAGCGAAACATCTTAAAAATTTTTCTCTTGCTTGGTTGCTGAGTGGTGATGCTCGTCGCGGTGCGCGTGAAGCTGAGCTCCGCCCCACGTCAGTCAACATTAATGCGCTATGGAACAGCAAGGCTATCCTCGAGATTGCAAGGAGATTCGCTGAACCAGTACTTTTCGTCGCTCAACAGGAAGACGAAAAAACGAAATGGTTGCTAGAAGTACTGGGATCCGCGCAGTTAAAAGAAAATTGTGATGAGGGATCAAATAGAGTGCTAAAGTTTTGAAGTGCAGCCAAAGTGCAGATGTGCAAAATAGGATTTCATTGTATAATCATCTTCACATCTCCTTCAGGAGCACATACAGGTGCTGATCTAAGTAAACCAAATAATAAAAGTGTTCACGAAGGTTTTTATCCCATTTGCATCATTTCAATGGAAAGACCGCCACAGGTACGGGCTTTATGTGAGTAAGTTCCTTTCTCCTTGCTTTAATATTATTAATATTTCTGCTGCTCCTGCTGTTACATTTCAACGATTTCGCAGTTTTACAAGCGGGTTTTATGCTGGTCAAATCCATTCGAGTGACTAATTTTATGAGAAATATCAATCGACTCGTCTCTACAACGGAGCGACTCGTTGACAAGACTGGTGCAACTTATTTTTGATGGATTCCCGGTTACATTTCTATTTTCGCCTCATTTCTAACTTTTCTGTGCTTTATCTGTTACTATGATGCTATTTTCGGTTATAAAAAAGACCCTTTTATAACGCTGTAAAATTCAAAATAAAACTAGTCTCAGACACGCATATTCCTCGTACAAAAGAGCTGTTTTTTAGGCTTTCAGTAACCATTCGATAGCTTAATGTCTGCTGATTCTAACGCTGTGCTTATGTTTCTAAAATACAGTTACACTGCAACGCAGCGGACAAAATAGATTGATTCTCATGCGCGAGCAAGTTAGTCTTTGGCCAATACCGACAGACGGACAAGGCAGCAATGGGGGTTGCGCAATCATTGATCGGTTTCCAAGCATATGAGCGTATAGAAAAAATCTCATAGTATTTGAATGCTTTCTAGTCACTGATAGCCAGATATTTATACTTTTTAAATGATTACTGACACTCCTATGAGAAGCTCTTGTTTAACAAAAGGTATCGGTCTCTGATTTTGTGCTTCCAAAAAGTTTCTTCTAGAAATTGATACTGATCAGCAACCATTCATCAGCCATGACTAATAAGTTGATGTCTTGAGGCCACTTTATTGTTTAACTCACAGAACAGAAAAAAAGGCCTAAAAAGGCTCAAATGGCCTAAAAATGTTCTCAAAAGAGCGTAAATGCCGCACTATGTACCTGTAGTGTACACTGTAGAAGTTAGGGGCAAAGTATCATCATGTTTGGCCATAAAATCATGCAGTTCCCCGTTGATCTATGTAGTTGGTGTCCGAGCTCTGGCCAGCACAAATATGACAAATCACATAGTATCAAATAACGCAACTGACACGGAATCATCGAACTAGATCAAAATGCATTTTCTAGTGCTGTAGGCGGGTGTGAGTAGTGCATTCTGTAGCTACACTAAGCGCGTCACACACGATTTATAGTATTTCATTAATCAATCGTACATTTGCAATCATCTAAGTGGATACCACTTTCAAGTCGATCGGCGGATTCCCCTTCTCTTTTGTGGAGTTAGTTTTTTTTTTCGTGCTATCGATCATATGGTGATCATTTTACATTGCATTTTTTTTACTTTTTAGGCGTGATGTCTCAAAGCTGCGTCACGGGTATGCTGTTAATATCATGAGCGCTTATAGGGAGGCAAGAGGAAATTGGTATGAAATTTCTGTCTCCATAGCTAATTAAGAATCACTTATCATTTAGCAATGCTTCTTTTATCCGCGTATTGCCATTCAACATCACAGTGCTTTCGATTTGTCAGGAATACTCTCCGGATATTTTTTGGACAATTTCGCAAACACGCAATCAGCTGCTATAGATTTCATTGATTTGTTTTTTTGGTACAATTCCCTTATCAGAAACGTTTTTTCGGAAGAATTTTTCTGCTGAACAAAAACTGTTGATAAACATTCAAAAACATAAATCATTGAGTATTTTCTTCTGTTTAGCCGACCCGAGGTACTATTGATATTATTTATTGAATATTAGCGAAGCATACAACAATACAGTTAGTAATGCAGCACGAATATTACAAAAATCGTAGTGGCTAACGTTTCGGCGGCCTCGCCTTTCTTCTGAGCCCGGAAAGATCAAATTGATCAACTCACTGAGCAAAAACCTCCATAACCCTAGCAGAAGACGTTAGAAATGAATTTTAGATAGTATAGTAAAAGCTTCATTTTGAAGCATTCACCGTTTTGATGTTTTAGGTCTATCAATTATTCATTGAAGACCAGCCGCTTAAGGTCAGTGCATCAGTGGGCTGTGCCTAAGTCAGGTCGGAAAGATCAGCCTACGGCATGGTTCGAGGTCACGCGTGATTACGAGGCACCTTTTTCAGTTCATTTTTGGGCCTTTGCTGTGTATACAAAAGGCTTCTAATGTTTTACGCGCCGATGTTTTTGATTCTTGGGCGAGTGTCGTGAATTTGACGCCGAACATTACTCCTGTATGTTTTTGGTCCCTATACGTTTGGGTTTTTGGATTAGAGTTGCGTAATCTATCTAGGTGCTCTTTTACACAGTGAAATAGTGGTCTACCCGTTCCGCCAATTTATTCATCTCCTCATGCTTCGCGAAAGATTAGGTAAATGGTACCAGATCTCATGCAGTCGCCGTCTCTGCTGTTTAGGCAAACTTTGCAGTCATTAGTTTTGCAGAGGCGATCATACGTCGGTTGCAGACTAATTGGCGCTTTAGTGTCTTTGGGGGTATTTCAACTATTGCCGCCGAATTATCCAAACCTGCTGTTTTAGCCATCATTTTTCATGAAACAACGAAACAAAACGGACGCTTCTAATAAAAACATGTTTCGAACAGCGACGAACGTATGCACCGGAACAGAACACAAGGTAGCATCTCTAAGTTTGGCGCGAAAAATAGCCATCTCTAATGGCTGAGTTACGATAGTAGCTTCTCAGATTAAATTTAAACAATATTCTATGCCCCCAAGTGACAAGTCTGGCGAGAAGAAAGTTCGTTTCCTCCTGTCTTTTATCGCTGACGAAGTAAGTACAGCTATTGAACTCTTGAACGTCCCAATCTTATTTCTCCTCTTCCACTGCAGAGAAACTGTTATTTAGAAAATAAGAACAACGTTGGAATAGCAAACATTACACTGTCAATTTAATAATAGTCCCAAGAAAGAGCTTTGATTTGCGAGAAAAATGCGTATGTGAAACACAATGGTTTCTCTTGTGTAACAGCGTCAAAAAATGTTTTTCCGAAAACCGGTCACGTGGGGCGGTAGCCAGATATTGAAGCTTTCAAATGAAAACCAATACTTCTCTTAAAAGATCCTGTCCAGCGAATGAGGTCGGGTTTTATTTGTCCTTTTATAACAGAAAAAAATTCGAAGTTCTATGCACTTGATAATTTACTAGTAATTTCTTCTCAAAATCGTTCATTAAGCGATATTTATACGGACTATCACCACTACTTGCATTTCAGTTGCTACGGTGAATGGAGTGAGCGGATATTAGGAATATCGAAATAGATTCAGCATGAGCTTTTATCTTCTGCACCAAAATAACGCTTATTGAATAGAAGCATACATCTCATCCATTCTCACAGAACAATAGAACAAGGCCTCATCTCCAACTCTTTCTCTCTCTCTTTGCTCAATTCTCTCCCTTTCCTCTCTCCTTACTAAGTATCTATCTCGTTCAAAACCCTTCAATTTCTTCCGCTATCGAATAGTTATTAGTTATTGCCAGAAAGTCATCGGGTTCATGAAAATATGAAAATAAGGGGCGCAGTGCACTATGCAATTTAGTCGATACGTGCACGAAGTTCCTCTAGCACAACGACAGCCTTCGTGCAAATCATCACACCCCCTTAGGAAAAGGTACGGATCACTAAATTAAGGGATTGAGTAGTTCTAATAATAAAGCTGTTCCCTATGAAACCACTTATTTCTTTTAGTAGCAATGAAAACGATCTGCTATCGTTAAGACTTATATCCAATGTTAACACACGTGGGGAAGCAAGCACTAATGCGGTCACTGAACTAATTCACAGAGTGGTCGTATTCTTGTTTCTCTTTACTACGTACTTCCATGTCCATCGAATGGTCACTGATAGTTAAAGGAAAGAACCCCTTCTGCGAGTAATGCGCGTGTGTGTAACACAACTCTATTTTCGCGGCAACAGCGCTGCAAAAGAGTTCTTTTCATGGAGAACTCAATCTTCGAAATTTCCGAGATTTACATTATGTAATGATTATTAATGATCTGAAGGGTTTAATCGTGCAAGATATATGCGCGAAAACACGCGGTAGATACACAACACAACGCACGTGAAACATAATTTTATTTTTTGAAATACAGCGCTGTACTGAAGTTCTTTTCAGAAAAATGTGAGATTTTTGAGTTTTCCAAATTTATGCTTTCAAATGGTAATCAACAGTTTATCTTTGTCTGACGAATAATTTACCTTCAAATATCCTTGCCCGATGACACGAATGATCCGTTTTACCTAAAATAGTTATGTTTATCTGCTTCTCCATTCAAAACTGTGGTTGTTGTTCGTTTTCAATAATATGTTACATGATACCTTTTTCAGAATTTCTTATTCTTTTTCATAGGTACTCAAATGGTTGACGTAGATCGCGCGTGCCTTGTGTACAATTTCGCGACACAAGTCGCACGTGACGTACTTTTAGACCTTTTCAACAAGGTATGTTTTCTCACAACTGTGTTAATTCTGAGCGTTTTTCTTATGTCTGGAAATAAGTTGGAACAAAGTAGACAACACGGGTTTTTCTTTAATCGTCCTTAGTTTGAACGGACGTGCACTGTTGTTCTGCGCTAAAGCATAACATTAATTGCTGAGTATCGTTAATGCTTCTGTTCACTGATCTTGTTATGGTGCACGGGCGACTCTTTATCTTCCGAAAATCTCATAAAATGGAGTGACTTATTATGTACGCAAATCATTGGTAAATCTGTGATTGAAGTATCAATACTTTTGGGTGCTCTGATTGTTCAGCGTCACAGAATTTTTCTCCATACATTCCATGGAACTCCTCGCTTTTCTTGTTGAGCCATCCACGAGGTTCTTATGAAATTATTTACTCAAACAGATGATGTTTCAGCGGTTCATCTTTCCCAAAAGCCTGGAAGACCAGGTTATCCGCACCCCAATCAGCTAGGCATCTAAAATTAAGTGAACGTGAATCAGGGTATAATATAATAAGCACATGCGCATATATTATGCGTATATTACATATATGTATATGAATAGTTGTTTATTACTTTATATTATGTATTGTGGGGCCGCCGTGGCCAAGTGGTTGTGATGCTCGTCACGGCGCGCTTGCAACCCTTCCCCCCCCCCCCCCCCCCCACCATTCCGCGGCCGTTATCAAAAACGCCCTATGGAACGCCACAGCAAGACTATCCTTGAGATTGCATGGAGACTCGCTCAACCAGGATTCTGCGCCGTTCAGGAAGAAGACGAAGAACGAAATGAATGCTAGAAGTAGTGGGATCCGCACAGTAAAAAAAAAGCAATGCTGTGTTGGCGGATCAAATAAAGCGCTAAAGTGCCAAGTTTGCGGGAGCACTTGGTCTATCACTTGCACAAACGGCGCATGTTTTTCCACCTTTTTTCTACACTACAACGCAAAGCAGCTTTCAGTGGCGCAAGGGATAGAGCACTGGCTCCCGAATGTCGTAAAATGCATGTTCATGTCCCTCCTGAAGCAAAACGTTTACACATCATTCTACATCAGTGGATATTAATATAATATCATACCACCGCTGAAAGCGGTTAGACAGGAAATTAGGTAATTTCCCGTTTCTGTACTCTGTTTCGATCCCTGAGAAAAAAGCAATTTTTAGCCTTTCTTGAAGTTTAAGTAATCGCTCGTCAAAATGGCTTCTTTATTATGCTGAAGCAGCCCAAAAATTATGTTTGTTGTTCAAACATTTCTCACTGAACTAAGCTCTAAAGAGTTCTAAAGTTGAGCGATAGTTTTGCGCTCATACCCAAGCAATGCCAGAAAGAACTGGAACCAGCGATTATGAGAGATCACCAAACTTTCCAGACTGCAAAGTGTATATTTTTCGTGTTTCTCATTAATCATCTGAGGTACATTCAATTCTTGTAGAACGCAATTCACTCTGATAGATACATTAACAGAACAGGCCTTACATGTCAAGAAATGTTCCTTTGCTTAAGGCATCACCTGTCGATCCTCCTAACCCAGATGTACCTTCAAGCCTCTTTCGCTGCCACTGAGAAGCTGATGGGACTTCAAGAAGCCTTCGATCTATAATATCTAATTGAATGACATGCCAAGCACATTAGAACTCATACGGGAGTAGAACTCGCGATCCAGCCATATCGGGACGCGTGCCCACCGGTGTGCCAGAATAGCGAGTGTGATGGAGCATGGTTACAGCTTACTGCATCATTATATTTGTGATGGAATACGCCATAAAGTCAGTTTTCTGTAACTTGTCATTATCTGTGCATTCGTTTTTAAGTGTCTTTTGCGTTATTTTCTTATATATTTGTAACCTTTTTCCCGATTTTTTGATGACCAACTATTTTTTGCTGGTACTTCTTTGCTGAAAAATCGAGTGGCATTTCACTCTTTCTATTGCAACCAATCAAATGTTACTATTCTATCTGCGTTCGAAATCGTTCCTTCAGTGTATTATGGTATTGTATGTATAATTGTTATTGCAGATATTTCTTGTTGTACGTTTTCTACAGTCAAATAAAGTGCTGATTTACCATTCTTTTTGGTGGGCTCCTCTCATTTTCTTGTGCAAAAGTTTTTGCGCATAACTCTTCACCACTGAGTTCAAACCTATCTGAGAATCCATTCACAAACACCAACCGAGCGAAAAATGCTCACCGATGATGAAACTAACCCTCCTTAGCTGCAACGACGCTCTAGGAAAATATGACATGATTTGAGCCATGTCTAAGCGCTAAGTAGGCGCCGGTTTCGTCCTACCAGGATCCATCAGTAGCACCGTCCCTCTGTTTAGCCGATCCCGTGAGGTTATACTCCTCCAGGAAGGATCGAAGCCGAGTATTATTATTAGTATATAGAATCAAAAAAAGAGGTATGATATACTTTGAAAGCCACAACCTCGACTGCCCCTCACTAAAATGTCAGGTGATTCTATCGCCTGATTTATGGTGATTTATTACTGGGCGTCGATCCTTCATGGAGGAGTACAAGCTCAAGTAATCGGCTGAAGAGGGACGGTGCTACTGATGAGCCCCGGTAAGAAGAAACAGGTGCCTGTATAACACTTAGACATCTCCCAAAACATGTTGTATCCTTAGCAGATTGTTATTGCTTGAGTTAGGTTTATAAAAAAACAGTCGAAAGAGGAGGCACTGAGAATGCTTTTTACACACCAATCACAGGAACTGTAAGAGTTTTGGTGCCTCTGAAAAACATCTATACAATAGACAGTTTTTTTAACTTCAACAGGATTTTACTCTCAGTAGTAACATTGATGCTATTTGAATAGCTAGAATCTTTTGAGCAATGAAATTTTTTTCTGACTGAACAACTGGCGTCTTTCTGTTCTCACGTGATCTTCATCTGCTTCACCACTTGATATGTCTGGGAGGAGGCGACGTCCCTTCAGCGGTGTCTAAGCTTCTGCTACGTGATCCGCTACCATTCATTGTATCGTTTCTGTCCTTTCATCAATCATCATCGTCTATAACTTTGCTGAAAAACAAAACGCAGACTTTAAAAACAATTTGTACCCAAAAGTTGTGGATTTTCTTGTGACATTTTACCGACTCAGGAGGGATGGATGGATTGTTAAGCCATGCGCGTGAGTTTGAACCATTGACGTCGTGTGGGACACAGAGCTCCTCCAGCTACTGCGTCACATGTGCTCATTTTTGTAGTAATGGCGTTAATTTTGCGTTGTAAATGTATTCCCATATGCTTTTTGTTTTGACAAAATTACGGCATGAGTCTTAGCCACTATCACAAATTCTCCCATCAAGCCAGTGTTTGTGTTTATGACATCAAGGAGACGAACAAGGCTCGCAACGATGGCGCTCATCAATCTGTTAATCATTGAAGTAATTCACCACAATGGCATCATGTGGACTAAATGCGGTTTGACCACACTCACCATTGAACACTCTCATGAAATGCCTACACTATTTTCTTGGTGGTGTAAATTGGCATAAAAAAGATTTTCCGCGGAGTTCCTGTGCTTGATCTATAGCTCAATGTGAAATGATTATACAACGGTATGCGTCGTTTGTGGAGAGACATCTACTCAATATCTTTCATCTGATTGTTCACAAAAAACCTCATTTTGGACGAGATTGTTTTACAGGTAAGAGACGACAGTTAGTGGAGCCAGTGTGCAGCGCAAGCATTCTAGTCAATGAGGCGGCGGAAACACCTCGATTTGACATGATCGTTGGCAACTAAAGATAATGTTTTCGTCGGGCAAGCTATCGAAAGAGTGCCATCGTAAAAAGATGTACTGATTACGGCCCTTCGTATGCATAGAATGCAATGCATGTCGGGGTATTGTGTTCGAGTTATCATAATAACTGCTAGAATTTTATTTTTGGTGTTCAGCAGGTAATCACGCCTCAGAGCTTGTGATAAGCTGTGAATAATCATTCAATATGTATTTGACTGTTGAACACGTTTGGTTTCGATAATCCAGAAGATGAAATTCTTACTCAAATGGTGAATTGAATTGCACGGAAGATATGTTTAGAACATGCGGTTATTGAAAAGGGAAGCTTAGATTAATGGTACTAATGGTAGAAGGCTTCGAGTCAACATAGAAAAGAACTTACAGGGCGACCCTTCTTATTCTAATATAGAAAAGGCGCGGACGTACCATTCACACGTGCCGTCAAGTGCAGGAAAAAGTGTTGTACGCTTGTATGCTCGATTGCTCTTTAAACCACGCTCAGATTCCAATATGTCTGATAATTAAGTAATAGTAATAAATAATAAGCAATAGTAATGGTGCACACAAACACTTCACGTGTTGGAAGTGGCGCATCCACGAACACTCAGGTTCGAAAGAATTTGCAAATAACCACCATACCCATCCTGGCATTCACTTAGATAAAAGGGATCAGATAACTTGCGGGAGCTTCTTTTATTTAACATGTTCTCTTGAATCTCTTTGAACTCCAGCAATTCAACTAATTGTTCAGATCGTCAGAAAGAGAGCCTCTAGGATCGATAAAAAAGCTTGAACTTTCTACTTAAAGTATTCGAATCTATTGCTAACAAGTTGGCAGTTCCGAAGAACTAATTCGTCAGCTCTTTCAGAAACTGTCTAGAATCTTTCTTTGTCACTAATCAAGCATAAGCAGCGAACGCTGCTGAAGATAATACAAGCAATTAAAGTGCGGTTAACCCAAAAAGAAATCGTGAGCGGGTGCATGTAACAAAAGCTACTGTCAAAATGCTCGTTCGGCACTCAAGGCAATGTTTTTGACGAAAATCAGAATTATGGCAAAGCTCATATATGTAACAATTCCATTTGGTTATTCCATCCGATCGAGGTACAGGTTAGTCGTACAGCGCTACTCTGAGATAGCAGAAGGCTATACGCTTAGGCTTTGTAACAAGGCAAATAAGTACTTTCTCTTCATTTGAACACAATATGGAACAAATGTCTTAACATTTACCATTTCATCAGGTGACCGACATGGCGAGGCTATAGCTCAGTGGTAGAGCGCTCCCTTAGCATGGGAGAGAGCTGGGGTTCAATTCCCCATAGCTCCACAACTTTTGCAATTGTCGATTGCTTTTATACTATGGCTTCATGTTGCAGTAAATCGGTATTTTCTACTCAATTCAACTAAGCGTGAAAAGAGGAAGCTCAACAACCAACTTCAGAGACAAGACTTGATTGTTCCCTACACTTTTTACTTAGCAGCGTTGAGGAGTGAAGCTGCAAAGTTAAATTGCCCTTCTTCGATTTCTAAGTGGTCACGCATCTCCTTCACAGATCTCTCTCCGGATGGTCGGCAGAGCACAAAGCGTGTCCGAAGGTGAAGAAAACGAGAGTCAAACATATTAAAATTATCATATGCAAGTTAACTCAAAGGATGGACTAATTCTTTGCTCAAAGGCAATTTAAAATATCTTATTTTCTACGAGTAAATTTGACCAATATTCCGCAATCAAGCCATTGGGAGTACATGAGAGTAATTAGAAATTTCCTCGAAAAAATAAGCTCCTCCCACTTTCATGAAGAGACTGGGAAGCTTTACGTGAGTAAACAACTCCCATATTTGAATATGAACACCTCATTGGCCTCGAAAGAGCTCCGTTACGGCAGCTTGAGAAATGACGAATACGATGACGTTGCTAAAGTCTTGGGACAGAAATAGGTTGCCAAAACTGCAAAGGGCTAATGTAACGATGTGTACATATTGAGCACGACACTTTTACGCGGAGCCTTCAATAGAGGGAACGTGAAAGCAGAGATGACAAAGGACAAGTTGTAACATAAGTGGCGTGGCTGAAACGAGAAGACGTCACCTATCTCACATGTCCCTTTCACCCTCAACGAAATGAAATTCTCTAAGCCCACTCATGGTAATTTCCCCTTGTCTGCGCCCATTTTCAGCCCGCGAGAAAAATGTCTTTCTGGTTTTTTTCTAAATAAATAGACATTCAATAACTCCAACTTCAAGAGTTTGAACGGTGCGTCTTGTTTGCAATTAAAGCCGCTTACTAGGCTGTGACAAATATAAAATCATGTTTCATACCGAAACTCTTTACTGTTCAATAGCTCATATCTCCAAGATTTTGAAGGTGCACTTGGTTTTTTGAAAAGATGTTTTTTATGACGCTGTAACACTGAAAATAAAGTTGCTTTCCACACCCAGCGCATATCTTTCATTCGGTAGTATGGATGAGATTTCGCAACATTGGCATCAAGGCATCACGCTTTCGGAGCATCATCTACGTTGCAACAGCACACTAAGAAGTGTGCCTTTATTTTCGACCGTTTACATAAACCTCGCTCAAAATAATAACAATTTGATAATCTGATAACATTTTTTTGAGTCTTCTATGAGGTGTGGTATAGCGCCTACACAGTGCTAAACACGAGTTTCGGCACTGCAGCATCATCAGTAGCACGGTGCCGTTTGATTCAGCCAGTCCCTTGCAGAGAGATATCCTTCTTCCATCTCCAATAGTTTGCTGCAGCCGACGAAGCAAGGCTACTACAAGGAAAACGTGTAAAGTATTGTAAGCGTGTGGTCAACAGAGACATACGAAGCTGCCCGCATCAAATAAAAAAAAACACTTTGAAACTTCAGTACGGTAGGCAGGGAATTCAACCACTGCGTGGAGATTGTGAATGGAAAACATATACTGGTCTTTAGTGATCCTATCAACGATTGTTAACCCATTACGTTCGGAACAAACACAACGTCGCATTGAAACTGGATGTGACTTAGTGACAGTAATCATTTTAGAAGAGGAGAAATGGTTTTCTGAGATCATCATTCCATTGTGCGGCTCACGAAATGTGAAAGGTATAAGTGGGCTCAAAAATGACCTCAAAGGATCACAATTGCCGAACCTGTGCACACTATAGTGTACATACCAGACGCGATGAGGCGGAATATCGTCATGTTTGGTATACAAGTACTTCTAGCAATCGATTCGTTCATCGGTCTTCTTCGTGAACGCTCTAGAATACTGTTTGAGCGAGTCTTGCAATCTTGAGGGTAGCCTGGCTGTGGTGCTCCATGAGGCCATTCGTCGTTGACTGCAGGAGAGTGTTGGGGGCGGGTTCAGGCCGCGCGCTTCGCGGCGAGCATCGAAACCACTCGGCCACGGCACCCTGTCTACTGGTCATAATGGTGATATCGTGAATTGCAAATGCACGCTGATCTGTGGGGTCGCTGCTCGAACTCTGGTTACCATAAATTTGATAAGCCACCTTAATTAACTGACAAGGAATTATCCGCATTAGATTGAAGCAGGTTTTTTGATACGGTAGACGGGTGCCAATGATCCGTTCTGTAGTTGCACCATGCGCGCGGCACACGAGATATAGTACGGGTGTCCCATTGCCATGCGCTAAATGACGTCCACTCCTCAAGTCACCCGACAGATTCTCCAACTCTCTTGAATGCGTAAGTTTGCGCAATGAATCAATTATTTTTGAAACTCTCGTCGAATTAAGCGGGGTTTAAATAAAAAAAAAGAACGGAAAGAATTTTCGTATATTTTTTTCAGAGGTCTTGCTTGAGAGCACCGCCATTCCTACACTGGGCGCTCTCGGCTATTATGACCGCAGCTGTTACTCGAGGTAATTTTTTTACTTTGTTAATTTTCTTTTGAATTTTTTCATTAAACGCTCAATTCTCAAGTAGACAAGGAATTGAGCTTTGGCGTATGTATTCATGTTATTTTTATTTATTTTGAGCAAATTTATTTCTTGTCTTTTTGTTGTGTTTTTTTTTTTGAAAAATGTTGGCGTTTTTTTACTCATTGCTGTCCTACTGATAGTGGCTTTCCTTACATTGAAAAATCCTTCCTTAAAGTCGTATAAAAAGTTAAGTTTATTAGCTGATGTACTTGCTAGGGGTCTGGTTAGAGGTTGTGTGAGCAGCAGTTGCAGTATTGTTTAATCAATCAGATACATTGTAAGGACCAGAGTCGTTCGATGAATAGTGCCTATAAAAACATTTCGAATATGAGAAATTAGCAAGAGTCGGTATGGATAGGAAAGCGTTTGAAATAGCAGAAAAGGAGCTTTCTCTGATGCATTTTTTCTCTTCAGACAAATGCTTCTGTCATTAGGAAAATAGGCCTCAGTAAAGTTACAAGTCTAGTTCTGCACTTCCTTTTCCCAATAAAAATGGCCTTCAAATTGATTTTCGATGTACGACGACCGCGGAGATTTAAGGTTCCTGCCGAGACAGCATTTCTAAGTACTTCCAAGGCCGAGTTAGGCAGAAAGAAGAATATGGGAACTGCTTGGTAGTCGACAACTTACAGAATATTCTACCACAGTTTTGGAACTTCACAAAACGTTTGAGCTAAGAAATAATCTCGAACTGACAAAATTCATCAAAGTTCACATGGTGGTCAGAGTGGTCCTGCGCCATAGCACGGCAATCATCTATCTCAAGTTGCACAACTAGCAAGGTAGAACTCGAACGAATTAGGCTACAACTATTCCTTGTCAAGCGTACTCATTGGGCACCACTTGGCGGTATACCACTACTTTTCCATATAGCTTGATAAGTGTTATCGAGGAAGACTTTCTTCAACTTGAATCACAATGCGTTCAAACTTGTCACTTCTAGCAGATTCAAATCTCATTGCAGCCGTGATTTCATATTGTTGAAAAAAATAGGTGCAGTGGGAGTTTTAGCAGCTCTTATCTTATTAAACAAATCTATACTTACCCTATACTGCAGAGTCGCAGATCTTTTCTTCAAAATCTAGCAAACATCTTATTTCCACGACCAATTATATTGTAATGAACAATGATTTTTCGCGACTTCTTGAAAGCCACCACAGAATGAATTGATCTGCCACAAAACGCACTCCCCAGAAAGTTTTCAACCGTAATTGAGATAAATGTAGATTCATTATTGAGAATTGCCTTGTAGGAGTCCAAATAGACGGGTAATGTGAGCGCATGTCTATGGTCGGCTGTGACAATGATCAGCGTCTCATTGGCGTCCGTCATCTCACTTGCTGACAACTTTGTGTTATCAACTAACGTTATATCTTGCCCTTTTTGTCTCAAATGATATTATTGCTATCAACTGCCCTTCTATTACTTACTACTAATTAGCACATAGTCTCGAACATTGGGGCAAGAGAAAAAAGCTGCTAACTTTTCGAATAACTTCCTCAAAATCGTAGACCTCTTTGAATGCCACGTGCATCATGTTCTCATGCTCAGCAACGTCGATCATTCCACCTACAATACGAGTTATGGGTTGTTCAAGTGCCCTATGGGTTAACATATCATATTAATCGCTAAGTTTAGGTTTACAAGCAGTGATTTCCAGTACACTTGTATTTTAGACGCATATTATCTCTAAAATGTGACCGTATTCTTGATGCCAGCAGCTTACCTCTCTCTCTTATACCTTATCCTTCTCCCTAATCTCATCTTCTTCCTTACCTTCAATCACCAAGGTAAATAGCCATTTGGTTCGTTTTGGAGCTGCTAGATAACCTTGCTGGTCATCGCTTATAACAGTGGCACTGTTTTGGCATACGCCGACGCTCGTCGAGATAATACGGAAGATGCGAAGGAGAGAAAAATCGTGATATTTTGAACAATACTGTTGATTGACGACTTTAACTTCTTTTTCAATTTCTGGTTTCGAATAAGCGAAATGGTATTGAACTAAACAACTGACATTGATATTATACGAGTCACAAAACAAAGGCAATAGATGACTCAAAACATCTTTGTGCGCTCTCCCTTCGAACATGACGATGTTTGAAAGGTCCATTCTGTGATGCTGTAATTGCTACTGACTGTTTCTCTTAACTATTTTTTTCTTATTTCTTTTTTATCATTGCGTTATCTGTCATATGTTCTTCGTCGTATATTACCGGCCCATCTGTGTTTCGCTATTGATGTACTTTCTGCTACACTGCCAAGAAGAAATATTTTGAGAGGTGAGCTGCGCAAACCAGCTAGGCGATATGAGTCTCTATCAAATTCCAGATGATTCCTTCCAAAGTTCCCTATGAATGCTGAGCACATTTCTTAGCCTGGATCGAAGTTTCAGTCCATTTATCTGCTACATCTATTACTACATCTATCTAGTACTTAGGCCATACTGTGGAATCACAGATCTTCTCTTCCAAATCGAGCAAACATTCTGCATCGAAAGCAGTTATGTTCCAAAGAGCGGAGCTTTTTCGCAACTCAATAACAGCCGAGACAGAATGAGTTGATCCGTCATTCTATGTAGTCTCTCGAGAATTCTGCAAGCGAAAATGGGACAAATGTAAATTCATTACCAAAAGCTGTCTTGTCGAAGTCTAAATAACTGTGTAATGCAAACGCATGTCCATGGTCGGCTGTGACAATGATCAGCCCTCATTAGCATCCGTCATCTCTTGGGCCTATAACCTTGTGCTATCAACCTACGCTGTTTTTTGCCCGTGTGTCTCTAATGATATCAGTGCTATCACTTGCCCTATTATTGCTTATTACTACTTAAGACGTGTTTTGAACATCAAGGAGAGACAAAAGAGTATTTTGTATTTTGCGCAAATTTAGTATCCAGTATTTTGCAGCATAGCTGGGTTTCCTATCGCTATGTGCTTACCAGGCCAACTCCTTTATATGTAGGTTACTGGCAGCTACTGTAGGATAATATATCGAAGAAGAAGAGTAGTAGTAGAGCGGTGACATTGCCGCTGTAGTGGCGGTGCAGCCCCCGCTATAAGTGAAACGCAGGTTCAACTCCCACTGGAGCTCGAATGTGTTGGATGCCACTCAGTACTCTTAGATATATATTCACAAGATCATGCCACTGCTAAAAAGCAATAAAAATGTAGAATCCATATGATTCTGCTTGACATTTTTTAGACCAATGCGAGACTTTGCATCATAAGCATGTGTAAACTCATCACTACAGTCGATGATACCATGAATGAAATTGATGACTCGACGGCGCCAACAACTTAAGTAGTTGGAACATGGTCTGGAAGCTCCACATCATCCACAATTGTCCTCCATGCCGCCGGAAATGATGTAGGTGAGCATCCTGAGGACCAAAAACCATAACTACTCAAAAGACCCGTTTCCTTGACCCTGAGACTTTGACAATTAATCTTTAATGTGAGCTTTCGCGAGATTGCTATCTCTTCTCATATCGAATGCTCTTCTTCTTTTTCTTCTTCTCGAGGGTTGACGGCTGACGTCTAGGCGCTTGCATTCCTCAGAGCCGTATGATCTAGTTTAGTTACAGAAATGTGGAGTCCCTAGACTAGATCACGCGTCTCCTAGGAAGTCAAATGTGCCGAAATGTCAGCAGTCAACCAAATATTTTGTCGTCTTCTCTTTTTATGGGCAAACTGAATGCTGGTTTAACGTGGGATATCTCTAAAAAACGTGCTGAACATTTTCACTTCTTCCACATAGCAGTTGCCCATCTTTGAGAGTAGGAGATCCTACTTTTAGAGTTAATTCGGAGTAACAGTCATTTCGGCAGCATTGATACACGCTAATTTTACAACCCACCTCCATTGATCTAACTTGCTGTCGCACAACTTCTAGACCCTACAGTTTTTCCTGTTGTATTATACATCTCCGAACTCAGTTTAGCTTAGACGAGAGGAAAAGCGTTGTTAACTGTAGCGTATTCAATTGAGAGCACACTGCTAGAAGTATTTCGTATTACACAATTGGGACAGGAAACGGGCTTGCTGACGAATAAAGCTCAGAAATGTTGCGGCATATACCAGAATGATAGAAAACCGGTACGTCGATATTTGACGCATCTTGATGACATGAAACCGGGGCTTAAGTACTGATTCATAAGAACATGCAAGTCATTAAGAACAAATAGGAAGACATCGAGCGACGAAGTATATGACAGCTTCTGCTTGTGTCATATAAACCGAATCCAGCCAACACTAGCACGCCGCATGGAGTAGAGTGTGCTCTTTAACCTGAGCTCGACCGATTAACGAGGAGAAAGCAGTTGAAATTAATGATTATAAACGCACGAAATGAATATATGTAAGATTCGTATTGTTGATTAATACCAAATCGTTCATTAGTGGAGATTGGTTTTATACGGTGGTCCTCAGAAACAAGCAGATACTCCGAAAACGGTCCATCGGCCCAGATCCCCACATCCTCATCTCCGTGGAAGCTAAACTTCGTTAGTATGGCACTTGGTTGACGGTAGTGCGGCTCATTTAGGTTATTTTACCCCCTAAAATCACAAATTGGAGGAACTTTCAAGTTTTGAACTATATCATCGTCGTGCCCAGTGAGACTTTCATATCCGGGTCCCATGGCAAAGCCATCGCCGACACCCAGCTCTCAGCTTATTTCTGTCTTTCACTTTGCTCAACTTGCGTATGTGGACTCTCTAAAAATGATGGCAAGAACAACGCTTTGTTTGATTCGAATTATAAGATCTGGCGTCCACAGTTGGCCGTATACGAATACTATCGTACGAAAATGGTTACGACCGCTTTAGAGAAGCTTAAATTGCTGCGTAGGTGTTATAGTAGACTTACTTGCAAGTGGCCCAATTAGCGCTCCTTTTAATTTCGTCTTTCTACGATAGACTTCTAAGATAAATGCTGAGTGTGACGTGGAGCAAAAGTACAAGCTTGTAACAGCATCATCATAGAATTAAATAGCGAATGAAATGTACGATATAGTTGCTAGTGCTGCGGTAAGAATAGACGGATAAATGACATGGCGTTCCATGTTTTATTAATCCTTGTGGGATGGGTTAAGTATTTGACTTCCAGGCGTCGCGACTGAATTCATAGCAGGGGTATATAGTGAGTTCCAGTAGCCTACTTAGGCATCAAGTGAGGCGCTGCTGTACTCTCATGTTCAATATTGATACTAATCTGAAAGCATATTCCAAGTCCTTCATAAGATCTGTTATGGCATTTATACAGCGCACGCGACACCTTTTTCGACATTACAGCCTCGTCAGCCGCACAGTGTCGTTCGGTTCAGCCAGTTCCGCGGTTAGATATCCCCTATATAGAGGAACCAACGCTGAAATATGTACACTTACAGCTGGGTGATAAAATCACCCAGCGGCTGTGTTGTACAGTCGGCTGCTCTTGGCTAGTAAAACGTATATTCTCATCCATTTCTTCTCGACTGTTTTTCATACCCCGTTCGCGATAATGCAGTCTATTAAAATACTTTGAGCCTTTCATGGGATCTGTTATGGCACTTATGCACAAGGTTCAAAATATTTTAGAAGATTCTATTGTTTTTGGCCAGGTCTCAAAGACTGTCGAGAAGAAAAATGTTGATACTAGTTTGCTTACCTGCGGAGAAAGTGACAGTGTGATGAACCTACAGCGCGTGATCGAACCAATAATAACGTACCTAATGCATGACACTTAAAGAATTTGCTGATATATTCATCAGTAAAAGTGTCGCTCCTAACTACAAAGAGAAAGCTTACTGACGTTTTTTTGTTCATTGCTGCCCTACTGGTACTGGTTTTGCTTACATTGAAAATCCTAAAGGTGGCATATAAACTTAAGTTTGTCAGTTCATGTACTTGCCAATGGAGTTTAGTCAGAGGATGTGTGGGCAGCAGTTGCAGTTTTGTTCAACCATTCACGTAAAATTTAGGGATCAGATACATAAGATGAGTCATGCCTAAGGAAACGTTCAAAATATAAGAAATTAGGAGGAATTGGTATGGATATGAATGCGTTAAGAATAGCAGAAAAGGAGCTTTCTGCGATGCATTTTTGCTCTTCAAGCAAATGCTTCTCTTTCTTGGAAAATAGGTGCTAATGCAGCTCAAAGGCTATTATGTTTCGGTTCTTTTTTTTTTTGGATTCAAACAACTTCTGCGGAGAAGCATGAACTGTCATCAATGTTCAGATACAAGGACTGATACCCCACACACTGTGTGGAGATGATCGGAAAGTTTTACTCAAGAGCGGTGACGGTGCACAAATGATAGCCACTAACGATCCCTAATGATTATATTCAAAATCGACTTTCGAGAGATTACTAGAGAAGCTGCAGAACATCAAAATACAAATCAAGCAACCAATACTTCTTTTTAGTCAGCAATGTACTGAAAGATGGACAAGCCCAACGAATGAATATCATAAAGCACCGTTTGAGGTGTTTGAGTGCATATCTGACCTACGCAATGACGAATTGAAAGCTTGGTGAGCTCGAGACTCGACATCTAGAACGACAACGTGTACACTACACCCGACCTCTAACCACTATGCTGCATGTGCCGTCAAAAAAGGAGTATCGCATGAAATTAACGATAATTGAAGAGATCGCCTCGATGAAGATCATCTTGTACTTTTTTCTCTCAATCAAAATGACCTACAAATTGATTTTCGCTGCAAGACGACCGAGGAGAGTGCAATGATTTGACCGAGACGGCAGATCTAAATGCTTACACGACTGATTCAGGAAGAAAAAAGATCACGGCAGCTGTTCGGAGATCGAAAACTTACAAAATAATCGGCCATAGTTTTCGAACTTCAGGTCAAAATCTGCAATTAATAGCTTAGAGAGAATGCTTTGGGGCACTTGTAAAAAATTGGAAATTTATGCATGAATTCCGGACAAAAACAATACAGTATTCTTCAAAATAAAGACCTTCGTTTTGTACGACTTTCTGCCGCCAGTCCGCCAAGTTTCGGATTCGGATTCGTTTCCAAAATGAGTCATTCAGTGGTTTGTTGAGCAGTTGGAGACAAATTTCGACTTTTTGGCGGCTTGTGGTTCAGAGAGTTTGTGCGGATCTTGACGTGGCTTCCTGTGGACAATGTAAAGTTGCTGGCGATGAGTTAGCACAGTTCTGTGAGAAACATCAAGTCTGCTTGTCAATTCGCGAGAACTTGACGACTGTTCATCTCCGAAAACAGCAATAAAATCTTCGTTGTTCAACTATGTTGGACGTTCTGAACAAGGCTTGTCTTCGAGTCAAAGACTCCGGCATTGGGTAGCGTTGAAACCAGCGCCCAACAGCACGTTTGATTGTTGTGTCTTTGTTGGCCTTCAACTTTGTTGATTTTATCGACTGCAGCTAGCTGTGATAGCATCTTTCTCTAACAGTGACGCAATATGACACGAATTTCGATCGTATCGCCGGACATGGCGAAGGTATGCGACAGAATGATAAGAAAGATGAACAATATCCAGGCCTTTAGTGGGAAAATCCCACGTAAGAAGCTGTATATTCCTCTGATATGCATGGGAGTTATCTCATGCTTACTAAGGTGCGCCAGAACATTCTTCTCAACAGTAGTAGTCATGCGCTTTAGAATGGCAACGATCGATCTCAAGCTGCACAACTAGCATGGTAGAATTTGAACCAATTGGGCTACGAGCTATGCCTCACCTGCCATACTCATCGGATACCACTTGCCAGTAGAGCACTACTTTTTCATGCAGCTTGATAAATGTTAAAAAAATATTCGTAGTGTGAATTTTAGCAGACCTTGTTATACAAAGCTGTATTTAGGCCATACTGTGGAATCACAGATCCTCTTTTTTTTTTAGTCGAGCAAATATTTTACATCAAAGACCAGTCGTGCTACAAAAGCAGAGCTTTTTCACAACTCAATACTCTACATAGTCTATCGGAAATTCTGCGACCGGAAATGGGATAAATGTAAATTCATTACTAAAAAATTTCTCGTCGGAGTCTAGATAACGGGGTAACGTGAGCGCGTGTCTATGGTCGGCTGTGACAATGATCGGTGTCTCCTTGGCGTCCGTCATCTCACAGGCCTATGATCCTGTGTTATCAACTCACGTTAATTCTTGCCCTTTTGTCCTCTGACTACATTATCACTATTACTTGTCTTATTATTGCCTACTACTAATTAAGACGTAGTATCGAACACTGAGTCGAGATAAAAGAGCCCCACTTTTCGAATAGCCACCTCAAAGTCGTAGACCTCTCTGAATGCCACGCGCATCATTTCGTCATGTTCAGCAACGTCGATCATTCAACCTGCAATGCGAATCATCGGCTGTCCAAATGCCTCAGGATTGGCATCAGTTGCACTAATCGTTAATGCTAGGTTTTCATGCAGTGGTTTCCAGTACAACTATATATAGGCATATATTAACTTTAAAATATGACCATATTCACAAAACCAGCACTTTAATTGAGATTGAAACAAATTTTCCTTTCTTGTAATTTTTTTTTGTTCGTCTTCTCTCCCTCTCTTGTTCCTCCTCCCTCGCTCTCATCTAATGCTCTTCCTCACCTTCAATCACCAAGAAATAGCCATTTGGTTAGTTTTGGAGCTGCTCGATGGCCTTGATGGTCATCTCCCATAACAGTGGCAGTGTTTTGGCACCCGCCAACAACACGTCGAAATAATACGGAAGATTTAAGGACAGAAAACTCCTGGAATTCCAAATAATGCTGACGGTTGGCGACTTGAATTTATGTTTTCAAATAAACGAAGTGCTATAAAACTCAACAGCTGAGAATGATAATATCCCATAGGTGCACTATCGAGGTTTACCTGAGGTAACTAAAAGTAGCAGCACAAAGACAATGGATGCCAAGAAACATGATTGTTCGCGCCCGTTTCGAATATGACAATGTTCGCAAAGTCCTCTCCGTTATGTTGAAATCTCTCCTGTCTGTTTCTCTTAGAGTCTACTTCGGCATTCTTTTATCCGTTATACGTTATTCCTCTTGAGTTACCGGTTCATCTCCCTTTCGCTATCGATGCATTAGATTTGAGAGAAGGTTGTAGGGCACTTCTTAAAAACTCAAAACTTATGTATGGCTTTCAAACAAAGACAAAAATAATTACTTTTCAAATTAAAGGCCATCGTTTCCTACGACTTTCTGTCATCGGTCCGCGAAGTTGCGGATCTGGTCGAAGTACCATTTTTTCGACCTCGAATCAAAAAACTTCTAGCATGCTTCCTTAACTTCATCGAACGATTGGAATTTGCGTCCCTTTGAAAAGTGGAACGAATTAATGAGGAAAAGGCCAAAGTCGGATGGAGCGCAATCTGGGCTATAGGCGGGATGCGACAGAACGTCGACTCCGTCCAATTCATCGAACTTGTCTTTTGTCTTTTAACAGTATGCGATCTGGCACGCAATAAAATAGAAGCTTTGACTGTCCTCCTGGATGTGGCGGAGGCTTGTAAGAAAGTGAAAATAAAGGCGAGTAATATCTAGGTCTTCAGTGGGATGGGAAAAATCCCATATAAGAAACTATAATATTTGCATGATACGCATGGGAGTTATCTTATGCTTATTGAGTACCCCAGAACATTCATTTCAACCTAGTATAACACCGGCATTCGTTAGACAAAACTTTCTAATTCTATGATGTAACCAACATATGTGGGCGTAGTGGTTAGAGGTGCTCTCTCGCGCTCATAGCTCAGTAAGCCATCCATCCCTCCGGAGTCGGTAAACTGGTACCAAAACTGGCCCGGGACTTATCTTTTCGGATAAGTAACACTGAGTTGATAGCACCCTCCCCCCTCCCTCCTTGTAAAGGCCAGATATGCATTCAAACTCCTCATATAAAGTCAATAATCATAGACAAATGCATGGTGCATCCTTCAAGGAGTGATCAACGTCGAGAGCTTTATCATTTATCCTAAATTAACTTGTGATGATGCCCTTTGGCAGAAAATTCAGCGTCCAAAGTGGAGCCATTGAATTTGTAAGTTGCTAATGAATGCTCTTAGTAGTGGTAACAAATTGGGACAGTCACTCACTGTGTTCGTTCCTATCTAATTCGTAGGTTTCATGACTTTCTTCACATGTTTTTCAGGTCTTATTATGGCGCTGAAGATGCTCATGATTACTTTGAGGAGGGTATGGTTGCCCACGTCGTGTTGACGAGAAGTATTAATGCCGTCGACTTTTGTCTCTTAAAAGGGCGGTTCATCTCCGGTGTAATAGACGACGTTTAGTGAACAGTGTCATCTCATCTCTGCTAGTCTGATGGCACTATACGCTGTTCTTCATCCTTGTACTGTCAGGTCTACAATAGCGTACTCAGGTGCAGATAAACGTGCAATATACATTACTACACATTGTCCTTGCACATCTAGTGAACCTATAATGGCCCTGAGATTTTGCAAGCATGCCACAATTGTCCTTGCGAGCACTGATGTATTTTGAAAAGGCATATAGCCGCTCTTAGTTCAACTTAACCCTCCATTCACCACCCGGGGACGTGCTGCGTGCCCTCGCGACTTAACGGTTGTGGTCCTTCAGTGACGAAAACCTGTTAATCCTAATATCATATCCACAACGAGAGAGCTTCGACAGAATGACATAATTTTCCTATGGATTTTCATCGCCGCATTGCAGAATGCTGAAAAAAAATTAAATCACTTGAAAGCAAATTTGATCAATATAAAGAAAGTTATGCTATTGCTATTTAACCTTCACTTTGTTGGTGACACTGCAATCTTTCTGAGGAATACCAGTGAGGCACAGTGCAGAAGAAACATGAAACGGTCTGATTGCTTATGAATCTTAAGAAAGCTCGATTTGTTCGAAATCATGTTGCTAAAGTAAGCAATCACAAGTGGTTGTTATAGAGACAATGTCGTGTTTACAGTTTGGCGTATAGTCTACTTAGAAACAAAATAAAGGAATTGTACGGGAGAGAAGCGGGGATTTTGGGCTTCTCTTTGCTAAGCAAAGACGAAAGCCTACCCTAAGCCGAAAGGTTAATTTTTTTACCAATTGATTTTGTTGTGTTTCGCGTGAAGGACAAATATGATATGTTATGATGAAATGTAATTGAGGAGTCGTGTTCAACAATGATGTGAGCGGGTGCAGCGCAGTAGTTAGATATGCTCAACATTATGCACAAAATTGTTCATTCAATTTTGTGTCATAACAGACGACAATCTTCGTACGACTACTGATGAGTGGAAGGAAACTTTCCTCGGAGGGTGAACAGACTACACTGATACATTGTCATTCCACCGTAAATAATTGTGAAGGAGTTAACTGGTTTCATGACGTTTGGTAGTAAAGAATACCTTAGCGCATTCCCAACGGACTGATCATCATCGGAAATTTTATCCTTAATTTCTTGTGTCTTACGATGCAACCGCGTGATATTTGATTAATTTGTAGATTACTCGAAGTGAGTGATACGGAACTTTCTGTTGACGAGGTGTTATGGACCAATCTAATGAAGAAGTATCAGTGCGGCTCAAAACGGAGTGCGTTGTTGGCATGAACACGAGCACAGTGAGTCTTTTTCAATGGTGTTGACGAAGTACGAATAGGAAATTATTCCATAAGATCGAGTATTTTCAAAACCTCGTAATAAATTGAAAATAATTCCAAAAAGTAATGTTTTAAGCCTAAGCGAGGTTGGTACGCCAGGGTCATACACCGGTGTTTCGGAGATTTCGGCCTCCTCGTCAGTGACCTCCGCCCCACATTAAGCCCTGCATTGTAGCAAGGAGGGAGGCGTATGTGATGATGGCATAGTATACAATGACACTGGTCCATCACCTCTTTTCAGTCGATGGATTTCAGCTGTTAAATCAAAATTGATCCAAAGTATGGCTCTGGCTTACCAACCTCGTTTAGGCTCCAGACATTCTTTTTTAGAATCATTTTGAATGTTTATTGCGAGGTTTGGAAAACAGTCGATCTTATGGATCACTTTGATCTAACAGCCGAAATCCATCGACTGAAAAGTGGTGATGGACCAGTGCCACTTTACACTATGCCATCACCACATACGGTGAACTTCGTAATTTCTTCAATTTTACAATATGGCAGCTTTTTTGCATCACTCTTACATTAATTTCAAAGAAAACTCTATATCACACTCATAAATTCAGGTTATCATTCTCCGTTATACTCCTCTCCGCGACTTTCCACATTTCTGCCGCAGTTTGTATTCGGAAGATTATTTTCAACTTTTTAGTATGAGATACCGCCTTGCCATAGACCTACTCCTCTCCTGGAATGGAAATACCATAGCGAGTGCACATCAGTATTATTGGGAGGGTTGGATCGTGACCCAGCAGAGTCGCAATTCTACAATTGCTCTCCCTTGCACATATCAATTCTTTGTGGATGGAAGAGTATGGTTGGTTTACTAGTATGGTTTTGCCTTATTTCGTGTTCGCTTGCGTACCATATTTCTTCATGCTTTACCAGCTATACATTTATAAAAATTAAACACTTTGTTCATCCAATCAACGGCCGGCCCCATATTTGAAAGAAGGCTTTTCAGTTGTATATCCTGACCGCATGTTTTAAGCCTTCCAAGAGATCTGTTACTTTAGATATATTGTTATAAAAGTTCGACAAGGCGAGCACGTAAGCGTCGTGTCCTGTATCGTGCACCTTGTGGGCGTTCTTTAATATCGAAAAGATGCGTCGCAACTTATCTAAAGGTGAGGTTCTTTTACTTTTTTCGGTACTGTTCTATTACGGGCGACACAACATGAGTTCTTCTGTAAATGCGTATTCTTCGCTGTTATCTGACAAATGTATGATCATCTGATAGCTCAAATCAAGCGAATTTCAAAGGTATATTTTATTTATCATATTGCTTTTCATAACACCGTACTAGTCAAAACGAGATTTTGTTTCATATTTGAGGATTTCTTGCATGACAAAAATTTTTTTGTCACAAAATTTTAACCATTAGATAGAGCAAATCTTTCTGATTAAGAAAATGTGTTTGCTCTTTAGAATGAACTTCTGTACACACATCCTTGATGACTAGAAGTGCTCACTGAGTGTGAAACCCAATACTCTTTCGGTCCTTACAAAGCTCGAAGAAGTCCTTTCCCAAAGCCAGCTATAATTAGAGAGATTTCCTCTATATTACGATTAAAAATTGATTACAACAAAACTTTTATTCAGTGATAAATCATCGAATGAGATACAAAATCTATTGTGACTGGTACGGCGCAAAAATAAGCTATTTGAGAAATCAAACGTGTCATTAAAATTCACTTGATTTGAGCTATCGATAAACTACAGAAACGTTTTGCAAAAGCAAAAATTACGTTAATACCGAAGGCCTCAAGTGACGCCGCCATAATAGAACCGAATCCTCTTTTCACTATTTCGGCTTGCATGCATTTATTACTGAGTGCTGCTAGGGAGATTCTGAGAATTCGTGCATGTTCGGCAAGCCCAAATTCGGCGGTGTGTAGAAGATTGACTTGCCTGTTACCTTCCAGTCATGGCACAATCTAGAAATGTTGATATCTTGAATAAACGAAAGAAAACAATTGTGGCATTCTTGTGACGTATTGGTCAACACTGGAGCTCAGAAATTTCCATTTCTTGCAAAATTCTGTAAAGGCGCCTTCTCTTTCATTAATGTTCGAGATTCACTCACAAAACCTTAAGTAATGCCCTTTGTTGTTCTCAGCGTGAGCTAATGCACATGTTATATACAAACGCCTTTCGGACCTTAGATATTGGGACTTTCCCACATTTTGCGGTTGCTTATTTTTTGGTCAGGGTTGGCTTAGAACAATATCTTGCTCAGTTTCTAATGGCTTGCAGGAAGTTGGTTCTGAGTTGACAGTTGATCTGTTTTGCTTCGATCCTGACATAAATACGAGAAACTTTGTACACGTAAGCTTTTTTCTTGGTGATGAATTGTTTGGAGCATTATCATGTGTAGAATGTAGTCATATATCTGTGGTCGTTGCCTGCTTCGACTTCTGGAGTAACCGTTATTGTTATTTTTTCACAGATTACAATGCGTAGTGAGTATTTTTTCTCCGAGTAAGTCCAGTAGGATATCTATAGTGAGTAAGTATAAACTTAGCACTTTTTCACGTTCAGTGCCAGCTCACGATTGTTCCTGATTTCCTGCCCGCTACGTCCACACTTCCGCGTTATGTGATAAGTGCTTACGTTCGCTATCGTGGTAGTAAAGGAAGTACAACAGGGAGGACTATGTAGTAAAAAAGGAGGTTTAGGGTATGGTCATGTAAAGAACCATTAAGCTTCAGAATGTTAATGCTTTCCGGAGTAATCTGGGGTCATTTTTACGTGTATTCTACTATTATAGAATTGTCGTATCGTTGTTTTCGTGAACATAAAGTGTCTTTCTTTTCTAATGAAATATGCACTGCTGCAGCAATCTCTTGTTTGTTCTCACAAATCCTCAATTTTTTGTTTTTTTGAAATATAATTACATAAGACATTTTAAACTTCACAATATACTAGGGTTATATGGAACAGATGAATTTTTGAATAGCAATTAGAGGATAATCTGTTAAACACTGTCTCTTTACAGTTAATCGCAGTCAGTTATGTGTGCATTTTCTTGAGTAGAATGGGTTTTTAAAAGAACCGAATCAAATATCTAACGTCTCTAGAAAGGTGTTTGAATTTGTTAGGTCTTCTTGTGGCTTTTGGCGAGAGCAATGTGAACCAATTTTATTAAGCAGAAGTAGCGAACTGTTATAAGAGCTTATAAGAGCTATAGGTTATTATAAGAGCATTTAAGAGTATTGAGTGGTATGCAAATTATCCAACGTTAGGCAAGGATCAGATATACGTCGCGCCTAAACCGTGGGCTCGTGTTACCACTGAAACCACCGTTTTGTTACCACTTTTTCTCTAGAGCTTCCAAGTTGCAGTTACTTACTTTGAAACCGACTTTTTGAAAAGTCAAGGCTCAAGCGGATTCTAGCAGGCGAAAGTGGGAAAACCAGTGACCACAAAAGCTCCTTACACGAACTCTCTGACGTAATACCGTGTGACACGCCGTATGGTGATTATCGATGGCATTTCGCCTCTTCCTTTGTTTTTCTTCTTCATCAAATTTTTTTCTGTTATCGACTGCTTTTTTACAGACCCGCTCAAAATGATTTAATCTGATAAGGATATGACATATTTTGAGCCATAGGTCTAGTGCTATATAGGCGCCTATTTCGTCCTATTGGGACTCATCAGTAGTACCCTCCCTCGGTTCCGTCGATCCCTTGAGGTGAAATAATCCTCTAAAGGAACCGACGCCGAGTAAAATTAAGCACCCAAAGTAGGATGATGGTTTTACCTGACTTTGTGGTGACCGGCAGTCGAGCATACGGCTCTTAAAATGAACTATACTTCTGTTATCGACTGCTTTTTTATCAGATTAAATCATTTTGAGCGGGTCTGTAAAAAAGCAGTCGATAACAGAAGTATAGTTCATTTTAAGAGCCGTATGCTCGACTGCCGGTCACCACAAAGTCAGGTAAAACCATCATCCTACTTTGGGTGCTTAATTTTACTCGGCGTCGGTTCCTTTAGAGGATTATTTCACCTCAAGGGATCGACGGAACCGAGGGAGGGTGCTACTGATGAGTCCCAATAGGACGAAATAGGCGCCTATATAGCATTAGACCTATGGCTCAAAATATGTCATATCCTTATCAAATTTTTTTCTTTTCCAGTCATTTCTTCATTACAAAGGCACATTTGATCTTTCATGCTGACCTATCTACGATAAAAAGATTGGTATTTTTTCTGAAATTAAGTGAATGTCGGATGCATGCCGACGACTGCAAATGATTGTGAAGATAGTTCATTCTATGCACAAGGGGGAAAAAGAAGTTCATTCTATGCACAAGGGGGAAAAAGAAATGTTCAAGCCCTTAAATGGTTACTTTGAGCCGAAAATTTCTTTTAAATAAAAATGGTCCATAAATTCCTCATTGCAAGCTCCGCTTTATAAGAGTTGAGTCTTATATTTCGACAATTTCAAACGGATCTTATTTGCCATATATTTTCGTTCGTCGACGTAAGAAATACTGGAAATTATTATCTCTAGTACTTTAAGAAGATTTTTCATTAGCTTTATTGTTCATTGATAGTGCTTTCACGCCAAATCTCTCATCTGCATATTTGTTCAGGCGATCTCTGAAAGAGTGATAGCAGAATAGTGGCACCGGTAGTGCAGCGCCCAGTGTCCGCCCGCGCGATCTGCGCGGGATTCTAAATGTGTAAGCTATTCTATTCTTTGAAGCTTTATGAAATCTCTTTCCGTGGGTGAGAAGCTAAATTCTACTGTAGTTTTTTTTTTTGTTAATTTTATTACTTACAATGAAATTGTTTTTTGGTCTTTTTTATCGTGTTATATGTCATTTCAAAGCACTTAATTTCGAGACTCTGGATATGTAAGCCATTTTCTTTTTTGCAACTATGCGGAAACTTTCTTTTACTTTGGAATGAATGCTTCAAGCTCAAGATTTGTGAAGGTTTCTTGCATGAGTCCTTGGGGTAATTCTGCCATCTAAAGGGCAGAAAACTATGTAGAGCACTTAACCACAGGGCGCTTGATCTGTGAACTACACAATGATGATTCAAAAAGCCTCATAAAGGCGACATCAATACGTCAAAATCGGCCGTGACAGCTTTATCGAAGCGGCATTAAGACAATGCTTGTCCACATATTGCGCATCTGACATTACAGAGGATTGTTAATTAGGATGAGGACGTTTCATTAATCCACCGTATAGCCCAGATGTTGCTCCGAGTGGTAACCGTCTTTTCACGTCTCTGCAACATTCTTTGTTAATCCCATGGGGAAAGGTGGAAGGACAACAATCATGCTAAGCAGAAATATAGATCAAAAGCACATCACCCCATTTGTTGAGGTGGGTATCCTACTTTCCATTACAAATAGCTGTTTTCCCTTGTGTCAAGATTTCTGCTCTCTAGTTATGTCTGTCACTTCGAGATATAGTACCACTTTCTACTTTGTTGAAGTCTAGTGCAGCAAAACATGGCACGTTTCATGTTACCTCATTTCCCTGTGATGTTATGTAATGGCTGTTCTTTTATGGATTCAACATTATCCGTTCTCATCATGGCAGTCTATTCTGTAGCAATTGAAATTCTATATATTGAAATATCCAAAGCAGTTTCTTTTCAAAACTCGTTGGAGGTCTACAACAATATTAATATATGACTTATGCACATTAGAACAAACTGGCCGACATGAATCATGTATTTCACACTTTATTTTGGCTATTAATCACACCATATAACGCCTTATATGTTGTCTTTCTCATCATGTGATTGATGATGTGATTAAGCACCTGTGTTCTTTCTCAAATGCAATGAATTTTATACAATTACAAAAAATGACATGGCTTATAAATTTAGAATCTCGAGATCACGAGCATACGAATGACAGCTGAAACGATGAAAACGACCACGAAATAAATTTATTTTAGATAAATTTGAAAAAAAAAGCAAAGCAAAATGGCAGAACTCAATTTCCAATGCAATAATTTACAATATATTATGGTGGAAAGCAATCCTCTCTCGATTGCGATGATGGTTGACGTCATTCTATAATTCCCATTTACGACTGTTGGGATATTTCACTGCTTCTTTCACTTATGAAAAAAGCTACTGATTTCCGGATAGTCTGATTTTACGGGGAAGAGCACCTTATATAATGAGCTTATCTGGATGTACCTTTTCATGAAAAAAAAACGTGAGAATTTGAATTCTTTCTTAATTCAGTATTATCCGTTTACTAGGCAAGTTCTTTGGAAGTAATTCATTTATGCAAGACAATTTTGAAAAGTTATTACATCATCCAGCTCTTTAACGTGGCTCTTGCTTTACAAATCTGAGAAAATAAGCACCTATGAACGTATTATAGAAAATGGGTAGACATTGACCACCTGCGCTGTTTCATAAAGCATTCACGACACAACGATGTTTCTGAAGCCACATTAATGAAATTTTTTAAGATGTAATGTATGTTTTTTTTTCGTATATAGGTTGAGAACGGTATAAAGAGAACGCACTCATCAGTTTGAAAGGTACACTTTTGGGAAAGGCGATCAATCTTAACCGTGATCCATTATTTCTTTTGCTCAGAACAAAAGTAGGTCTTCTTATATTCTGGCACTAGAGCAGTAAACACCAAATTTATTGCGCAAAAATAATTATACTGCTCAACAATACTATTCGAAGTGTGGCCGTCAGTCTGAACACATTTCTGCCATCTCTCAGGCAGCAAATCAATACCGCGTCGTGCATGATTTTCTGTGCTTTCTTCTGGTATCAAATTTGCCCATCCTTGCCGCATCATAGCCTCAAATAAAAATGTGTTTGAATATTCTTTTACTTGGCATGATGTTATGGATAACCCAATATGTAGAATGATATGTGTGACTTTACATAAGTTGGGACTTGAACCCACATTTCAAAGTATACGAGGGCATGCGCTCGTACCGTTGCACTACCAACGCGCGTTTTCACACCACTCTTTTTACGCTACAATGCATCTATCATCATACCACGGCTAAAAGTGGTCAAACAGAAGAATTTTGTTTGATTATCAAAACCCAATAGCTGCCAGTATGAGTGGGTTCAATGTCCATAGCTACTACCAACGCCAGACCGGTGAGGTTTGTCTGCTGACAGATGGATACATTGTAGTGTAGGAAGAGTGGTGTCAATACGGGCGTCGGTAGTGCAACGGTTTGAGCACGCTTCTCCGGATAGGGTGAAATGTGGGTTCGAGTTCCAGCTGACACAAAAGTTTTGCGCATCACTCTACATCAGTGGACATTGTGTTTCTCATTCTAACATTTCTCGCTGAAGCCTTTCCTTTATTCCTTTCATAACCATTCCATCGCAAATCTCGACAAGCTCAATGATGTTTTTCTTCAAAAAGGACTTTCAATTACGTTGTAACAGTCATTATGAATATTGATATTTGCAAATCTGCACTATTTCCTTTGTCCGCACCTTAATTCAGTCTCTTAAGAAAACGCGCCTTCTGATACGACCGGGTCGATTGAATGCAACTTGTTGCCAGCCGGAGAGGCGATCAACGTCAAGTGCCAGTGTGACTTGGAGTGCTGGAATCGGACCCGGTCACGTGATGTCTCCGCAGTTTCATCCTGCTGTAAAACAAAGCAAGGCTGCATGTCGCCAATTTTACAAAAGGGAAGCTGATCGAGATGAGCTAGGAGTTTCTGTACCATGTCTTCGTCTAAATATCACCTCTTTCGGGCCGCTGGAGCACTTCCAAAGCAAAAAATTCCGGGACATCAATCAAGTGCATCGAGATTGACAACCTTCTTTGAATCCAAAGTTGATAGATTCCCATAAGCGCGATAAGGATTTTCGCCTAAAAGATGGCAGAAATGTGTCCATACAACCCCAGAAGTCACGCCCTACATATAATACAGGGCAGTCACACGAATCACGCAATTTTCAATTATGACAATCAAACCCAGAGAAGCTCACAGTTTTGTGGGCCTCGAACCCGGGCTGCACACCATTGCATACAAGCGTGCCTGGGAGGTATTGTAACTATTCTATCGGGCTTTCTAAGTCTCGTTTGTTCGGCTAGCTTCTTTCATCAAGTTCGAGTTCTCAAATGAATTTTCCACCCTTATAGGAACTGAAAGAAATCAGTGGCAAGCGACTTCTTGCCATGAAGCTTGGTATAACAATCGATGAAGTTATCAAAAACTCTAATGCTGACGTAGAATGGTCTATTTTCACTCTTTCACGGCTCAAATAATGATGAAAGGATATATTGAAATTCGAACGTGGTCTAAACAAAGCACTTGAGATAAAGGTATATATTCACTCAGTTTTTACTAGTCAGATGGCTGGCCTCGTTGAAGAACTACCACTTTCAAACATGTTTTTCTAGGCGCCTCTGGTATCAATAAATCGACATTTGTCAAACGCCGCCTCACAAGAGAGTTCACGAGAGAATATGATGGCAAGTTCTTCTTCAACATCTTATACCGCATACTTTCGACTTTGAAGAATCAAAAGGTTGTTTGAATTTTTCCAATCTCATTCAACGAAGTCACTATTTTAGCAGCCACACTTGGAGTGGATATCCGTGACTAACATTCCATACGAACAAAGGTCAAATCGCTTTAACGTTTGGGATGCGACTGGGCAGAAGAAGGTGATGTTGCATGTAAGCAGATGGGCATGACGGTTGTTACATACAAATTTTGTTTTGTTGTCAACTTTCAACAATAATTTGCTTGACTTGTCGACAACATGCAGATCATTGTGCAATAATTATGTCTAACGTTGCTTGCTCCAAAAACCTATAAGAAACTCTTGACAGATAGTATTCTGCGAGCAGGCCGAATTCGCAGGAACTCAGTACTATTGAAGCGTAAATCCGTCGGTCACGTCAATTCAAAGTTTCGTGGGCCTTGAGCTCGGACTTCACACCATTGCACACAAGCGTCCCTAGGAATTTTCAAAACTATTCTATCGGGCTTTCAATGTGCCTCGTTTGTTCGGCTGGCTTCTTTCATCAAGTGTCGAGTTCTTGATTGAACTTTCTACCCTTATAAGAATTGAAAAAAATTAGCGGCGAGCGCTTTTTAGCCATGAAGCTTGCTGTGGCATTCGATGAAATCATCAAAAACTCTTATGCTGAGGTAAAATGGTCTATTTTCACTCAGTTTTCACCAAACAGGTAGCTGGCTCCGTTAAAGAAGTACCACTTTCAAACATGTTCTTATAGGCACCTCTGGTATCAATAAAATGACATTTGTCAAACGCCGCCTCATAAGAGAGTTTGCGAGAAAATATGATGGCAAGTTCTTCTTTAACATCTTATACCGCGTACTTTCGACTTTGAAGAATCAAGAGGTTGCTCTCTTTGAACTTTTCTAATCTCATTTAACAAAGTCACTATTTTAGCAGCCACACTTGGAGTGGATATCCGTTACTAACATTCCATACGAACAAAGGTCAAATTCGCTTTAACGTTTGGGATGCGACTGAGCAGGAGAAGGTGATGATGCATGTAAGCAGATGAGCATGACGGTTGTTATATACAAGTTTTGTTTTGTTGTCAACTTTCATCAATAATTTGCTTGACTTGTCGACAATATACAGATCATTGTGCAAAAATTATGTCTAACGTTGCTTGCCCCAAAAGCCTGTAAACAACTCTTGACAGATGGCATTCAGCGAGCAGGCCGAATGCGCAGGAACTCAGTACTATTGAAGCGTAAATCCGTCGGTCACAGTGTTGAGTACTCCGAGGCTCCAATACGTTCCTTAAAACTTGCTGCTGATATCTGGCAGCGTTGATGTTGACGTTTCGTTGATGACGACTAACGGCGTCTTTTCGGTGGCGCAAATGTCGGTTCAGACTATCACAGAGAACAAAAAATGGCTTCGATTCGTTGCTGCGGACTTCTGCTGAGCCTTCCTGTGAAGGTGACGTCGATTCTGGCAAATGTGGAATGGTCTGACCATGAAACTCTTCTCATCCATGAGAAGCACCAGCGTCAAAGGAGCTCCGGCGATCAAAGGAATCATTCTGCGAGCCTTTGAAGGCTTTTCTGCTATCATTTTTCTTTTGTTCGGGAAGTGAACACGGCGGTCTTGTAGTTTCGCAGAATTAGCTTGTTTTTGGCAATGTTTCGTACAACTGAGGCGTAATTGTCTGCATTAGATCTAAATAGATTTAATACGGTAGACGAATGCGAGTGATAAAGGTGAAAGTTTTTGAATCTGTGGGCATATTGAACATTTATATCCGGCAATTAGACAAGCAGTTTGGTGGTATTTCGTACTATAGGACAATTCAGAGAGTTTCTGTCTTATTTGACTCTTTTGTTCGGCTCTTAGCTCAACAGGCCTAAGAAATTTATCACCTGTGGAACGTTTCATCAAGATCGGGGTCTGACATCATCCACCTACGCTGCTTCAGATAGCAATCGGGGCGCGACGACGTCGCCGAAGCCATGAAAATGGATCTTTTCTTTTCGGAATTTTTTCGCCATAAAGCCTATGTTTTTTGGTGTGTAATTTGGGAAAGGTATAAGAGAATGTACTTTTCGCATCGGAGGGTACTGCTTGGAAAGCTGCAAAAGCTTGACCCTGATCCGTTATTTTTTTTTGCTCAGAATAATATCTATTCAACAATCAACGATTTATACAGTGATTATTGTTAATGTCAGCTTTGCTTATTCGCTTTGACCAAACTTCAAGTGGTCATTTAAAATCTCGAAAGTCTTGTGATTTCAGTACACAATTTTGTTTATGAAAAGATTTCCATAGTACGTTTTACTAGAGGAAAGCAGATTGTATCATGCTTTTGGAGTGTGCTATTTCAAGTTTACAGGATTTCAGTTGGATGGCTCTTATTTTAGAACAAAGAGAAAAAAATGTACAACTACGGCGCAACAAATGTTTGCTGTTTTACTGGAGACTGGATACGTGCGATGGAGAAACGGAGTGCAAGTAAGCGCCTAAGCGGAGAAAGTTTTGCGACTCAGTTTAGAAGATTAAGTGTAGTATCAGTTCATTTTGACATTGGAAACAAGCTTTTCTATACGCAGAAAGATTTTGAAGTTGTCACAATCTCATATATTATCCAATGATAGAATAGCTGCTTTGGTAATGATTTATTCATGTAAGGCAGTTTGCAGGTTTTTTCCTTTGCGCGATGGGAGGCCAGGTAATTGTGTATTCCAGGGGCTGCTATATTTTTCTCTATTTTTTCTCTTTTCTTTTGTTTCTAACTTCCTTCCTCTGTTTCTGATTCACCTCCGCATATTGGCCCATTCTGTGGCAATGTGTGGCGAGCAACTGTGGGTAGTTTGAATTAACGCGCGTTACCATAAAAATGTGGGAGTATATTTGGTAAATCGAAGTTCCGGTGAACATTATCGCCATTTAATAATGTGGTATCATGAAAATGCTTCTCTAAGGATAAATTCGATAAAAACAACGCCCACATGTCTGAAAATTCTGTATTAAGACAATTATCTGAAAAGGAATATTTTTCCAGGTGTTATGTAATATGTGGCTCTTCTTTTCATCCATTTTTTGCACTCGTTCAATAGCTTAAAGCTTGCTAGACCTGAAAATAGGTGGTTTCAAAGGCATTCATGATGTGTTCTTCGTACGGCAAAAAGATATCCTCTGGCTCATTATATGTAGACTCAGTATTTTATCAACCACGTGCTGAAATTTTCGCCCTTAGGAAACCCTGTTTCCACGAAGTTATAAAATAATACTGGAGGAAACTTCCAAAACCGTAATTATCAAGAATCTCCACCTTTCATCACAACTGTGTGAAATGCAGTCGTGTTCTATGAAAATTGCTCGTGTTTTTTTTTTCACCCGTTTTTGCCTTTGTTACTCAACAATGTTCTTCATCACGCTACTAATGAGATCGTTCGATAGCATGAGGAATAAACATTTTGGAACTGGCCTTGCTTTTTGAAGAGACGTTCACATTACATAGGACATTAAGATTTATCGATGGATGGCATCGCATGCAATGTGCAGCATCATTTGGCCAAATTATTTATTAATAGCATCGCATGAAATGTGCAACACCATTTCTCCAATTCAACCATCAGTTCGTGATTTCTGAGCCTTGCATCAGTTACTACTAGCCATGTGGAATCTGTTCTGCGATGTTTTATTATTTCGCGATTATGAATCCCACTAGTGCTAATAGATTTCTGAATTTCTTCTTTTTTTTTTGAGACTACAACATAGGGATGATTAAGCGCTCGATCTGCAGATTGACCATGTCGATTTGACGTGCAATTACGTAATATGATTATGCAAATTTATGTATATACATATATATATACATATATTATAGTTAAGTATTTTAATTGTTTATTGCAGCGTATGATGAAAATATGAAACGGCGTGGCTAATAATGCTGGATTCACACACCGATGAGTCAAACTGGGCTTTAAAGGTAAGTCTCTCATCTTCACGCATGACTTCCTGCGCACCTTAGATTTATTTTTTATCAAAACCAGACACAATGCTCGCTCATGCAGGACTCGTTGTGGCTGGAGTATCCAATAGAAGCCGTTTATTATGCGATTAAATGTTTTTTTGCGAGTTTTCTCTCCTCTAGTTGTCTCAGTGCTTGACTGAATAGATCGCATGTCAATTTGACTCTTCTAGGCTCTGAAGAAGGCGAAATTGTCGGAACGGTCGAACATTTTTATTTAGTTGTTCTATAAATCTTCCCGCATTTCGATAGTTTTGTTGGTTCAATTGCCCAGGAACGACAATTGACCGATCGCGTTGCGCAGATCGCAAGTGGCGCGGTGTTCGTTATGCGATCAAGGATTTCCCCGTTTTCAAAGAAAAACTTTAGGTTACTTATGCTATCCTGATGCTCCGTGATATTTTCCCCATGGTCATTTGCTTTTTGTGCGCATATAACTTTGATGTACGAAGGAAAATCCGAATGCTAAACACAGTATCATTTTTTGCATTTAGGACGTTTTATGAGAAATTTACTAAAAAACAAATTTCAGCATAAGAGCTATGGAAATTTCAACTATCGAATGACTACCGAAAGCTCAGAACAAATGAGTCTGAGCGTTCGCAGAACTTTCCAAATTGCGGGTGTATATTTTTTGGATTTTTTGGGCTTCTCATTTATTATTTGAAATGTATTCAGTATTTGTGCAGCGAAAATTTAATCTGTTAAGCACATTCACAGAATAGATCCTTCACATCAAAAAATGTTTCCACAACTAAGGCATGACCCGGCGATCCCTCCGACGCAAATGAACGTCTAATCACTAGAGAGCCTGATGAGACCTGGGAGACGTGATTTATTGAGTCTGATTAAATGGCATGCAAAACACATTCGAACTCAAGCGGGAACCGAACTCGCAACCCATCGACACCGGCGTGCGTGCTGCAACCGGTGTCCTAGTGTAGTGGGCAAGGTAAAACATCGTTATAGCTCACTGTATCATCATATCTTGATGGAATACACTATAAAGTCAGTATTCTGTAACTGGTCTTTATCTGTACATTTGTTTTTAGTGTCTTTTGTGCTATTTTTTAATCTTTTTGTACTCTTTTTCCCGAATTCTTGATGAGCATCTACTTTTCTGCTGGTGCTTCTTTTGAAAAATGGATGACATGTTACACTTTCTACTGTTACCATTGAACATGTTACTATTCTCTCTGCATTCAGAATAGTTCTATCATTCCATTGTATATTGTGTGTATAATTGTGATTGCAGATATTTCTTGTTGAACGTTTTCCAGAGAGCAAGTAAAGTGCTGATTTATCATTCCTTGTCGAAACACGATATCTTGATATACGGCACACTCGTTTCGTTCACTCTGCTAAAATAGATTATTCAGAGGCTAGGTAGTAGAATGTATTGCAGAACTTGTAGAAATAGAATTAAGATGAGAAATTCAATCCACTGAAGAGAAAAGCAAAAGTGAAATGGCAACAACATTTTTTTAGCTACTACTATTTGTTCAAATCTGTAAGGATCAGTAGGAAAAGCATGAACCAAACTAGTTGGATCTTAAGTCTTTTTTTTCTAGAAGAAGCTCTACAAAGGCGGTGAAAATCCGAAAAGCAGAGAAACAAGCAATGTTAAAAGTGAAGTTAATGCGACAATCGCAACTAGCAAAGCTGGCCATCAGATAGGCCTAGTCCTTTTATTGCATTGTAGATCACCAGATCCGCTAGAAACCTGAACTCACGCACGAAAAGCATGTGGACATGTGAAGAGCAACATGGAGTTACAAAGATAGAATCAAGCACTCGCTCTTAACGCTCTTTGCAATTTGATGGTCACGCAGTGGTTCGGATAATAATCCTTCAAGTTTTTTCCCTTAAGAGCTGACTTTTCCATTTTCAAAACAAGACATTTTCTTCACAAACGTTGCATATGTCGTACTTTTATGGTGAATATGTGGAACCGGAAACGACCAATAACTTTGTTTCCTTTACATTTTGATGAATCGTAGATCATTCCTCCGAATACAGTCTATTTTCTATACTAATTGTACCGACTATTACCATATGTACACACCTTAGTTTTGAAACCTAACGGTCTTTGTTTGAACCTCTTTGTGTGAGCAGAGCTGCGTGAGCGTTCACATTACGCCTCAGTGAAAGGCTTCTCACCCATGCCGTGGTACGAGAGAAAACATTTCTCTGTAAAAAACTGTTCACATCTGTCCAACAAGCTGCCAACTGAATGGCCAGTTGTCAGCTGCATGCACTTTGGCACATCTGTCATGTCTCACTTGAAACCCTACATTTTTCTGTCCACTCACCTAAACATCTGAAAATCCACTGTTTGAGAGGCTCAACAGAATTCCACGCATGTTAACCTCTGCATTTGTGCAAACATTGCCTAACTTTAGTCATGTCCCATAGAATTGCTATTTGCCTTCAGACGACGTTTAGGGACCTTTCCACATCACATTTTTACTCAGCTTGATCCTTTCCGCTCACTCTTTCGATTTGCTTAACCCTGATGGACGGGTGTAGAAATCGATGCTCGCAGAACGAGTTGCGTGATTTTTGCTGTTTGATTAAGGTTTTTTCTTCCTCTGGCAAAAATTTTTGCAATTCCTGTATTACATGATAAGACAGACTTTTTTCTACCCGCTCATATGCTTTTGGTTTAGTTATAGGGATCTTCTGTAGAGAAAACAGCTCGTTTACTACGCAGTCGCACTGAATTTGGCATTCAAGCAATTATATTGCATTGTACAAAGGGGATCACAAAAAAAAATTTCAGTTTTGCTCTTCCCTAGTTTTTATGCGAGACTTAAGAGTCATTGTAGTGAATAAAAACTGGAGGACAGCTAGTAATTTGTCAAAAATTATTATGCATGCTCTATTGATTACTTGTTCATCGAAAACTCTCACTATAGCCAAATTTATGTCAATTATTCGTTTATTTCCGATTATTCAGAGTCGACGTAAGTGAGAATGGTTGAGTTCAGGCATAGAACATCGGCATTATGCAAACTATTGGTGAGAAATATTTGTCGCCGGAGAAGTCCCCTATCCGCACCCATATTCAGGAGAAGGTAATTTTTATTCCTTTTCAAGGTTATAATAATTATGCGATAGCGTGAGTATCGATAATTTGAAGGGGCTGTTTTATTCCGAATGGTTTTTATATTATGCTGTAGAGGCGAAGCAAAATTTCCGGTATTTTTATGTTAGACGGCAACAAACTTTTTGAGTCGATCTTTCTCGCTGAGCAAGATCTTTCCGTTGAAGTCTTAGTAATAATTGGGAAGCCTAAATCTCGTACTACAAGTACACTTTTTGCTTTTAAAAAGCACCCTTTTATGAAGCTATAGCATCAAGAAAAAGATTTCGTTTCTCACTCGTTTTTCGCGCCTTCATTTTTACCACGCGTACAACGCTGGAAACACGAAAAGCATATCAGCGTGTAGACGATTTTCCGTAGCACCAGAATTTTTTTATCTGAAGTTTCTGTCTGGTGGAAAATCCTCAATCAAATAACAATATTTCAAACGCGATCAGTCGTTCCGCTCCGGCTCCCTTTTCCCGCTCTGTGAGTTGTCCGGTAAGCAGAGTTGCCGAAAAGGTTTATAGCTCAGTAAAATGTGGAGGAAAGCCACAGCGTCGACTTGTTAATAAGATAATCGCCTGATCTACCGCGTGACACGGTAGCGATCTACTGTACTATGCGTTCAAATGGCGGCAACTATTGTCATTTTGTTGTAGATTTTTCCACCGCATTGGCAGAAATTTAAGATAAAAGCGCACAATTTTGATAGAACGGAAAAATTCTGTACAGCGATGTGCTTTAGGTGCTCCCAGCGGTTAATACTCGTTTTGAAAATGAATGAGAACGGCGAATGAGAAACAAAATTTTTGTGGATGCTACAATTTATAAAATGTTATTCCGAAAAACCGGAGGCATATAGCTGTAACCAGAGATTTAGCTTTCGAATGACCACAGACACTCCGACTGAAATTCCTGCCCAGTGAATGGGATTGGCTCAAAAAATTTGTCGTCGCTTACACTTAAATGCCAAACATTTCTCGTACTCAAGCGTCTTTCGCTGGACAGAGGTTTTCATTCTGATATTCAATAATCAATCGATAGCACAAATCTCAACGATCTCAACGATAACCTTGGTTTCTGAGAAGGACGATACAATGCGTCGCTACAGTTAAAAGATCAATGAGTTTCACACCCCGCACCTCGTCAATAGCGCAAAGCAATTTACATGTGGCTCGCGGCGCGCGCTGAGTGTAAAACTCAATACTCTTCTAGCCGTAAAGATTCACCAAAAAGGTTTTCTTACAAATCAAGCTTGCCCTTGAAATTCTTAAGACTTGCGTTATCGAATGGATATGATATCCTGAGGGAAATCCCGAGTCTGATGGCAAATACTCAGATGTGCAACACATTTTTATTCTTGCTGCTACAGCACGCAAAGAGGATTTCTTTCAAAAGGCAGACACACTAATGAAAAACTCGAGATTTGTGCTATCGACAGGTTATTGAACACAAATGGCCTCTTGCCAATATTGCAGAATACATGCACATACCGGTGGAAGGCAAACGTGCCGCATGTGAGATGCAATCTTAATTTCAGTATTTCAGCGCAATAAAGCGAGTTCTTGGAAAACTAAAAACACTATTGAAATTGCCGAAATTTGTGTTATCGAAGAATTGCTGAATTTTTTGAGAAAGAGTTTTGCTCATTGAAAAATGCTTGACTGTCAGATAATACATTCTTTTCACTGTTGCAATGTAATATAAAGACCTTTCAGAAAATAAAACACACCTTCCAAATTTTTGAGATTTAAATTATTGAATGACTACTAAAATGTTTAAAATGAAAGAGCATAAACTACTTTTTTGAATATGGATGCTGATTGGGGAAGTCTGGTATCATGCGCAATGATGAACGCGCGCTCTTCCCACACTTACTCAAGCTACATATTAAAATCACCTCCAGACAGTCTCCGTTTTAAGAATATCTAGTTGCAAAATATGTGCTTTCAAGCTTTATTCTTGCTAAACAGACAAAACAAATGCTTACAAGGGGTTGAAAGTTTGTTTATTCTTTAGAGGGTGTAGTATTTTCGCTGATAAATGAAGGATTCAAGAGAAGTAATTACTCTTTATGTCGAAAAACCTCATTAAAAAAATTATTTGCGATACTGCATTTTTTTATAACGGTAACATACCTCTTTCTTATGAACTTCGCCTATAATTACCAATAAACTAACTATGACGTCCAAGCGGCGGGGTAGCACTTTAGGCGTTAAATGTGTTCTTTTCCTTTCTTACAGCGTTCTATAATAACCTTCTGAGACCCATTTACGTTGTTGAAGTCCTCGAGATTCGAGCTATCTAATGATCAAAAAATCTTTAGTAAAGAGCCATATCGAAGCCCCAGACGAGCAAATGAACAAAATCGAGTGTGGAACATAATTATATTTTCGCTGCCGCAGCGTAATAAAAAGACTTTTGTGGAAGTTAAACCTATCCTTGAAATGACAGTGATTTAAGCTTTAGAGAGATTACTAAATGTCCAAGAGATAGCTTTTATTCAGCAAAAAAGGCGTTCAAACAGTCGCGCACCTCAGTTGGTACATGTCGTCCCTTGGGGGTTAAATCTAAACAATACTAATTAAATCTCACACCGGTATCATCTGCAGTTTGAAGTTATTGTCAATCTCCATATTAGTACTGTGTTGTTATTCTAATAGCTGTCTTAGAAATCTGTGTACTCTATAGATTTTCCTTGCAATAACTATTGTTACATCAATTCATCTACTCATCTACTCAGCATTCACTAAGCCTGAATTTTTCGTTATCCGATCATGTATTTACATGATGTGTAATTTATCCTGGATTTTCGGAAACTTTGTAACTTCTTCCTGTTAAGAACTCCTTAATAGTGAATTACGGCTGTCGCAACGTCATATGTGACTTTTATTATGTCAACCCCAATGGATTCTCCTTATAGTGTCATGAGTGCTTTTAACATGTCGATCTCTTTTACATTATTGACGTAGTCTCTGTCACACTTGTACATCATCCTTCGCCAATCTATAGCAGAGTCACTGTCTTCTCTCAGTAGCAACCTCTCTCTCTCATCAACTTATCCCCGTTTATTCACTTCTGCCATCGTTTTGGCAATATCATATAGCTATCATTGCATTTTTATTGTTATTACTTTATTTATACGATCCGTCACCATAATTTTTTTACATTGCAGATCCCAGTACATCTAGCACTCGATCCGTTTTTCGACTTGCTCTTGAATGACGTAGAATACCGGTTGAGCATGACTCTTTGCAATCTCGAAAATGGCTGGCTGTGGCGTTCCATAGGGCATCATGTTGACTGCCGGAGAATGTTGGAGGGTGGGACTCGGCTCCACGTGCGCCGTGGTTAGCATCGCATCCACTCGGACACGGGTTCCCTTCGTTGTCATGAACTCTTTCATTACTAAAGTCTTACGTGGCAAATTCTCTTGTAATAGAGCAATTTGGGTTGAGCTAGCGATTAGTTGGTCCGGCAGCTCACCTGAAGTAACTGTATTTTGTTGTCCTAACCACACAAAGACTATTTTACACATAATTCAATCCATAGTGGTGTTTGAGTGGAATGTAATTGAAAAATCAGGATGACTCTATCTAAGAAGTTCACACTCTATAAAACTAGTCCTCTTTATATAATTATGGGAATGCTTAAAAAGCTTACATCTTACAGCAGAACTTTTTCAATAACGCTTTTTTCTGTCTGCTGGTGATATTATTTTAACTTCACACCGACACTGCAGTAAGCAGAGAGGTGTAAGATATTTTTCTGTATTGATATAATAGGCGACGACTAATTGCACAATAAATTTAATAGCATTGCGAATCGGAACATTATTTTCTTTTCGTAATAACGGATGCCAACAGAGCAGTTCAAAACGGTCTTCTTGCTTGTGGTTTTCCAGAAAATAACTACCACATCAATGCTGGCACAGAACTTGCAAATTTCACCGTTTCAGATTTTACAAATACATCATACCATAACTAATCTCTGTTGTGTCATTACCGCCATATATATATATATATATATATATATATATATATGTATATGTATATATATATATATATATATATTACCATCTTCCTAGTAATTTGATATGTGGTTTCCAAAACTCCTAATTATCAATGATTTTAGGCACAAAAAATCGAATCTCTCGCCGCAATAATTCTAAACTTAAACATTCTTCCTTGAAGAAATTTGAAACGCTATTTGGCACTATGCTTCTTGAGGGCCTCTGAAACTGATATAAAAAAAGGGTTTTTAAAGTTGAGGATCTGAGTGTGCACAACGGAGAGAGTCGTGAGTACCTATGAACAACTGGTGAGAGCAATCAACCGATGACCATAGTTCCTTATCTGCAGATATTTCGGAGCTTCAACGATAAAACCGAGTCTGCACGTTAACAGGATTGGCGTTCAACAAGGGGGCTGGAAGCATACAAAGTATCGCAACAATTTTATTCTAAGCCTGGTTCTCACTAGAACACTATCATGACGCTCTATCGTTTCCGGTAAAGGGAATAATGTAATACCACTATTTATAAAATCATCTTTTTTAAAACTTGAAACCACGAGGTTAGTACGTCTCTTTCCTCAAAATTTTATGGCTAACGTCATAGCGACTCGCCTTCGTCAGAGCCTTTGATAGTTATAAGGGAGAGGTCACCGGTCTTACATGGCATACTGCGAAAAAGCTTTTGCATTTAGATCAAGGTAGCAAAACATTTGCATTGCTCTTCGACGAAATGCTTGTCCCATATGTCACAGCCATCTCTGCAGTAGTTTAACGAGTTGGTCGACTACAAAACTGTCTTACTCACCAACAACACAACACCTTTTGTCAACTCACATAACCTCACGTGAACCGCATATCACTTTCTTCAATTTTCCGATAAATATGAAGCGTGAAAATCTTTGATAACAAAGTAGGTGCAGTAACTTCTTTGAACAATCTGTTACTTCCAGGAGATCCTCCAGAAGATCAAAATTATGTGATAATTTAGCAAACAAATTGTATCTTGTTGAGATAGATGTATCGATTATAACCTTTCTCAGTTGGTGAGGATATTGTTTGAACTGTGTTATAGCTTTGCACATTTGAGCTCTTAGTCGCTGTTTCTCTTGATCTTGCCCAAATATACAACGGTATTCGACCTCTTTGAAGATTCTGCAGATAGATTTTCTGAAGAGTGGCGCATAGGGAAATTGCCAATTAAGCAAAGCGCAAGATTAATGGAGTTTCCTGTGGACGAACCGAGCGCGACTGATCCTCCAGACTTTCTTCGGCTTTAAACGTCGTGAACATTCCCTAGCCGTCGTTCTGTAACCGTGCATTGCCTCAAGCTCTACTAATCTTGCGCGCCGCTTCACTAGCATTTTCCTAAGCGCCTTTCGTGCATGAGTAGCAAGCGGATTTATTCCCAAATAACTCCATCTTAGAATAAATGTAGGCAAATTGTATACGAAAATGTTCGTTAGAAAATGCACAATTGAACGATACCAAAATTTTGCAATTTTAGCAGTGTTTGGCTAAAAAATCGATGTTTATTGCTTTGGTGGCAAAACTTATGAAATGTACTAATATTAGAGCTTATTTTATGATATAAGAATTCTAAATAGGTGTTTATTCAGTTAATACGGGCACTTTGTCGATGGCCAGTTATGTCAATTAATGAGATCCGCATAAGTAAGGGAATGAAGGATTTCCGAATTCATAACGAATGGATCCAGCTTGAAAGAAAAACTGATTACGATCTCCACTTCCACAGAAAGATGTTAGGTCCAAACAGAGTAAGTGAGTCTAATTGCAAATTACTGCTGTGAGGTTTTTTTTTTGTTCATAAAGTTATATCAATCAGATAGTATATAAACAGTGTTTTATTAGGTCGAGGAATAAGTTCCTGAACATCCGCGAAAAATTCAAATTTCATGTTTGTTTCACACAGAATCGGTTACTGTGAATTCACTGGAATATCTCAGGAATAGTTCCATAAGAAAGCAGCTGGGCTGAAACGACTTAAGTAAGATAATCAAACCTCACATCGCAAAGAAGACTGAGGAAAAATTTGATGAATTTGAGGGAGTTGATGTCTTGCGGAATCCGTTGAGTTCTACCGAGCCTACAGTTGAGATGATGTGCCATCCGTTTATGGTGTTTTTCGCTCGATGGAACATGCCTTGCCTGAACGAAGAATTGGGACATTTGAATAGGTTGAAGAGGCATGATAGGAGTTGATTCAAAGCCCATGGAATGGTAATTCGAGGAGATCCCTAAGCTTGTAGATCGTTTGCAGGAGATCGTGATCAATGATGGTCTCCATTTTGAAGAATAATTATTGCTATTCAAGTCGTATTTATGTATGAACTTTCATTTTCATTAGGTGAGGGAATTTCTTCCTCACCATGATACATTTGTGTGGGTAACTTTAGGCGACTATTCTTGATATTTGTTCACAGCTAGATAGTGATTAACGGAAAATGGTTTTGTGAACTGTCTAAGGAGCTTTATCGATATTATTATAGTACAGCAGTAATGAAACAAATCAGTCGCAGTTGGTCTCCTACTTTTCTCAAGCTGTAAACCGGATTTGGAAGATCTAGTTCTTTCTACGCCTACTTTCGTTTCAGCACTCTGATTCATTTAAGTAATGCTACTCGTACTACACGTAACAATATGCTACTCGCAGAATTACAGTTCAATACCTGGGCATTCTTGACTCATTGGTCGAAGGAAAGAACTGCTGATTGGATTGCGATTATGGCATTAAAGGACTCTGGTCAAGTGTTATCGGTAAAATATTTGACTGCCGTTCAAGGAGAACGTGTGATGCGCATCAGCTTCGTCACTCCAGACAAAAGGGTTAGCTGCATCACCTCAACATAGAAGTTGCCTATACACAAATAGCTAGAAGGCCGTATCAGAAAAAGCTGTTGCAAATCAATAGATTTTTTAAGGGACGATGCTACATAAGTTTATTCGTCATGTCGGATTGCTTCCTAGGCATTGATCAAGAACTTCAGATTAGAACTGATTTACAGTGATTTGTTGTGCATTAGAATTTATGTGCATCTGGAGTGTTATGTGTTAGCATTGTTGTGATAAGTGTCAAATCTGTATTTTTGGTTGCTAACTAGTAATATTTGGTGCGATGAGCTTACAGTCATTATTTAATTCTTTCCATTTGTACACGATTGTTGAAAGCATTCGGTTCGAACAACTAGAAAAACAACAAAATCAGTAATTGAGTGTAGGTGCAGAAATTTCTAAGGTCGGAAACGTGAAACAGTTGTAGAAAGTTTCGAGCTACAAAAGGAGATTTTTTCCTTTTTGCAATGAAAATGCAGTGTTGTTTTTTTTTGTTGCTGTTTCTTTGGTTGCATTGGTTTTTCAGAGTTTATTCTAATAGTCATTTCCATAAATAGATATTTTGAATGTACAAAAGGGCAAACTAAAGCAAACACGACTTTGTGTCCACTCAATAATTTACAAATGACCTCTGTCCAAAAAAGGTCATTCATTAATAATTAGACCAACAATCAACTGTCGTATCTTCTCAATCGCCACAATGAAAACAATACACGGATATTTAAAATGCCAAGATAGATTTAACATAAGCTAAAGATCTATTCCAAATGTTGGCACTAGTTGTATTGCAGTCGGAACCATCATTGAAATAACAAGTGCAGGCGTGTGTCGCAATGGTTAAAAGTGCCTTTCGATGAAGAGAAAAAGTTGGAAAATATTGAGGACAATTTTTTTTATTGCTTTGCTTGGATTCTGCACATTACCTAGACTGTGTGATAGTAAAGTTGAAGCTGATTTCTACTGCGTGTGTTCAACCGTTCACTGTAGCACTTGATTTATCTGGTGCCATTTTGACGACTTCGGGGAAATGGGAAGTTCGGAGAACACCTCTCTAACCACTGCGCCACACGCACGCGTGAATATTAGTCATTAATCACTAGAAATTGGAGAGTATAAGTTACAAAGGAACCGACTCACATAAGTCGCTAAACGTTTCCAGCTGATGTGTAGCAGACATAGTATTGCACGTACTTCCTTAACAATGAGTACGTTTACAAAGCGGGGGGGTTGTGGTACGCTTCTCCGCGGATGAAGCGCACAACAGCAACATACTACAGCTCTTGCGTCTTACCACTCGAGGCAACACCCTTGCAAACGTCTTATGGCTACGAGATTGCGAGATATTCCGGCGGGGTTTATCTTTTCTAGATAATGTGTACATTTTGTGTACTTTGAAATTGGGTTGTACGAATTCTCAAAAAAAAAAATGGTCTTCACCATCATCATAATTCTTGAGGTCCAGCGTGAGGACCTATGTGTGTATAGCTGCTTTCCAATCAGACTGTACAAGTTATGTTGAAGTCTTTTTGGTATATGCCTCAGGAAGAGAGTCAAGTGTATGAGCTCAGTTTCGCTCTAAGTGATAAAAAGCCAAGAAGCAACTTGATAAATTTTTGAAAGGCATACAATGCAAAACATAATGAGTCCAGATTGAACAAAAAAGTGCAATTATGAGAAAAAGCAAGCAGAAGATTGGCTCAACTGAACGGTAATGTAAATCATTACTATTAATTGGCTTGTCAAATAAAAGAAGACAAAATTGTGACGCATGCGCCCTCTTCAGAACTTTCGTCAAAAAAGATTTCATAAATGGAATACTCCAATTCCATTTGAGAAAATGATCACTCCACAAATGACTACGTCAAGCATCGATCACGAATCTGGAAATGTACTAATCTATTCATATAATTGATCAAGCCTCAGAAAAGTTCGTATAACATATATTCTCAGTTATCTGAGGCGGGAGAGGGTCAGCGTGAATATATTGACTTTCTTTAGTCCTCACTTAAATGGCACTGGCGTGGTGCAGTAGTCTTCAACAGGTTTTCATAGCCGAAAAAAACATGCCATACTTTATGGTGAGCGTGTTAACAGAATGGTAGAGGTGTTTTCGGTGGAGATATACGGAGCCATCAGCATCAAGTAAGAGGGGTATGTGGGAATTTCGGGAACTGTCGGTGCGAAACCCAACTGCAGCGCGAAGATTGCGAATGGTGGAGATGCTTGTGCTTTGACCTGACATCCTATCATTTACAACTCATGATAGCCACGGACCTCCCTTTTTGAGGGATCCCGCCCGGTTAGTCGCGAGGGCACATGGCGCGTCCCGAGGTGGTGGATAGGGGAATAAACGCGAACCAAATGCGACCGTGTGCTTCACAGAGACGCAGGTGGATTCAGAGGAGAGCACCTCTTCTTCTGCAGCGCCGACTTGACAAAAACTTCATTTCTACGTGTCAAGTCGGCCAAAAGCCTGCAGTCAAGCGGCTGGGAAGTACATGGGAGGCGGTTAGGAGTCGCCTCCAACAAATAAGCTCATCCCGCTCCTCCGAGAGAGACTGGCAAGCTACCCGTGAGTACCCAGCCCCACGTTTAGATCCTGGCAAGCTATACGTTAGGTATCAAAATGCCAAAAACAGTAACAAACATTGGCCTCATTCCCCTGACCCCGAAAGAGCCCCTGGTACGGCAGCGCCAGGTACAACGAGTACAGAGAGGCTGCTAGAATCTCAGCGTCGCACTGGGCTCTCAAGATCGAAGCGGACTAAAATGACGATCTGTATCTACAACGCAAAAACTCTTGCTCACGAATCCGCTGTAAAGATCTATTGATTCAAGCAAGAAGAATAAGGTATGACGTCATTGGTCTGGTTGAGACGAGAAAGCGACATCCTTTTCACGCTGTTTATGACACCGGAGAAGAACTGTTCCTTGCTACATGCGATCGCAGAGGTGTCGGCGGCGTTGGCGTCCTCGTCAGATCAAATTTGACCGTGAGCATTGAATCGTTCGAACAACTAATAACCCGTATCGGACGATTACGGTTGAAACGATGTGGTTCTATGTCGGCTTTGACCATCTTCATTGCTTACGCACCAACATCAAGCTATGACGAAGACGAAGTTGAAGCGTTTTATATGGACCTCGAAAAATTCTTCAGAGAAAATCATATATTCTTCAAAGTCATTGCCGGAGATTTCAACGCGAAAATTGGACCTAGAAGAACGTATGAAGAACGCCACATAGGAACCCACGGATTAGAATGTAATGGACAAGGGTGAGAGGCTGTCTAAGTTTATCTCGACAACTCAAACCATCCATGGTAACTCGCAATTCCAAAAGCCTCTTTCTCAGCGATGGACGTGGGAGTCTCCCAATGGAGAGTACCATAACCAAATAGATCACATCTCAGCAAATCGAATGCTTTGCCTGACTGACGTCGCTGTTGTTACTATGTTCTGCACGGGATCAGACCATCTTCTCCTTCTCGCAACGTTTCGTTTTTCGAGGAGAGGAGAGAAAAGCCGCTAAATTCAAACAACAAAGTCTCAGAACTACCATAAACTGGGATGTATTCAAATCGTTAGTCGGTTCTTGGGAAGATACCGTTGTCGACAACATCGACGAAGAATACGATCGACTCGTTGAATATCTTCACGTTGGCGCTAAAAAAGCCGAAAGTCCTAAGGTCACGAAGAGACGCTTGTCTCCGCAGACACTCGAGCTGATACGTCAACGTGGAATCGCACGAGCCGCAGGCAACCGAAAGCCTTACGTCCGAACTTGCGAAACGCTGCAGAGAAGTGAGAAAAGAAGACCTTACAGAGAGAAGAGCAGCAGTTATGGCAGAGCTGCAGAAGGTGAGAAGAGTATTCGCAAAGCCCAGCGAGGCTTCGCCAACTAGAAGACCGAACTGATTGCACTCCGATACCCTGAAGGGACCCTTACAGCTTCGAGAAGGGCTATGGAAAAAAATCATCCACTACTCGGAAATACTGCTCGGATCTCTTTGCTGACCATGTCCTCTTACCATCATATAAATTGAAAGAGGACGAATTTGTCGTTCCACGGGTCCTCCCTTCCGAAATCCGAAATGTTATATGGTCGGTGAAGAACAGAACAACACCCGCTCCATAAAGGATTGACCAGAACACCTGAAGAACCTGCCGCCAGTTCTCATCAACACCGTTGCTCGGCTCTTCACTCGCTACTTGTCAGAATGCAAGGTCCCTATTCAATGGAAAACAAGCAAGACCGTATTGTTGTTTAAAAAGGGAGACCTTCACGACATAGGCAAATATCGCCCAATCTGCTTGCTGTCCGTTGTCTATAAACTCTTTATTCGAGTCATCGTAAACAGGATTGAGAGAACACTGGACGAAGACAGCTATGCGAACAAGCAGGGTCCCGAAGAGGATTTAGTACCACATACCACATCCACACAATTACCAGACTCATTGAAGTTTCACGAGAGTACAAACAACCACTCTGTCTCACTTTCATCGATCTGAAGAAAGCCTTCGATTCAGTGGAAACAGAAGCGTTTATAGAGGCTCTGGCTAACCAGGACGTCCCTACTCGGTACATAATGATCCTTCGTGAGCTTTATAAAGATTTCACGACCAAAATATCACCATTCTACAAAAATATCACCATTGACGTAAGAAGAGAGGTCCGACAAGGCGATACAATTTCGCCAAAACTATTCACTGCCACCCTACAAAACGTCATGCGAACATTAGAATGGGACGAAATGGGAGTGAAAATTGACGGTCGACAACTTAACCGTCTTCGCCTTGCTGACGATATCGTTCTCATAACACCAAACGTCAGCCAAGCGGAACGAATGTTGACCGATTTCGATAACGCTTGTGGAAAAATTGGTCTTTAACGAAATGTAACGAAAACGATGTTCATGAGGGACGGATGGGTTTCTAATGCCCCATTCACGCTCAGCGGAACGACAATTTCCGAATGCTCCAGTTACGTCTATCTAGGTCGTGAAATCAACATGATGAACGACATAGCTCCAGAGTTGAGCAGGGGGGAAACGAGCTGCTTGGGGAACGTTTAAGAGCATCGAAGATGTAGTGAAGAGGACAAAGAACATCCGACTCCGTGCCCACCTTTTCGACTCGACAATTGTCCCTGCCCTAGCGTATGCAGCAGAAACCTGGTCGCTACGTAAGCAGGCTGGAAGATCACTTGGCGTTATCGAACGCGTAGTCGAAAGGTCGATGCTAGGAGTATCCCGTATCTCGCAAATGAGAGAAAGGATCCGAAGTTCCGACCTACGTCAACGATCGGAAATTAGAGACGCCGTTCTGCACGCCAGGAACGTCAAAAGCAAGGTAGGCCGGACACGTGATGCGCTTCAACGACAGCCGATGGACGAGAGCCGTTACCGACTGGATTCCTCGGGACGTCAAGCGCTTAAAGGAAAACCAATGACCCGTTCGTCCGATTTCTTCGCGAAAGCGATCGATAAAAGATATGATGCTCAGCGAATCCTTAGAGCGAGGAGGACCCACACTGGGCTACTCTTACACGCGATAGTGAAAAATGGAAGAGTTGTTGGTACCCGCTCCGGTCATTCGACGATCAACGAGACGGCAGGTGATACAGGTGATACAGGTGATGTCTATGCTAATGTCCTTGTGGCTTTGAAATCAGTACTGGTCCAGCAATCATTGATCAGCTTTGACGCCTTGAATAAATATCTTGAAATCGTTTTAATGCTAGACTCATAGAACAGAAAAGAGCCCAAAAAGGCTTCAGGGGGGTAAAAAAATGGTTTCAAAGGGGCATAAGTGTAGAAAGTGTACACTATAGTGTGCACTATAGATGCAGGGCAAAGTATCACCATGTTTGGTCATCAAAAGATGCATTCCTCGCTGATCTTTGTATTTGGTCTCCGAGCTCTAGCCAGCACTAATATGAATAATCACCAAGTATTAAACATAGCAATTAACAAGGATTTATAGGATCAAAATGCAGTTTCTGATACTGTAGGTGGGTGCGAATAGTACATTCTGTAGCTACATTAAGCGCATGACACACGATTTATAGTATTTCTTCAATCAATCGTTCAATTGCAATCACCTAAGTAAGGGCCACCTTCAAGTCGATCGGCGGATTTCCCTACTCTTTTGTTGAGTTACTTTTTTTCTTCGTGCTACCGATCATATGATGATCATTTTACATTGAATTTTTTGGACATTTTTAGGCGTGACGTCTCAAAGCTGCCTCTCGGGGATGCTGTGCACAACATGAGTGCTTATAGAGAGCCAAGAAGAAACTGGTATGGAATTTCTGTCTGCATAGCTAATTAAAAATCATTGTTCTTAAAATTATACGCTTATTGCCATTTAACACCACAGTGTTTCCGATTTATCAAAAATCGTCTCCGGTTGTTTTTTTTTTGGTCAATTTCGCAAACACGTTATAGGCTGCTCAAGATTTCATTGATTTGCTTTTGGGTACAATTCCCTTATCAGAATCGTTTTTCCAAAATATTTTTTTGTTGAAGAAGCATTGTTCGTGAACATCCAGAAGCATATGTCATTGAACATTTTCTTCTCTTTAGCCGTTCCGAGGTGCTATCGATAATATTTATTGAGTAGTAGCGAAGCACACAACAATACAATTAGTGATGCAGCACGAATACTACAATAATCGTAGTGGCTAATGTTTCTGAAGGTCGCTTTTCTTCAGAGCCTGGAAAGATCAAATTGATCCACAATTTACTGAGCGAAAACCACGATAACCCCAGCAGAAAACGTTAGAAATGAATTCTAGATCGTATAGTAGAAGCTTCATTTCAAAACACTCACCGTTTTGATGTTAGATCTATCAGTGATTCATTGAAGACCAGCCGCTTAAGATCAGTGCATCAGTGGGCCGTGCCCAACTCAGGACGGAAAGATCAGCCTGCTGCATGGTCCGAGGTAACGCGTAACTACGAGGCACTCCTCTTTTTGGGGCTTTGCTATGTATCCAAAAGGCTTTAGTGTTACGCGCAGATGTTTTTGATTCCTGTGTGAGGGTCGTGAATTTGGCGCCGAACATTAATCCTACATGGTTTTGGTCCCTATGCGTGCCTAGTGGAGTTTTTGGATCAGAGTTGCGTAATCCAACTAGGTGCTCTTCTACAAGGATAAATAGTGGTCTGCCCGTTTCGCCAATATGTTCATCCCCGCATTCTTCGCAAAAGATTATGTAAATTGTACCAGATTCTTATGCAGTCGCCGTCTCTGCCGTTTAGGCAGACTTCGCAGCACTAGTTTTGCAGAGGCGATCATACGTCAATTGCGGACTAATTGGCGTGTTAGTGTCTTTGGGGGTATTTCAACTATTGCCACCGAAATATCCAAAGCTGCTCTTCTGAGCCAGCGTTTTTCATGAAACAAGGAAACAATAGGGCGGTTTTGAAAGACATGTTTCGAACAGCGACAAAAGTATGCACAGGAACAGAACACAAGGTAGCATCTCTAAGCTTTGCGCTAAAAATAGCTATCTCTAATGGCTATGTAGCGATAGGAGCTTCTCATGGTAGATCTAAAGGAAATTCTATGCCCTCAAATGACAAGTCTGACGAGTATAAGGTTCTTTTCCTCCTGCCTTTTATCTCTATGGAATTGAACGCTTGAACGCCCCCAAACTTATTTTCCCTCTTCCACTGCAGAGAAACGGTCACTCCAGAAAATAAGCACAACGTTGGAATAGCAAACATTACGCTGTTAAATTACTAATAACCCCAAAAATGAGCTTTGATTTACGTGAGAAATGCGTTTGTGAAACACATTGGTTTCATTTCAGTAACAGCGTTAAAAAAGGCCCCGAAAACCGATCACGTGGGGCGGTAGCCAGATATTTGAGCTTTCGAATGAAAACTAATACTCCTCTGAAAAAATCCTGTACAACGAATGAGGTCGGATATTCATTTGTCCTCTTATAACAGGAAAGAATTTGAAGTTCTATGCACTTGATAATTCGCAAGTAGTCTCCTTTCAAAAACGTTCATTAACCGATATTTTTACTAACTATCACCACTTCTTTCTTTTAGCTGCTACAATACATGGAATGAGCGAATATGAGAAATACCGAAATAGATTCAGCATGAGCTTTTATCTTCTGCGCTAAAAGAACGCTTATTAAATAGTCACATGCATTCATCTATTCCTATAGAACAACAGAGCAAGGCCTCATCTCCAATTCTTTCTTGCTCTCGTTGCTCACTTCTCTCCCTTTCCTCTCTCCTTGCTAAGTATTTATCTCGTTCAAAACCCCTCAATTTCTTCCGCTATCAATAGTTATCAGTTATTGCCAGAAAGTCATCGGGTTCGCGAAACTATGAAAATAAAGTACGCAGTGCACTATGCAATTTAGTCGATACGTGAACGAATTTCCTCTAGCACAACGACAGCCTTCGTGCAAATCATCACACCCCCTTAGAAAAAGGTACGGATCACTAGATTAAGGGACTGGGTAGTGCTAATAATAAAGATGTTCCCTATGAAACCACTTGTTTCTATCAGTAGCCATGAAAATGATCTGCTATCGTTAAGACTTATATCCAATGTTAACACACGTGGGAAACAATTACTAATGCGGTCAGTGAACCGATGCAGAGGAGAGTCGTATTCTTGATTCTCATTACTACGTATTTCCATGCTTACGCTATTGAATGTTCACTGATAGTTAAAAGAAAGAACTCTGTCCTGCGAGTAATGTGCGTGTGTGTAACACAAATCTGTCTTCCCGACAACAGCGCTGCAAAAGCAATCTTTTCATGGAGAACTCAATCTTCGAAATTTCTGAGATTTACGTTATGTAATGGTTATTAATGATCTGAAGGGTTTGATAGTGTGAGATATATGCGCGGAAACACGCGGTAGATGCACAGCGCATGTGAAACATATTTTTATTCTGTATAATACAGCGCTCTACTGAAGTTTATTTTAGAAAAATGTTAGATTTTGGAATTTTACAAATTTATGCTTCCGAATGGTAATCAACAGTCTATCTTTGTCCAGCAAAAATTTTTCTTCAAATGTCCCTGCCCGATGACACGAATGATCCGTTTTACCTAATAAAATAGTCTTCGTGTGGTTAGAACAGCAGAATACAGTTTTTTTTTAGGTCATGCTGGAACCGAACAATCGCTAGCTCGATGCAAATTCTCTATTTCGAAAGAATTTGCCACGTGGGACTTTACTACAATGCAGAATCTCTGGCATCGGATAATTAAAGAGTTCATGACAATAAGGGACGCCATGTCCGAGTGGTTGTGATGCTAGTCACGGCGCACGTGGAACCGAGTCTCACCCTCAAACACTCTCCGACAGTAAATATGAATGGCCTATAGAACGCCACAGCCACGCCATTCTCGAAATTGCAAGGAGTTATGCTCGGACAGTATTGTACGCCATTCAAGAAGTAAACGAAAAACGAATCGAATGCTAGATAATAATGACAATAAAAATGCAATGGTAGCTATACGTTGTTACCAAAGCCTTATAAAGAACGAAACGATGGAAGACGTGAATGAACGGGGATGAGTTGATGGGAGAGAGAGATTGCTATTAAGAGAAGACAGTGACTCTGCTATAGATTGGCGAAAGAGGATGCACAAGTGTGACAAAGAGTACGCCACTAATGTGAAGGAGTGTGTTGTGTTACATGTTAAAAGCACAAGTTAAATGTACACTATCAAAAGAATCCATTGGGGTTAACATAATAAAGGTCACATATGACGTTGCAGCAGTTTTAACTTAAAGTTAAGAAGCGATGGGTTCAAACATCTGTACGTAGAAATTGATCAACGTGTTCCACTATTAAGGATGTTCTTAACAGGAAGAAGTTGAAAAGTTTCCGGAAAGCCATGATAAATTACACATCACGTAAATACATGATCGGATATCGAAAAATTCAGTGAAGATTGAGTAGATGAGTAGATGAACTGATGTAACAATAGTTAATGCAAGGAAAATCTATAGAGAACACAGCTTTCTAAGACAGCTACTGCATGACAACACAGCACCAACATGGAGATTGACAATAACTTCAAACTGCAGATGATACTGGTGTGAGACTCGATTAGCATTATTTAGATTTAACCCTTAAAAGACGACGTGTACTAGATTAGGTGTACCATTGTTTTAAGGGCTTTCTTGCAGAATAAAAGCTTTCTCATAGGCATTTAGTAATCATTCCAAAGCCTAAATCACTGGAATTCCAACGAATTGTTTAACTTCTATAAAGTCTTTTTATTACGCTGAAACAGCAAAAATGAATTTATATTTCACATTCAGTTTTATTCATTTGCTCGTCTGGGGCTTAGATATGGCTCTTTACTAAAGATTTATTAATCATTAAATAGCCCAAATCTCGAGGACTTCAACAACGTCAGTAGGTTCTCAAAATTTATTACAGAACGAGGTAAGAACGAAAAAAAAAGAACACGTTTCACGCCTATGATGCTACCCCACCGCTTGGACGTCACAGTTAGTTTATTGGTAATTATAGGTGAAATTCATATGTTAAAGGTATGTTATCGTTGCAAAAAGAATGATATACCACAAATGGACCTTTCATGGAGGTTCTTGTTATAAAGAGTGATTACCTCTCTTGAAATCCTTCATTTTTCAGCTATAAAACACCGCCCTTGTAAAGAAAACTTTCAACCCCTTGTAAACATTTGTTTAGCCTGTCTTACGAAAATAAAGCTTCAAAGCAAATCGCCTGCAACTAGACATTTTTATTCTCCCATTCGATAGAGTAGATCTTGAAAACATTTTTAGACATTTTTAAAAGAGGACTATGTGGAGGTAATTTTGATATGTAGCTCGCATAAGTGTAGGAAGGCGCGCGTTCATCATTGCGTATGATACCGTACTTTCCCAATCAGCATCCATATTTAGAAAATTAGCTTACGCTCTTTCTTTATAGACATTTTAGCACGTATACGATAGCTTAAATCTCAAAGATTTGAAAGGTGTGTTTATTTCTTGAAAGGTCCTTATATTATGCTGTAACAGTGAAAAGAAAACATAATCTGACACTCGAGCATCTTTCGATGAGCAAAGCTTTTTCTCATGAAAATTCAACAATTTCTCGATAAACACAGATCTCGGCAAATTTGATAGTGTTTTTAGTTTTCCAGGAATTCGCTTTATTGCGCTGCAACGCTGAAATTAAGACTGTATTTCACATGCAGCGCGTTTGCCTTCCAGGAGTATGTGCATTTGTATTGCAACATTGACATTAGGCCGTCTGTTTTCAATAACCAGTCAATAGCACAAATCTCGAGTTTTTCAATGATATGTCTGTCTTTGGCTTTGGAAAAATTCTCTTTGCGAGCTACAGCAGCAAGAATAGAACAGTGTTGCACATCCGAGTGTTTGTCACCAGATACGGGTCTTCTCTCAGGCTTTACACCCATTCGATAGAGCAAATCTTAAAAATTTAAGAACGCAACTGGTTTTTAAGAAAAACTTCATAGTGAACCTTCGCAGCTAGAAAAATATTGAGTTTTCCACTTAGCGCGCGCCGCACGCCACGTGTAAATTACGCTGCGCGATCGACGCATTGCCGGGTGTGAAGCCAATGATCTTTTGGCTGTAACAACGCACTGAATCGTCCCTCTCAGGAACAAAGCTTATCATTGAGTACGTTGAGATTTGTGCTATCGATTGATTATTGAAAGTCCGAACGAAGGAAGCTTGAGTTTGTAAATATTTAGCATTTAAATGTTAAGCGATGACAAATTTTTAAACCAGTTTTATTCACTGGACAGGAATTTCCATAGGAGTGTCTGTGGTAATTCGAAAGCTTAAACTTCTGGCTACAGCTACATGCCTCCGGCTTTTCGAAATACCATTTTATGAATTGTAGCATCCACAAAAAATTTTGTTTCCCACTCGCCTTTCTCATTAATTTTTACCACGAGTATAATCCTCTGGGAGCACCTGAAGCACATGCGTGTACAGAATTTTCCGTTCTATCAAAATTATGCGCTTTTATCTTAAATTTCTGCTAAAACGGTGGAAAAATTTACAACAAAATGACAACAGTTGCCGCCGTTTCAGCGCTTGATACAGTAGATCACTACCGAGTCATGCGGTAGATCGAGCGATTATCTTACTAAGAAGTTGCCGCTGTGGCCTCCTTTCATACTTTATTCAGCTATGAACCTTTTCGGCAATCTGCTTACCAGCCAACTCACGGAGCGGGGAAACGGGTCCGGAGCGGAACGACCGCGCGTTTGAGATAGTAATGTTCAATTGTGGATTTTTCACTACATGCAGAAACATCAGATAAAAACATAGATTCTGGTGATACGGAACGGAAAATTGTCTGCACGCTGATACGCCTTTCGCGTTTCCAGCGTTATGCTCGTGGTAAAAATAAAGGCGAGAACGAGTGAGAAAAAAAAATCTTATTCTGGATGCTACAGCGTTATAAAAGGGTGCTTTGGAAAACCAATAAGCGTACTTGTAGTCCAAGATTTAGGCTTTCTCGTTATTACTAAGGCTTTTATGAAAATATTGTGTTGAGCGAAAGAGATCGATTTAAATATTTGTTGCCGTCTAACATAGAAATACTAAAAATTTTGCTTCTCCTCTACAGCATAATATAAAAACCATTCGGAAATAGAACACACCCTTCAGATTACCGATATTCAGGCTGTCGAATAATTACAGAAACCTCGGAAAGGAATAAACATTACCTCCTTCTGAATATGGGTGCGGATAGAGGACTTCTCCGGAGATAAGTATTTCTCAGCAATAGTTTGCTTAATGCCGATGTTCTAGGCCTGTACTCAACCTTTTCTCACTCACGTCAACTCTGAATAATCGGAAATAAACGAATAATTGACTTAAACTTGGTTATAGTGAGAGTTTCGATGAACAATTATCTAACAGAGCATGCACAAGAATTTATGACAAACTACTAGCTGTTCTCCAATTTTTACAATTTTTATTTACTACAATGACTCTTGAGTCTTTTAAAGATTTCCCATGTGATCCTCCTTATACAATGCAATATAATTGCTTGAATGCCAAATTCAGTACAATTGCGCAGTAAACGAGCGGTTTTCTCTACAGAAGACGCGTATAACTAAACCAAAAGCATATGAGCGAGTAGGAAAAATGCTGTGCTATCAAAGTAATACAAAAATTGCAAAAGTTTCTGCCAGAGGAAGGAAAAAAACCTTAATCAAACAACGAAAATCGCTTCATTGCTCTGCGCCCATCGATTTCTACAGCCGTTCGTCAAGCAAACCGAAAGAGTGAGCGGAATAGATCAAGCTGAGTAATAATGTGATGTGGAAAGGTCCTGCTGATCTCTAACGTCGTCTGAAGGCAAGCATCAATTCTATGGGACATGACTAAATTTGGGCAATGTTTGCACAAATGCAGTGGTTAACGTGCGTGGAAATCTGCAGAGCCTCTCAACCACTCGGTTTTCAAATGTTTAGGTGAATGGACAGAAAAATATGAGGATTCCAAGTAGGACATGACAGATGTGCCAAAGCGTATGCAGCTGACAACTGGCCATTCAGTTGGCAGCCTGTTAGACCAATGCGAGCAGTTTTTACAAAAAAATGTTTTCTTTCGTACCACGGCATAGGTGAGAAGCCTTTCACTAAGGCGTAATGTGAACGCTCACGCAGCTCTGCTCACACAAAAAGGTTCAAACAAAGACCGCTTGGTCTACACAATGAAGGTGTATACAGCGAGAATAATTGGCACAATTAGTATAGAAAATATACAGTATTCGGAGGAATGGTTTCTATAGGTCTATGATTCATTCTAATGTAAAGAAACCAAAGTTATTGGTCGTTCCCAGTTCCAGATATTCACCATAAAAGTACGACATTTGCGACATTTTTTAAGGAAATGTTCTGATTTGAAAATGGAAAAGTCAGCTCTTAAGGGACGAAAACTTGAAGAATTAATAACCGAACCAAGAGACCACCAAATTGCAAAGAGCGTTATGAGCAAGTGCTTGATTCTATCTTAGTAACTCCATGATGCTCTTTCCATGTCACATGGTTTTTGTGCGTAAGTTCAGGTTTCTAGCCGGTTTATTTGGTGATATACAATAAAAATAAAAGGCCTGGGCCTACAGAACATAGAACATTATTCATTCTATAGTCCCAGTACAAGCAACTCAAAAGACTCTTTTTGAGAAATTAGAACAACTTGCACGATAACGTGGTCGACACTACAACATTTTTATCGCTGCCACAACGCAGAAAGAAGGCTCTTCCAGAAAACAAACATGGTACTGAAATCTCCAAGATCCAGGTTTCTTAATGATTATCAAAGTTCTTGAAAAGACGGAGCATCTCTTATTTCAGAAGCTTGAATCAGTCATCACAGTCACTGTATGGACATCCGCACATCCTGCTTTTCATTCGTTTTCGCGCATTCATTATCACCAAAGGAGCTCGATTATTTCACGTGTTACTAGGGTTAGTGCTTGTGTATCTCCCTTTATTTACAAGTACCCGTAGAATGCTGATCGAGACTATTCCCTCTGCAATCTTGTGGGATATCCAAGCTAAGACACTGTGTATGATGCTTGTTATATTGGAGTTCAGCGGCGTTTGTGTCAGAAACTGGTGGCCAGCTTTGCTAGTTTCGATCCTCGCATTAACTTCACTTTTAACATAGCTTGTTTCTCTCTTTTTCGGAATTTCACCACCTTTGTAGAGATTCCTTTAGAAAAAAAAAACTTAAGATCCTACTAGTTTGGTTCATGCTCTTCCTACTGATCTTCATAGATTTGAACAAATGGTAGTAGCTAAAAAATGTTGCTATTTCACTCTTGTCTTTCTCTTCAGTGGATTGAAGTTCTCATTTTAATTTTATTTCCACAAGCTCTGCTATACAATCTGCTGTTTAGCCTCTGATTAACCTATTATAGCAGAGCGAACAAGGAAATGGGAGGAGCACGTAGACTTATAGTAAAAAACTTTGTCAAGAAGTATGCCGGATATCAAGATTTCGTTTTTGAAAGAGAATGATAAATCAGCACTTTACTTGCCTTCTAAAAAACGTTCAACAAGAAATATCTGCAATCACAATTATACACATAATATACAATGGAATGATAGAACTATTCTGAATGCAGAGAGAATAGTAACATGTTCAATGGTAACAGTAGAAAGTGTAACATGTTATCCATTTTTCAAAAGAAGCACCAGCAGAAAAGTAGATGCTCATCGAAATTCGGGAAAAAGAGTACAAAAAGATTAAAAAATAGCACAAAAGACACTAAAAACGAATGTACAGATAGTGAACAGATACAGGAAACTGATTTTATGGTGTATTCCATCAAGATAAGATGATAGACTGAGGTATAACGATGTTCTACCTTGCTCACTACCCTATCACACCGGTTGCAGCACGCACCGAGGTGTCGGTGGATCGCGAGTTCGATTCCCGCTTAAGTACGAATGTGTTTTGCATGTCATTCAATGAGACTTTATAGATCACATCTCTCCAGGTCTCATCAGCCTGGCTAGTGATCAGACGTGCATTTGCGTCGGAAGGATTGGAAGGTCATGCCTTAATCATTTATGCCATAATCTCATTGCCTTAATCATAATAAAAAACATTTTTTGATGTAAAGGATTTATTATGTGAATGTGCTTAACAGATTGAATTTTCGCTGCACAAAAAATTGAATGCATTCAAATAGTAAATGAGAAGCCAAAAATATATCCCCACAGTCTGGAATGTTCTGCAGTCGCTCGCACTCATTTGTTCTGAGCTTTCGGTAGTCATTCGATAGCTGATTTGCGCCACCGAAAGGACGCCGTTGGTCGTCATCAACAAAACGTCAACATTAACGCTTCCAGCTATCAGCAGGAAGTTTTAAGGAACGTATTGGAGCCTCGGAGTACTCAACACTGTGCCATCGACGGATTTACGCTTCAATAGTACGGAGGCCCTGCGCATTCGGCCTGCTCGATGAATGCCATCTGTCAAGAGTTGTTTACAGGCTTTTGGGGCAAGCAACGTTAGACATAATTTTTGCACAATGACCTGCATATTGTCGACAAGTCAAGCAAATTGTTGTTGAAAGTTGACAACGAAGCAAAACTTGTATATAACAATCGTCATGCCCATTTGCTTATATTCATCATCACCTACTTCTGCCCAGTCGTATCCCAAACGTTGAAGCGGACCTGACCTCGAATTGTATGGAATGTCAATGTACGGATATCCACTTTAAGTGTGGCTGCTAAAGTAGTGACTTCGTTAAATGAGATTAGAAAAGTTCAAGGAAAGCACCTTTTGATCCTTCAAAGTTGAAAGTATGCGGTATAAGATGCTAAAAAAGAACTTGCCATCATATTTTTTGTAAACTGTCTTCTGAGGCGACGTTTGACAAATGTCGTTTTGTTGATATCAAAGGCGTCTATAAGAACCTGTTTGAAAAAGGTACTTCTTTAACAGGGCCAGCCACCTGATTGGTAAAAACTAAGTGAAAATAGACCATTTCACCCCAGCATAAGAGGTTTGATGATTTCATCGAATGTCACACAAAAATTTTCAATAAGAAGTCTGCCGCTGATTTATTTCAGTTCTTATAAGGGTGAATAATTCAATCAACAACTCGCCACTTGATGGTGAAGCTCGACCTCAAGGCCCACAAAACCTTGAGTTTCTTTGGGTTTGATTGGCATATTTGAACATGGAGTGATTCGCGTGACTGGAGTGAACTAAATATGCAGGTAGTGACTTCTAGGGCAGTATAGGCACATTTCTGCCATCTCTTAGGCAACAAATCCTTATCGCGCTTATAGAGATTCGTCATCTTTGATTCAAAGAAGGTTGTCAGTCCTCGATGCAACTGATTGATGTCCCGGAATTTTTTGCTTAGGAAGAGCTCCAGCATCCGAAAGAGGTGATATTTAGACGACGGCAAGTCAGAACTCTACGACTGATGATAGAGAAACTCCCAGCTCATTTCGGTCAACTTCCCCTTTGTAAAATTGGCGACATGTAGCCTTGCGTTGTCTTACAGCAGAATGAAACTGCGACGACGTCACGTAACCGGGCCCGAATCTAGCGCTTCAGGTGCTCACAGTGGCACTTGATTTTGATGGCCTCTCTGGATGGCAACAATTTCCATTGAATCGACCCAGTCATATCAAAAGGCGCGTTTTATAAGAGACTGATTAAAGGTGCGCACAAAGGAAATGATGCAGATTTGCGGATTTCAATCTTCTTTCAACTGTTACAACGTAATTAAAAATGCTTTTTGGGATTGTCGAGATTTGCGATTGAACGGTGATTAGAGGAATAAAGGAAAAGTTTCAGCGAAAATGTTTGAATGAGAAACATACTCTATATCACTGATGTAGAGTGATGTACGAAACTTTTGTATCAATTGGGAATCGAACCCACATCTCACCCTATCCGGAGAAGCGTGCTCAAACCGTTGCACTACCGACGTCGTATTGACACCACTCCTCCTACTCTACAATGTATCTGTCTGTCAGTAGACAACCCTCACCGGTCTGGCATGGGTACTAACTATCGACATTAAACCCACTCATAGTTGTGATGCGGATAATTCCTTGTCAGCTTGATTCATGCGGGTTATATTTATGGTAATCAGAGCTCGAGCAGCGACTCCACAGATCAGCGAGCATTTGCAATGCACGATATCATCGTTATTACTAGTAAACAGGGCTCCATGGCCGAGTGGTTGCGATGCTCGCCGCGAAGCGCGCAGCCTGAACCTCGCTCCCAACACTCTCCGACAGTCAACGCCGAATGGCCTCATGGAACACCACAGCCAGGCTATCCTCAAGATTGCAAGAAGACTCGCTTAACCAGTATTTCAGAACGTTCAGGAAGAAGACCAATGAACGAATTCGATGCTAGAAGTAGTGGTATCCGCGCAGTGAAATAAAAACACTGTGAAGGCAGATCGATGAAATAACAAAGATTCTTATAACCAAACATGATGATATTCCGCCTCATCGCGTCTGGTATGTACACTATAGTGTGCATAGGTTCGGCAATTGTGATCCTTTGAGGTCATTTTTGAGCCCCCTTATTACTTTCATGTTTCGTGAGCCGCATAATGGAATGATGATCTCAGAAAACCATTTCTCCGCCTCCAAAATGATTACTGGTCACTAAGTCACATCCAGCTTCAATGCGACGTTGTGCTTGGTCCGAATTCAATGGGCTAATATTCGGTGATAGGATCACTAAAGACATATGTTTTCCCTGTTGAGTTCCCTGCTTACCATTCTGGAGTTCCAAAGTGTTCTTTTTGTTTGATGCGGGCAGCTTCGTATGTCTCTGTTGACTACGCGCTTACAATGCTGTTTACACGTTTTCTTTGTAGTAACCCTATTTCGTCGGCTGCAGCAAACTATTGAAGATGGCTGCAGGATTCAGTGCCTCTTGAGTACGAATGGATTGATAAATAGAAATATTCATATCAGCTTTGTGGCATCTTAGTAAACTGAGAGCATTGCAAAAAAACAACAACTGTTTCCAAGGTATGATCATTTTTGCAAATACTTACCCTAATTTCCATATCTGCGATCGTTTTTTGAAGTTATGACTATTGTTAGCATAATGATGATTAAGTGATTTCTTAAATAGGGCTAAAGTACATTAATCCCCCGCATCTTACCGGTCCATAAGCTGAAAAGGGGACGCATGTGTCACAGCTTCACTTTCCTTCATTTCACAAGGCGATTTAAACTAATGTTTTCCAACACACTACAATTGAGCTGATCTTTTCTTTGCTTTTTAACTCCTGTTCTTTTTCCCATTTTTCGACTCATTATATTTCGTGTCATTTTTTTTTTTGCAAAAAATGATTACATTTGAGTTCGCTTTTTCATTATTCGATATGAAACTTTACTTATACATCATCATGTAAAATCATAAATCTTTTCCCTACTCCAGCGCGAAAAACACTATAATACAACTTCTACAGAAAGACTAAATAGTGGCTATTACGTAGCCTCGTGTAGTGTAGCATTTCATAAGTACTTTTCTCCTACCTACGTCCATTTTCAGCCCCTCGGAAAAAACCCGCTCTATGCTTTTTTCTAAAATTTTCGTATTCATTTGATAGCTTAAATGCCGAGAATTTTAGTGGTATGTTAGGTTTACAGAAAAAAAGTTTCTGTACTATAGCAGCAAAAGAAGAATTGATTTTCACATCCAGGAAGTTTCGCTGCTTCTAGACTTCAATGACCATTCGACAGCACAAATCTCAACGACTAAAATGGTTATCTAGTCTATCTAAAGAAGCTTTCAAGTGTGATAGCACTTTTCTGAGTCTTTTGTATGGCATATTATAGTACTCACACAATGCTAGGCACTTGTTTTGGCATTAAAGCCTCATAAGTAGCACGACACCTTTCAAATCAGCCAATCCTTTACAAGGAGATTTAACCCCGCATATAAAGGAATCGGAGCCAAATTATCTGCGAAAACACCGCATGTAAGTAAATAATTCGGCGTCGATTTCTTTTTAGAGAGGGAATCACTCCCTGCAAGGGACTGGCTGGATCAAACGGCACCGTGCTGCTGATGAGGCTGCAGTGCCGAAGTCGTGTTTAGCACTGTGTAGGCGCTATACCACACCTCATATAAGACTCAAAAAATGTTATTAGATTATCAGATTGTTTTTTTAAGCGAGATTTATGTAAACGGTCGAAAACAAAGGTATACTTCTTAATGTGCTGTTGCAACGAATATGATGTTCCGAAAGCGTGATACCTTGATGCCAATGTTGCGAAATCCCATCCATACACCCGAATAGAGGATATGCGCTGCCTGTGAAAAGCAACTTTATTTTCAGTGTTACAGCGTCAACAAACATCTTTTCAAGAAACCAAGTGCACCTACAGAATTTTGGAGATATGAGCTACCGACCAGTAAAAAGAGTTTCAGTATGAAACATAATTGTATTTGTCGCAGCCTAGTAAGCGGCTCTAATTGCAAACAAGACGCACCGTTCAAACTCTTAAAGTTGGAGTTATTGAATGTTTATTAATTTAGAAAAAAACGAAAAAGACATTTTCTTCGGGGGCTGAAAATGTGCGCAGACAAGGGGAAACTACCATAAGTGGACTTAGAGAATTTCATTTCGTTGGGGGTGAATGGGACATGTAAAATAGGTGACGTCCTCTCGTTTCAGCCACGCCACTTATGTTAGACCTTGTTCTTCTCCCCTCTGCTTTCACGTTCCCTCTATTGAAGACTTCGTGTAAAAGTCGCGTTCGTTATATGTAGAGATCGTTACATCAGCCCTTTGCAGTTTTGGCAACCTACTTTTGTCCCAATATTTCAGCAACGTCATCGTATTCGTCATTTCTCAAGCTGACGTAGCGGAGATCTTTTAAGGCCAAGTAAGTGTTCATATTTGAATATGGGAGTTGGTTACCCACGGAAAGCTTGCCAGTCTCCTCATGAAAGTAGGAGGATCTTACTTTTTGGAGGAAATTTCTAATCACTCTCATGTACTGCCTGTGGCTTAGTATATTGCTGAAAATGACTCGTAAAGAAGAAGGTATTTCAAAATGGCTTCGACCGAAGAGTTAGTCCGTCCTTTGAGTTAACTCGCATATGATCATCTTAATATGTGTTTGATTCTTGCATGCTTCACCTTTGGAGAGAGAGAGAAAAAGAGAGAATTGTAGAACAGGCACAAGCATATGCTATCAGTATTTGGAATGATTTTTTAGCTTCTATCAAATCTATTTCGGTATTTCCGTACATTCGATTTATCTTAGCATTCGAAATGAATATGATAGTTACTCTCCAGTCATAATAGTCACAGTCAATCTCTCTCTCTTTCTCTCTAATATTTATACTTATATATACATATGCTTGGTGATCATTTTGTGGGCCATGAATGTGTGCTATGGGCACTTATGCATTCAATACCCACGTGTTTTGGCCTTGACAGCCTCGTCAGTTAGGTAATAGCTCTCGTCTTAGCCAATCTTTTCGGGCGACGCCTATAATCCTAATATAGAAAAGGCGCGGACGTACCATTTACACATGCCGTCAAATGAAAGAGATTACTAAATGGCAGTGTTGTACACTCGATTGCCCTTGGCTGCTGTATATGAGATGCCGAGTGTTTTCTTAAGACCACGCTTAGATTCCAATATGCCTGATAATTAAGCAATAATAATAGTGCACACAAACACTTCACGTTTTGGAAGTGCTGCATTCACGAACACTCAGGTCCGGAAGAATTTGCAAATAACCACAGTACCCATCCTGGCATTCACTGGAGATAAAAGGGATCAAGAAATTTGCAGGAGCTACTTTTATGTAACATGTAATCGTGAATCTCTCTGAGTTCCAGTAATTCAACTAATTGTCCAGTTCGTCGGATGGAGAGCCTTTGGGATCGATAAAGAAAGTTCGAACTTTCTCGTTGAAATTTTCAATCTATTGCTAACATATTGGCAGTTCTGAAGAACTAATTCGTCAGCTTTTCCAAAAACTTTGTGGAATCTTTCTTCAAGCATAAGCAGCGAGCGCTGTTGAAGATGATACAAGCAGTTAAAGACTGGTTAACCCAAAAAGAAATCGTAAGCAAGTGCATGTAACAAAAGGTACTGTGAAAATGGTCCGTCGGCACTCAAAGCAATGTTCTCCACGGAAACCAGAATTCATGGCAAAGTTCATATATGTAGCGATTCCATTTGGTTATTCCATCCGATCGAAGTAGGTTAGTCGTACAGCGATACACTAAGATAACAGAAGGCTATACAGTTAGGCTTCATAATGAAACAAATGACCGCTGTCTCTTTATTTGAACAGAGACTGGAACGAATGACTTAACATGTACCATTTCATCTAATACCTGACGTGGCAGGGCTATAGCTCAGTGGTAGAGCGCTCCCTTAGCATGGGAGAGGGCTGGGGTTCAATTCCCCATAGCTCCAGGACTTTTGCAATTGTCGAATACTCTTATACTAAGGCTTCATGATGCCATTTATCGGTATTTTCTATTTAAGTCAACTAAGCGTAAAAGAGGAAGCTCAACAACCAACTTCAGAGACAGGACTTGATTGTTTCCTACACTTTTTACTTAGCAGCGTTGAGGAGTGTAGCTGAAAAATCAAAATGCCCTTCTCCGATTTCTAAGTGGTCACGCATCTTTTTCAAAGATCTTTCTCCGGATGGTCGGCAGGGCACAAAGCATGTCCAAAGGTGAAGCATGCAAGAATCAAACACATATTAAGATGATCATATGCGAGTTAACTCAAAGGACGGACTAACTCTTCGGTCGAAGCCATTTTGAAATACCTTCTTCTTTACGAGTCATTTTCAGCAATATACTAAGCCACAGGCAGTACATGAGAGTGATTAGAAATTTCCTCCAAAAAGTAAGATCCTCCTACTTTCATGAGGAGACTGGCAAGCTTTCCGTGGGTAACCAACTCCCATATTCAAATATGAACACTTACTTGGCCTTAAAAGATCTCCGCTACGTCAGCTTGAGAAATGACGAATACGATGACGTTGCTGAAATATTGGGACAAAAGTAGGTTGCCAAAACTGCAAAGGGCTGATGTAACGATCTCTACATATAACGAACGCGACTTTTACACGAAGTCTTCAATAGAGGGAACGTGAAAGCAGAGGGGAGAAGAACAAGGTCTAACATAAGTGGCGTGGCTGAAACGAGAGGACGTCACCTATTTTACATGTCCCATTCACCCCCAACGAAATGAAATTCTCTAAGTCCACTTATGGTAGTTTCCCCTTGTCTGCGCACATTTTCAGCCCCCGAAGAAAATGTCTTTTTCGTTTTTTTCTAAATTAATAAACATTCAATAACTCCAACTTTAAGAGTTTGAACGGTGCGTCTTGTTTGCAATTAGAGCCGCTTACTAGGCTGCGACAAATACAATTATGTTTCATACTGAAACTCTTTTTACTGGTCGGTAGCTCATATCTCCAAAATTCTGTAGGTGCACTTGGTTTCTTGAAAAGATGTTTGTTGACGCTGTAACACTGAAAATAAAGTTGCTTTTCACAGGCAGCGCATATCCTCTATTCGGGTGTATGGATGGGATTTCGCAACATTGGCATCAAGGTATCACGCTTTCGGAACATCATATTCGTTGCAACAGCACATTAAGAAGTATACCTTTGTTTTCGACCGTTTACATAAATCTCGCTTAAAAAAACAATCTGATAATCTAATAACATTTTTTGAGTCTTATATGAGGTGTGGTATAGCGCCTACACAGTGCTAAACACGACTTCGGCACTGCAGCCTCATCAGCAGCACGGTGCCGTTTGATCCAGCCAGTCCCTTGCAGGGAGTGATTCCCTCTCTAAAAAGAAATCGACGCCGAATTATTTACTTACATGCGGTGTTTTCGCAGATAATTTGGCTCCGATTCCTTTATATGCGGGGTTAAATCTCCTTGTAAAGGATTGGCTGATTTGAAAGGTGTCGTGCTACTTATGAGGCTTTAATGCCAAAACAAGTGCCTAGCATTGTGTGAGTACTATAATATGCCATACAAAAGACTCAGAAAAGTGCTATCACACTTGAAAGCTTCTTTAGATAGACTAGATAACCATTTTAGTCGTTGAGATTTGTGCTGTCGAATGGTCATTGAAGTCTAGAAGCAGCGAAACTTCCTGGATGTGAAAATCAATTCTTCTTTTGCTGCTATAGTACAGAAACTTTTTTTCTGTAAACCTAACATACCACTAAAATTCTCGGCATTTAAGCTATCAAATGAATACGAAAATTTTAGAAAAAAGCATAGAGCGGGTTTTTTCCGAGGGGCTGAAAATGGACGTAGGTAGGAGAAAAGTACTTATGAAATGCTACACTACACGAGGCTACGTAATAGCCACTATTTAGTCTTTCTGTAGAAGTTGTATTATAGTGTTTTTCGCGCTGGAGTAGGGAAAAGATTTATGATTTTACATGATGATGTATAAGTAAAGTTTCATATCGAATAATGAAAAAGCGAACTCAAATGTAATCATTTTTTGCAAAAAAAAAAATGACACGAAATATAATGAGTCGAAAAATGGGAAAAAGAACAGGAGTTAAAAAGCAAAGAAAAGATCAGCTCAATTGTAGTGTGTTGGAAAACATTAGTTTAAATCGCCTTGTGAAATGAAGGAAAGTGAAGCTGTGACACATGCGTCCCCTTTTCAGCTTATGGACCGGTAAGATGCGGGGGATTAATGTACTTTAGCCCTATTTAAGAAATCACTTAATCATCATTATGCTAACAATAGTCATAACTTCAAAAAACGATCGCAGATATGGAAATTAGGGTAAGTATTTGCAAAAATGATCATACCTTGGAAACAGTTGTTGTTTTTTTTGCAATGCTCTCAGTTTACTAAGATGCCACAAAGCTGATATGAATATTTCTATTTATCAATCCATTCGTACTCAAGAGGCACTGAATCCTGCAGCCATCTTCAATAGTTTGCTGCAGCCGACGAAATAGGGTTACTACAAAGAAAACGTGTAAACAGCATTGTAAGCGCGTAGTCAACAGAGACATACGAAGCTGCCCGCATCAAACAAAAAGAACACTTTGGAACTCCAGAATGGTAAGCAGGGAACTCAACAGGGAAAACATATGTCTTTAGTGATCCTATCACCGAATATTAGCCCATTGAATTCGGACCAAGCACAACGTCGCATTGAAGCTGGATGTGACTTAGTGACCAGTAATCATTTTGGAGGCGGAGAAATGGTTTTCTGAGATCATCATTCCATTATGCGGCTCACGAAACATGAAAGTAATAAGGGGGCTCAAAAATGACCTCAAAGGATCACAATTGCCGAACCTATGCACACTATAGTGTACATACCAGACGCGATGAGGCGGAATATCATCATGTTTGGTTATAAGAATCTTTGTTATTTCATCGATCTGCCTTCACAGTGTTTTTATTTCACTGCGCGGATACCACTACTTCTAGCATCGAATTCGTTCATTGGTCTTCTTCCTGAACGTTCTGAAATACTGGTTAAGCGAGTCTTCTTGCAATCTTGAGGATAGCCTGGCTGTGGTGTTCCTTGAGGCCATTCGGCGTTGACTGTCGGAGGGTGTTGGGAGCGAGGTTCAGGCTGCGCGCTTCGCGGCGAGCATCGCAACCACTCGGCCATGGAGCCCTGTTTACTAGTAATAACGATGATATCGTGCATTGCAAATGCTCGCTGATCTGTGGAGTCGCTGCTCGAGCTCTGATTACCATAAATATAACCCGCATGAATCAAACTGACAGGGAATTATCCGCATCACATTGAAGCAGGTTTTTTGAAACGGTAGACGGGTGCCAATGATCCGTTCTGTAGTTGCACCATGCGCGCGGCACATGAGATATAGTACGAGTGACATTCCTTGCTTTACCCTAAATGCCGTCTACTCCTCAAGTCACCCCACAGATTCTCCAACTCTTCTAAATACGTAAGTATGCTCAATGAATCAATTATTTTTGGTGCTCTGGTCGAGTTAAGCGGGTTTTTTTTTTGAGAAAAAGTAGCTTCTAGCACTATGATATATAGTGTTGACAGAACTTCTTAGAAAAGAACGCAAAGAAGTTTCGTCTATTTTTTTCAGAAGTCTCGCTTGATAGCACCTCCATTCTCACACTGCTCGCTCTCGGCTATTGTGACCGCAGCTGGTACTCGAGGTAATTTTTTACTTTGTTAACTTTCTTTTGAATTTTTTCATTAAACGCTCAACTTCTCGAGTAGACATGGAACTGAGCTTTGTCGTATTTGTTCTTGTTATTTTTATTTATTTCGAGCAAATTTATTTCTTGGTCTTTTTGTCGTGTTTTTTTTTTGTTCAAAATTGTTGACGTTTTTTTTTTTTTTTTTGGTCATTGTTGTCCTACTATTACTGCCTTTCCTCACATTGAAAAATCCTTCATTAAAGTCGTATAAAAAGTTAAGTTTATTAGTTGATGTACTTACTAGGTGTGTTTGGTTAGAGGTTGTGTGAGCAGCAGTTGCACTATTGTTTAATCAACAGATATATTGTAGGGACCAGATTCGTCCTATGATTGATGCCTATAAAAACATTCCGAATAAAAGAAATTAGCAAGAGTCGGTATGGATAAGAAGCACTGGAAATAGCAGAAAGGAGCTTTCTCTGATGCATTCTTTTTCTTCAAACAAATGCTTCTCTCCTTCGGAAAATAGGTCTCAATAAAGCTATAAGTCTAGTTCTGCACTTCCTTTTCACAACAAAAATGGCCTACAAGATAATTTTCGCTGCGCGACGCCCGAGGATACTGCAAAGATTCTGCCGAGACAGCGTTCTAAGTAGTTCCAAGAGCTAGGCAGAAAGAAGATTATGGGAAGTGCTTGGTAGTCGACAGTTTACAGGATATTCTACCCTAATTTTTCCAACTTTAACAGAACGTATGAGTAAGAAGAAATAATCTCGGATCGACAAAATCCATCAAAGTTTACATAAATTAACAAAGAATTACATCAGAAATTGTCGTGTGCTACAGCATGGTAGTCATCGATCTCAAGTCGCACAACTAGCAAAGTAGAACTTGAACGAATTAGTTTACAACTATTACTCGTCTAACGTACTCATCGGGCAGCCTTGTCGCTAAACCACTACTTTTCCACACAGCTTGATAAGTGTTATCAAAGAAGACTTTTTTCAACTCGATTTAAATGTGTTCAAAAAACACGTCACTTCTAGCAAAATCAGACTTCATTGCAACTACGATTTCATATCTTTCGTTTCGAGTGTTTTCTCAAGACCACAGCTCAAATTTCAATGTGCCTTGTAATTATTTTTGGGTCCACGTGGCTCAAAATAATTACCATGCATATGATTCATTATTGTGGAAAAAATAAATGCAGTGGGAGTTCTAGCAGCTCTTCTTTTATTGAACAAGTCCATACTTAGCCTATACTGTAGAGTCGCAAATCTTTTCTCCAAAATCTTGCAAACATTTTACATCAACGACCAATCACAGGGTTTTTTCGCGACTTTATGGTAACTAACTCAGAATGAACTGATCCGTCACAATACGCACTCCCTTGAGAAATTTTACAACCGTGATTGAGATAAATGTAAATCTATTATTGAAATTTGTCTTGTCGGAGTCCTAATAGTCGAGTAATGTGAGCGCGTGTCCATGGTCGACTGTGACAATGATCAAATTCTCATTGGCATCCGCCAACAGCTCGTCGAGATAGTACGGAAGATGCGAAGGTGAGAAAAATTCCTGAGATTTCGAATAATGCTGATGGTTGACAACTTTAATTTCTGTTTTCGAATAAGCGAAATGGTATTGAACTAAACAACTGATAATGATAATATACGAGTCACAACACAAGAACAACAAATTACTAAAAACATCTTTGTTTGCTCTCCCCTCGAGCATGACCGTGTTTGCAAGGTCCATTCTGTAATACTGTAATCGCTTCTCACTCTCTCTTAGCTACTCTTTTTTTTATTTCCTTTTTATCATTGCTTTATCTGTCACATGTTCATCCTCCTGTGTTACCGGCCCATCTGTGTTTCGTTATTGATGTATTTTCTCGTACATTGCCAAGAAGGAGTATTTCTGAGAAGTGAGCTGCGCAAACCAGCTAGGCGATAAAAGTGTTTATCAAATCCCAGATGATTTCTTTCAAAGCTCCCTATGAATGCTGAACATATTTTTCAGCCTGAGTTGGAGTTTTAGTCCAATTATCTACTACATCTATAACTACATCTATCTAGTACTTGGACATAACTTGGAATCACAGATGTTTTGTTCAAAATCGAGCAAACATTTTACATCAACGACCAATTATGCTGCAAGGAATAGGCCTTTTCGCAACTCAATAACAGCCGAGGCAGAATGAATTGATCCGTCATTCTATGCAGTCTAGTGGAAATTCTGCAATCGAAAATCGCATAAATATAAATTCATTACCAAAATTTGTCTTGTCGGAGTCCAAATAACCGTGTAATGTAAGCGCATGTCCATAGTCGGCTGTAACAATGATCAGCCTCTCATTGGCGTCCATCATCTTATGGGCCTATAACCTTGTGTAATCAGCCTACGCGATTTTTTTGCCCCTCCTGTCTCTAATGATATCACTGCTGTCACTTGCCCTATTATTACTTATTACTAATTAACACGTGTCTCAAACATTAAGGAGAGACAAAAGAGTACTTTGTATCTTGCAGTAATTAAGTATCCTGTATTTTGCAGCATAGCTGGGTTTCCGATCGGTATGTGCTTACCAGGCCAACTCCGTTGAATGTTGATTACTGACAACTGCTGTAGGATAATATATTGAAGAAGAAGAGTAGTAGTTGAGCTTTGGCATTGCTCGTGTAGTGGCAGTGCAAATCCCGCCATAAGTGAAACGCGGGTTAAGTTCCCACTGGAGCTCGAATGTGTTGGATGCCACTCAATACTTTTGGATCTTTTGGATGTATATTCACAACATCATACCACTGCTAAAAAGCAGTAAAAATAAAAAATTCAAGTGATTCTGCCTGGTATCTTTTAGACCAATGTGAGACTTTGCATCACAAGCATTTCTAAAGTCATCACGACAGTCGATGGTACCATCAATGAAAATGATGACTCGACGCCACCAGCATTTTGAGCAGTTGGAACATCATCTTGAACCTCTACATCATCCACAATTGTCCTCCATGCTGCAAGAAATGATGTAGATGGAGCATCCTACAAACCAAAAACCATAAGTACTCAAAAGACGCATTTCCTTGAGCCTTAGATGCTATTAACATGAAATTAAGAGTAAGAAAAGAATAGCTTGACAATTAATCTTTAAGGTGATCTTTCGCGAGATTGCTATTTTTTCTCATATCAAATGTTCTTCTTCTTCTTTTTCTTCTTCTTGAAGGTTGACGGCTGACGTCTAGGCGCTTGCATTCCTCGGAGCCGTATGATCTAGTTTAGTTACAGAAATGTAGAGTCCCTAGACTAGATCACACGTCTCCTAGGAAGTCAAACGTGCCGAAATGTCAGCAGTCAATCTAGGATTTTGTCGTGTTCTCTTCTTATGGACAAACTGAATGCTGGTTTAACGTGGGATATCTCTAAAAGACGTGCTGAACATTTTACTTCTTCCACATAACAGTTGCCAATCTCTGAGGGTAAGAGGTCCTACTTCTAAAGCTAACTTGGAGTAACAGTCATTTCGCCAGCATTGATCACCTGTATCACTTGTCGTCCCGTTCATCGTCGAGTGACTCGAGCGGGTACCAGCAACTCTTCCATTTTTCCCTATCGCGTGCAAGAGAAGCCCAGTGGGTTCTCCTTGCTCTAGGAATTCGCTGAGCATCATATCTTTCTTCCATCGCTTTCGTGAAGAAATCGGACCAACGGGTCAGTGGTCTTCCTTTAGAGCGCTTGACGTCCCGAGGAATCCAGTCGGTAACGGCTCTCGTCCATCGGTTGTCGTTGAAGCGTATCACGTGTCCGGCCCACCTTATTTTCGATATCCTGTCGTGTAGAACGGCGTCTCTGATTTTCGATCGTTGACGTAGGTCGGAAGTTCGGATCCTTTGTCTCATTTGCGAAATACGGGATACTCCTAGCATCGACCTTTCGACTGCGCGTTCGATAACGGCAAGTGATCTTTCATCCTGCTTACGTAGCGACCAGGTTTCTGCTGCATACGTTAGGGCAGGGATAATTGTCGAGTCGAAAAGGTGGGCACGGAGTCGATGTTCTTTGTCCTCTTCACTACATCTTCGATGCTCTTAAACGTTCCCCAAGCCGCTCGTTTCCTCCTGCTCAACTCTGGGGCTAGGTCGTTCATCATGTTGATTTCACGACCTAGATAGATGTAACTGGAGCATTCGGAAATTGTCGTTCCGTTGAGCGTGAATGGGGCATTAGAAACCCATCCGTTCCTCATGAACATTGTTTTCGTTAGATTCAGTTGAAGACCGATCTTTCCACAGGCGTTATCGAAATCAGTCAACATTTGTTCCGCTTGGCTGATGTTTGGTGTTATGAGAACGATATCGTCAGCAAAGCGAAGATGGTTTAATTGTCGACCGTCAATTTTCACTCCCATTTCGTCCCATTCTAATGTTCGCATGACGTTTTGTAGGGTGGCAGTGAATAGTTTTGGCGATATTGTATCGCCTTGTCGAACCCCTCTTCTTACGTCAATGGTGATATTGTTGTAGAATGGAGATATTCTGGTCGTGAAATCTTCATAAAGCTCACGAAGGATCATTATGTACCGAGTAGGGACGCCCTGGTTATCCAGAGCCTCTATAACCGCTTCTGTTTCCACTGAATCAAAGGCTTTTTTCAGATCGATAAAAGTGAGACAGAGTGGTTGTTTGTACTCTCGCGAAACTTCAATGAGTCTTGTGATCGTGTGGATGTGGTCCATGGTACTAAATCCTTTTCTGAACCCTGCTTGTTCGCATGGCTGTCCTTCGTCCAGTGTTCTGCCAATCCTGTTCAGGATGACTCGAGTAAAGAGTTTATAGACAACGGACAGCAAGCAGATTGGGTGATAATTGCCTATGTCGTGAAGGTCTCCCTTTTTGAACAACAATACGGTCTTGCTGGTTTTCCATTGAATAGGGACCTTGCATTCTGACAGGTAGCGAGTGAAGAGCCGAGCCAGGGTGTTGATGAGAACTGGCGGCAGATTCTTCAGATGTTCTGGTCTAATCCTGTCTGGACCGAGTGTTGTTCTGTTTTTCACCGACGATATAGCATGTCGGATTTCGGAAGGAAGGACCGGTGGAACGACATATTCGTCCTCTTTCAATTTATATGACGGTAAGAGAACATGGCTAGCGAAGAGATCCGAGTAGTACTGGTGGATGATTTTCTCCATAGCCCTTCTGGAAGCTGTAAGTGTCCCGTCAGGGTATCGGAGTGCAATCATCTTGGTCTTATAGTTGGCGAAGCCTCGCTGGGCTTTGCGAATGCTCTTCCCAGCTTCTGCAGCTTCTGCCATAACTGCTGCTCTTCTCTCTTTAAGGTCTTCTTTTATCGCTTCTCTGCATCGTTTCGCAAGTTCAGACGTAAGGTTTCGGTTGCCTGCAGCTCGTGCGATTCCACGTTGACGTATCAGCTCGAGTGTCTGCGGAGACAAGCGTCTCTTCGTGACCTTAGGACTTTCGGCTTTTTTAGCGCCAACGTGAAGATATTCAACGAGTCGATCGTATTCTTCGTCGATGTTGTCGACAACGGTATCTTCCCAAGAACCGACTAATGATTTGAATACATCCCAGTTTATGGTAGTTCTGGGACTTCGTTGTTTGAATTTAGCGGCTTTCTCTCCTCTCCTCGAAAATCGGAACGTTGCGCAAAGGAGGCGATGGTCTGATCCAGTGTAGAACTTGGGAACAACAGCGACGTCGGTCAGGCAAAACCTTCGATTTACTATGATGTGATCTATTTCGTCATGGTGCTCTCCATTGGGAGACTCCCACGTCCATCGCTGAGAGAGAGGCTTTTGGAATTGCGAGTTACCATGGATGGTTTGGGTCGTCATGATAAACTCGGATAGCCTCTCACCCTGTTCATTCCATTCTAGTCCGTGGGTCCCTATGTGACGTTCTTCAGACGTTCTTCTAGGTCCATTTTTTGCGTTAAAATCTCCGACAATGACCTTGAAGAATGTATGATCTTCTCTGAAGAATTTTTCGAGGTCCATATAGAACGCTTCGACTTCGTCTTCGTCATAGCTTGATGTTGGTGCGTAAGCAACGAAGATGGTCAAAGCCGGCATAGAACCACATCGTTTCAACCGTAATCGTCCGATGCGGGTTGTTAGTTGTTCGAACGAATCAATGTTCACGGTCAAATTCGATTTGACGAGGACGCCAACGCCACCGACACCTCTGCGATCGCATGTTCCAAGGAACAGTTCTTCTCCGGTGTCATAGACAGCGTGAAAAGGATGGCGCCTTCTCGTCTCAGCCAGGCCAATGACGTCGTACCTTATTCTTCTTGCTTGAATCAACAGATCTTCTACAGCGGATTGTTGAGCAAGGGTTTTGCATTGTAGGTACAGATCGTCATTTTAGTCCGTTTCGATCTTGGCAGCCTAGTCCGGCCCTGAGATTTTAGCAGCCTCTCCGTACTCGTCCTACCTGGCGCTGCCGTACCAGGGGCTCTTTCGGGGTCAGGGGATGAGGCCCATATTTGTTACTGTTTTTGGCATTTTTGATACCCAACGTGTAGCTTGCCAGGCTCGAAACGTGGGGGCTGGGTACTCACGAGTAGCTTGCCAGTCTCTCTCGGAGGAGCGGGAGGAGCTTATTTGTTGGAGGCGACCCCTAACCGCCTCCCATGTACTTCCCAGCCGCCTGATTGCAGGCTTTTGGCCGACTTGACTCGTAGAAATAGAGTTTTGTCAAGTCGGCACTGCAGAAGCAGGGAGCTCGTCCCCTGAATCCACCTGCGTCTCTGGGAAGCACACGGTCGCTTTTGGTTCGCGTTTTATTCCCCTATCCACCACCTGGGGACGCGCCACGTGCCCTCGCGACTAACCGGGCGGGATCCCTCAAAGAGGGAGACAGCATTGATACACGCTAATTTTACAAGCCACAACCATTGATCTACTTTGCTATCGCGCGTCTTCTAGAACCTACAGTTATTCCTGCTATATATATACATCTCGGAACTCAGTTTAGCTTAGACGAAAGGAAAAGCGCTGTTAAATGTAGCGAATTCATTGAGAGCACTTTGCTAGAAGTATTTCGTACCACACAACTATAACAGGAAGCGGGCTTGCTGACGACTAAAGTTTCAGAAATGTTGCGGCATACGCAAAATGGTAGAGAACCGTTACGTCGAGATTTGACGCATCTTGAAGACATGAAAGCAGGTCTTCAGTACTGAGTCACAAGAACATACAAGTCATTAAGAACAAAGCAGGGAGATGTCGAGCGACCAAAAATATGGCAATCTCTGCTTGTGTCATATAAGCCGAATCCAGTCAATACTAGCACGACACATGGAGCAGAGTGTGCTCTCTGAACGGGGCTCGGCTGAATAACGAGGAGAAAGCAGTTGAAATTAATGATTATAAACGCACGAAATGAATATATGTAAGATTCGTATTGTTGATTAATACCGAATCGTTCATTAGTGGAAATTTGTTTTATGCGATGGTCCTTAAAAGCAAGCACTTACTCCGAAAACGGTCCATCAGCCCAAATCCCTACATCCTCACCTCCGTCGAAACTAAACTTTGTCAGTATGGCGCTTCGTTGCCGGTGATGCGGCTCATCTGAATTATTTTACCCTCTGAAATCACAAATTGCAGGAACTTTTGAGTTTTGAACGTATATCATGGTCGTGCAAGTGAGACTATCATATCCGAGTCCCTTGGCGAAAAGCATCGCCGATATCCAGCTCTCAGCTTGTGTCCGTCTTTCACCTTGCTCAACTTGCATAAATGGGCTCCCTGAAATTGATGGCAAGAACAATGCTTTGTTTGATCCGAATTATAAGATCTAACGTCCACAGTTAGCCATATACGAAAATTATCATACGAAAATTGTTAGGACCGCTTTAGAAAAGTTTAAATTGCTGCGTAGGTGTTGTGGTAGACTTAGTTGAAAGTGACCCATTACCGCTCCTTTTAATTTCATCTTTCTACAGTGGATTCTGGGGATAAATGCTGAGTGTAACATGAAGCAAAAGTACAGAATTATAACAGCTTCTTCTTAAGATTTAATGGCGAATGAAAAGTAAGATACAATTGCTAGTGCTGCGGTAAAAAATAAACGGAATTAATGACATAGCGTTTCATGTTTTATCAATCCTTGTGGGATGGGTTATGTATTTGACTTTACTAGGCGTCGCGACTGAGTTCACAGCAGGGTGACACATGACTTTCAGTAGCCTACTTACGCATCAAGTGAAGCGCTACTGTTCTCTCATGTTCAATATTGTAATAATCTAATAGCTTATTTCAAGTCCTTCATAAAATGTTGTTATATCATTTTTACAGCGCACACGACGCGTGTTTCGACATCACAGCCTAATCAGCAGCACAGCGCCTTTCTGTTCAGCCATTTCCGCGGTTAGATATCTCCTATTTAGGGGAACCGACGCTGAAATACGTGCGCTTACAGCTAAGTGATAAAATCACTTTGCGGCTGTGTTGTACAGTCAGCTGCTCGTGGCTAGTGAAACGTATATTGTCATCCATTTCTTCTCGACTGTTTCTCAGACCTTGTTCGCAATAATGTAATCTATTGAAATCTTTCAGCCTTTCATGAGATTTGCTCTTCTATCTCTCCTCCCTCTCCCAGTCAAAAACTTACACAAGAATCGGCCATAGTTTTCGAACTTCAGCAAAGCGTTTAGGCTAAAAAAAATAACCTCGAATAGACAACATTTGTCAAAATTTGCAGTTATTAGGTCTAAGAGAAAGCTTTGGGACACTTGTAAAAAACTGAAAATTCTAGCGTGAATTCCGGACAAAAACAATAATGAGTATTCTTTAAAATGAAGAGTTTCGTTTTCTACGGCATTCTGCTGCCACTGCGCCAAGTTTCGGATTCGGATTCGTTTCCAAAATGGGTCATTGCATGGACTGTTGAACAGTCGGCTTCAGATTTCGACTTTTTGGCGGCTTGTGGTTCATTGATTTCGCGGATCTTGACGTGACTTCTTGTGGCGAAGTTAAGCTGCTGGCGATAAGTTGGCATAATTCTGTGAGAAACATCAAGTTTGCTTGTCAATTCGCGAGCACTTGCCGACTGTTCATCTCCGAAAACAGCAGTTAAATCTTCGTTGTTCAACTGGGTTGGACGTTCTGAACGAGGCTTATCTTCGAGTCAAGGTCTTCGGCATTGGGAAGCGTTGAAACCAACGCCCAACAGCCCATTTGATTGTTGTGTCTTCTCCTTCAACTTTGTTGATTTCATCGACTACAGGTCGCTGTGATAGCTCCTTTCTCTAATATTGACGAAATATGACATGAATTTCGATTGTATCTCTGGACAAGGCGGAGGCTTGCGACAAAATGATAATAAAGACTAATAATATCTAGGCCTTCAGTGGGGAAATCCCACGTAAGACACTGTAATATTCCTCTGATATGCATGGGAGTTATCTGATGCTTTTCAAAGTGCGCCAGAACCTTCTTCTCAACCGTAGTATCAAAAATGGTTAACTGAAGAGGTTCCTGCGCTCTAGAATGGCAACGATCGATCTCGAGCTGCACAACTAGCATGGTAGAACTTGAACGAATTGGGCTACGAAACTATGCCTTACTGGCATACTCGTCGGATACCACTTGCCCGTAGAACCACTACTTTTCCATGCAGCTTGATAAATGTTAAAAAATATTCGTAGTGTGAGTTTTAGCAGCTCTTATCTTGTTATACAAAGCTGTATTTAGGCTATACTGTGGAATCACAAATCATCTATTCAAAATCGGGCAAACATTTCACATCAACAACCAATTATGCTGCAAAGAAAGAGCTTTTTCGCAACTCAATAATAGCCAAGACAGAATGAAGTGATCCCCCGCTCTACATAGTCTATCGGAAATTCTGCGACTGGAAATGAGATAAAGTAAATTCATTACCAAAAAATTTCTCGCCGGAGTCTAAATAATGGGGGTAACGTGAGCACGTGTCCATGGTCGGCTATGACAATGATCAGTGTCTCCTTGGCTTACGTCATCTCACGCGCCTATAATCTTGTGTTATCAACTCAAGCTATTTCTTGCCCTTTCGTCCTCTGACTACATTATTACTATTGCCTGTCCTATTATTGCCTTCTACTAATTAACTCGTAATCTTGAACATTGAGGCGAGACAAAAGAGCTGCTCACTTTTCGAATAGCCTCCTCAAAGTCGTAGACCTCTTTGAATGCCACGTGCATCATGTTCTTGTGCTCAAAACGTCGATCATTCAACCTACAATGCGAATCATCGGCTGTCCAAATGCCTCAGGATTGGCATTAGTTGCACTAATCGTTAATGCTAGGTCTTCATGTAGTGATTTCCAGTACAACTATATTTAGGCATATATTAACTCTAAAATGACCATATTCACAAAGTCAGCACTTTAATTAGATTGAAACAAATCTTCCTCTTTTGTAAATTTTTTTTGTTCAAACGTCTCTCTCTCTCTCTCTCTCTCTCTCTCTCTCTCTCTCGTTTCTCCCCCTTTTTCTCACCTAATGCTCTTCCTCACCTTCAACCACCAGGAAATAGCCATTTGGTTTGTTTTGAAGCTGCTCGATGGTTCTGATGGTCATCTCCCATAATAGTGGCAATGTTTTGGCACCCGCCAACAACACTTCGAAATAATACGGAAGATTTAAGGACAGAAAATTTTGGGAATTCTAAATAATACTGACGGCTAGCGACATGAATTTATGTTTTTGAATAAGCGAAATGCTATGAAACTAAACAACTGAGAATGATAACATCCCATGGGTGCACGTTCATGTGAGGTAACTAAAACCAGCAGCACAAGAACAATAGATCACCAACAAACATGATTGACCGCGCCCGTTTCGAATATGACAATGTTCGCAAAGTCCACTCCGTTATGTTTAAATCCCTCCTGTTTGTTTCTCTCAGAGTTTACTCCGGCATTCTTTAATCCGTTATGAGTTTTTCCTCTTGTTTTACCGGCCCATCTCTGTTTCGCTATCAATGTATTAGGTTGGAAAGATAGTAGTAAGGCACTTTTAAAAAACTCAAAACTTATGTATGACTTCCAAACAAAGACAAAAATAACTACTTTCAAAAATGAAAGCCATTGTTTTCTACGATTTTCTGCCAACGGTCTGCGAAGTTGCGGAAGTGGTCGTAGTACCATTCCTTCGACTTCGAATCAAAAAACTCATAACATGCTCCCTTAACTTCATCAAACGATTTGAATCTGCGACCCTTCAGAAAGCGAAATGAATTAATGAGAAAAATGCCAAAGTCGGATGGAGCGCAATCTGGACTGTAGGCGGGATGCGACAGAACGTCGACTCCGTCCAATTCATCAAACCTGTCTATTGTCTTTTCAAAAGTGTGCGATCTGGCGCGCAATAAAATACGAGCTTTTGCTGTATTCTTGGACGGTGGTGGAACGTTGTGAGAAAGTGAAAATAAAGGCGAATAACATCTAGGTCATCAGTGGGAAAATCCCACATAAAAAACTGTAATATTTACGTGATATGCATTAGAGTTACCTTATGCTTATTAAGTGCCCCAGAAAACTCTTTTCAATCTAGTATAACACCGACATTCGTTAGACAAAACTTTCTAATTGCTATGATGTAACCAGCACATGTGGGCGTAGTGGTTAGAGATGCTCTCTCGCGCTCATAGCTCACTGAGTCATCCATCCCTCCAGAGTCGGTAAACTGGTACCAACTGGCCCAGGATTTGTCTATGAGGATAAGTAACACTGAGTCGATAGCATCCTCCCCTCCCTTCCCAACTCGTGAAGGCCAAATATGCATCCAGTCGCCTCAAGTAAAGTCAAAAAATAAAGAAAAGTACATGGTGCATCCTTCAAGAAGTGATCAACGTCGATAGTTTTATACTTTATCCTTAATGTGACTCGTTATGATGCCCTTTGGCCTATGCTCAGCGTCTAAAGTGGAGCTTATGAATTTGTAAGTTCATAATGAATGCTCTTGGTCGTGGTAACAAATTGGGGACAGTCACTCAATGTGTTCGTTCCTATTTAAATCGTAGATTTCGTGACTTTCTGCAGATGTTTTTTAGGTCTCATCATGGCGTTGAAGATGCTGATGATTACTTTGAAGAGGGTATGCTTAGGGTATAGTGTGGGATTCCCTCATTATGTATATAACTCGCTTTGATCTCGCCTTCGTCATAGCTCGATGTGAATGTGGAAACGGTAAAATTCGTTACATGCTGTAATGATCCATATATCCTCAACGTTCATGTCCGATTTGAGTCTTAAGTTGTTTGAATGAATCGAAACTCATGGCCCACCTCGTGTTGACGAGAAGTACCAATGCCGTCGACTCTTGTCGCTTAGAAGGGCTGTTCATCTCTGGTGTAATAGATGATGTTTAGTGGACAGTGTCATCTCATCTGTGCTAGTCTGATACCACCGTACGCTGTTCTTTTTCCTTGCACTGTCAGGCCTACAGTAGCGTACTCGGTTGCTGATAACCGTGCAATATACATTGTTACACATTGTTCTCGCACATCTAATGAACCTATAATGGCCCCTGAGACTTTGCAAGCATGCCACAATTGTCCTCGCGAGCACTGCTGTATCTTTAGGAGGAATATAGTCGCTCTTAGTTCAACTTAACCCTCCATTCACCACCCGGGGACGTGCCACGTGCCCTCTCGACTCAACGGTTGTGGTCCTTCAGTGACGAAAACCTGTTAATCCTAATATCATATCACAACGAGAGAGCTTCAACAAGGTAACATAATTTTCCCAAGGATTTTCATCGCCGCATTGCAGATTGCAGAAGAAATTAAATCACTTAAAAGTAAATGTGATCAAAAACAAAAAAGTTATGCTATTGCTATTCAACCTTCATTTTGTTGGTGACATTGCCATCTTTTTGAGGAACACCAATGAGGCACAGTGTAGAAGAAACGTGGAAACGGTCTGATTGCTTATGAACCATAAGAAAGCTCGATTTATTCGAAATCATGTTGCTAAAGTAAGCAATCACAAGTGGTTGCTATAGAGACAATGTCTTGTTTATAGTCTGGCGTATAGTCTACTTAGAAACAACATTAAGGAATTGTACAGGAGAGAAGCGGGGTTTTGGGCTTCTCTTTTGCTAGGCAAAGATGAAAGCTTAGCCTAAGCCGAAAGGTTGATTTTTTTACCAAATAATTTTGTTGTGTTTCGTATGAGGGGTAAATATAATATTTTATGATGAAATGTAACTGAGGAGTCGTGTTCACATTGATGTGGGCGGGTGCAGCGCAGTAGTCAGATATGCTCAACATTATGCACGAAATTGTTATTTGTGTTTTGTGTCATAGCAGACGGCCAATCCTCGTACGACTACTGATGAGTGAAGGAAACTTTCCTCAGAGGGTGAGCAGACAACACTGATACATTGTCATTCCACTGTAAATGATTGTGAAGCAGTTGACTGGTTTCATGACGTTTGAAGTGAAGAATACCTTAGCGCATTCTCAACGGATTGATCATCGTCGTAAATTTTAGCTTTTATTTCTTATGTCTTACGATGCAACCACGTGACATTTGATTAATTTGTAGATTACTCGAAGTGAGTGATACAGAGGTTACTGCTGACGAGGTGTTATGGACCAATCTAATGAAGAAGTATCAGTGCGCCTCAAAACGGAGTGCGTTGTTGGCATTGGCTCAAGCAGAGTGAGTCTTTTCAATGGAGTTGACGAATACGAACAGGTAATTATTCCATAAGATCGACTGTTTTCAAAACCTCGTGGTAAACATTTGAAATAATTCCACAAAAAAAATGTTCTGAGCCTAAATGAGGTTGGTACGCTAGGGCCATACACTGGTGTTTCGGAGGTTTCGGCCTCCTCGTCAGTGACCCCCGCTCCACATTAAGCCCTGCATTGTAGCAAGAAGACAGGCGTATGTGGTGATGGCACAGTGTACAGTGACACTGGTCTATCACCACTTTTCAGTCAATGGATTTCGGCTGTTAGATCAAAATTGATTCAAAGTATGGCCCTGGCCTACCAACCTCGTTTAGGCTCCAGACATTCTTGTTTAGAATTATTTTGAATGTTTATTGCAAGATTTCAAAACAGTCGATCTTATGGATCACTTTGATCTAACAGCCGAAATCCATCGACTGAAAAGTGGTGATGAACCAGTGCCACTGTACACTATGCCATCACCACATACGCCTCCCTCCTTGCTACAATGCAGGGCTTAATGTGGGGCATGGGTCACTGACGAGGAGGACGAGACGTGCGAAGCACCGGTGTATGGCCCTGGAGTATCAGCCTCGTTTAGGCTTTAGACTTTCTTTTTTAGAATTATTTTGAGTGTATTGCTTTGGTGTATATCACTACCTCCGTATATTAATCGATTTAAGCTGCCACCTAATTTCGAGGTATTTGATCTAAGAAAAACATCTTAAACGTTTTTGAAAATGAAAAGGAAAGCTTAGAAAACTAATCTTTATTTGAAGCTTCACGTGGTCCCAGTCTTATTCATTATATATTATATTTTATATATATATTTTAGCTTTATTTATATGACTATATACTGTGCTATATACTGTTCTTCTTTCCGGTCGATGGGTTTTCGCGTTTGCTTGTGGCTGATGTTTCGGCGAATACGCTATCTTCAGAGCCTGAACGTATTATTCGTTGCAGCTTTATTTATATGACTATACAATAAGGAAAGAGAAAAAAAATTATTTGAAAATCTAAGGTATTTTAAGCGAAAATCGATTCAGGGAAAACCACTCACCTAACCATCTAATCCAGGGACTACCTATGTTGTTAGCGCCAGGGTGACGTATGAACCCGCCCCCATGTCAATAGGTCAAATTATGTATAGGAGTCAGCTGGGACCCATGCTAGAAAATTAATCTGAGATAAGGTGCCATATGGTTGGTTATGTTAAGTCACTCTCCCTTTTTGTTCATTTGCGGGTTTTTGGAATTTATCCAAAAAGCTTCAAGGGTCTTTCGCGCCGATGTCTTTGGTTCGTGCCCTACAATTTTGACTACTACCTCGAAGTCATCATCGTTGTGTCTTTGAATACTATGTGTACCTAGAGGTTTACCTGGGTCTTTATTTGCTTTTCCATCTAGGTGCTCTTTAATCCGGATGTGAAGTGGTCTGCCTGTTTCGCCAATATATTCATCACCACATGTCTTACAAGAGATTAGGTATATTGTACCTACGCTCATGCAATCGCCGTCTCTACCGTTGGGACAAATAACGCAGTCCTTTGTATTACATAGACGGTCATACAAGCGGTTTCGAACTAATTGACGACGCAGTGTTTTAGGGCGGAATTTCTACAATTCCTACAGAATCTTCTAGATCACTGTTTTTCAGACACTTTTTATAGCGGTACTGCATTTGAGAGGTACCTTATTGTTTAGGTGTAGCGCCCTGTTGTTCCCAATGCGAGGCTTTTCGCTTCTTTTGGGCCTAACGTTAGTTTTTGTTTTTTCTTTGTGCCCATTAAAAATGACTATTTTTTGCGCTAACTCTAGTGATTCCGTTCTTTCATCGTCTCCCATGCAAACACTTGTACACACTGTTCGATACATATTTCGGATAAGTGCTTTTTTAGTATGTGAGGGTTGGGAAGAAAGGTGATGTACCAAGATGTTTTTGTTACTAGGCTTGCGATACCATTTTGTGCTGTAGCCACTTCCATTAAGTTGAACTTGAACGTTCAAGAAGGGAATCCAGCTCTCTGAATTTTGTTGTTCTCACGTCATCTTAATAAACTCTGACTGTCCGTTCAGAATTTCGAAATACTTATCCATCTCCTCTTCTGTAGAGCAGATGATAAAGCAATCGTCTATATAGCGACAGTAGAGTATTGGACGCCGATGGAGAACTGGAGCTTCTACTTTTAACATGAAAGCGATGGCTAAGCAGGGTACTAGTCCTTGCCCCATTACCAACCCTCTAATTTGTGCGAAATATTTTCCCGACCACCTAAATATCGAACAGCTTGAGCATGACTCAAGGAGTGTGACAAGCTGTTGGACCGACAAGCTAAACATATCTGCGTTTTCTATGTTTCCTATCAGTAATTCATGAGTGGCTTGTATTGCGACGTTATTTGAGACGTTTGTATAGAGCGCTGTAACATTAAACGACTCCATTACATACGTATGATATGGACGCGCATTTTTAAGGTGCTTCAGGAATATATTGGTGTTGGGGAGATGGATTTGTATGAGCTTCAGTAATTGCGACAAAATGAGGCCAGAAACCAGGTTATATTATTTGTCGGCCCGCCTACACAGCTAATGATTGGTTTAACTTTGCACGTAGAAGGATCGGTAGACCCAAAATCATTAGTAGAAATTTTATGTGCTTCAATGAGTGTGTATAGGACGGGGAAAGTTGGTGATTCAATTTTTAGTTTACGGATAAGAGATTGTTGTAAACCCGCAGCTTTTGCCGTTCGGACCCATTCTTCTTCAATTTTCGGCACTGTGATTTATATTCCTTTTCAGAAGAAGGTCGATGGAAAGAAGCATCTACCTTTTTCACTTCTTCCGTACTTTTTCAAAACGAACTTTTCCACATACTTAATCGCTACAGACGAGACAAATTTAGCTCCAACCTAACCAAAAAACAAAAAACATGGCATAAAAAAGTCCGAGAGCTGATAAGCTCAAAAAACATCCGGTTATCAATTAGCGATAATGGTGGGAAATTCGTAGTTATTCCTCGTCAGTTGGATGTTGATATAACGGAAAAACATTTCCAAGATGCTTTTTCCTATCGACCTTCCTCTGAAAAGGAATTTAAATCATAATGCCCAAAATTGAATGAAGAATGGGTCCAAACGGCAGAAGCTGCGGAGCGGGTTTACAAAAGTCTCTTATCCGTCAACTAAAAATTGAATTGGTATAAAGGGGACGTACTCATCAGTTTGAAAAGTACACTTCTGGGAAAGACGATTGATCTTAACCGTGATTCATTATTTCTTTGGCTCAGAGCAATATTAGGTCTTCTCATAAGTTTTGGCACTAAAGCAGTAAACACCAAATTTATTGCCCAAAATAATTATAATTGCTCAACAATACCATTCGAAGTGTGGCCATCAGTCTGAACACATTTCTGCCATCTCTCAGGCAGCAAATTAACACGCGTCGTGCATGATTTTCTGTGCGTTCTTCTTGTATCAAATTTGCCCATCCTTGCTGCATCATAACCTCAAATAAAAATATGTTCAAACAGAAATCTTTTACTTGGCATGACGCTATGGATATACCCAATATTTAGAGTGATGTGTTAAACTTTTACGTTAGTTAAGACTTGAACCCACATATCATAGTATACGAGGGTGTGTACTCCAACCGTTGCACTACCAACGCGCGTTTTGACACCACTCGTTTTAGCCTACAATGCATCTATCATCATACCACCACTAAAGGTGGTCAAATAGAAGAATTTTGTTTGATCATCAATACCCAGTAGCTGTCAGTATGGGGTTTAATGTCGGTAGTTAGTACCCATGCCAAACCGGTGAGGGTTGTCTGCCGACAGGTAGATACATTGTAGAGTAGGAAGAGTGGTGTCGATACAGGCGTCGGTAGTGCAACGGTTCGAGCACGCTTCTCCGGATAGGGTGAAATGTGGGTTCGAGTCCCATCTAACACAAAGTTTCGCACATCACTCTACATCAGTGGATATAAAAATATGTTTCTCATCCAAACATTTTTTGCTAAAGCTTTTCCTTTATTCCTCCAATAATCATTAAATCGCAAATCTCGACAATCCCAATGATGTATTTCTTCAAAAGGACTTTTAATTACGTTGTAACAGTCAGAAGAAGATTGAAATTTGCAAATCTGTATCATTTCCTTTGTCCGCACCTTTATTCAGTCTTTCAAAACGTGCCTTTTGATATGACCGGGTCGATCCAATGGAACTTTGTTGCCAGCCGAAGAGGCGATCAACGTCAAGTGCCACTGTGAGCACTTGGAGTGCTGGAATCGGGCCGGTCACGTGACGTCGCCGCAGTTTCATCCTGCTGTAAGACAACGCAAGGGCTGCATGTCGTCAATTTTACAAAGGGGAAGCTGATCGAAATGAGCTGGGAAATTCTGTATCAACAGGCGTACATTTCTGACTTGTCTTCGTCTAAATATCACCTCTTTCGGCCGCTGGAGCTCTTCCTAAGCAAAAAATTCCGGGACATCAATCAACTGCATCGAGATTGACAACCTTCTTTGAATCCAAAGTTGACAGATTTCTATGAGCGCGATAAGGATTTTTTCCTAAAAGATGGCAGAAATGTGTCCATACTACCTCAGAAGTCACGCCCTGCATACAATACACACCAGTCACGCGAATCACGCCATTTTCAGTTATGCCAATCAAACCCAGAGAAACTCAAAGTTTTGTGGGCCTCGAACTCGGGCTGCACACCATTGTACACAAGTGTCCCTGGGAGGTATTAAAACTATTCTATCGGGCTTTCTAAGTCTCGTTTGTTCGGCTAGCTTCTTTCATCAAATGTCGATTCTTGATTGAATTTTCCACCCTTATAAGAGCAGAAAGTAATCAGTGGCAAGCGACTTTTTGCCATGAAGCTTGGTGTAACATTTGATGAAGTTATCAAAAACTCTTATGCTGACGTAGAATGGTCTATTTTAACTCAGTTTTTACCAGTCAGATGGGTGGCCTCGTTAAAGAAGTACAACTTTCAAACATGTTCCTATAGACGCCTCTGGTATCAATAAAACGACATTTGTCAAACGCCGCCTCACAACAGAGTTTACGAGAAAATATGATGGCAAGTTCTTCTTTAACATCTTATACCGCTTACTTTCGACTTTGAAGAATCAAAAGGTTGCTCTCCTTAAACTTTTCTAATCTCATTCAACGAAGTCACTATTTTAGCAGCCACACTGGGAGTGGAATTCGTAACTGACAATCCATGCAAATCAAGCTCAGATCCGCTTTAACGTTTGGGATGCGACTGGGCAGAAGAAGGTGATGATGCATGTAAGCGGATGGGCATGACGGTTGTTATATACAAGTTTTGTTTTGTTGTCAACTTTCACCAATAATTTGCTTGACTTGTGGGCAACATGCAGATCATTGTGCAATAATTATGTCTAACGTTGCTTGCCCCAAAAGCCTATAAGCAACTCTTGGCAGATGGTATTCTGCGAGCAGGCCGAATTCGCAGGAACTCAGTACTATTGAAGCGTTAATTCGTCGGTCACAGTTTTGAGTACTCCGAGATCCAATACGTTCCTTGAAACTTGCTGCTGATATCTGGCAGCGTTGATGTTGACGTTTTGTTGATGACGACCAACGACGCCTTTTCGGTGGCGCAAATGTCGGTTCAGACTGTCACAGAGGCCAAAAAATGGCTTCGATTCGTTGCTGCGGACTTCTGCTGAGCCTTCCTGTGAAGTTGACATCGATTCTGGCGATTGTGGAATGGTTTGACCATGAAACTCTTCTTATCCATGATAAGCACCTGCGTCAAACGGGCACCAAGGATCAAACGGATCATTCGGGGAGTCTTTGAAGGCTCTTCTGCTATCATTTTTCTTTTGTTCAGAAAGTAAACAAGGGCGATATTGTAGTTGCGCAGAATTAGATTGTTTTTGGCAATGTTTCGTACAAGTGAAGCGTAATTATCTGCATTACATCGAAATAGATCTGATACGGTAGACGAATGCGAGTGATAAAGGTGGAAGTTTTTAAATTTGTGGGCATATTGAGCACTTATATCTGGCATTAGGCAGGCACTTTGGTAGTGTTTCGTAATGCAGGAGAATTTAAAAGGTTCCTATCTTATTTGACACTTTTGTTCGGCTCTTAGCTCAGCACGCCTAAGAAATTTATCACATGTGGAAAGTTTTACCGAGAATGGGGCAGACATGAAAAGGAATATTTTTTCTAGTTGTTATGTAATATTTAACTCTTCTTTTTATCCATTTTTTGCACTCATTAATAGACTGAAACTTGCAAGACCTGAAAATGGGTGGTCTTTCTGAGACATTCGTAGTGTGCTCTTCTTACGGAAAAACGATAACCTCTTGCTCATTATATGTAGACTCAAACGTATTTTATCAACCACGTGGTGAGATTTTCGCCCTTAGGAAACTCCATTTCTACGAAGCGATAAAATAATACTGGAGAGAATTTCACAAACGTAATTTCCAAGAATCTCCACCTTTCTTCACAATTATGTGGAATGCAGTCGCATTCTATGTAAAGTGCTTGTGTTTTTTTACGTGCTTTTGCCTTTGTTACTCAACAAAGTTCTTCATCACGCTACTAATGAGATCTTACGATAGCATGAGGAATACACATTTTGGAAACTGGGCTTGCTCTTTGAAGAGACATTCATATTACATAGGACATTGAAATTTATCGACGCGGTTTTCGTTATGCTATCAAGGATTTCCCCGTTTTACTTCAGGTTACTTATGTTATCATGATACTTCATGATATTCTCCGCATGATCATGTGCTTTTTAGGCGCATATAAGTTTAATGTACGGAGGCAAATCCAAGTGCTAAACATAATATCACTTTCGCATTTGGGACGTTTTATGAGAGCCTTTTCAAAAAATACATTTCAGCATAAGAGCTCTGGAAATTTCAGCTATCGAATGACTACCGAAAGCTCAGAACAAATGAGTGCGAGCGACTGCACCACATTCCAGGCTGCGGGTATATATTTTTTGGCTTCTCATTTAACATTTGAAATGCATTCAATTTTTTGTGCAGCGAAAATTCAATCTGTTAAGCACATTCACAAAATAGATTCTTCGCGTCAAAAAATGTTCCCACGATTAAGGCATGACCTGAATCCTTCCGACGCAAATGCTCGTCTAATCACTAGAGAGGCTGATGAGACCTGGGGAGACGTGATCTATAAAGTCTGATTGAGTGACATGCAAAACACATTCGAACTCGCGTTCCACCGACACCGGGGTGAGTGCTGCAATCGATGTGCTAGTGTAGTGGGCAAGGTAAATCATGGTTATAGCTCACCGTATCATCATATCTTGATGGAATACACCATAAAGTCAGTTTTCTGTAACTGGTCATCATCTGTACATTCGTTTTCAGGGTCTCTTGAGCTATTTTCTAATTTTTTGTACTCTTTTTCTGCCCAGATTCTTGATGAGTATCAATTTTTTGCTGGTGCTTCTTTTGAAAAATTGGATAACATGTTACACTTTCTACTGTTAGCATTGAACATGTTACTATCCTTTCTGCATTCAGAACAGTTCTATCATTTCATTGTATATTGTGTGTATAATTGTTATTACAGATATTCTTGTTGAACGTTTCTAGAAGGCAATTAAAGTGCTGATTTATCATTCTCTGTTCAAGCAAGAAACCTTGATATCCGGCATACTTCTTGACAAAGTTTTTCACTATAAGTCTACGCGCTCCTCCCATTTCCTTGTTCGCTCTGCTAAAATAAGTTATTCAGAGGCTAAACAGTAGATTGTATAGCAGAGATTGTAGAAATAAAATTAAAATGAGAAATTCAATTCACTGAAGAGATAGACAAGATGAAATAGCAACATTTTTTATCTACTACCATTTGTTCAAATCTATGGGGATCACTAGGAAGAGCATGAACCAAAACTAATTGGATCTTGAATTTTTTTTTTCTAAAAGAAGCTCTATAAATATGGTGAAATTCCGAAAAACAGAGAAACAAGCAATGTTAAAAGTGAAGTTAATGCGAGGATCGAAACTAGCAAAGCTGGCCACCAGTTTCTGGCACAAACGCCGCTGAACTCCAATATAACAAGCGACATACACAGTGTCTTAGCTCGGATATCCCACAAGATTGCAGAGGGAATAGTCTCGATCAGCATTCTACGGGTATTTGTAATTAAAGGGGAATACACAAGCACTAACCCTAGTAACACGTGAAATAATCGAGCACCTTTGGTGATAATGAATGCGCGAAAACGAATGAAAAGCAGGATGTGCGGATATCCATACACTGACGTGATGACTGATTCAAGCTTCTGAAACAAGAGATGCTCCGTCTTTTTTAGAACCTTGATAATCATTTAAAATCCTGGATCTTAGAGATTTCAGTACCATGTTTGTTTTCTGGAAGAGCCTTCTTTCTGCGTTGTGGCAGCGATAAAAATGTTGCAGTGTCGACTCACGTTATCGTGCGAATTGTTCTAAATTCTCAAGAGAGTTTTTTGAGTTGTTTGTACTGGGACTGTAAAATGAATTTTGTTCTATTGTTCTGCAGGCCCAGGCCTCTTATTTTTATTGTATATCACCAAGTAAACCCGCTAGAAACCTGAACTTACTCACGAAAAGCATGTGAACATGGAAAGAGCATCATGGAGTTACTAAGATAGAATCAAGCACTTGCTCATAACGCTCTTTGCAATTTGGTGGTCTCTCAGTGGTTCGGATATTGATTCTTCAAGTTTTCTGACTTTTCCATTTTCAAATCACAACATTTCCTTAAAAAATGTCGCAAATGTCGTACTTTTAGGGTAAATATCTGGAACTGGGAACGACCAATAACTTTGGTTTCTTTACAATAGAATAAATCATAGACCTATAAACCATTCCTCCGAATACTATCTACTTTCTATATTAATTGTACTAACTATTCTCACATGTATGCACCTTGGTTTTGTAGACCAAGCGGTCTTTGTTTGAGCCTCTTTGTGTGAGCAGAGCTGCGTGAGCATTCACATTACGCCTTAGTGAAAGGCTTCTCACCCATGCCGTGGAACGAGAGAAAACATTTCTTTGTAAAAACTGTTCGCATCTGTCTAACGGGCTGCCGACTAAATGGGCAGCTGTCAGCTGCATGCGCTTTGGCACATCTGTCATGTCTTACTCGAAATCCTCATATTTTTATGCCTATTCATTTAAACATTTGAAAACCGAGTGGTTGAGAGGCTCTGCACAATTCCACGCACGTTAACCAAAACATAGAAAACAAAATCAAGCATTGTCCAAATTTAGTCATGTCCCATGGTATTGCTGCTTACCTTAGGACAACGTTTAGAGATCAGCAGGACCTTTCCACATCACATTATTACTCAGCTTGATCCTTTCCGCTCACTCTTTCGATTTGCTTAACCCCTAGCGAACGGCTGTAGAAATCGATGGGCGCAGAGCAATGAAGCGATTTTCGTTGTTTGATTAAGGTTTTTTTCCTTCCTCTGGCGGAAATTTTCAATTGCCGTATTACTTTGATAACACAGATTTTTTCCTACTCGCTCATATGCTTTTGGTTTAGTTATACGCGTCTTCTGTAGAGAAAACCGCTCGCAATCGTACTGAATTTGGTATTCAAGCGATTATATTGCATTGTACAAGGGGATCAGACGGGAAATCTTTAGTTTTGCTATTCCCTAGTATTATACAAAACTCAAGAGTCATCATAGTAAATAAAAATTGTAAAAATTGGAGAACAGCTAGTAATTTGTCATAAATTATAATGCATGCTCTGTTAGATAATTGATTATTGTTTATAACCAAGTTTATGTCAATTATTCGTTTATTTCCGATTATCCAGAGTTGACGTGAGTGAGAAAAGGTTGAGTACAAGCTTAGAACATCGGTATTACGCAAACTATTGGTGAAAAATAGTTTGTCTCCGGAGAGGTCCCCTATCCGCACCCATATTCAAAATAAGGTAATTTTTATTCCTTTTCGAGGTTTCAGTAATTATTCGACAGCCTGAATATCGATAATCTGAAGAGTGTGTTTCTATTTCCGAATGTTCTTCATATTATACTGTAGAGGTGAAGCAAAATTTTCGGTATTTCTATGTTAAATGGCGACAAATATTTAAGTCGATCTCTTTCGCTGAACAGGATCTTTTCGTAAAATTCTTGGTAATAACTAGAAAGTCTAAATCTCGGGCTACAAGTACGCTTATTGGTTTTCTAAAGCACCCTTCTATAACGCTGTAAAATCCAGAATAAGATTTCGTTTCCCACTCGTTTTTGGCTTTCATTTTTACCACTCGTATAACGCTGGAAACGCGAAAGGCGTATCAGCGTGTAGACAATTTCCCGTAGCACCAGAATCTATGTATTTATCTGAAAATTCTGCCAATGTGATGAAAAAGCCCCAATTGAACATTACTATTTCAAACGCACGGTCGTTCCGCTCCGGCCCCGTTTCCCCGCTCCGTGAGTTGGCTGGTAAGCAGATTGCCGAAAAGGTTCATAGCTGAGTAAAGTATGGAAGGAAGCCACAGCGGCGACTTGTTAGTAAGGTAATCGCCTGATCTACCGCGTGACTCTGCAGTGACCTACTGTAGCATGCGTTTAAAACGGCGGCAGCTATCATCATTTTGTTGTAGAATTTTTCACGGTTTTAACAGAAGTTTGAGATAAAAGCGCATAATTTTGATAGAACGGAAAATTCTGTACACGCATGTGCTTTAGGTGCTCCCTGCGGTTTATACTCGTGGAAGAAATTAATGAGAAAGGCGAATGAGAAACAAAATCTTTTGTGGATGCTACAACTCATAGAAAGGTATTTCGAAAAGCCGGAGGCATATAGCTGTAACCAGAAATTTAAACTTTCGAATCACCACACACACTCCTATGAAAATTCCTGTCCAGTGAATAAAATGGTTTGAAAATTTGTCATCGCTTAACATTTGAATGCTAAATAATTTACAAACTCAAGCTTCGTTCGTCCGGACTTTCAATAATCAATCGATAGCACAAATCTCAACGTACTCAGTGATAAGCTTTGTTCCTGAGAGGGACGATTCAGTGCGTTGTTACAGCCAAAAGATCATTGGCTTCACACCCGGCAATGCGTCGATCGCGCAGCGTAATTTACACGTGGCGTGCGGCGCGCGCTAAGTGGAAAACTCAATATTCTTTTAGCTGCGAAGGTTCACTAAGAAGTTTTTCTTAAAAACCAAGTGCGTTCTTAAAATTTTTAAGATTTGCTCTATCGAATGGGTGTAAAGCCTGAGAGAAGACTCGTATCCGGTGACAAACACTCAGATGTGCAACACTGTTCTTTTCTTCCTGCTGTAGCTCGCAAAGAGAATTTTTCCAAAGCCAAAGGCAGACATACCATTGAAAAACTTGAGATTTGTGCTATTGACTGGTTATTGAAAACAGACGGCCTAATGCCAATGTTGCAATACAAATGCACATACCCCTGGAAGGCAAACGCGCTGCATGTGAAATGTAATTTTAATTTCAGTGTTGCAGCGCAATAAAGCGATTTCTTGGAAAACTAAAAAACTATCAAATTTGCCGAGATCCATGTTTATCGAAAAATTGCTAAATTTTCATGAGAAAAGCTTTGCTCACCGAAAGATGCTCAAGAGTCACATTATGTTTTCTTTTCACTGTTACAGCGTAATATAAGGACCTTTCAAAAAATAAAACACACTTTTCGAATCTTTGAGATTTAAGCTATCGAATACCTGCTAAAATGTTTAAAAAGAAAGAGCGTAAGCTAATTTTTTGAATATGGGTGCTGATTGGGGAAGTACATTATCATACGCAATGATGAACGCGCGCCTTCCTACACTTACGCGAGCTACATATCAAAATTACCTCCACATGGTCCTCTTTTGAAAATGTCTAGTTGCAGGCGATGTGCTTTGAAGCTTTATTCTCGTAACACAGGCGAAACAAATGCTTACAAAGGGCTGAAAGTTTGTTTATTCTTTACAAGAGTGGTGTTTCATCGCTGAAAAGTGAAGGATTTTAAGAGAGGTAATCACTCTTTATATCTTTATATCAGAAACCTCCATGAAAGGTTCACTTGTGATATATCATTCTTTTTGCAACGATAACATACCTCTAACATATAAATTTCACATATAAACACTAATAAACTAACTATGACGTCCAAGCGGTGGGGTAGCATTTTAGGCGTGAAACGTGTTCTTTTTTTTCGTTCTTACCGCGTTCTGTAATAACTTTTGACAAGCTATTGACGTTGTTGAAGTCCTCGAGATTTGGGCTATCTAATGATTAATAAATCTTTAGTAAAGAGCCATATCGAAGCCCCAGACGAGCAAATGAACAAACTTGAGTGTAAAATATAATTTTATTTTCGCTGTCGCAGCGTAATATAAAGACTTTCTAGTAGTTAGACAAATCGTTGGAATTCCAGTGATTTAAGCTTTAGAATGATTACTAGATACCTATGGGAAAGCTTTTATTGAGCAAGAAAGTCCTTAAAACAATAGTGCACCTTATCTGGTACACGTCGTCCTTTAAGGGTTAAATCTAATCAATGCTAATTAAGTCTCACACCAGTATCATCTGCAGTTTGAATTTATTGTCAATCTCCATGTTGGTGCTGTGCTGTCATTCAGCAGCTGTCTTAGAAAGCTGTGTTCTCTATAAACTTTCCTTGTAATAACTATTGTTACATCAATTCATCTACTCATCTACTCAGTCTTCACTGAGTCTGAATTTTTCGATATCCGATCATGTATTTACGTGATGTGTAATTTATCATGGATTTCCGGAAACTCTTGAACTTCTTCCTGTTAAGAACATCCTTAATAGTGAAAGACGTTGATTATTCTCTACGTACAGATGTTTGAACCCATTGCATCGTCACTTAAAGTTAAACTGTTGCAACGTCATATGTGACTTTCATCATGTTAACCCCAACGAATTCTTTTGATAGTGTACATTTAACTTGTGCCTTTAACGTGTAACACAACACACTCCTTTACATTACTAGCGTACTCTCTGTCACACTTGTGCATCCTCTTTCGCCAATCTATAGCAGAGTCACTGTCTTCTCTTAATAGCAATCTCTCTCTCTCTCATCAACTCATCCCCGTTCATTCACGTCTTCCATCGTTTCGTTCTTTATATGGCTTTGGTAACATCGTATAGCTACCATTGCATTTTTATTGTCATTATTTTATATATACAATCCGTCATCATAATTTCTTCACATTGCAGATCCCAGTGCATCTAGCATTCGATTCGTTTTTCGTTTATTTCTTGAATGGCGTACAATACTGTCCGAGCATAACTCCTTGCAATTTCGAGGATGGCCTGGCTGTGGCGTTCTATAGAGCATTCATATTGACTGCCGGAGAGTGTTTGAGGGTGGGACTCGGTTCCACGTGCGCCGTGACTAGCATCACAACCACTCGGACACGGCATCCCTTATTGTCATGAACTCTTCAATTACCCGATGCCAGAGATTCTGCATTGTGGTAAAGTCCCACGTGGCAAATTCTTTTGAAATAGAGAATTTGCATCGAGCTAGCGATTATTCGGTTCCGGCAGCTCACCTGAAGTAACTGTATTCTGGTGTCCTAACCACACGAAGACTATTTTACACATAATTCAATCCATAATAATATTTGAGTTGGAATGTAAATGAAAAATCAGGATGACTCCATCTAAGGTGTTCGCGCTTTATAAAACTAGTCCTCTTTGTATAATTTCGGGAATGTTTGAAGAACTTTACGTCTCACAGCAATAACTTTTTCAGTAACGCTTTTTCCTTTCTGTTGAAGATATCATTTTGACGTTTGACCGACAGTGCAGTAAGCAGAGTGTAAGATATTTCTTTTTATTGATATAATAGGCGACGACTAATTACGCAATAAATTTAATGGCATTGCGAATCGGAACATTATCTTCTTTGCGTAATAACGGATGCTAACAGCGAGTTTAAAACGGTCTTCTTGCTTGTGGTTTACCAGGAAAATACTACCACATCTAGGCTGGCACAGAACTTGCAAATTTCACCATTTTTTATTATCTTCCTAGTAATTTGACATGTGTTATTCAAGCTCCCAACTAACAGTGATTTTAGACACAAGAAATCGAATCTCTTTCCTCAATGATTCTAAGCTTAAGCAATCTTCCTTGAAGAAATTTGGAACGCTATTTGGCACTATGCTATTTGAGAGCCTTTGAAACTGAAATACAAAAAGGGTTCTCAAAGTTGTGGATCTGACTGCGCACAACGGAGAGAGTCGTGAGTACCTATGAACAATTGGTGAAAGCAATCAACCGATGACTATAGTTCCTTATCTCCAAATATTCTGGAGCTTCAGCGATAAAACGAGTCTGTACGTTAACAGGAATGGCGTTCAACATAGGGGCTGGAAGCATACAAAGTATCGCAACAATTTTATTCTAAGCCTGGTTTCACTAAAACACTATCATGACGCTCTATCGTTTCCGGTAAAGGGAATAATGTAATACCACTATTTACAAAATCGATGAAAGCCTACGAAAACTCTAGCTTTTGCACTGTCCTTTTTCTTTAACTAAAACTTGCACGAAGTTAGTGTCTCCTTCCTCAAAATTTGATGGCTAACTAGCCATCATCAAGGCCTTCTTAATACTTATAAGGAAGAGGTCACCGGTCTTATGTGGCATACTGTGAAAAAGCTTTTGCATCTAGATCAATGTAGCAGAAAATTTGCATTGCTCAACAAACTGCCTATCCCATATGTCACAGCCATCGCTGCAGCACTAATGAGTTGGTCGAGTACAAAATTGTCTTACTCACTAACAACACAAGACCTTTTGTCAACTCACAAGACCTCACGTCAACCGCATATCACTTCTTCAATATTCCGATAAATATGAAGCGTGAAAATCTTTGATAACGAAGTAGGTGCAGGAAATGCTGTGAAACAATTCGTTACTTCCACAAGATCTTCCAGAGAATCAAAATTCTGTGATAATTTAGTAAATAAATTGTGACTTGTTGAGAAAGAAGTGTCGATTAAAACCTTTCACAGTTGGTGAAGATATTGTTTGAACTGTGTTATAGCTTTGCACTTTTGAGCTCTTAGTCGCTGTTTCTCTTGATCTGGCTCAAATATAAAACGGTATTTGACCTCTTTGAAGATTCTGCAGATAGATTTTCTGAAGAGTGTTTTGATGTTACAAATCCTTCATAGGCTATAAATGTAAGGTTCATTCGCTGATGGCCAATTGATAACGATCAATGTCGCCAATCGACCAAGTATTTCAGCTTATAATCTCGTGTATTAGCAAGTTAGAACCCCTTTATAACTTCAATTAATTTGATATACAGCAATATTATCCTTGTAATAATACAGTGAAGTGGCAAGCCACAGCGAAGCTTATCGATGTAATGGAAAATCTTTTCTAATTTTGTTAGAGTCAAAGTTTACTCAAATCAAACTTTTCAAAATTCTATATAAGAACTATCTCAAGTTAATATTTGAGATCTACTTTTCTCTACTCAATAATCTGAATGAATAATTTCAACATTATCGAAGTGATTCGACATCCACACAAAACCTCCATCAAGATACTATCGTTTTTCTGCTCGCTCACTTTTTCCTACATAATTCATCACTCTTTTCTCGAGAATAGTTTGTTTGTAAAAATTCCTCTCTTATCTGGTTTGTTTCCAACTTTCACTCGTGAGTCACACATTTTTCCCTCTATTGACATCAATCCCTTATGCCCTTTTGTCTGAGTTGTGCTTTTTTCCATATCAAATACGTAGACGAATTTCTATACTGCGGTGAAAAAAACGCTGATGACGACCTCTCGAAGCCTTGACCTTGACAATGAATGAGGGATGATTTGTAAGTCCCTCCGATCCTCTACTTGATATATCGATACCTATCTGCGTTGTATCCTATTTACCAAATTGCCGAACTATCCCCTGTCTTTTGAACTTCTTCTGTTCTTACGAATCTCTTTGGACTTTTCAGTTATGAAATCATTTTCAGCCTCGTAGCATCTGTAAGGTAATGAGCTTTCGTGGTGTCGATACTCTTTTAGATTCTCAGCTGTAAAAATATAGAAAAGCTTTATGATTTTAGTGAGAACATATAGATGACTTCTCCGGCTATCGAAGTGTCCAAATTTCAAAAATAAAAGTCCTTATACACTTTTTCAGTAGTCGCACTGAGTGAGATGTTTTTCAACCTGAAAACCTAGGCAACTCTTGGCCTTTGTGTCGCCTCACATTATTGCAGTGGTACAAACAAACGTAATGAACTGTTCCACTGATTCCAGCGAGTACAGTAATTATTTGGTAAAAATGAAACTGAGAAAGATTGAGAGGAGGATAGTAGATATTCACTTATCATTTGGAAATGTTGTAAGTTCTTACTGATTTGTTCCTAAAGAGGTTCATTTTCTCATCGTTGGCTGAGTGATGTCAAGCGGCAATGTACACAGTGGAGAAATGCCTTCCAACACGGTCACCTATATTGAAAACTCCAGCTTTCCATACGGTGGCCCAGACTTCAATAACATTTGTTTACACGATCCATTATCACAATTTACTGTGGAAATTCCAGTTTTCTATTCCATTCGTTTCTTGGTGCTCATTCTCCACGTAGTCTTCGAAGATTTCATGTCTTGTTTCGACTTCTGCTTGGAAATCGTTCTCTTTATGCGCACCGCTATTTACCTCACTTTCTGATACATTCTATTACCCCCTCAACCCAGAGAGGAATAAACTAATTCTATGTATTACAGCCCTCCACGATTAAATCGAGCCCTAAGGTAACAAATCTCCTTGCGATCCACAGTAGCTCGTGAACATCCACAGTGATGGATGACCTGGGATCATGCTCGTACGAGTTTCTTAGAACTCCTGTAGAAAGGCTGAATGAAAAATGTACCGCAGTCTTGCATATTCTTCGTGAAACAAATGTGTTCACATATAACACTCTTTAATTTTAACGAAATCTGAGCAAGTAAAAAGCGATACAATTCACCGAACAGCCATGGTATGCGACTATTTTGTTACTGTAGTTCTAGTTTTTCGATTTCTGCTACAATCCTATAGCGATGTATCCGCCCAATGATATATAAAAATGTGATTGAGCACCTAATTTTAGGAGCATAAGTGTTCCCGATGTGAATGGTGTTCGTCACCAGGTAGCCGCTAATGATTCGATTTACTCCTGCTGATAAGTAGTCCAATTTCAGACAAATGCGACATTTTTCAATGTCTAACTTTTACAAATGTAATTGTTGTACTCATATAAATCTAAGAATGTTTATGTTTTTTGCAATTCGTACAGCATTATTTATGATGGGATGTCCCGGTATGGATGAAATGCAGGTTCAACTCCCAGCTGAGATCGAATTTTTGCTCACCATTCATTTTTCCTAGGTATATTCTAAATACTTTGTCACCTTTCCTTATCAGTTAAATATTAAGCGTCTTGTTTCCATTGTTCCCTTACCAAGCAAAAAATCCAGTGGTGTTTGAATGACCTTCATAACGAAACTCGGACTACTCTGACCGTTCGAAATTTTCAGTGATTTTTTCGTTCTCCATAAGAGAAGAGCGAAAGGCATAAGACCACAGTGATTTGTACTCAGAAAAACGTTCGAGACTTGATAGCGCATATTGATAGACATCCAGCAGGCTTGCCGTCATTGACATCCATAACACCAATATTCCATGAATCATACTGATTTAACAGTCAAGCTCCAGTTGGAAATAATCGCCATTACGCTGAAGAACCGTCTCGTCTAACATACTCCTTGCTTATGCTTACAGCTTACGAGAGCCTCATCGACCGATCGCAAAATTCACTACTCCTCAAAGAAAAGTGTCTACGACAACCTTACTTTGATTCTCAATGAATAGTTATTGTTTGATACCAAACAACGCCCTAGCACAACCGCAGAGAAAATTCTTGGAGAAATGCGTTCGAGTAAATTTCGATATTTTGAAAGAGCAGGTTCCTGAATGAAAAACAGTGAAATACTCACGGTAAGTTATGATGACTTCTTCAGACTATGTGCCCATTACGTTTATTTAGTCTCTTTGAAATATCGCAGCATAATCTCCAATTGTCACTCACCACATTTATCATCTTCAAAAAATACAAACATAGGAAAATCATTCGACTCATGAGCGATGGAGTTTCTGCTGTTCGAATTGAAAGAAAAATATCGCTTCATATTGACTGCGCCCATCATGCCCACCTGTCCGTCGCCCACCTATTACGAGATTTTGGCCACCTACTAAGACCGTCATGCAGTGATATCTACCTATTGGAAATTTCTGTAAGTCGGTATTGTTGCACAGTTTCACTGAGGATCATATGCGTTCTGATGCGAAGGTTTACTCTAACCATACAATAGAGAGGCATTGCACAAAAAAAGAAAAGTACTCTTTTTTTCTTTTTTCTTTGAATCTGGAACCATCCCAAATGCATTGCGTCTCAGATATGAAACGTCAAATCGTCTGCTATATCATATGAAGAAAGGACAACAGTGAGCTGAAAAAGCATTGGATAAGATTCCGAGGGAATGATGATGACCTCGAGTGCGACCTTTACGAAATGGGTGGACATGCCCGTCAAACTCGAAAACCAGTTGCATTAGCAGCTGAAATCAACAGCGAACCCACACAAATTCGACCATCTCTGTGGAACAGGTAAAAGACAATAAAATTAGGCGCTGGGCCGGCACGACATGTGTATACGAGGTGATTGATCAAGTAGGTTTAACCGTTGTAATTGCCTCAACCACTTAATATGGTATGCCGTATTAGGTGAAAATTCCCTTTCTTATGATTGGTGCTATAACTGATTGATGGCGTCCGTGAGCCATGTAAATTTCTAAAATTAAGAGGTGATAATGGATGGTAAAATACTTCTGAAACTTTTGAATTTCACAGTACATGAAGGTGCTAGACGTTCTCTGCCACATTATTTCACTTTTTATGCTCGCTGTAAGCTGAACTGGGAGAAATTTGAATAATGTAGATTTTATCGAGTTCGCGGAAGCTATTGTCTCGCGACGAGGACAAATGACTCGTCATTGGGCTAACCACATGCTGCTGCCTAAGGACAGCTCATTCATTAGGGCGAACGCTTCTAATGAGATCACCATGGATTTCTTGATTAGCTGACCTCTTCATACGTTGCCGGTCTTCATATATCTCAAAACTCGCACATTATGTTTTAAGCTTCTGTCCGACGTAGCTTTTAAATAATCTATTTTCACTTTCGTTTAGCTATTTAATGTGAATTTTTCACGTTCAAGACTATAGCTAATCATAGAACCGTTAGAACGCCGAATGTAATAGTTCGAGCTGCTCGTTTTCTGAAATAATTTCACTCAATCTTTTCCATCTCAATCTTTGATCCTACCAACTGTCGTTTTATGTCGTATTTGGCGAACAATCTTAGCGAAGCGTAGTTGCTGGCTGAATCCACATCTTATTCTAATAATACTCGATTTAATTCAAAGAAGAATTTGTGGAGAGATTCCGAAAATCTAACACATGAACAAAACTTAACGTCAATAAACCACTGAAGCAGCGTTTAACGAGTTTAGTAAGGATTCTGAGGTATGATCGTAGCGGCAACCTAAGACCGCGTACATTAGAAGGCATGATCCCATGTAATTATGTACGCAATCATTTTTAGATTAGGTCCAAGTTTTTCCACCTACTCAGCCCATTTATGAAATTACCCTGCGTAGTATCACATGTATTCAATATAAAGTTCAGGACCAACTCCGTTTCACACCTAAACCAGAAGGGTTGGGTTTGGAACAACAAAGCAGGCACTTCAACCTCTGACCACTTCACACACTACGACTGCACTTCAAACAGCAACAAAGTGGTGGTGAAGTTGATCCAAGTTTCCGTTTATTTTCGGGCAAAGTCCTTTGTATATTCAGTTGGTGAAGACAAAAAAAATTCAGTTCAAACTTGACTAATGAACAAAAACTCAATATACCCTGATAAACTCTGGTAGTTGAGGAAGTCCAAGAGCATTCTGATATTATATATATATATGTGATTATGTGGAGAATTTTTAGTCATTTCTCGTCAACGGGATGTTGATGCATCTTGAAGATGTTGTTTTAACCGACTATCCGCTAAGAAGATTATGAAGACCAATGTTGAAAGTTAACCCACATAATGGACCATAAGGCAATGACAGCTGCTTTGCAACAATCAGTCATCCATCAGCTCAAAAAGGCTTTATTAACTTTCCGGTACTATATATACAAGTACAGAATCACTCTGATGATGATTTTGCATTTACCGATCCTCTAACGTTTAGGCTACTGAAACTAATCATCAATTGTGTAATTTGGCCGATGGATAGGGTATCATGATGTCTGAGTCTCATATTATCGCAGTTACTGAAGCTTATACCGGCCCATCTTCCTAATACCGAAATTTCCGTAGAGCACTAGCAATGTTCCCCTTCAAACCGCACGCATATAATGGAGTTATTCAATGTTATCGCTCTGAATAGGAACGTTTCGAATGACCTCGCAATACAAGCCACTCGCTATCTACTGATAGAAAATGGAGAAAAAAAGGATCGGTTCATTCCTTCAGCTCAGGACTCTCTTCAGAGTGTGTCTGAGCTATTTAACTTTCAGGTGCAATAAAGGATATCATGTGCAAATAAGAGAGCTGACAGTAGTGCAAGGATTGGCACCAAGCCTCGACAATTTATGCCCACGATTGAGATCCCAGTTCTCAGTCATTGCCCATTTCTCTGCTGTTGCTATCTGCTCCAATAAGAGATGGACGAGTGCATTGAGCTACTGAATGAACATTTAAAGTATATCAAGATCACACGAGAACAACGCTGAGAGAGCCGGCCTCCATTCTATACATTCACATGCTCCTCTCCGAAAGTGGTCATATTGCGAAATGGTACAAATAACCAAGCATTAACAACGTTGGTATACTGACTTTCTTCTCATATCTCACACACGATAAAGGATTTAACGAAACTTGAGCCGAACAGCTGCAAATGTTTGCACGGTTGGAGAAGAGGGAAAAGAGACTCAACACGACGAGAAAAGTAGTCATCTCAATGGCTGCGAAATAGCAGCTACTGAAGTCAGATCAGAAAAGAGAGATAGCCTTCATAACGAGAGCAGTGGTATGCTAAATTCAATGAGGGGATACCTCAGAAACTACGCTCCCTAACGAACGGAAAAAGCACTGCTATCAAAGATGTTTAGAAAACAATGGTTAGGGAACCTGTAGGAATTCTAGAAATTCCATATAATATATTAAGTGATTAACTGGTTCGGATCCACCAATATGACTGCTCGTGTAAAACAAAGATTTACGAGATTTGGCGTAATACTAGACACCGAGATTGCATGAGTTTAGGTGCAGTATACTTGATCTCTTGTGAAGCATGTCATGATGAATACATGTATGAACGAGTAGGCCACTTTGTGCCCGCATGAAATACTACCTAGATGGAAAGTCGAAAGTCGGACAAGCACTCCTCTAAATGCACATTGAACAGAAGCGCACAACGGTAATGACTTCGTGTTGTAGTGAATCCCTCAGCACGAGCTACAAGTCGCGGCAAAGAGAATCCATGTAGCTGTTTGCATAAAACTTGACAGCCCAGAAATAAATAGAAACAGAGAATGTTTGAACAGAATAATCATATGATGCTTTGATTCAAATTTCGAGTTTGGACAAGACCCATTATTATTAGCGTGTAAAATACAACGATGACCTTTTTTATATAGATAGTTCAACGGTAGATTCATTGCAGCAGGTGAACATACAATTCGATGCTTGTACTCAATTTTTTCAAGATATAGGAAACTATTAACTGAATAATCAGACATAGTATGATATAGTATGTCTATGCTCTGAGGAAGACGATGTCGCCGAAACGTCGGCCATCGAATTTGAGGACTTATGCGACCCTTGCTAAATTTTTCTTTTGAAAGAGTTTGGTTAATAAGATAGCCTCTAATTTCATGTCGAAGTGTAGTAGAGGGCGATCATGAATTTATTACTGCTACCAATCTGTATTAATGACTGGTTTTTATTTTGAGGCGCCTTTATTTGCGCTCGAGAAATGAAAAGATTAAAGTGCAACACATTACATGCATCCTAATTCAATCCTCTAACGAGCCGACAACGTATGGAGGTGTACACTTTCGTCAGATAGGAAACATTAGAAATGCGTTAGAAAGCGCTGTCTTGACGGCTATAAGCTTATGGCTTTAGTAAAGAAGACGTAAATATTCGAGGATCCACAGCTCGTACAAAAAACATGCCGCGTTTCATAAGTTGCTCTCTGTTAAGTTCATACAAATCAATAATTTAATTATTTAACACTCAAACAGGTTACATTCAGAGTCGAGTGAACTTAGTAATATCCTATCCAAAAGTCCTCCGGGAGTTCTCTATCAAAAAGAGCTTTGCCGCTTTGATAAAAAAAAATTTTTCAAGAACAGTAGCTTCTGAATGACATTTTATTTTTTTTTTCTATGACTTCTCCGAATGAACTCTTCGGATTATCAATATCTTAAATGATCATACCGTAAGCATAGCATTCTTGCATCATTCAACATTTTAGTTTGATATTTTTGCTCTTCCTTTCTATGGCAATATATTGAAGAACATCACTTTACACGCTGAACAACGCAGCTCTTATTTAGCAGTTTCTTTTCAAAATTGGCCCACGACAAGTGTGCATTTTGTTTTATTGCATTGGATTCACTTTTGTTTTCAAATCGCGCCATCCTTGGTATCTTAGAATCCCGAAATTATCGAACAGAACACAGAACAGTGCTTCCATTAGTACAATTTGCTTCCTCCTACTGGCTGCTTGCTGTTCATACTGGTTCCATAAAAGCATGCAGATTCGGTGATCAAATTTGATATGCTTGTGACCTCGCAATCCAATCTCAATTTGCTGAGTGCCGAGGACGCTTCTGTCTAACGCCAACAATTCTCTATTCTTCTCAGGTTTCAACAATAGTTTTACGTCGTATAAAAGTTTTTTTCTGTCCAACAGCGCATCAAAAACACTTCAATGTGATCATTTTTTCAAAGAAAAATGAATCAATGCTAAGCAACTCCAACATCACACAGAAAATTCCAATCTTTGCTGAAGAGCGTCTCATACAGCTTGTGCTCAAAAATCTTGCAATTTCATGGGTTCATACTGAACGATGAGAACACACAAGTACAACACCTTTTTCAAAGCGTCTCATACAACTATTCACTTAATTTGAGTTATAAGCGGAGCATTCGACCTCAGCCGGGAATTGAAACCGCATTTTACACATACCCCGTGCACGCGTTACCACTACACCATCCATATCACCGCTTTGTTGCAACTCTTCCTTCGATATAAACTATTATAGCTGTTAGTGTCGCCTTTCAAATTTCAATCTTTGTTAAGGAGCGACTTATATAGCCTGTGCTCAAAAATACTTGATAATCTGTACTTGAAAGTCACGTGTATGTTAATTTTGTCAGTTTATGCGGCAAGTCACCTGGGAAGATAAGTTTATCATGTCCTAAGGCATTTGGTTATATCGATGCTCAATAATTTTTCTAGTCAGTTTTGTGATCCACTTTTGTAGTGTTTAATTTTATGACACTACTAGTCGCACTTTTTCCTAACAAAAAAGAACGACTAGTAAGAAAGTTTCCGTTGGCATATATCAAGGCTGATCATCGTTCCCAAGGTCTTACGGCCGTGGCCGAATCATTTTGTCATACACCTAAACCTTCACTACCAAAACAAATATGTCCAATTAATGATAGGAAACGTGCGATGGCGTAGAATGTGACAGGCTAGCCCAAATCTTGGTGAGAGAACTTTATGTTTTAGCTTAATGCTATTAAAAGCGTCTTGGATAAAAGCTGACAATTCATTAGAAAAGTCGAGATAGGATTCATCAGTTTGACAAACGAATTCGTTCAGTATGTCCATGGTAATGGTTTCTGTCTCCGTGTTCATGTCGTTTGATGATCTCACTCATATTAACGCACGCTTGAACTGAGGTCGGGTACTACACTGTCTCGCTTCTTCACATTATCCTATTCCTCTATTTGCTTCTCGGACGCTGATGAAAGCAACAAAGCCGAAAAATAAACCATATAAGAACCATTATGACCGCGATTTTCGTTTGAACAAAGGATTTGAACTAAAGTGTTTCAAACAATCAAACCACTTCCTCAGTGGTAAGTACGACAGGCGAAGTAAGATTCAAGATAGGTTTTTTTCACATCTTTTGTTTTGTAATAGCACATTTTGAACTAGGTAGAATCTCAAATAAACTAGAGCAGTGTTATTTATTCTCATCAAGTCGTTTTTTTCAGTTACGCACATTCGCTCGTGATTATACCAGTTTCCAGCCGTCAAAAAGCATTTCACATCAGGTACACAGAATTTTATTTATTCAACAGACCGAAGCGTCTAGATTTATCTTCTGAGTAATAGATTTGGTGATAAGCAAAAGTAGAAGGGAAAAGAGACAGAAAGAAAGCGATCTAATGCGATGCCTAACATCTTTAATGAGATCGATTTTACAGAATCAATGTGCTTATCATATTCACAGCAGGTTTCACAATGATCAAATCAGTGCATGAAAAAACGTCAGCGCTATCGCAAGTGGTTTTTTTCATCGCAAGAGCAGCGTCTGTGGCAGGCAAGTCCATCGATGACGAAGCTAGAGCAGCTGGTGAATTCGTTGTACGAGCTTTGGTGGCGGTGCTTTTATCCTAATGTCTACGCTATCCAGCTATCCATCCATCATAGTGTAGGCGACATAACGAATGCTTCAAAAAATTGCTGTGGCCGAGAAGACATCGATTTGGGGCAAGTTGGATTGAAGAAATATTAAAGCGACTACAATTCCTTGCATGGGTATGCCTCAAAATTTTGTAAACAGAACACATATATTACCTAAGACCTAACAAGGAGATTGTATTTGATGTTCACTCCTACTTGCTTAATTTGATGATCCCTGTCACTAGACTCTTTCATCGCTGTTTATTCCACCGTGAGTTACACGCCAATTGTCAAACCATCGAGGACTCTGCTTAATGTTTGCCCAACAAATATCGCTCTCTTCCGAATCATTTGCTCACTCATGTCCTCACTGGATTATCAGAATATGCTCTTCTCTCCGGAAAAATGACCTTATCCAATTGTCCATATCAATAATATTAATATTAATAATAATAGTGCCATTATCAATGATATTAATGTAATCATTACAGTCACTGAAGTACTGTTCATGCAAAATTTCTAAGTTAGAGAGTGAAGTCATCGTTCATAATAACATTTCTGAAACGTGATGTGTAGTTAAGTTCAGTTCAAATAACATGTATAAAAACTCAACTTGTAACACTTCTGTTGTTTTCATTTTTACTTTTCTTTTATATTGTGTGGTTCATATTTGGGACTCCTGTAGCGCAGTGATTACAGCTGCCGTACAGTATGCACATGGTCGCTGATTGCGATCCGCATCCTTACCAAACTTAGCCTTCCATTACTCTGCGGTGCTAGACATGTGAGTGAATGAAAGACATACTATAGGTTGAATATCCAAGTAATCAAACACCTCTACAATGAGTAGTGGAATCGAACACACCGTGCATCTTTCAAAGATCGGTTAATGCCGAACGCTTCTACTCCTTACTCTTCTACAGTTTACAGTTTATAATCATATATATATATATAATATATATATATATATATAGGATGTTTTGTAGTATTTATATAGCATGTCCTCTAGGTTTATTATGGGGAAAGAGAGTAAAACGTATTCACATAATCCTGATACCTCATTGCCGAAAAGCAAAAAAGCTTCGCAGACTCGAGAAACACACAGTAAGTCATGAAGATACAATGGACACTCCAACAAAACTGAATTGCCTCAACCGTTTTCTTGAAAGGAACACTCAATTCGGCAATGAGGAGTTCTACGTGGCCGTGAAAGACCAGCGGTGAATTAATCCTTAGTTTGGTCATATGCACCCGACAAATTAAATATGGAAACTTAGTGAAAAATTTTTGGTTAGCCAGTAATGCGTTTTGAGATCATCTGCACAGCTTGAGAATCCATGTATAGGTGCCGCTTAGTAGCAGCGCATCTGCCTTTGACAACTTGGAGTCATTTTCAGGACGCAGCCAAAAAGTTCTTGCTTCCACCTCAATCACCTTGAATTTATATCATGGATGTGTGTATTTTCGAGTCGGCCGAGCCACCCACATGTGTTGCTGGTCAACTAGTAATGAAATTTTTGAAGTTCATGATCATTACCAACTGTCTTTTCATTACTGATACAATAATAGCAGTAGAATGAGAGCTATAAATGTACAGCTGTAATATGCGAAGGCTTCAAGAAGCTACATCAGTTTATCAAGGATGTGTTGCAAAAAGTACCTATAAGTAAGTCTAAACGGCTTCATAGTAGTCAATAGATGGAAAATAATGGAAAAAACAGTGGAAAAGATTAACACGGCATGAGTGATATCACAAACTGAGAGCGTCTTCCGCAATCGTCTAAAGATAGGGGCCATCTGATGGGCGTGAGTTTTCTTAACCAATGCTTTTGCAAACATATAAGTGTTAACGTACAGAAGCAATACGGATCTAGTTACACCGTAAAAAGTACATACTATAGCATTTGCTATACGTTTTACAGTTAGTATTGAAGAATTTATGATAACCTATAATTGGAAGAAGCCCGCAATTTTTCCAAGGCGCGGAATCGCGTAAAAGTAGCATAGCTTTATCGGCCGTTCTTCCTGTTAGTTTACAAAGTGAATTTTTCTGAAACTGTCCTCCATTCGTTTCTTTCTCGTGATTAGTCGGCCATGACGGTGGTCTACTTTGAACATAATGATGTCTGTAAGGCACATTTCGCAAACAATGAGTCATTTCAATGCCAGAATTCAGATAGATGACGTCAGCGACGAACATGTCTGCCTGTTATGTAGGTGGACGTCTCAGAGAGCGCAGTATACTCTTATGCTCCTGCCGATAGCTTATTTCGTTCATGTATTCAGCTATGATGTGAACAGCATATCTGCTTTCCGCTATCAATTTGCATTCACTAAAATCACGAAAATGATTTAGACACTCCAGATTTGAACTAGGTACCCGCTCAAAGTGATTTCTGTATTCAGAGATTCATGAAGCTCGACCGATCAGTCTTTGCGCCATGTGTTTTCCATAACTGTTTTCTATGTACCTCAGATCTGCAAAGCATTTCAAAAGAGTATAAATTCAAGTTTTGCCCTTAAATGTTCTAAACTACTTCTTTTATTGCCCACAAGTTCAGTGAGCGATCAGGCGATTACTAGGAGAATGGCGTAGTACAGCGAGCAAAGCGCCCCAAATTACTAATTATTTGAATTTTGAGATGATTATATTAGGATATCAATGAGCAGTAGAACTGCTAACAGAAAGAAAAAAAACAGGTTCATCTTCAAACGGAGTGGGCACTCATTGTGAAGTGTTGCATTTATGGATTTTCTTCATATTCGAAGCCAATATTGCTTTTTCATTTCTCATGTCCGTTTTCCATACCAATCCGTGTCTTCAGCGGACGGGCATTAAAATTCTAGAGAAACTTCTCTCCGTTCCCTTTTGCATGCGTTTCATTTCTTTGTTCGCCTTCGGCGACTCCTATATGATTTCGTCGCACTATGCCATAGTTCTACCAATTGTTTTAGTGCATGTGCTTCTACCCCTGTGGAAAATTACCACTTTATACAGATGAGTCTTTCTATACCTTTGATCTAAATCCCATAGAGTATGTGTAATCACTACGTTAATTAGTTCGTAAGTTTACATCATAAAACTCTTTGTTAACATATCCCTGAATTTGAAAAAAACATTTTTATTCTTCTTTCGTACTGACTTGGAGGCGAATCTTTTTCCACAGACTTTCAAAATCACTTTCATAGCACTTTTTTCTTGTCGATCAATTTATCATCGAATCCAATAATTTCCTTTTACATCATGGCTTTTAGAAATCATCCTGTTTGGACAATGTCTCATACTTCACTGCTTTCTAAATATATCTGGTTTTTCAAAAATACCCCTTTATGTTGACAAAATCCTAGCAGTGATCAGAAATTTCCATATACACCCTCGGTTAAGGAATCATCTGGAGAAATCATTCTGGACACTAAACAACGCTCTGGTCAACCACCAGGCAGCGTTAACGGATACTGAGCCTAAATGAACATGAGTGCTTAATTTCGATTGTCATCTGGATGATAAACGGGGATAATTAATGATTATAACTGCTGCCAGCATTTGTCACTACCGCTTACTTTGCTCGCTCTCAATGATGGATAAGTTGAATAGAGGCTGATAGGTGAATGTATAAACTTGTCCTCTGAAAAATTTACTTACTCTTGTTTTTCATCGAAATAGTTTTAGTTGAACTGTTTATCAAATTTCCATTAGACAGAAAGAGTATTACTCAAGCAAGCCCTTCTATTCTACGATAAGAAGTGAGATGGAAGACGAAATCAAATCTAGACCTTTCCTGACAATGAATTCATATAGGGGAGAGCACTGTCGATAAGTCTGGCGTTCTCATTATAATCCAGAAGAAATGTGAACGTTCGGCATTATTTGATATGCTATCATCTTCTCTTGTAGTCTAAGATAATTTTTAGAAATGAGTATAATAGTATTCGTATACTTCAGAATGCGCGTAGTTCAGAAAGGACCTCATCCGCTTCTAAAAGCCATGAAAGTGGCCTTCATAAACTTGTTTAGTGCCCATTTCAATCTTTCAAATTGCAACATTTTGATTACATTCATCCTGTTGATGTCAGAAATCTTCTACTCACATAATCTCGAGTTCATTTTTTGCGTTTTTAATTAATTCGAAATAGATAGTATTAATCGAAAAAAAAAACGCTTAACCTAAAGAGTTGAGCAAACCAGGAAGTAGCAACATGTAATTTGTCTTCATTTGTTTTTTTTTTTCTCATTATTGTCTTACTATCTTTTATCAGCATTCTTTGAGAACTAGTATCCTTCTATGCCAAACTTTGAGTGCCTCTAGTGGTTGGGATGAGTTCAGTTTCTCTTAGATCCTTGCTTTCTTCGTTCTTAGTTCCTTGTGTAAGTTATCTTAATTAGTGATTTTGCATATCCATATCAACACGTTCTTGTATCGGCACTAGATAGTTATGCACTGGCTGACTCACCTGCGAGTAGCTACAATTTTGGGAATTAATTGACTCATAGCTCCCCCTTCTACCTCTAGTTCTTCCGTTCTTGAGTAGACCAACCACAAGCATCAACTTTTCACAATAATTCATCTTTAAATACTTTCAATTTCGAGTATTAGTAATTAGAATAGCTGTCAGCTCAACTGGGTTTGTGAAGCGAAATCGCATACCCCACCAAACCTGTCAAAGGTTGGTGGCTGATAGCTAACATTGAGATGTTGAAGAATGAGTGGTCGATCAAATGTGCCTCAGTGGTTAGTGGTAGAGCACGCGTCCTCGGGTAGGATGAAACGTGGGTTCGATTCCCGCCTGAGGTCGTGTTTTTGCGCACCACTCAATTCTCTTAGGAATATAGGAATTCATCTTTGTATTATTCAGTAGTGATATTCACTTCCAAAGAAACAATGGCGGTTAGTAGTGAACTCTAAAAGAATCATAAATCGAGATCACTCGTATCCATCGTAATCATCAAATGATTCGAGTGTGTACCGGTATAATATCTATTTGTTCCCATCAGAACGTCGAAACAATTCCAAATTTTTCTAATTATTCTTCGCTATTTCTGGCCAAATATATCCATACATGATTTTTCGGGGCATGACGCGAGTGCTGCGTTAAGGCTAATTTCCCCAGCTCTCTTAGAATGAACGTGGAGTTTTTTTTCTTTTCTTTTTGCTGAAAATGACCTTGAACCGTTTACCACTTATCTAACGCCTCCCACGTCAAATTATTGCTTATCATATTTCATTAAACTAAAGGGTATACGTGGAGGGTGGCGCTGTAGCAAGGGTTGCAACGCACCTGGAAGCAAGGCGGTAAGCAATGTCCGATTCGATCCCTATCTAGCATTCTTTCAATCTGACCACTTAGAAATGTCTTATCTCGGCTACCTCGAAAATACAAGAAACATCGTCTCCACCAGCATCTTACAAAATTTATTATAAAGACGAAATGTTCAAACAGCAGCCGAAGAAACTCGTGAAAAAAAAAAGATATTCGATGACTATTGTGAAGGAAGAATGAGAGGAAGTAAATCGAATGCATGAAGTGTTGGGATGCGCACATCAAAACTGTGATAATGAGAGGTATAAAAAGAACAAAATAATGATCACCAATGATTTATTCAACTCACAGTGAACTGATTTGTGCGTTCAAGTGTTCTCGTCTGAACAAATAGTTTATCACTAAAAAAAAATCCTCTTGCATTGGGCATTTGTTGACATCTCATACCTCATTGATGTTTCGGGTTGTTTGCAATATGTGACTTCAAATTTGGAATTCCTAGAAATAGATTTTTTGGAATTGCTGCTTTGACGTCTGATATTCCATTCTTTGAATTTGCTTTAAAACAACATTTCATATAATAATCTAATTACATTCTCGAAAGTGCGTAGAATCAGCCGTGCAATAATGTATATCGGCATAGCGTTCGGAGAAAAAGACAAAAAACTGATATGCTAACACGATGTTTCTATAAATCTTCGTGATTAGCTATTGAAATTTTCGTGATTAGCTAATGCGGTTACGTCCAACGCGCACGTGACGCAGTGGCTAGATGTGCTCTGCGTCGCACACAAGGTCGAGGGTTCGACTTCATGCTCATGGCTTACCAAACCATCCATCTCTCCGAGGTTGGTAAATTAGTACCTAACTTATGTGGGAAGATAAGTATCACTGACTTGACTCGATACACGGCTAGGCCACCGTGAGTCGTTGTAGAAGGCCAGAAACGCATTCAATCACCTCAAACGAAACTAGAAATTGGAGGAAAATGCATGGCGCATTCCTCAGCATTTGATCAGCGCCAAACCTTTGTCCTTTATTGACACTTTCTCCTTCACCGGAACCTGTGATAAAAGCAAAACCCACAGAGATCTATTGAGAGCCCACCTTGAGAATCATTAGAAAAAAAAATGGTTCCAGGGCGCTTGTGACTCAGTGGTTAGAGGTGCACTGAAACACATGCGAGGTCGATGGCTTCTTCTGCGCCCAAGCTTCACCAAGCCTCTCATCCCTTCAGGTTCAGCGAATTTGTACCAGACTTTTCTGGGAGGATAGCAGCACCGACATGTTAGCTCGGTAAACCACCGGGAGTCATTGTAAGGGACAAATATGCATTCAGTCACCTCAAACGATGCTACTAATGGAGTCGTATGCATGATGCATCGCCCAGGGATTTATCAACCCAAGAGCTTTGTCCATCCTTTCCAATGACCTCAAAATCTACATACAAAATTGTCTTAGGAGGGCTGAGACCACCCACTGTGACAATTTTCCTCCAGAATGAAAACCTCTCTGCATGGCTTGTTTGGCTGAGATAAAATGAAGTGCGGCAACCGCACCTCGGCGAATGAGGTGAAAATGAACTGGGAGGCGGTCTTAACGGGGATGGCGACGCTGCGGCGGCCGCACTTTTTGTGTTCGGAGCGTGCGTGGGTCGTCCATCTGCGGTGCCGTCCGTCTGCGTAACCACCGGGGAGGTGGGCCGCCGTCCCCGTGCAGGTGTAGTGGCTCTCGACCCGCGCTCATTAGCCTAAACCCTGTCATGTTTGCTTTCGAGGCCTCTGTGTGTCAGAGCTACAGCCCCTTTCAACTGTCTCGTTCGATTGTGATTCATTCAAGGTTTTTTCTGGATGAACTGGCGGATTCGAGTTGCTAAGAGCAAAGTTTATTCAAAAATTAGTCAGTAGTTCAAAGTAATCGCTGACGTTTTGGCGCTACCCGCTTCCTAAGAGCCCTATAGATCAAAGAGACTCGCAATCTGCTCATCAAGAAAACCACGGAATTATTCTTTCTAGGCCAACATTGATGGTAAGGTCGATCCTGGGGGTTATTTTGATAGATATTAAAAAAGACAGCTGAGAAAGAAAAACAGCCACCTCCCTTTGACCACTGCGAAGAGCGCGAAAAAAACGTCGAACAACGCGATTAAAGTGTAACTGCCATGTTTACTCGTCTCGTCTCAATCTCAATTACACTTCCCCACGTATTTGACTACTTAATCACTGTTACTGCCGAGTGCCGCCGCCATCGAGTGAGTTCAAGCTGCCCCTACAGATTTTCCGATCGGATACCACTACCTCCCACTTTCATAGGAAGAGGACTTACTCATAGGACTATTACTTAGTTATCTTGAAAGCTGGAAAAATCCTTTATAGAAAACTTCTTGCCTTAACACTTTAGGGACAGCAGCTGCTCGATCACACAGCGCAACTCGCAGAAGCGCGCGATTTTCGTTATTCAATTTGGGTTTTTCCTCCATTTGGAAAGTGAAACATTATATTTCTTTGTTTCTCTGATACTCCGTGATTTTCTCTACATACTCATACGTTTTTTCTGCATACAGAACTTTTCTCTACAGTAAAAACTTAAACTGTGAAACATGATCTTCTCTTCGCTCTTACAGCGTTCTATAATAACCTTCCAAAAAACTAATTACAGCATCAAATATCTCGATATCTGGGCTGTCGAATGACTAGTAAGAGTTTTATGAATAGCCATACACAAGCCCGAGCTGATCAAAAGAAGCAAACAGGGTGTAAAACATAATTCTATTTTCGATGCTACAACATAATAAAAAGGCCTTTCTCAAAAATCAAACATATTGTTGAAATTGCAGAGATTTTAGCTTTCGAATGATTACCAAATGTCTAAAGGAAAAGTTTTGTCCAGCGAGAAATCGTCCCTCAGGGGTTAATCACTCTATTATTGCCGAGTTCCGCCACCATCGAGTGAGTTTAAGCTGTCCCTTTGAATTTTCTGATCGAACACCACTGCCTCCCACTTTCATCGGAAGAGCTATACTTACTACTTACTTATCCTGAACGCTAGAAAAATCCTTCATTGAAAATTTTACTCCTTAAGTTTTCCGCTGATTTAGACATAGTCGATTTTCCGCGACTCTCTGCAATGAATATTAGCACTCCGGTTCATAGTTGACTTTACTTAATCTCTTCAGCAGGTTTTTGTTACATTTTCTGACGAAAATCCGCTTTTTCTCCTCAAACAGCCTAATTTCTAAAAAACAAACTCAATGAAGTAGAGGTAACAAAGAAGAAAACACACTCTTAAAAAAAGAAAACGTCATTATTTCTTTTCAAAAAATTTGACCCCTTCCTTCTGAAATGGAAAGAATTCAGACGAAATTTAGGCTGTTTGTCCGCATTTGCGGACATTTTCAAAAATCAGAAATTATGGAAATTGCTTCGAGACGATGGCCACTTTACCCCCGATGGTCGATGCTTCCGCAGTGCCGATATTCGTCGTATTTTTTCCATAGAATGTTTCTGTTGTTTCTTTATGTCTATTTTATCTGTCGACGTGAATATCGAATGTCACGATTGGAGTTTACCCATTGCGATCGCCCGAAAACAGATGTCGTTGTGTTGGCGCCACGATTTTTAAGGTCACCAGATAGTTTTACGATGATGTGTTAATGTGGCTATTTGTTCGACATCTAATCACCACCATATGTGCCGATTTTATCTTCCGATCCCATTCATTTCTCTAGCCTCATCGCATTTATTCACTCACCACGTCTCTTCTTCATCTAATCGTTTTGCCAATTCAAAACTTGGGCAGTCAATCTTATTCGATCGACTCGGAGTTGGTAGTCGTAGTAGTAGTATTAGTAGTAACAGTGTATCTATAGGCCTAAAACCACTGAGAGGTACGCAAAAGACTCGACCTCAGGTGGGAGTTGAACCCGTGTGCCATCCCTACCGGTGGCGCGTATTACCCCTACCCCAAAGCCACCGCGCTCACAGCTTCGTCTGCATGTATTATCTGAATGAACTCATTGATTTTCTTGCTTTCTAATGGTGTTATAGTGCGGTAAATATAGAGCTAAGACTTAATTGGGTTCTATGCTTATATGTGCTTACCTGACCAAGCCCGTTGAAGGCTGATTGCTATAGCTTCCATAGTTTATATCGAAGAAAGAGTGGTAGCAAAGCGCTGGTGTTAGAATGCGCTCCAGGTAAGCGAGAAGCGCGAGTTCAAATCCTGCCTAAGGCCTAAGTTTTTGCGTACCATTCGATGTTCTGCGATGGATATTCAAAAGATTATACCGATACAAGAAAACAGTGAAAACGAATGATTGCTGTAATAGTGATAGTGGTTCTATTTATTTTATTTTATTATCTATTCACACGATCCCTCATCACAATTTGCTCTGCTGACAAGTCCCAGCACTTCTAATTACTTGAGAATTTCGTCTTCTTCATGAATGACGTAGAATGCAAAGGCAGATCTCTCTTCAATCTCGGAGGACCCCAAGCTAGATCGTTCGTGGATTGATTCAAGAGAGTGTTGGCGAGGGGTCGAACCGGCACCTCACTTCTTGACGGTTGAATCACTAGCCACTTGGACGCCATCCCTCTCCTTTCGTTATTGTAAATAATAATCATTCGCGCCGAGATTTCAAAAGAGTCAGTCTTCTACATTGAAATTTTTGCTTCATAGAATATCACTTACACACGCACTAAGACCATAGAGGTCGCTAACTTCCGCTCTTACGTACGTCATTACGGAGATTTGTGTATGTAGATGTTTTTTTTTCATTCAATCAACAAATAACAAATCTATCGTCGTGGACTGTTGGCGCATGATTATTCGATAGATTTGACATCTGGCTGATGGTCATGAAATCTTTATCTTCATAAAAAATTCTTGATAGACGCATTCGACAGACTTCTAAGATCTCAGAATCTCAGTACCAAAAGCATATGTCATTGCCTTTCCCTCCAAAAAAATCCTTAGGCGCCGTATGGATTTCCTGTTTTGTGGAATTCCTATTGAAGACTAAGAGGATGAATGTTTTGGGTAACTATTCGGCATAGCAAATGAAGAGAAAAATACACGGAACATAAAAGATAAAATTAAACGTGTGATGAATCCGTGGCGGAGTGGTTGTGGTGCTCGTCGCGGAGCACGTGGGGCCCGTCTCTACCCTCAATCCACTCTGCCAGTCAACAACAAACGCTCTATGGAACCTCGCAGCCAGGCTATTCTCGAGATTGCAAGAAGAATCTCAACCAGTATTCTACGACGTTTAAGCAGAAGACGAAACAATGAATTGAATGCTAAAAGTACTCGGATAAGCACAGTGGAAAAAAAAACCTGTGAAGACGGATCAATGAAGTGTTTAGGGTAATGGAAAGATAGATCTTAGTGAATATTGTAGTCTAAAAATTGACTTTCCCAATTGTAGGGTGAAGTTAGCAGAGTGATTTGAGTGAGCTTTTGAACCGTGGGTTTGGATTATTTCCCTACTCTCCTTATTTTAGTCCTCTCATGAACTCCGAACTGATATGTTAGGGATTCAGTGGTCCGTCAAGCATTCTATGAGTAGATGGGGGCAAGTACGAATGGCGATAGAATCTGATTAAAGTGAGGAAAACGAGCTTTTCATGGTTATATCCAGTATGAGATCCTGCGTATCCTATGTGCCAATGTGTTCGCCTCTGTGTGCGTTTTTCAAACGCGATATGTTTTGTGTTGTTTGAACAGCAAGCCAAGCATTTGACAAGGCCATTGCGCTGTTCGTACGTATGCCGGTGAGGATCGATTTTAACCGTGTCACTTGCGAATATCCTTCAATTCTTACCTGAAGAAAACACTTTTGAAGTGTCAACGCTCATTGTGGCTTTCCGAAATTCACGTCGTCGTCTATGAATTCTGTAATATTTGCCAAGGAGGGACGAGGAGGAGGAGAGAAGTACACGTACGTTGGCTACCAGAACGACTATTGGCATTTCGACAGAGGGCAAGACGAGGGCGGTCCACCACAATTATTGCGCAATGCCCCAGCCGTCCGTCGTCCATACGTGATGTTTTGTCTACTGCTTCATCTTAGACTCTCTACCTCTTCCACACACTCAATTGGGGTTCGTTTCCTTCTAGCGTTCGTTTTTGTTCGAATAGACCAAGCTTCAGCCGCCGAAAATGACCGCCACTCCGTCGCTTTGCTCCTCTTCCATTCCTAATCCGCCGCCCCATCATTGAGCAAGCCTCATCAGCCGTAGTAAGTCTCATTGTCGTTGTAAGTGCTTATGTGCTTTTCAAAACCTTTCATTTCTATAGATTGCTATCATTAGCGTAGCGTATCTGTCTTTTGAATCGCTAAGTTGCTTTAATCGAAATTTTTTCCATCCCTCGAATGTTTCCTATTCCTGAGGGAAAAGCCTCTCGTTTTGATTTTCTCCATTAAGCTGTGTCCGTCGCATGCATGTTGAATCAGTTAAATTTGGAGTGCTCATCGTCGTCGTCGGAATTGTGTTGCGTTTTAGTGTTCAGATCCACTTTTATAAGGGTTCCTCTGTTTCCCTTTCAATCTGTTGCTCTCAAATTCTACCATGATATCAACGAAGTTTTCAAGAATCCTCCAAAAGCCCCATAAACCCCATTTTTTGTTATTTGTTGTACGTTTTCGGAAAAAAATAATGAAGAAGACAGATGAAGGTGACTTGATCCTATCGCAGAGTTGAGGCTGACTTCTTGGTTGGACAGTACACATCCAACTACGCATTCCTTCTGTAGTGTACATGACTTTTCGGTGTTCGTATGCTGATTTCTGAAGGCTTCAAAATACTAGGTTTCGAATGTCTAGAGCTTTGATACTGGGGGCGAAATTTTGGAAATCGATGCGGAATGAAGTTTTATAGTGAGAACGCTTAATTGAAAGCGCAAGTAAATTAGTTCCTTTGTGGACTCCTTTTTTTATACAAAGCTTTCACAAGGTTTGTATCTTCTTCAGTATGGATGGCAAACATTTTGGCGATTTTGTCTTCCACGGAGCCTTTGAGCTACTTATATTACTTTGATGGTGCTCATATCATTCGCGGTGTGTGACAACATATCGCTGACCTCTCCCGTATGAGTAGTTTAGCGGCTCCGATGAAGGCAGAAACGCCGAAAACTTGAGCCATCGATTCTGAAGAAAATGCCAACCTCGTGCGAGTTTCATTTAAATAAAAGATAGTGTGTGAGATTCTTCATTTTGGTGCCGACATATAGTGAGAGTCGGTCTTTTGACCTACTTCACTTTTGCGAGACTGCGTAAAAATGCGTTTTTTGATTTCAATTTTCTAATGGTCGTGGTCGCTTATCCCATCATTAAGGTGATTATTGGAATTTTTTCATCGAAATTTTGCCATTGTCGTGACGTGACCGCATTTGGTAATTTCTAGTTCTAAGTGGTGGAATAGAATAGTTCCACTGATATATCTGAGGTTTTGCCGCGTATCGTACCTCAAATTCTCTCTTAGAGTCGTTAAAAAGGTCTGTACTGGAAATCAGCGTCAATAAAACCGTTTTTTACGACTTCGGAAAGGAGTATGAGGTAGATATGCACCGAAAACTTCTAAGAGAACACCTGAATGGTAAATCAAAAACTTGCACTCGACTTTTTTTTTTCTTAATAAGATCTTTTCACTCTCTTAAAAGTTCGAAACCGCAGCACGTCAGTTGTTTGAATAAACTGTATTGTGTCAACCTCGAGTTTTGGCTTACAGAGAAAAAAGTGCAGGTTATTGAAGAATGCTGAGGTTGATAGATAGTCGGTCTTGGGAACCTTCATTTGGTTTTCAAGTGCTGATGGTCTAGTTTTTTTTAGATTTCCGCTTGCTGTTCTGTTTTTTACGGCTTGTATGGTTCTTTCATAGTAATTATCAGAATGTTTCGTAGTGGTGTGCTCTTTTATTGGTCGTTTCGGAGACGTTCAGTGTCACTATATGGCCATCTGTCATATCTTCGAGCAATGCAGTAAAAAACGATCTCTAGGCAAAGATCTCGTAAATATTATATTGCCGAAACACCGTGGCACATTGCCATAAGCTAGACGCAGTGGAGCGTAACCCAGTTATTCTTCCTGATTTCTCCGTGACTGATTTCTTCTTTCATTTCACATTTCGTGTTTTTCAACCTTCAGTTATACATTCCACATTGAGAGCGTTGTGATTAGAAATTTATTATCTGCTACCACTAAGTTTACGCGACTTGAACTTTGTGTTCTCTCTCGTTCTTCGGCTCTGTCCTTCCAATTACATTGATCGGTAGGTTGAAATGTGGCGGTTGTGGAGAGCTGAGGTCCCATTAATTTATAAAGTATTTTTTTGATTGATTTCTTCAAATAAGAAACTACGATAGCACGCTTAGGCTTAGGCTTTAGCCTTGAGAATTTGTTGGGGCTAATGATGGGACTATGACTCTCCACTAACGTCAGAAATGTTTTTCTCTTTTCGAAAGCCGTAATCGACGATTTGTTATTCTGTCATACATGCATTGATGATTCACATATTTCTGCCTACTCGTCTTCTATCTACGACACAAAGTGTCATCATGATTTAAATCATTCATCGTTTGGTTCAGTCATCGAATTGACTTGTTTCCATAACCCATATCCTATAGCATCGATTCAACTAGAATCTGAACTAGTTGATTTACCATGGTGACTATTGATTCCTCTAAAATTCTACCTCATTTACCATAGTCCCTATTGATCTCGTAGAGGTTCAATCAAATTCATTAGCCATGGTCAGGCATTCTGTCATCGCATTCCTTGTCCTCCTGGCCAACTCAGTCCGTGCGATCACTTGCGATCGACCATCTGTTGCCGTAGGAAGGCCGACGAGAGCAACGATGATGATGTTTTGCTCCTATGTCATTGTTCCTTAAGATTAATTGCATTATAATTTCTCTAATGCATCTGTACAGTTTTCTCCTCGCTTCTGTACGCCAATTTTATATGTTTACAAGCATGACCTTGTACGATCAGGAAAGCCACTAATGTCCTTCGGTTTTCAGCGGTCGTGTGTCATTCGTATGGAACGGTTTTTTAAGAAGATTGCTTGGAACGCCACATAGTGTCACCGTTCGTTTCGCTATCCTCATTAGTCACGCATTCCCATGCTATGCAAATTTTCCTTTATGGATTTCGAGTCTGACTTCATGCGCTTCTCTTTCGCGATAGTAATCTGTGACCTTTCGTCGAACGAAATGGAAGATCTTTTCCATTCGGGGACTGGCCGCATCATGATGCATATTTAAATATGGCACTAAGATGCCCCATTCCTGAGAAATACGACTTGTGATGTCGTTTTTCTATCAGTTTTTGTGGAAATCTATCAATGGTTTTTATGAGAGTTCCACTGGGCAAAATAGCTTATTAATGCTTTTCAAAAGTGAAATATGTCGTTACTCCTTTTTAAGGTTCTGTCATTTTGGAATAAGTTCAAAAATATTGGCACTTATGACTAGAAGCACCACTGAGGAGAGGGAAATTTGGTCACGCTCTCTGCGTTTACCCACTATAGTGTCGCTCAACAGTTCAGGTTCGAGTCCTCAATTGAGAGAAGATAACTAGTAGTTTGTTCCCTAATTACAGCTTTTTCATTCTGACGCACTCCGTTCACATTTATGTGATCTGCTTTTTTCCAATTGAAATTATTTTGATTTATGGGTAACGGTATCCTGTTACGTTCAATTTTCTTTTTTGGATTTTGACGAGGCTAATGGTGAAAAAAAGCGCTTTGCATGCCGTCCGCAAAAACCAAAGCAGACGGTAATGGTATCTGGCTACGTTGAATATTAGGTTATCGTTAGTCTAATCTATTCGAACAGAACAAAAGCAGAAAGCCTTCGCTTAAGATTTTGTCGTCCTATGTTTAGAGGCTATTTTCTCGAAAATAAGCAAGTCATGAAAATCGTGTCATGAGACGATATGCGTTAGCCATTTTAGACGAATGAACCATTTTAGTCCATATCTCAAACAATTGTGCCTTTCAGCTTGAAAGTCCATATTTAACATAGTAAAGAACTGTATTGATTCAAATAGTAGCAGCAACTTCTACAGAATGTTGATAGCGCGGTTCCATGCTTATTCGATTATCAAAAGGTTCCGGTTTCATGGAGCCCTATAAGTCGTTTTTTAGCCCTTTTTTTCATCAGCTGCTCATGTTTCTAATATGAAAGCAATTTAACGAGCGAATCTCGTTTAGTCGGACGCAATTTTATATCCCAGTGTATCTTTGATGTTCGCGACCGCTGCGCGATTGAAAATTCAAAAGTTTATATTCCGACCTTGGTTTTTTCAGTATCCATTTTCATAGCATCTAGAACTGAGTTAATATCTTGGAAAACTAAGTGCCATCAGATGGATGACGCTTAGCTTACTGCTACAAGTTTGCGAAATGATTTAGGTTCCTGAATATCTCCTTACTGGCAGTCATTGGAACGTCGAGTCATTTTTCAAATGTAAGTAAAGATCTTTGTGAGCTAACATATTTTTATGAGAAGCTGAAGGGCTAAAATGTCTTCGACTTTGAAATCATGAGATATCGCCAACAATGTGCTAGTTGCAATTGAATTCATTAGAATCTAAAGTTTTTATTCGCTTTTAACAAGGCACAGATTCATCAATCCGTCCGTGACGAAATCTAAATCTTTTGAAATCACTAGTTTTTGTCGTTTTTATCGGCAGTGCTCACATTTCAAATAGTTTTCGTGATTGTGCCAATCTTTCTATCTCGAAAGTTGCTATTTCTGATGTATGATTTTTTTATGATCTGAGAGTTGTGGAATAAAACCTTTTTATACGAGATCTCCCAAGCTCTACCTACTGAGTGCTTTTATCGAAGGACGAACGTCGTAGCAAATGTGTTGGAGTTCACTGGATTTACCGCTTTTTCATATCAACAACACGTAACGCCTTTTGTGAATCCGTTATAAGTCCGTTATCAAATGAATCTTGTATTAACACTAAACTATATTCCTCCTATTCCCGTCAGCCCGCTAATTGTTTTTTCAATTTTTACATTAGTCATACTAGTTGAAAAATCTTTCGACTGACTCTTAGCTTTCATCGATTTGATGTTAGTTTACATTTTTACAGTATCAGCTTGAGGTGTTTAGAACAGCTCTGTATCGCAAAGTAGATTAGCAAAAGAGAACAACAACAAGGTGGAACAGCAGGACCGAGTGCCGCAGTGGTAGTAATGCTGTTTATTGGGACTACGATGCTGGTCCTGCTTGACACCGAGCTCACCAAACTTCTCATCCTTTCGAGGTTGGGGATTTAAGACTTGAGTTATCTGCGTAGGGTCATTCCATGAAATTTAAGCGGGAATGTTCAATCCGACTACCCACGACCAGTGTTTTGCGACATTCGTAAAAGAAAACAACATTTGATAATCAGTAGCCGATTCCACATTCCACCGATTCCACTTGAAAAGCTCAAAGATCTTCAAGGATTATGGACGCGACGAAATGAGTTTGAATGCATGAAGTGTTGAGATCCGCATAAATGTGAAGGAGTGGGTTCATATGAAATAAACGAAAACAGCGGGTAATGGCAGCAGTGTGGTATGATTTACGTCTTCTACCACCATCGCAAAACTGGAATAAGGCCAATAAATGCGATAATGTTAATGGAAATGGAGAGATTGTCATCCTTAACTGAGCAAAGTTAAAGCTTCAATTTTTGCTGGTTGGGTATTCAAATGCTTATCACGTTATTGTGAAACTGGTAAGGAAGAGTATTCCTGTTTGTCGTACTGTTGTACATCGAAGTCTCGTATTCCTAATAGATTCACCGCTACCGTAGCCATTTTCTCACCAAAACGAATATGAAGGGGCTTGTACTATGTGATGCTGCTCGTGTCACATTCGTGCGAATGGGTCTCGCTGAGAACATCTGACGCTCGAAAGGGACGAATGGAGGGTTTATTACTCACCACTCATGTTACTTGGTGAGCAACAGGATTACGTTTTATTCAGGTAATACCAATAAGACATCTTTCCATGTTGTCCATTGAACAGGTTATAGTGATCTTTGGCGCGTTTAACTTCGCGTTTATCCTCTCTAATAGTTTGATTTGTCTCGCCTTTTTTTTTCAAAAATAACAGTTGCGGCAAAGTAGCCTTCGGAGCGTTCGTGAAGTACCTAAGCTACTAACTTTGATGGCCGCAAGTCTTGGTATTCATTCTTCAAATAAAATAATTGCAATCCGACTTGTCAACCGATATACAGTTCTGTGTAGATGATCGAAACCAGTACTGATACTCAAGTGTATTGATAGAATTGTTTGATTTTGTTGAAGAATGGACTCTGATTGCAATCGACCACTTCCACAGTTCTTACTTTTTACTTTTTTTTTGGAATATGATTGTGTTGTGTCGTTATTAATGTTGCATCGCAATGCTGTCACGTCCAATGCAGATGTCATGGTCTCGGTTCAGTCTCCTTGCTAATTCATATCTATTTTTCCAAACACTTGTAAATGGTCAAATTGTATTGAGTTTATTTATCCGAAAACTACAGATTCGTCTCACCACGGGATTGTTAGGCCATACTGATATTCTGCAATAATGTGCAGAATTTTTCCATCCATATCAAACACATCAATTTTTGTCCATATTTATCTCTTGGCTCATAAGAATCTAGAAATATATGCTCCTTGCATGAAAAATGTCTTCGAGCTCTCTTTTTTTCTTCAGTCTCTCTGGGACCACTTCTTCTTGCTTTTTATCCCTTCATTCTTCAAGGCAATGTATAAGTTTCATCTATGGAGCAGGTTCCTATGACTATCTTTTCTGAGAGTGTTCCAAACAAAGTTTGAAGTTTTTTATTTCGCGTTTTAGTTTACGCCCATTGTCTTTGCTCGCTTTTTTTTTTCGTCGTGCTCATCTAGTCGATTTACTGAACTCTGAACTTATGTGAAAATTCCGAACTGAATTTCTCTATTCTTTTGAATTTCATTCTCGATCAGTGTTGATTATTTTTTCTTGTCAGTTGTATATGCTTTTCGTACTTTCTTTTCTTACATATTTGCGAATAAATCACTAATTTAATATTAAATGAATCATTCATTGCAGAGAGACCTTTCTCAATGCCTGTTGGCATTTTTGCCAAGGCAATCTTACTCGCTCATGCTGCCACGATAGCTGGTATGTTCTCTACATTTCCTTTGATTCCTACCATGAATTTGCTACAATTTGAAAATTGATAAGCAATTTTGGAAAAATTCATTTTTGACATTATACTTTCATCCAATGTTATGCACTGAGGTGTCTTGAGTTGTCCACTATGGCCTGTAGTTTTTTTTACTCAATTTCTCAGCAACTGTTCCTGAAACGATCTCACACATCTCGCTTTCAACACTGAGCTCGTAATTCTCTCTAAACATTGTATGTGATTACGATAGCATTTCCTCTTTAGAAGTATGGTTTCAACTTTGCAATGATGAGGAACAAGTTTATGACAATTACATCAACATCATAGTCTCAGATTTCATTAGAACATGACTCATATATTTGTTTCATCAGATTGTCATAAAATGTCTATCATTCTAAAATTTGTTCTTTTGTGAGTAGGGAAAAGATTATCGAGGCCATCGCTTACATTGTTGAAGTTGGTGTAACAAGAGTGCGCTGGGTTTTTTTCTTCTAATTACTTGGTGAACATTAGTGGCAATATCTTCTACAAAGGACTGAGGCCATTTTTACCAAGGTTTCTATAGTGTGTGTCTTTAGAGATCAGCTTAAATCAGTGTAATAGTGATTTACGAGCTGCTAAAAGTACCGTGCACTAAGCAGGTGTTAGGTACACTTTGTGAGCCCAGGTGGTTTTTTGGATTTCGGATGTGAAAGTGGAAAAGAATTAAATACACCAAAGTGGTATGGCCGTGAATATCTCACCGTATATTGATCCGGTATTCTTAAAATAATTATATGGTTCGCTATTCTAATTGAGTGACAGGTTGACGGATAACTGCCTGGAAATGATTTGAAAAGTTGACTGTTTCGTATATGATGAGCCTCATCCCCATTTCAGAGTTATGGATTTGAAAGCCTCATAAATGGCGGAGTCTTTTATATTTTCGTGTGGATTTGTTCTTAATTCATTTTGAAATTCGTAAGAAATGAGACTGTGCTCATAATCAAATTGCATCAAATTCTTTTTAGATTGAACTAATGTTACATTTAACCTCTTCGGTTTGGACTATTTGATATTCACTGGCAATAAATGTTACAAGTTCGTGACACGCTGAAGTTTTCCATAAGAAATCTTGCGCACTCTGTTACGATCTTCACAGATAACTTCTGCTTTTTCCCTTTAAACTATGATGCTTTGTATCTGATAGTTTTTTGCACCTTTACAGTCATAATTTATAGGTTTTAGCCAAATATCTTGCTGCATTTTTACATTGACGCTTTTTTCACCTCAGTTTATGCTGAATGAAGGCAAGTCGAGTAACACTATTGAAAAGGCACTTATAGGAATTCGTTATATCATGCCAAAGTTGAACGTTGAGCCGCAGAACCCAGCGCACAATGCTACGATGCGTTAAATTGGGGAACGGGCAATGGAATGGGAAATAAGGGAATCAGGGAATTGATAACGAGCGTTCTGTTGAAGGCTGGTTTCAAATGTTTGCTGATGATAATGCCTTGAAAGTGACAGTCGATTGTGACTTAGTCTCGAAGTGTTTGTTCGGAAACACTGATTTTCCAAATCGTATTGTGATGTACTACAAAGATTGGAATTCGGCATCAACAACGAAAATAGATTTCTTAAGTTTCGACGTCATGAGGAATTCTTGATATGCACTACAACATGCAAGGCCAAGTTTTTAATAATATATGTGACCTTTTTTTTATGCGCAACAGGTAGAAGGATCGAATGAACGATAACTATCACTGTTCAAAAGACATTTGCTGGAAATAAATGACGTCAACTATACCGTGAACATTTTCGTTTACGGTGACACCACTGGTCAGTCGAATGGAAACTAGTTTTGTTGCATAGCGTTGCCAGGAAGCATATTGCACTGCTGATGCAGTTAAAGTACATAGTATTGGTATGCAAAGCCCTGTCGTATGCAGTGTACTCACACTGGCCAAAAAAAATTTCCGACAATGGATCGGAATTGGGTATAGCATTTAGAAGGTATGAATGCTCTAGGAGCTCACATTGTGAATCCGACCCGTCCAATATCTGTTAGAAATTTTGAAAAAGATGGGTGAACTTCGATTTCTTGATTTTTTAAACATGTTATCCAGACATGTATCCGACAGATGCCGGCAATTTTTGTTAACTGAGTACTCGGGAGCTTGAAAGGTTGAGATACGTTTATTTCAAAGTAATTTAAAACCCGGCATTACTTTTTAGATAACCTAGCATTTCATTTTAACATTCAGAGCGAGCATTTCGAAGTTTTTAGGAGAGTTTATGGCCACAAAAATACTTTGTTCACTAGAGGCTATGAGTTATGGGATTTTTGTCGTCCAAGTATCTATCTACTTTGTAATTAGAGGTTCGTATGTCTGCTGCTTTCGCAGGGGGTGTTGTGCATTCGGTCTTCATGTTTGCTTAATTTCCGTTTCTGCCTGTGGTCATTCATGACTAAATTGGCAATAGGATAAACATTTAAAGATCTCATTACACCGACACGTGTGTGGAATGTAGATGTGATATGTCAAATATTTGGATTATTTGAAAATATTGTACCGATCAGTCTGATTAAGAAATTTTGAAGAAGGTTTCCTAGTTCCCTTCGAGATATACGTGTACATTGGTCGACATATTTTACTAATGTCCGGAGATGTTTCTGAAATTTCGTAAGACCCACTTGCTGTTATAAGAGCATCCTTCAACCATGACTGCTTAAACCAAAGACAGAATTCTATGCGATATATGTTTTTATCCTACATAAGATGATCCAGAGAATCAGATTAGTGGTGAGTTCCACGTAACCCCTGTGAAGTGGTATTCCGATAATCAAAGTTATTAAGTTTTTTCTCAGTTACTTTATCAAATATCCGAAAGCCCTTGGATTTGGAGCACTTTTCGACAGACATTTTCAAGGCATTGATAAGGTTCGTTCTCCATTATTCTGCCGTCTTTTTGAGTCTTACGATGCAATCCGTAAAAAGATTTTACTAATGTTGCCGTAATCTGGCAGCTGTTTCTTTAAATCTATGTGAATAACAAGTTGTAAAAGTGGGGATTTCGCTTATATTTTCCAGGAAACGTTCTTTCTTTCCAGTGATCATGCTCTCATTCAATCATCATATCATATAATGGGTTTATCTTTAAAATTATACAGTATGGAAATTGTTTATAGTCTATCAAGCACTTAATATGTGATAAACCGTCTGGCTAAAAACTCCTATTTCTTGTCGTAGCTTTAGTCTGAATATTACATGGAGTTGAGTTTCCTTTCATCATTATTTGAGCCAACATGTCATGTGGTCTGGTAAGGGCTCTTGTACAGCCCGAGACACGTGTTTCGTCCTTACAGACTCATCAGCCGGGCAGAACCCGTCGTCTGTCGATCTTTTCATAGTCAGTTCTCTCGGGAGTGTCACACTCCTTATATATAGTTATCGACGACGTACGCTTTACACTCTATGTCAGGTGAAACATTCACTTAACACAGAGTGTTGTGCACTCGATTGCTCATTGGCTGGTACTTTTATCATAATTATACCTTTATCTCGAGTGCTTTGTTTAGACCACGCTCAAATCCCCCATGTTGGCTCAAATAATGATGAAAGGATATGGAAATTTGAGCGTGGTCTAAACAAAGCACTCGAGATAAAGGTGTAATTATGATAAAAGTACCAGCCAATGAGCAATCGAGTGCACAACACTCTGTGTTAAGTGAATGTTTCACCTGACATAGAGTGTAAAGCGTACGTCGTCGATAACTATATATAAGGAGTGTGACGCTCCCGAGAGAACTGACTATGAAAAGATCGACAGACGACGGGTTCTGCCCGGCTGATGAGTCTGTAAGGACGAAACACGTATCTCGGGCTGTACAAGAGCCCTTACCAGACCACATGACATGTTGGCTCAAATAATGATGAAAGGATATTGAAATTTGAGCGTGGTCTAAACAAAGCACTGGAGATAAAGGAGTTGAGTTTGTTGAATACGTTAGAGACCCCTTTGAGCTGTGCGATTCGCACTATTTGCTGTTTCAGGCAGACTCTTTGATGTAATACCCATATGTAATTACGTAATTGCAAATATAAGATATGTAAAATACTGGAGGTCTTGTCGTCTATTGTACTTAATGTTGGAGAGATTGCTATAGGCGATTGGTGGAGCCAACCCTGCTGTGTCCTATGCGATCGTCACGTTAAAAACCACTTTGGTCTGAAGGTTAAATTAAGCGTTCTTGTATGCGTAGCAAAATGCAAAGTATTTAGCAAAGTTGAAGGCTCATTCAGAAATGATTTTAGATGTCGATACCTTCCTATGCAATAGATCTCGTTGCACTTCCAGAGCGTTTTTTGGAAGAAAGTAAGAAATGGATGTTGTTCTGAATCCTCTATCTTCTTCGCACATTCTATAATGTACAAACCTTGTAATGGCTGAAAACGTTCAGTTTTTTTTTTCAATGAGGCGATGCTAGAAATACGGTGTAAGAGGCTTCGGGCAGTGCTTGGATTATTCTGGGCAGTTGTGAGAACACTTACAGACATGAAACGCTAAAAAATGATTGATTCGCTTTTCTCTTGTAGTGCACTTGCATTTAAAACATGTAAAGGCTGGGACTAGTCACAAATATGCTTCCTTTTTCTGTTTGTCTTAACGTTCTCCGACTGATTTTTTTATAAAAACTGTTTCACGGCGGAAGACTGTTGCTTTTGAAGAAAATATTCACTGAAAACTCTTGCTGTTGTCAGGGCTTAATGATGTCTTTGCTGTACTTGAATTCTTGAATTCTGAAGTTTAGGATCTGAGATCTGTTTGCTACGACAAAGTGATAAATCACTGAGAGGTCATATTTAGGGGCAACTATGATTTAGCCCTACATACGGCGCATCAAAATCACATCTGTTGAAGTTTTGTTCGTTTGCAAAATCTGCTTCTAGCAGACATCGTAATCATGGAAGTTTTTACGGTCTAGATTTCTTACAGTTCATAGTCTCTACATACATTTTGCATTTTCTACGATCCATACGTTCATGTGCTCTACATACGATTTATGCAAGGATTACAATCTGTGCCTTTACTTTCTACATCTTTTCATTTCTCTACTACATGAAACATTTTCCTTTAAAGATAATTGTCTCGCTGTGGTGTCTGGTGCCGACTTGTTTGGCATTCGTCGCAACATGTCTGGAGTTTTTTTTTTCATTTCATTAGGAAAACCACCGCAACTTCGTTCTTTTGAAATTTAACAGTTTATTGAAAAAGTTGATTCTTTGACGGTATTAAAAAGGCTACCAACCTGAAAAAGCTCATGTGCATATCAGTTTTCGAACCATTCGTCCTGATTCTCTATGGTAGTTACACGTGTTAATAATGTATCTCCAACTTACCAACATCCAGGCTAATACCGTGCTTTCAGTTCCAGTTGGTTCATTTTTGGTTGGTACATATGAATGTAGTTGGTTAAATCAATTCACCTTAGAATCTGAAGTAGCTGTGCTGGGCAGTCCCCAGGGCCAACTTTTGTAGATTGAAGGGAGTAAGCTTACTTCTCACAAATCCAATATCACTAGTTACCAATCTTCCGACTCCAGATTGTTAATGGATTTGATTGGTTCAAGTTAGGTTGAACGAAGATCTTGTGTGTACGAGGCGGTGTTGTTGTCATCGCACTTCTCGCATCTGTAACTAAACCATCATGAAGAGTAACGTTGTATGATGAGACATCTCTTTTACTTCTTGTTCGAACACCATCACGACAATGCAATAGTGTTACACTATCGTTTGTGCTGTGAAACTTTTGCTAGATGGCTTCCTTGAAATTATTTCCATTGCTTCTTCGTGTGCCACTCAGACAGTTTTTTCACTGAAGCATCTCTCATTCAGTGAGATTTTACAATACCAATCATTAGTGTACATCTGTTTTCCTTGATCCAGTGGGTAGTCTGTGAAACTCATCACCACTGACCCGACCACACAGTCGTTTTGGAGAAAAACCACATAGGAAAAATTGCACGCCACATATTATACTTCGGATGCGAAATTCAATCGTCTTTAGGTTACTACAGTGCAATAAAATATCCTCATTAACTAAATACACTGCTGAAATCGTCGAGACTCAAGCTATCGAATACTTATTAATTTCTAGGGATTTACTTTGCTAAGCAAAAAATGTCTGATTGTGAAATATGATTTTTTTGGCCATTACCAGCACATCAAGAAGAACAATCTGGAATTGTAGTATCTTATTGATTTTCTCGAGATTTAATATATCGAATGACCACTGAAGCCTTGGAAAAGCATAAGGACACGTTTTTCCCTTGAGACTGAAACTGGATGAGGATGGTGGAAATGATTCAAAACGCTCTGACGATGTGTTCTTATACAGTCATGAATCACGATTAAAGTGGCCTTAACAGAATTTCTAAGAGTTCTGAGGCACAGTCGACAAATTATCGTTGAAACACATCACCATCGCAATCGTCTTGTTCGATTTTTTTCTTCATACTGTTCTTTGAGATGGACCAAAAATCTCTCATTTTCCTTAGTGTCCTTATTCTTTGATTATTCACTTTTGATACAGTGTTTGGATTTGGTTTTTGATCAGTAAGTGATTGATCTTCCATTGACGATTGTTTTGGTGAGTCGCAGTTATCAGATGGAATGTGTGCGTGCACAGAATATATAAAAACACTAGAAGATGCTCCACGTATGTGATTAAAAACATCTACCAAAGAGTGATTGAAACGTGCTTGGATGGTGGACAAGTTTTTTTTGCTCACAGTAGTTGGTGATGTTCGAAAAGCATGCGAGGGCACATTCAAAAAAATAAACCATCTAGATAAAACAGAGCTAAAAGTCATGAGGGATAGTCGCGTTGCTCTCACAAAATTAGCCGTCTTCGTGAGCCTACTAGTCATAACAGGAATACATTTGTGGCTTAGTTGAAGTACCATTTTTATTAAAAGCTGGAAATAGGTAAATTAGGAGTTTTTTTTTTTACACTGTCATTCATTTCAAAGAATTAATTCTCAAATTTCTTGTGTAGGAACCTCTTTCATGCCATTTTGTTTCTGTTTTGAATTTTGCCTACAAGTATATTTTTCGCACTCATAAACGGTGCCTGAATGTTTAGTTGAAAAATAAGTGTTTTGAGACAAAATTTTAGTTAGGAATCTTGTAATGTCGGAGTAAAGGAGTTGAAATGCACTCGTCCATCTCAGGATATCAAAAATATCTTGTTACTTCAAGTTTTTATCTACTGTTTATTCTTTTTGATGGTAGAATACGTTATGATATACAACCAATAGATTGATGAGATATGAGCAACTGGGAAATCTGATACTGTTTTGACTAACAATTCCTAGGAGCGACTATCTATTAACCTCGGCATGCTTCAACATAATTCCTGATTTTCTTCTTTGAGCCAAACACGAGGTGTTACATAAACTTTATTTCACAGCTGAGGTTCCGGCAGTTCGCCTTCTTCTGAGCCTGGAAAGGGAAACTGTCCGCAATTCAAATAGTCAAACACCTCCACTATTCCTTTAGAAAAAATCACCAACCTAGATTTCAATCGCATGAAGCACAAAATCAACTCTCAACATACTCATCGTTCTTTATATGTGTTCCACCGAATGATTCAAGTGAAGACCCCCGGAAGGAGATCACATAGGCTCGTAATGCACCTTACCCATCAAAACAACAGTCTTATATACTGACTTAAATCACAGGTGATAACGAGGCATTCCTCGCTGCGGTTTATGGTTGGATTTGTCGTATTAATCCCAAACGCTTCCAAGATCCTTCGCGCTGATGTTTTTTGTTCCTGCGCAAGTATGCTGACATCTCAAAATCCACTCCGCCTTGTTTCTGTGCTCCGTGCGTCTCCAGCGAGGTGTTCCGTCTATTAAGAGGCTTATCAGCTAGGTCTTCTACTATGTGGGCATAGAGCGACCTACCCGTTTCGCCAATATATTTATCGCTACACGCTTTGCAAGAGATTAGGTATAATTTACCAACGCTCATGCAATCACCGTCTCCGCCGTCAGGACATATTTCACCATCTCTCATCATACAGAGACGGTCATATAAGCGATTGCGAACTAGTTGGCGTCTTAGAGTATTCGGTGGTATTTCAATAATAGCCACCGATTGCTCTAAACCCGCTCTTTTCAAACAGCGTTTTATAGCTGTACTAATCTCATTTGAAAAGAACGGGAGGATAAACGGAATTTTCCTTTCATTGGAGTTTTCGTTCGGAGGAGTACTCTTTCCTCTGAACCTAAGCCGAGGGGCTACAAATTCGTATCCATTAGAAGTGGCTATTTCCAAAGCCAGTTTTACGGATTCTACTCTCTGCTTCTCCCCGGTTCATGCATTGGCTGCTGATCGAAGCATGTTTTTACTAGCATCTTTTCGTATGTGATGGATGAGAAGAGAGATAGTGAACCAGGATATTCTTAGTACTTGGCTTTCGATACCACTTTGTTATGTAGTCGCTCTCGCTTAAGCTTATTTGCACGTTCAAGAAAGTCAGCCAATCAACTTTCGGTATCTCACGGGTGAATTTCATATACTCTGACTGTTCATTCAACAATCTAAAACAATTATCTGGCTTCTCTTGAGTGGAACAGATAACCAAACAATCATCCATATACCCACGGTAGAGTAATGGCCGGAGATCCATCACTGGTGCCTCCACTTTAGACATAAAGGCAATCGCCAGGCTAGTGCCAATCATTGTTTCAACTAACAATTCCCTTTACGGAGGCTCACGTGTTACCCATCACACATCAAACCTTTGCTCTGCTTTTCTCTCAGCCATTCCATCTTAGTGTTTTTGTGCTGCAAGCAAGGTGTTCTTGTATATCAAATGCTTTTTTGCCTGATCATTTATCTGAATAGTATCGCCCCTTTATTGCAAATAATGCTTGTTCTAACAGAATTTTCATCTAAAAGAAATTTTAGTTATTGTGCATTCATCCAGGACTTTACCATGTGTTGCATAGACTGCAAGAACTCTCCTTCCTTCATGATTCTGAAAGTGCTTTCTATCATGTGACTATGTTTTTTCTATCGTGATATTTCGTAGTTCTGAGCTGTAAGTTGTAGAGTGTGGCACAATGAAGATCTCCATTGTCATAGGGAGATGGTAATCATCAAAATATTTGAGTAGTTGGAGTAAATACTACTAGTCAAACCAGTGGTTAGTCCAAATGTGGTTGATATGGGTAGACGGTAATTCTAAATGGCCTGTCATTGCTGATATTTCGAATCATTCTGGAATTCATTGCTTTTGGAAAACTTTTTTTACACAGTTACTTGTTGGTAAAATGTCGTCCAACATCATATTTATACAATTTCACATTCTCAACAATTCTAAACACTTAAACTTCACCCGAATTAGAACATACCTTTTCTAGGTGACACAGTCGACTGGGAATCCATTGCGACACCACCACGATTCATTCATGAACTAAACAATCCAATATTGTATTTCAAAACAGAGAAACATGGAACAGAGCAACCGAAAGGGCCAGATAACCTATTCCAGATTACAATAAACTGTATAGCTGTAGCTATTCCTAGCCCATCGTGAGTTTTATTCACTTTTGATTTGTGCTCTTACGGTGTTCTTCGTTCAATATAACTATGCCATCTAGTTTTATTTGTGTGCATTGAAATGTACGGTACCCAACGATTTGTGATTTTTGCCATGCTAAATATGTCGATTTAAACATACTGAAAATAATGGATGGATTGAACGAGCTGGCGTTACGTAGATATCCATTTTATTAGTGTACAGGAATGTGCTGCTTTGGCGCGCAACGATGCTCGCGTAGCATTAGCAGTCGTTTTTGCTTCCGGACAATTCCATCTGAAGTAAATCCATAAGTGGTATATATCAAAATAACCACAGAAGCTGCTCTGAGCGACAGCAAAAACAAAAACTTGCATTAATGAAAAATAATCAACAAAAATGAAAAACTCGGGAAAGTTTCTTTCTAACCAAAAAAATTTTATAAATTTGTTATTGATAGGAAAAATTGTTTAGAGAACATCATCAGCAGCAAAGCAATAAGTGCAGTATTTGGAAAATATATGTAAAATTTCTAAAGTAACAGACAACTTTTTTCAAAACAGTCCTCCATTTCTTCTTCATCTGTAGAGAGCTCCTGGCTGGTAGTGAGCTGGAATCTACAACGTAGTTTGATCGTGACTAGATTCATTCAAGTTGAATCAGTAGTCCAACACCATTGTCAAAGTCTAGTTAGGATCAAGCGTATGCCACAACAAACAAGTTTTTTGAAACAGAGTTTTTTGAGCTATTAATGGTTACTTTTTCTCGAAAACAAAAAAGTTCGTTAGTTATACCATACGACTTGTACACATTCTTGTCAACATGAAACAAGTTTTTTTTTAAATACCAGTCACCTCATATCTCAAAATCTAGCGGTAACGATTTCGTTGAAAGTAATCTGTCTTTGACTTGATTTCTGAAGCATTCGTCATGTAGGATGTTATCTAGGTGCGTGATGAAGCGGTAACCATTTGGTGAGAGGTCTCATGTGTATGGTGGATGAGGCACAGTTTCGTAGCCCATCTAGACCAATTTTTGTAAGGTTAATGGTGGGACTTGTGGCAGCGTATCATCTCAACGAATAAGCAGTTCCTTTTTATTGACTAAAGGGAGGCAGCTGTTGAATTTTTTGGTGCGTCTCGTCATTATGTTGGATGTATTTTTTTCCGACAATGGTTCCACCCAAATCGGGAAAGCTGTGATTATTCAAACCAACATACCGGGGAATGCTCACTATGACCGCTTTGGGTTGTACTACTAATCTTCACCTCAGTCCTTACAACTGAGCCGATTATCGCCAGTTGTTGTATATGATAGATTTCTCGCTGAAGGTTAGAAGACAATAAGAAACTAGTCGTTTTGATCTTCGAATGCTGCAAAACTACTGAGCTGCAAAAGTCAAGTTTCTTTATAGGTTCTCGAATAGTTGTGCCTGTATGAGCTTCCATTTAAACTTTTGATTAATCATCATCAGTGGCAGAGAGCCCTCCAGTGTTTGCATAGTCAAATTTGCCACAACAAAATTTCCCCAAACCAACTTTGTTTTGTGCGTTCGTTAACACCTTTTTAGCTCATAATCTCATGGCTTCGACCCATTAGCGCTGTTTGTGTCTCTGTTTTTGTGTAGAACTATATTTTCGAAGTTGCTCCATTGACGTCCCAAATTCGAAGCTTTAGAATTCATCAACGCAAAGTCATATTGTGATTCAATTCTTGCGGAGCGAAATTCTCTGAAATGAGCTTTGTCATGATTTATGATAGTAAAGTAGCTGAAACTTTGATTGAATTTCTATAATAACCTCATGATATTAACTATCTCGTGAAAGATACTGATATCACAGTATTCGAATAAAAATTTATGGTAAAACACATAAAGAACGAAGTCATAGATTTCATATGAATCTACTTTTAACTTTGAATACTATTCCTGATTTTCTTCTTCAAGCCAAATACGAGGTGTTACAATAAACTTTATTTAACAGCTGACGTTTCGGCAGTTCGCCTTCTTCAGAGCCTAGAATGATCAAATTGTCCGCAATCCAATAAACTTAATATTTTCATTATTCCTTTAGAAAAAATCACCAGACCCTAGATTTCAATCGCATCAAGCACAAAATCAACTCTCAACGTACTCACCGCTTTTTATATGTGTTCCACCGAATGATTCAAGTGGAGACCACCGGAAGGAGATCACATCGGCTCGTAATGTACCTTACCCAACAAAATAACGGTCTTATGTACTGACTCAGATCACGAGTGATAACGGGGCATTCCTCCCTGCGGTTTATGGTTGGATCGGCGGTGTTAATCCGAAGTGCTTCCAGTATTTTTTGCGCTGATGTTTCACCATTGATCACACAGATCCATCACTGATGCTTCCACTTTCGACATAAAGGCAATCGCCAGGTTAGGTGCCAGTCGCTGCCCCATTGCCAGCCCTCTCATTTGAGCATAATATTTCCCGGACCATCTGAGCTGGACTTTTAATAGAGGTGCTTGGAATTAGGCAAAAGAATTGTTTACTGTGAGTTAACGTTTTTCTCAGCTTCCAGTGGATATTTGTGATGGTGAATTTAGTCAGGGATACCGCAGTGAGTAGTGGTGCACGCCACTAAGAAGCAATGATTGGTCCTCTTAGCCAACGTTCTCCTGCAAGTCGACATCTGGACGCCCTAGCTTGCCTAGCCCTCAAGGTCGTGAGGAGAATTGTCTTGACCAGCACAAGTCGGAATCCTAGAACAATAGCCGCTACATAACTCGAAATGTTCGAAGGCCTCTGTGGAGGATGAATGCAAGAAAACGAGGCAGATTGCAAGTGCTGGGATCCACACAGTATGTGGTGACGGGTCATACAAAATAAGGATGTAATCCACTTACTGCAATAAAGATTATATTTTTTTCCGTGACATTAGCATGTGATACCATATTGATAATAGCGATATCTTAACGTAAATGTGGTTATGTTACCCCTTATCACTCTAGTATTAGATTGAGCAAAAAGTTCTGAAAATTGTTTGAACTTTCATTTTTTGAAATCTTTGTATCGTTTTTGTACATAACATTAACTTCAGCTCCTTAATGCCTCATGAACAGTATTATTTGCATATGTTTATCCGCCATTATTGGAGAATAGTTTTAACGTTTCTTAAAGCCATCGACGAGTTAAACAAAGGTGAACGTGCTGATATGGCGACAAATTCGACTGTGGCAGATGACTTAAGCAAATCAAGGAAGGCACTTTGATCTTGAAGACATGCCTCGTTCTGGCTGACCATTTGTTTTGTATGAAAGCGACTTTCAAGCCGCACTCGTGTTTTGACTGAACAGCTTGGTGTTTCGCAGCCAACCGTTGTTAACAAGTTGCATCAATTTGACTTTGTTCACAAGAAGCCTCACCATGAACCGCATAAGCTTTATCCAATTGTGGCCTCTTTCAATCGCTGCATCACACTTTGAAAAACCAATCAGAATTTTTTTCATTTGACCGCCTTTTGAGGTTGTCTGATGTTACAATATACCCAATGATGTAGAGTGGTGTACCAAAACTGCATCAGGTGGGATCCCTAGTTTTTGTACACCACTCTACATGATTGGGTATATTGTGACTCTTTGAATAATCGTCGATTTGGATCATTGAATGAAGTTGAAGAAACATGTCAGAAGTTTTCTATTGAAAGGAGCTGGAGTGGTACTTCGAGCAGATCCGGAATCTCGCAGAACGATAGCAGGAAGTCGTGGGCAATGGTGGTCCATACTTTGAAGAATAGTCATTGTTGTGTTTGTTGTTAATTTGCTCATTAAAACGAAACGTTCAAAAATTTCTAGAACTTTTTGCTCAACTCTAATAGCGTCTGCGCGTAGATAGGATTGGCTCACTTCGCCTTCAGAGAATTCAGAAGGTTTATTTTCATTATTTTGGCTCTCTTAGCCGAAGTAGATAGAATTTTTTGAGATGTCAGTTGTGTCCAGTTCAGTTTTCATTTCACTGATAATTTTCTGATCTAATAAGGTTTTCTTTCCGTGCACTTTCAAGATAGCTGTGCTATTGCTTTCTCAAGTCGCTTATCAGGCTGGCCTTCTGAACTGCAGGGATTAGCCACTTAACGGCCTAAGAAAAATTTTGACATTACTCTCTTGAAAATCGATCAGTCTTACTAGTCGCACAATGAACTACATTGTTTTCACCAAGTTGCGATACTACCAACTTCATAACAGTCCAGCTAGGTTAACGTGGAACTTCAGCCATCTCAGTATATTAACAGCAATAAGCCAATCTCTGTACCACCACTTTAATCGCTCTCTCCTGGAGTAGTGTCAATTAAAGAATCGATGAGAGCACTGAAATTTCAAGTTGCAAGAGACAGCTATGAAATCGGGCTCAAATTATGCATCAAAGACCCACCATGGAAGCTGTCTCTCCCCGCACTTATGGCCTCAGAGTAGTCTCCTCAGACGCTGTCCGCACGCTGTTCTTATGGTAGCATTGAATTTCGTGTGTTCGCTGAACAGGATTCAAAACCAGAGAAACTGACATACGTCGATCAGGTTATGAAACCTATGAACTTTTCAGAAGAAAATCTCCTATCGATTTTTTTCTTAGGACGACTGCTTTGTTACTTACTCATATGTTACACTTCAAGCTGAATTACGAGAGTTCTATTACCTCACTCTTATCACTTTCCATCCCCCCATCCCTTTCGGAAAGATCAATGTCATCAACTGCAACACAGCTGTATGTGCAACATATGAGATCACATCAGATCCGTCACAGTATTAGTTAGAGAAAAGTAATCCACAGTGATAAGTCTTATGAAGTCGTTGTGGGAGACTTCAGTGCCTAATTAGACAAGGCTAACGAGGATAAAGACATTATCAGTAAATCTGGAATAGGAGATTGAAACGGAAATGGGGTCTAGTTTTCTGGACTCCTATCCACAATGCGCTTCTCATTGGGATTACACATTTTTGAAATGAAAGAAATTTGCCGCTGGACATGGGAGACTCCAAACATGACGATCGTGCGGATAATGCTGAAATTCCTACAAGCAGAAGTCGGTGCTTGTTCCGCAATTCGGCAGTGTCATTATTCTCTGCTGGATCTGTTCATCACTTTTTTTTTATCTCGCAAGGATCGATCCATCCAAATTATAGATTTCTTGTTATTATCGAGGAAAGAAGTGATAAGTTGTTCATTCCTAGAGAAATATGAAAGACTGTTCCCTTACTTCTCTCTATTTGAAAGCTCAAATTTCAACAAAGATCATCAGTTGAGATGGGATCACACAACATACTAACCAACTCCCTTTGAACTGAAAATAACGATCTAGACGAACTTTTTGCAATCTCTATGAGCTATCTTCAGAAGAGAATGATCGTCGATTACTATACCTTGAGTATAGAATCATCTTCCGTGAAGGGAACGCAAAACTGTCTCTGTGAATGCAATTCAACTTTTCTATTGATTGTATTCTACAAAGTCTTCTTCACAAGCTCATTCTACGGCGCATATGAAGATCTTTGCTTGAAACGCTACCTGTTAAGTAAGAAAGATCCCAGCAAGGATTCTGTTCCATGACGAATATCTAGGTCATAGCTTTGTGATAGTCTCTGGTCCCAACTTTCACGAAGCATGGGTAGCGTCTGGCGACACCGAAATGGATGCAATGTTATCGGCTCTCATGGATCGTAGATCAGAAGATGAATCCATTCTGTAAAAGAAGCTAAGTGTCATTGTAGATATAGTACAAAAATGCAGCTCTGTCATAGGCTTCTTATATTTCCCCAAAGGAAGGATTTGGCTAGTCGACACTCTCTTCTAAGGTGTTCACCGCGTTGTAGTTTATAGTGAGTTCGCACTGAGTTGATGAGGGCATACACATTTTTGGGAGCCTTTTGTTAAATTTTTGTTCTATTGACAACATTGTCTTTCAAGAAGTACTAGTGAAGCAAAGACAATGTTAAGCGAGCTCAACGAAATGGGAAGAGAGATAATTATGATATGTTCGAATTGGAACAAACCTCGTTTATAAAATGCATGTTGCGAAGGCGAACAAACACAACTGAATAGTGCTTTCTGATTGCACACATAATGGACCCTAGAAAATTTATTGGACATAAATACGAATGTAGATTACATTGTGTAAATGGAAGGTTTCGTCATAGGTTTCATTCAGATCAGTCAGAGAATCAACTAATGAACATAAAACTCGGTGTTGCATTATTCAATCAGGACCCTTCCCGACGTTGTGCTACGAGGTGAAATATCTCTTCTACATCGGCATGGTTGACCACCATCACCACAGGACTATGACGATTGCTTGTGAACGATAAGTAGCGCAAACAATATCTAACTAGGTTGCCCTTCTATTTTTTTGTTATGCGCTAAGATTTGTTGCTCCTCATCTACGAATCGTATATCCCCTTGCGCACGATGAGGGTCAATATGACCTTCAGCTGGGCGCGCCGTTCAAACGGGCTACGAAGAGTGGTGCGTGCTCCAATACAAATTCGGGTTAATAGAGCTCTCAAAGGGGCATTGTCATCGAAAAGCGATGAAAGATCATTGATAATACTCCTGTATGAATGATTTTGATAACATTAACGCTAATGCTGCCCAAAATAATTTTTTCATGAGAAAAACCATATTTTTCAAAAAAAAAAAGAATTGTTTTCCCAGCTGTTGTTGGACATTTTCTCATATCTTCTTGATGTTTTTGTAGCCAATAGAAAGCTTGACAAAATTCTGTCTATAATATCAAGCTTTTTGTTCAAAAATAATCCCGCAGTACGTCCTAATGAAAGATAAAAGGTGACATTTTGCAGTCTAATTTTTTTAATTGAAAGCGGATTCTTTGGGATTGTATAGTTATATTTCGATTCTTATAGACTTTTTGTTTGAAAAAAACCTTGAATATTGTTAAAAAAAGCTTTTGTAAACGTATTTATAAAAAGAATAACTCCCAACTGTCTTGAAAATCCCTACTTTTGGAAATACTTCTGTCGCATGCAACCATTTTTCAAGAATCGCACTCATGAGCCTTTGATTTTTTCAACAAAACACCTATCCCACTAGATTATTAGCTTTCATTCGATAGCTGAAATTAAGTAAATTTGAACAGTATAATTTGTTTCTCAAATGGCTTGTTTTTTGCACCGTGACAATTGAAATAAAATTCGCCTTCACATTTGAGGATTTCTCACTAAAGTTTTTTCTATGAACAATTAATAATCATCCGATAGTGAGAGTCTCAGCAATTACTAAGACGTAGTTTATTTTTGGAGAGGACTCCTCATAGAGCTGTAACAGTCAAAATAAGATTGTGTTTCTCACTCCAAAAGGGTGGGATTTCGCAATATTGGCCCCAAATCACGCCTTTAGCAACATATCAAGTAACTGCGAAGCGTAATCTTCTTTTGACTGTTACAGTAGAATAAGGAGTAATTTTCAAAAACAAAGTTCTTTTGGAAATGGTCAAGATTTTGGCTACCGAAAAAATCATTGAAAGTCTAGCGAAAAACCTCCAGGGGGAAATGTTTGAATGTGGAAGATATGTATATTTTCAGTGTTAGAGAGTATTAAGAAAACTGTTCCAAAAATGAAGCATGTCATTAAACTTATCGAGATTTCAACTATCGTTTGGCTATCATAACTCTGAAAAAAAATCAGAAAACGCGCTAATACCAAGAGGTCAAAACAGGATGCGTCCATCGAAAACCAGACAAGTTTGCGAAATCTAATCTCCTTTTGAGTCTGACAGCACTCCAAGGAGTCCTTTCCAAAAAATGTGTACACTGTTGAAATTGCTAGGACTCGTCCTATCTAATGAATCTTAACTGCTTATGGAAAACTTCTATCCGGCGATAAATACTTGAATATGAAACAAAATATTTATTCGACTGCTACAACGAGAAAATAGGCCATTCAAGAAATGATATGCATCTTTCAAATTCACTTGATTTTGGCTATCAAATGACCACCAAAACTTTTATCAAAAGTGAAAAGTACTTTTTTTTTTACCAACGCGCTCAAACAGGCCATAGATGAGAAAGAACCGCTACACCTCCATCTCTTCTTCCCATGCCATAGCTGCGAATAAAAAATTAGGGCGAAATTACGCATTGGTCCGAGACTTGGAAATTTGAGGTGCACTATCAATTGAAAAAATATTGGGAATTATTGACGAAGCGGGATCGCACAACAATAAGCAACACTATTTTTGAGGAACTATTCTTTTTTTTCCGATCAGTGTGATGATTTTGTGTATTATGCAATAAAGTATGTAAAAAATGAAAGAAATAAAAGATAATCTTGACTGATTTGTAAGTAAAAATAGAATACTAGAGAAATGTTCGACAAACGATCTAAATACAGGTTAAATACTTGGTTTTTTCCTTCAAAATTGTAGAACATATCTGGAGCAGATCACATGTAGCCATTTATTGCTACAGAAATACCACTTGTTGACGAAAAAAGTGTGAATATTATTATAAAACTACCCCATTAGCCTTGGAGCAAGCGCCAGCAGCCTCTCTTTGTAGCCGTCCAAGCTGCCCGCCAGCCGAAAATGGCACCGTCCGCGAAGGGATATTCAGGCCGGTACGGCTACTATGTAGGAGCGCCAGAATCTACACATTCACATGTGTATATATGTATATATAATCCATGTGCGCACGTGTGCACACATGTAAATACACGTGCATGCATATATATGTATACGCGTCCACATGTACATATATGCATATACATGTGCATGTGTATGTATATATATGTATATTTATATATATGTGAATATATTTACGTAGTATGCTCTTGCACATACTCCGACAAGATGAGAGGTTAGTTCGACTTAGGTTGATGTCCAACCAGCAGCATGCCATCACGATTAGCATCACTATTACTGCTCTAAGTGCGCTCTGTGCATATACAATTTTTATGTGACGTATACAGTGTGCGAGAAATGTTCTCGTCATTTTTTCAGCTATTTTAATCAGTAAAAAAATACGGCGTAAGCAAATAAAATCATTCAATTGAATGAATAACTACGTTTATCAGATCAGCAACTATAACAATAAACAAAAAAGTTCGTAACTAGTTCTCAAACTTGCCTTTTTTGGCCTCTATACATTTATGGGGTCGCTTGCGAAAATTTCCAACTATGCTCGCACACATTTCCACCGTAATTCCATTCCAAGCCCGTGTCAAAGACGTTTTATGTACTTCTAAGGTAGTGTGGCAAGTAGCCGAGACTTTTTCTTACAGGATAAACCACACGGAATAATTTATCGGGTTGAGATCGGCGAGTTTTAGGGGCAAATATCATTGCTCTAAAAGCCTGGAAACAGTTCTTGGCAGATGGCAATCGTTGAGTGGGCCAGGAACGCAATCTTGCTGAAGCGTAAAATTGGTTGGCGCCAAGTGTTGAGTGGTCCAAGGCCCCGGTACGCCCCGAAAAACTTGCTGTTGATAGCTGACAGCGTTCATCTTGACGTTGCTGTTGATGAAGACCAACGGCGTCTTTTTGATGGAGCTAACGCCGGCTCAGACCATCAGAGAGGCCGGAAAGTGACTGAGGCCTATGGTTTTTGTTACTTCGGACTTCTTCTGACTCTTCTTGGGAAGTTGACGTCGATTCTGGCGACTGTGGAGTGGTTCGACTGTGACGATACTTTCTCATCCGCAAGAAGAACCTACGACATGCGAGCACCAACTGTCAAACGAATCATTCGGAAGCCGTTTTTCTTTCATTTTTTGTCCACAAGGTGAACTTGAGCGTTCTGTGGCTTCAGCTTATTCTTACAATATATTGGACTCATCACTCGCTGATCTCAAGCTTATTTGCCATTTTGCCCGTCGAACGCTCCGACTTTCGTTTAAATTTGCAACAATCTTCTGAATAGTTCGAACCTGATTAAAGGGACGGTTCCTAGGCATCGATTTCGTCGTTGCGTTAGCAGCCCAACCTTGCTTCTTACAGCGTTCGTACTATCCACTGGACCGGCTCCTTTCCTCATGAGCATACATTACATATGTAGAATACCGTGCTTGCTTATACTTTTTATCACTCTAAAGGAAAAGACAGTAATGGTGATTGAGCACAATGGAGAGTGCTATACAAGTGGTAGTATAACGTAGTATTCTTCAAACCGTGCATATTTGTAGCTATCGATGGACAAAAAATGGAAAGGCGTTCAACGTTCATGCGTATTCCGACAAAGTAGTCCAAAAGCCAGGCGAAGGTTAGCTTCCGTCTTCTTTTTTTTCGATTCTGTGTCTATTAATTTGAGAAAGTCAAGAGTTTCAGTTGGTTTTCGAATTATTTTGTACAGTTTTTGAGCCAGATATCATAACAGCACTTCAAGAATCCCGGGATACAAGCAAATTCTGAATACGGGATGATCTCAAACTTGCTATTACCTTTTACGGAAGTTCTCTTGTTACTTTACATGCAATCGAGGTCCTTTCTTTTTTTTCTCTTAGCTTGTCTCAAACTCATCGCTGCCATCACAATCACTTGGCAACAAGACGGATCTGAGGATTTATTGCCCATTCCTTTTCATGATTGAATACGATGTGTTATGGACTTATTTTTTTGTACTATGATTTCGTTTAATATTGGTAGAATTTACTTTCAGGAACACTTGTCTTTTCCAAACTTGATGAAGGTGATGCTGGTACCTACCAGTGCGAAGCTAGTAATGACAATGGTACAGCTGTATCAATACCCATCAGGTTACAACAGACTTGTACGTTTTTTTTTTATGTGAAATTAATTTCTTATTGGATCTGGTTTGTTATGTATGGCGTTTGAAAGAGCAAACGGGTACTGATAACGTCTTTTTTTATTTCTGTGGATTAGAAATCGAGTTTGTGATAAATTCAGAACGTATTGATTTTTTTAAAAGTCAATAGTATAACTGGCGTTTTCCATAGGTGAGACTTTTTTTTCCGCTAAGATAAGTGTTATCATGAAGTTATTGCTAGTCAATATTTCCATGTGAATATATTGTAATGTTCTATTATTAGCTTTGCCTATTATTTTATTCAGTTCTTTTTCTGTTTCAAATCGCGTTATTGCTAAAAGACTGTGTTATATTGAAGAATATTCTTGTAGCTTTAGCCAACAGACTATAAGAGGATATGAGCGCTACGGGTTAATCAACTGAGAATCAAAATGTATCAACGCCAGTTACGCCTAATCACTTTACTAATATAACCTAAAACCAGTGCAATAAAATGACCAAAAAATTAACATTGCGTTTGGGCCGAGCCACTGCAACCGATTGAACTGTGAACCATTGGTCCAAGCACTTCGACGAAGCCTATACAAGCTGTTAAAATCAATCTCATTCTGACCGGCCGGTCACCTTTAACGAAGACGCTCTGCGCCAAGAATTAGAAGTCCATACGGAACCTAGTACTAGGCATTTGGAGCAGGTACTTGGATACGGCCTTACCACTATCGCATATCATCTAAAAGAAATGGGCTACCGCATACTGATGTCTCGATGGACCGACCCCTAAGGAATTGACCGACAATGACCGTGCTGTACGCGTGATCACCTACGAAAGTATTCTGTTGCCACTGCACAGGAGGTTGAACTTTCTCAAATTAATCATCATTGGAGATGAGCCTGGGCCTATTACAAAAGAACACACTTCACGCCTTCTGGCTGCTTTGTGGCAAAGGTCCTCCAGCTCAACGAGTACAAGTTGCACGCTCGAATGATTGTGCTCTTAATGTGCTCGCTTTTGTGGAACGGGCAAGGCATGCTGTTTTTGGGAACTGCTCGCAAAAAAGCAATACTCAATGTTGAAGTCCGAAACGGCTTAGTGTCGTTCTTCTCCATTCAACCTTCGACCTCAGATTGCAGATTTAACACGCCAAAAAAACTGATCTGGACCACGGTACTACATTCACCACATATCCCTGACATCGCTTCATAGGATTATAATCTTTTCCATATACTGAAGCAGCACTTATGTACGCATGTGTATACATATCTACACATATGTACACATGTGTATACATATATATGACTGTATATGTATATTTACATATATCTCAAAACATTCCTTGTTCATTTATCTGTAGAGCTGTCAAGTTGAAACCTACGTTGGTTTTTGTCTGGCGGTCATCCGGTTACACACTAATGCCTATCGAGAGTTCTTGGTGACAGGCTTTTTCTTTGTTTACAAAATGCTTGTTAACGTTATCAAGACAGTATGGGTCGAGCTGATCATATTGGTGTTGTTGAAACTTGGTCGTCAAAGTCTCATCACGACATCTAATTTTTCGCCGTTCTTACAGAATTATTAATGTGTATCACACCGGCCACGTGTCAGTTTCGTTGAACTCTGTCTCCTCTTGATGTTGTTCTCGTTCAATAATCGCTTTTCTGTGTTTTGAAAGAATCTGTGCGTTTCTCTGATCCTATTGTGTCAATTATTTTTCCTCATACCTTTTATGTTTTTGTGAGTACTCAACACTTCTGCTTGAAGAAAAAACACCAATACGCAATCATATTGATAACGATATCTGAAGAGGTTTATTGAGTTGTGCAAAAAACATTGCGGCACTCACTTTGTGGTTCTTATATCCTGCGAGTCCATAAAATATCAAGTCATTACAGCAATTGAAAATTAGAAAACAGCGATCTGATTGTCAAAATGCTGTAGCATACTGCTTGTTATGCCAGTTCTCCAAGGCGTAAGCATTTCTGCGCTTGTTCCCTGGCCACACTCCCGTAAACTCTCTTCGGCGCAGCAATAATCTTTCTTCCAAAATGAGAAATAGTGGCAAATTATTGAAAAGACACTTTCTTGTGGCTGATATCCTTTTTAGAATCCGCTTTGAATAAGTTATCGAATAATTACAAAAAGCGCAGGAGAACAGCTTCACGTGTTCAAGTAAGCCACCGGACGGAGAATGAAACCTGAACGTTTTATTCGGTCGCTTCCATTCCTTCATCTTAACACCTGTAGGGATCACTCGTCGCGAGAATGTTGAATCTTAAAGTGTTCTTCCATTTTGTTCCATAAGTGGATTTTTCTACATTTATTTTACTAGCGTCTGAACGATTCAAAAATGGTATTCCTTAGTTCCGTAGTAGAGTATATATAACTTATGATGAGTCACTTTGAGATTTTGTTATAGACGATTTTCTACAGAGACCTTTCTAGCGAACACTTACTATTCGGCCATTTTTTCAGTAGAAGACTCTCTATGTTTCTGATATCTCACACGCAGTTGATTAAAGTGCTTCGAAAGCAGTTTTTCTGCACTCTTTGAGTATATACATATTATCTTCAAAAATTTTAACCTTTTTTTCTGCTATTCATTGCTTTTTATGCATATCATGAGAATTGCTCAGCGTTTCCTTTCTAAGTTTTTCTGTAGCTTCGAGTGTAAAATACAGTAATGAAATACGTCGGACTCAGATTCGTTTATTATCTTTTGAAGCAAAATATATTCTTTCAAAGTAGTGGTATCCCATGACTATAGTCCTTAATTGCTTTCGATATTATGAAGATCTGCATTATGTCTTCGGTGCTGTTTTGGTAAATTTTCTGGTCCTATCATGTTGACAAATTTAAGTATGCTGAAACTTTGCGAAACCGCTGTAGACTGCTTTTGTTTTCTTTGATGTTAGGATTCTGAAAAGGCCTTGTTTTATAAAAAAAATTTTCAATGAACATGTATTTGTGTGCTCTCCTTGTGTAAGTGCCGAGTCATCCAGCAGACCCAAAACGTAATTTTTCACAAATAAGTTGATGCTATCACTTTGTTTCAGTTGTAAGGTCAACAGATTAAATAACTAGGAAAAGTGATTCTGGGTTCTTCTCAATGTGAGCGAAAATTCTATGAAGATCAAAGTGAGTTTTTCTGCGATCACCTCAACCGGCAATCAGCTTAAGGTCTCAATCACTCTGCATTTTGAAAAGACCGTTTTGAGAAAAATATTTGTAGTAGACATCTATTTTTTATCACTATAAAATTTTCTCTCGTCAAATAGGGCTAATTTTCTATTTTCAGTGGTGCGAATATTCTTCATAGTCACATGTTTCAAGAGCTTATGCTTATTTAGATCTGGTAAAAAAAAATTTTGGCTTGCTTTTGACTAGTTTGAGTGTCATATTGGTTTTCTTCTAGAATCTTTGTGATTCGAACTCATCAAAAAAGCTGACCAACCGCTTCGGTTTTTTTTTCTTTTCATACGGATGCAAGAGAGTATCCTTCCAATTGAAATTTATTTCTGCTTCTAGTGGTTTTTCCTTTTGATTTTTGTTATGCATCCTAGCATCATGTTGCAGGGCTATGATTCATAATCGCAAATTCATGCATTTTCAGAACATTCTTTATGGTTTCTATTTTTATAGGCGAAGTGCGCTAAAACTTCACTCTCCTTGCGATTCTAGGCAGAGATGCTTATATCAATAATTTTTTTACAATGTACTTGCCGCAAACGCTGAGAAAGAATAGAAGCAATGGGGATGCTTAGCAACACCACCTTCTGAGTTTTCACGGATACGTTCTTCAAACAATCGACCTTTTCCGTGTCGCGTCATATAGGTGAAGTAGCATCCAAGAATAATTGCACATACTCCGAAAGATGCTATTAGAAGAATGAAAATGCATTCGAGTACCTGAAGTAGTACTGCTATGTTAATTAATATGGGAATATCCGCGCAGTAACTTACCGTTAAAGGTCTAACTGAAAACGAGGTAGTATACGATGCCATTATTGTTGACGTAGATGGTAGTCTATTGAGTATGAGTATATCAAAGCGTCGTCTGTTAAGATGTCTGAATAAAGAACAATATTAAACTTTCTCCACTCCTGAAATTCGTGTTTTTTCAACATTCACTAGGAAGACTTGTAGATGTTGAATATTACACGTCAATAGACATAAAGTTCACATGGTTTTTGCAGGAAGCGTATGTGACTGAGTCAACTTTTCAATTAGTTTTTGAAATACAATTTGAGAATGTGCTCTCCGTTTTTCTTCGAACTTCGCCTTAGATTGTACTGTGAAGAGGTACAGACGTTAATGAAGAAGAGTTCCGATGGCGCAATGCCAGTTCGGTGCTTTCATGAGCTTGGCCTTACATCGAGGTTTCATCTTGGTAGCCCTCTTTGTGTACAAGTTGACGTTGTTCTACTATGTAAGCACTACATTTTAGATAATCATGATATATATCAACACCTCTTTACGGAAAATTTCAGTTGTTCACATTAGATCTGCGTTAGGACAATAAGCACCTCCTTCTGTGTCTCTCTATATAGGTATAGGTTGCAGTACCTTCTATAGCATGTTTTCGTGTGAACGTGACTTCCTTTTTGTTTCATCTCTAGTTGAATTTCGTTTACTTGAAAAACTAATCCATTTCCTACCCACCGAACGATGGAATGATGAAAAATTACATCGGTGCGATAAGGTTTTCATCTTTGATAGACCGGTTGAGCATACTCTCCTTGTATATGGAAACCTTGCTAATTTCTTTAAGTCAATTCAAAGTAGCGGTGTGTAGTGTTAAGGATAATTATTGTCGTTGCCGAGTCAGGCAATTTTTTCCCCTATTATTTCAATGTTATTCGAAAACTTCTGAACTTAAAAATTGCCATTAGTTCTCAACATGTGGAATCCATTTAACGGCAATATTTTGAAAATAGTAGGTATCATCTACATCATTGGTAATCCTTTGTAATCATTATGTAATCCAAACTGATGCCAATAAAATCTACATCTATCCTCTAATTACTATACAGTGTTTTCTACTTAATACTCTCTCGCGAGAAGACATTTTTTAGCGTCGCGGTTTTTTTTTCTATTGGCTATATCATATCTGGTTAGAATGCTTTTATAGAAAATGTAAAGGATTGTGGAATGTCAATGCAATATAATTTAATTAAGAATCAGTTTGGATTTTTGGAATTGACATTTTGCGAAATCCAATATGGTCTTGAGATTTCAGCGTTGTTGGAATATATTTGAATTATCTAGCATTCTCGGCTAAGTTTACATTTACTTATTTGTTTCTGTTTCGTGATTTGCTACATTTCATCAGTTGTAGGTAATCTACAGAGTACGCTGGAATACTGTTACTTTCCATTACTTTAGACTCCTGTTTGCTGATGCATATAATATTTTCATCATGAAAGCCTCGAAAAACGTAGATATGTGTTGTGAAATTTAAAATAAAAAATGACCCTCTCATGTAAGTTTGACAAACACTTACCTAAAAACTATTTAGAAATACGAAAGATGCACAAAGGTTTGTCACTAAATTGGTTTACCTTGATTTTATGTTTTCTAGTACGACCAGTTAGTATGTAGCTTTTGTAGTGAAATGATCGTAGGATATTTTGCTTTATCACAATCCGTTGCTATGGCAATCTCCTCTGTTTTACCGTAACACATAAATGTAATCTCAGAAGTGCCCCTTGGAAGTGCATCAACTTTATTTCCATAGTTCGCAACAATTTAGAAACGCTGAGGTCAATACAAAAACCGGTTTATTGAGTTACACGTCAAAAATGAGTAGTGTGCAGATCACTCTCCAGCAGTTAACAACGAACATCCTATGGGACGCCACAACCAAACTATCCTCGAGATTGCAATGAGACGTGCTCGACCGTTATTCGACGACGTTTAAGAAGATAAAAAATGAACTGAATATTAGAAGTTTCGGATCCGCACGTAAAAAAATTTGGAACGGATCGAATTAAGTAAATAAAGTGTGCGGATCTTCGTAATATTTTTTGCCGAAGTTATAGTACTGTTAACTTTTAACTCCTCACAATATTCATTTTCTTGCAATTAAGAGCTTGAGGAAACGATGGCGACGATTTTATTATTTCATATATTCAAATTATCAGATATTTGACGGATTCTCCAGTACAGATGAACTCCATTGTTCACTAAGCAGTGATCGTTGGCTGTGCCAGCTATGATAGTTCGTTCAATATCAAATACTTGTATATTTGGTATAGACCACGCGCGACTCTTTTTCTGGTAATCGTCCAGTGAACATCGGTACTTGAACTTTTATGTACAGATACTGCATTATTTACTAGATAACGAGAACAAAAATGTATCACGAAGTATATGTGGGTTACAGAGTAGCCTCATTGCACCGATGATGCAAGACTGTGATTTCCAATCATAGATGAGTGGAGAAGATAAGGAGTAAGAAATGATATCATAAGCTAATAACGACTTCTGAATATTTATTGAAGTTGGGTGTTGCAATAAACCCAACAATGTAGAGCGTTGTAGCAAAAAACATTTGCGTCAGCTGGGTTTCGAACCGAGACCTCACTCCTTCCGGGAACGTGTGCTGAACCGTTGGATGTTGCTTCAGTAGACGTGACTACTCTTGGCCAACGTCTTTGCATTTGTGCACTTGAAAAACAAAAGGATTAAAAGCCCGTGACAGTCAAATTGATGACAAGATTGTGAGCTAAATGTTGTGACGCATCTTACAGAGAAGTCAAGAAATCAGCCAATCAACAATTTGGGCTAATATATAATTGTGAAGTAATATACAATAAGAACAGATGATTGCACATCTTTTTTTAGCGTTCGAGACATTCGTTAATCGCATCTGCAGTGTGCAATCGATAAATATTTTATCCCATAAGAGCTTTTCCTTTGCTATATTTTTTCTTTAGATGAATTATCACCACTGGTTATGAGTTCCATCAAGATTCATAGTGCTTGACGGTTCTTGCTTCTTTTCAGGTGAAGCTAGTGAACAGTTTATTCAATTATTCAACTTTTAATTTTTATATTCAACTACTTTTATTCAGTCTATTGTATGATTGAGCCCTCCCCACAATCTTTCCAACTCTCAAGTTTTTGTATATTGAGTTCTGGATTTTGGATAGATGGTAACAGTTCTATCGATGTTCATGTCATTCGCAACGTGGTCTCGACAATATCTGACGTCTCTTTCTATTGTAGAAACTTGGTGAGATGTCATGTTGTCTTGCAGAATAAGTCAAAATTCCTTGACTTTACTACAACCCCTTTTGCGGAAGTCTTCTCTTGACGGATGTTGCGATTTAGATGGTGTACTGCTGCGCTACAGCTGTTTATTGCTACGCGGACGCTCTTCATGCCAGTTTTGTTCTCGACTTTTGTTTGTGCTCTCAAATGTACAGTACTGAAGTGTTCCTTTCGACTAATTTCATTAAAAAGGACCTGTATTCATTTTTTTTACCGCTTCTTCATTATCGTTTAAATATGCAGTAGATGGTCAATACCTTATGTTCAAGTACGCTGACGTGAGGAAAGCGTGAATCTAATTATGGCATAAATGAAAATGTACTTTACGTAAGTTTTTATGCATTGTATTGATCGAACTGCGGTTTGCTTCGTTAAGCGTCACTGGCTTCATTGAGTTTAGGCGTTTGGGAAGTGTGTTAGCTTTTTCACAATAATGTATAGAGTAAGTCGATGCAATACTCATGTTCTTAGTTCATTTAACCCTTCGCGGACAATGAAGGTCATTTTGACCCTCATGTTTCCAGAGTTCTTCTTTCGCTAAAGAAATTTTTTTGTTTGGAGTTTAAAGTAATCATTTAGAAGCTTAAATTCCGGGAATTCATAAAATTTGCTTGCTTTCTAAAAACTTTGTACTACCCTATAGTAGCAAAAATAAAATTGTGTTCACTCTCGGTTTGTCTTATTTGCTAAGGTAAATTCTGTGGATCGCTTTTCATTGAACTGCACTAAGCTCATTTGATAGCACCAATCTCGGCAAGTTTGAACTCAATGTCAATCACAAAAAGGTTCTATAGCGCACTGTGAGAACGGAAATAAAATTACTTTTCAAATTCAGAGTTTTCTTAGTACATAGGAGTTATAAAAGCACAAAAGTTACAAAGCTGTAGAGAAAACCATGTTCTATCAGAGTGGCACAATGAACCTAAAGTATTTTCCGAAATAAAAAAAATCTTTAATCCCTGCCACTGGTGATATCGATTATGCTGCCGTGTGCAAAGGGTTGATACTGAATGCTTACCTTGTTAAAACTTGACACGCAGGAAGGTTTCCTGGTTGCCACGGAATGAACCTTAGAATTGGGCAATTGAACTTTTATATATGACTGTTAGGGCCGCATGAAAATGAGCATAACAATGTACAGCGAGTATATGAGGGTTTAACACTAGCTTAATTTCATCGATGATTCAGTAACTATAAATGTATGTCATAGAGAGAGAAAGTGGGAAAGATTCTCATATAGAAATAATGACACCAGCTGATAGCGTCATTCAAATACCTACTGAAGAATATGTTGTTGCGGAATGAAAACAGGCGTGATCATTCATGACAAATTTTCTAATTCGTATAGATGTTGATGTGCAAAGAGGTAATCGTGTTCCATCCATCTGCGAAGCAAGAGCATGGGCCCAGTTGGCATCACTCATTCTGCAGATCATTTTAAGGAATTAATCTCCTAGCACATTATGCACTTAAGGTTCAAATCATAAGATTGTAATAAAAGGCAGCAAAAATGTTCTCTCCAAGGTGGAGAATAGTTTGTATATTATGAAACAATTGATATGAAATTGTATACATCAGCCTATGTTGGCAATCTAATAGAAAATCACTTTTTTCTCGTTGCGGAAGCAGATATGCTTCTAATTGATTGACTCTCGTGGAACAGCTATTTATGAGCTTGGAAGAAGGGACCCACTAGATTAGATTGTCTGCATGCGGGTAATAATGAGAAAGTGCGAACCTAAAAAAATCAAAACTGCACAAAATCTATTTCCTATTCAGTCCTCTTCGAAATTTTACTGTATTCGCTTCGCATGATTCCAACAACACTTTTCATTCTCATTCAGGGATTCACCATTTTCCAATCATCGAACCGGAGGTCGTCCGTGTGGAATTAGGCGATCCGTATTCTCGAAATTGTACGCCACCTAATAGCAATCCGAATGCCCGGTTTGTTAGTTATGTAGTATGTACTTGTTTCAATGATTTCCCATTAAGAATGCATAAATGAATGAATCTAACTTGCATTGTTATAAAATGTTATAGCTTATGCACTACTCTAATATGCCGCTTCATAGTAACTTATTATTTTGACGCTTCACCACTGATTTGATAATCATTGAGTAACATATGTATTACCTACTCGTCCACACATTATGTCACTTTCCATAGAAAGCTTTTATCTCTATTGTTCTTGGCGAGAGGTAGCCAAGAGCAATTAATTGTGCTCTGCAGGGTGCTTAAGTATATCCAGAGATGGATTGCCGGATTATCCAAAACAAGCTTAAAAATTGCTCCCTGCAAGAGGTACTGACTCTTTTTCAACGTGCTTCGCGATGTTTTCAGTATAGGCTTTTGTAGAATCATTGTGCAAAATGCAGTCCTCATAACGAAATCACGCTCATAGAAATATATACAATTATGATACATGTACAGGGGAGGGGAGAGGGTAGAGGAGCGTCTTCGAGGGGTTGCATCAAGCTGAACTGTTTAGGTTGTTCAGGATCTCATTTTCTGAGAATGGGTCATCCATATTGTTACCAATTTATAATTTAGAGTCTACTGGATCCTGAAAGGTGACGAAGGAACTGCTGTTACCTTTGAATCTATAAATAGCAGCCATATATCCAGCAATGAACAGGTAGGTTAAAATTTTTTACAGATAACGCTTTCGCTTAGAAGATGATCTTAGGAGAATTTTCTGAGAGCACACTCTGAAATAAAGGCCTATTTAAATTTTACGTAAATATTCTCTCTCTCTTTCTCTCTCGCTGGTTCTGTCTCTTTTTTCCCTTTCTCTTTTTTCCACCTCTTCTATCTTAATTTTGTTCATTCTTAATATGTGCTGACATTGAACTTTATCGTTATTGGGATCCATGCAATTCGTGTACATCAGTTTGATGACTTGCAAATGGTATTTTAGCCTGAGAGGGCTAATCATCATTTCCTAAAAGTATCTTCTTTTTTCGCTATCTTCGAAAATTGGAAGCACCCTGTAGTGTTAGATATATTGTTGATCTTCTGTGGGCTCATTAGACTACGGTTTGATAAAGTAGCGTGAATTGGGACATTTAGATAATAGTCGTCAAAATAATAGGCACATTTGAAAATGCCTGATATTGTGAAGTGTAAAAGCTTTGTCATCGTTTGTAGGTCTCTGTAGTAGTCAGATAGCCTATTCATAGCACTCGTAATATTAGAGGACGTAGTGTGGAGAGGTGTAGTTCTCATTCAGTGCGGCAGTGTGCTTTGAAATGATAACCATGCGATATAGTCGGTAAAGGAAGCTTCTTTTTCTTTCAGTATATTTCTGTTCATGCAATGAGACAAGGCGGTATTATAATATCAGCAGACAGTCCCAGGAATGTTCTTTTGTTCCATGACTACTTGTTCTTCGAGCTATCACTTACTAATTAGTTCACAAGTAAGAAATATAATAGAATTGACAGGTATCTGTGAGGCATCCTTTTCTTCCTGACGTGGCGCTTTCAAACTTTGTTAATCATCAGCAGTTTACTTGAAATCCCAAAGTTTCTATAGTTGTCTCGTGGAACGTGGAACGCTGCTCAGTTTTCATCGATTTTCGACTTTTTCTCCACAACTAGACTAGTTCATAAGTTTGGAATTTGACGCAGTTGTTGCAAAGGCATTGTTCGATTCTTTTACATATGTACATGTAGTTTCTTCAAACGTTTTTTCCCAAAATTGATCTTGATTTTTCTGCTCTTTGTAGTTTTCAAGAAACTGAAAACGAGTCTTTCTCCGGTTTCTTCTGGTCTTTTGAAACCGTTATTCTTAGAGTGATCCGGTTCGAGTGTCTGTGTGTCTTCGTGTGAAACTTGGGTCTTTCATGCTCTGCTCAATGACAGATTCAGTGATTTTAGGGCATGAGTGTCCCCGAAAAACCGAGATAGCCGTGTTTTTCGCGTGAAAATCATAATCCGGGGAAGCAGCAACGTTTCGTTTACTGTTACAGTGGTATATAACTTTGGCAAAGCAGAGAATTTTGTTTTAATTGTTTTCTGAACTATTAGGTTGGTACAACTTTATTAGCTGACTCGATCTCGTGATTTGATTCACGATTACTAGGCTAAAAACATCTTTATTAATCAAAATAAAAGCTATAACAATCAACACATTCTTGCCTAGGGGAAATGAATTTGTTTAATCCTGTAGCAAAAAAATCGGTGCCTCAAGATTTGACGAACTCTTGAAAAACTTCTTCTGAATCGTGCTGATTGAGGAGGCGTTTTCTCTGCATGAAGTTGTCGAGATGCTTGAAGGAAAAGTAGTTGGTGGGCGCGGGGTCCGTCAAATATGGAGGATGAGGAAAAACTTTTTAGCCCAATTCGTCAAACTTTTGGAGCGTCCTGTGTGGCGTGTGGCTGTTGGCTGGCTGTAATTAAATCGCCATTACTCTTACACCAACCTTTTTAGCTTTCCCAATTTGTTACAAATGGTGAACGACAGTCGGCTGACTGACTCGTCGACGTTGATTTTTTTTTTTGCAGCATCTCGCGTAGAAGAGTTTCAGCTTCGATAATTTCTTTTCTGATGACTCTGATGAGGTTGATTGAAAAAAATATTTGCTATTCATACATTGTTGAAATGTGTCTCCTTTACGAAACTTCTTGAATCAGGCTGCACTGCACGTTCTTTAGCACTTTCCGAGCCAAATGCGTTGTTGATGTTGCGAGTCGTCTCTGCTGCTTTACGACCCATCTTGAATCCACGATATGAAACCGTCATACCTTTTGCGCCAGTCAGCATCCTTTCCGTAGTCTAAAATAAATACTAAACAAACACCAAGTAAAATGTCGTTACCAACAAGACGTAGAGCGAAAAATGTGTATCAAAATGATACGTATCATAACCTTTATCTAGGAATTCATTCCAATACGTAACTACAAATTTCAATAGTGCATAAACCGCAAGTACTTTTCCACCAACCAAGTGCTAATTCCGGTGGTGTACAATCAAGTCATAAGAAAACCTAAACAAAAGAAATGTCAGAAGCCAGCAGTATGTCCTCGAAACTATACTACTCACTCATTAAAGTAATAGTTCCAGGCGCTTTGAGTTATCACACTATTCAGACCGATCTCAGCGTTTACCTGGAGAATCTTGGTGAATGTTCCGAATAGAGTGCAATCTGTCCTCTCGTAGGGTCGGCGGCACGTGTGTATTGTTTGTTGTTACCTCGCGCCATGCAACGCTTTGATGCACTTATGCATGGGTGTAGAGGGCGTTGTCCATAACACTTTATGCATTCACAAAAGAGCCGGCCGTTCGACGAGCGACGTGTAAAACTGCGCCTATTGAAGACCCTGAACAATATAACTCATCGAGCGTTATTTAGTGCAGTCGCTAACGTAATTATGTAGGGGTTTGACGTCTGCGGTTAAGTATTCCAATTCAATATGCGAACCAAAGTTTTTTTTGGGCTCCCCTAACTACTTAGAATGTTAGAAGTCAATAATCATCGACCAGTTCGAAAGGCGAAGTCACGTATGAAAAATAATCGGACTGATGACAAATATTTTTCGTGCTGTTCCCAAATCGTATCGTCCGTCAGAAGCACCATGCTGTCGCTCGCTGCTCTGTTATTGTTGAATTCTGTCATGGCACGAGATGAATCTACGTGACAAAGGCTTTGTTATAATTCAATCCTATCTACTATAAAAACTGTGCATCTATGACTTTCCGTATACTGAAAATGTTCGAATTTTTCAATAAAATCCTTCGTCGTCATTGTAAGCGTAACAGGTTGGCGCGTAAACAACTGGAGTCAACTTGATCATTTCATTGGAGTGCGCGAGCGGCCCTGCGTATAGAATTGAGAGACAAGGTCGAGTGGGAAATGCTAGTGTCAAAGTGAACACATAGACTGGGTTTCAGACGGTACACGATTTATGCGGAAATAGAAGGAATTTAGACACTTTTGCTGAAGGGATACTCCCCTCTTCAAGAGCGTTTTCAACTGATTCATGTTCTCTTTTTCATTTTCAATCATTCACTATTGCCTACGGCTTAAAACACCCTGTAAGACTTCATATTGAATTTTTAGGCGAGGTCTCAAACATAGTCCAGTCGATTGGAAGGTGTCATCTTATCTCTGAAGAGAACTTTTCAGAGACTATATATTGAATGCTAACCGCGTTTAGCACACGTTACGCCCATTTCATACGGGTCGACACCTCTGTTTAGCGACCGTGGGGATATTAGATTCCGATGGGGTTTGATGCTGACTACGCGCGGCTGGCTGGCTGGCTGGCTAATGGGGGTGATTGCTGCTAGGGGCAAGTAGTCGCAGCAGGCAGACAGGAGGGGCGGTGCTGGTGGTCGTCGGCTGGCTGTGACGCTCTACTGAGCTCTGCCCCGTCTCATAGGCAACTCTGCCCACCCTCTCCTACTGCAGCCGCTGGTTGGCTGGGTGTTGTGTGCTAGTGGTTTGGGAATCAATGTCCGGGCTTTAGCCGTATTTCCACTGCTCTCTGGCATCGTTATTGTCCACCGTCACTACTGTCACGACTCACTCCACTGTTGTTCCCTGCTCTTCTATAACTTTCAACCCAGAGATAGAGAGAGAGAGAGTCTCTTGAAACGACGACAAGTTCTGCTCTATTATTTCCAGTTCTGTATCGCTACAGTACTCTTCCACTATAGGTGTTAGGTTGCGACTATGCCGCTCATATTCGAACCCTTGTTATTAATAGCTTTTGCTTATTGGGTAAGTCATTTTCTTACTGCGTTTTTTATAGGGCACTATTTTCTTTCATTTTGTGAAAGAATCTGATTTGAAGCCAAATCGCTTCTACACGTGCACTGCCGAGAACATTGAGCTAAAGGATTACAAATTTGGTAGCCAATTCAGTCTCGAAGTGACGACAAACCGAAGGAGAAGCTGTGAGTGGTCATTAAGCCCTTTTTTCAGATCTCCTCGTTACTCCTAAATTTCCTCCTCTTTATTACAGCTTCCTTTTTTATTCGTAATAACACCACAAGTAGTCGAATATTAATCATGTTTTTCTTCCGCAGAGTGAGACTCGAAAACTTGCTTTTTCATCGATTCGCATCTTTTGTTTGCGTTTATAAAACTATAGTGTGTACGATGAATAGTGAAAATACTTTGTGACAGACGAATCAAATTACGACTGTGGAGGAACGACTGTCACGACGACACCAATTTTGGTTTTGCTGCGTAGTGGGCAACCCCTTATTTTCACTGCACTAATCGTGACACCTATAGATGTCGCACACACCACTCCACCAGTTTTATCTAGCCCCACCCTCTTCATATTGTAATTCCCGTTCTAAAAATCGGTTTTTTCTATCTATGCCCCTTGTTCTTCTACGCACTCTTCCAATGAAATTCATATGCTGTCAACATTCAGTAAAGTTGTATAAATTACGCAAGAATTCTGTAATGTTTACGTTGTGGCTGACATCCGCTTACTGCGAACACTACTAAGAAGTCGTCATAGCGATTGTAACTAGAAAACAGCAAATTGCTTGTCAAAAATGATGCTGCACTTTGCAAGCAGTGCCAGTTCTTCCTAGCAGAAGCCTTTCTACGCCTCTTCACTGCCCTTGCTGTCTATGGCGCGCACCCTTTTCAACAGCAATAGCCTATCGGCGTAAAATTAGAAATTAAGTGGGAAACTATTAAGAAGACATCCTCCTATGGACGGCGTCTGTCGCAGCATCTGCGTTGGATGAGCTAATGATTTATTACAAGAAGTTTGGAAAAAAATCAATTATTAATAAATTGCCGTAAAGAAATGAAACGTAAAGGTGTTACACTGACCACTCCGTAACTACAATGTGACACTTATAGAAGCTTCTCGTCGCGAGAGTGTTGGTGGCATAATGTGCACAATTCTTTTGATAGTCCTTCGATTCCATTTTCCGTGTCTGCCACCTATCTGAAGTGAAAGTGAAATCACTCACTACAGCTTACATATCAGAAATCTCCTCACCGCATTTATGTATTTTATAACCTTCTTTCTAAATATGATATATTTGGTAAAAACTCAAGATACAATCGTGCAGTTCATAACTAAGACGTCTGTTCATACCAAGGTCGTACTAACTATACGGGATCTTATTACTTTGAAATGAAATTCGAGCAGTATCACTTCTCTTTTCATAGTATAAGCCCAAAATAGTGCAGCTTATTGACTTCTGGCGCAATGTTGATACGAATTATTCTTTTCTCAGCAGTCGACTGAAATTTTGGGTTATCCACTATTTGGCCACTCTCAAAGTAAGCATGCGAATTCGTTAGCGTTCTTATTTATTTCTCATAATACTTAAGAAATGTGCGTAGACCAAAGCACGGCTGAGACACTAATGGATGCCCAACTTCTGTTCTTTATATTTCCTGGCCCATGTCGGATTTGAAAATCCTACCAAACCCTTGTCAGGTGTCAAATTTGCCATTTCATTTACGATCGTTTCATCGTTCGCTTTCGATGCAATTAAGCGCGCTGCCTATTTTTGATAATTGAGTGGTGGTTTGGACGTGATGCGTTCCATATGGTTCACCCGAGAGGGTAATGCAGTTCGTGCAGTTCCATTTGAATCATTCATTAGACCTATTTTCTGCTCCTCCTCCGCTCAAGTAATTTTCCATAGCGACTTCGCGCATTACAAGTACAGATGAATGAAAGTAATGTTTTTGAGACATGGAATTTGAGCTTCATGCAAATTCGGCCTCAATATCATCGGCGTAATCTCGTAACCAACTCTTATTCTTACGAGTTGTCCTGCCGAATTTCTTCCTGTGATAATTTTATTTTACGGTGATCGCCTATGTAGCGATGGCAATAATTTCGTTGCATTGCATTTCAGGATCACCTATCATTGATTGATTAGGAGCGAAAGGTCTTGTGAAGAAGAAAAAGGAGAGAATTATGAATGATTTATTGAATTTGTAAAATTTCAGTAGGAAATATACCGCCAACAGAGCAATACGTTAATCAAAGCTCACCGATCGCATTGCAGGGACAGCAGCACAAGTTGCACTGCTTCTTTTCTGGCCAGTGAGTTAATTCTCCTTTTTGTTAAATTATGTGCTCACTTACATTTATGTCTGAACGAATGCTAAGTTCATTTTCAGTAATTGGCTGTTATGATTTTTCTTCAATTTATGGTCTATTTTCATAGTAGAGCTCGTCGTGTTCTATGATACTTCTGCATCCATGTGGTATTCTAGAGAACATATTTGTCACGACTGCTTACCACATTACACTAATTTATATGACGTAGTAACAAATTCTGGCGGTTTGCCTGAGATTCCAACTATTCGTTGTATCAACATTTTACAGTGACTGCTTTGATACAAAACCTGTTTGCTGACTTGAAGCATTCTTGTATTTCTCTTATATTTATGTTTATGTTGTCCCGTTAGCTAAGCACTTCAAAAATAATTCCAATATATCCTGTTTTTAGTACATTTATCGACGTAGTTGTTTAAGTGCACATCTTTGATATCAACAAAAACCCGAAAGTTCCACGTGTTTTTATCTGAACTTTCTATTCAGAAATTGCTGATTGTGTTATCTCATTGTAGTGACCATTGTGTCTGCATGTTTGGTGTCATTGGAAGTTTTTGGAAGGCGAAAGGGATTGCTTGTCGGAGACGCCTTAGGGGACATTGAAATGTCGTCGGTGGCAGTCAATAGCTGACGTGCCTTAGGCAGGCAATAAGCAGTAGAGGTTAGGGAAGAGTTTAGAATCTGACACGTGCGTGATCGTTGTGCTTCTGTCCCGATTTCCTTTACTTTTTCTTCTTTTGCACATGAATGTTTGACCGTGTCCGTCTTGGTACAACTTAATTAAATCTGAAATATCACTAAATATGTATGCTATGCGGATTAATAGTGCGAATGTGTGATAAAATGAGTAGATGGGATCTTAATCCTTGATATTCTTGAGCGATAAGATGAAAGTTAAAAAGGCACGGATTGAATATCATCTAATGAAATCTTATTGTACCCAAAACATCCGTAGAATTTCCCTCTTTATCTTATAGTTTCTCTTCAGGACACATTTTGAACGTCATGCACTCTATCATCAGCTTGAAATAATGTGAAGACGACTAGTAGTGGTCAGCAATGACTTCGTTTGTCAGCGAATGGAAGGCTGGCGTTTTCCGATAATTGGTGTCATGGGATGGGGTTCTGCGCCTCATCGTTGATGACTCCGGAAGTTTCCGAGAGTGTACTGGCAACGATCAATGCGATTACTCGTGGCGCTGACGTTCCCCTCGTTGTTTACGAATGCGATATCGATCTTTGTTTGTTTACTCGCGTTTGTCGATACGGAGGATCGTCAATTTGCATGGACATAATTATGTGCACTTAACTCTATCTTCGCTGAGATGTTGGTGTTGAGTGAAAGCCCTGATAAGCCTTCAAATCTAGCACTTCAAAATTTTGCGCCAATCTACCGTAGTACTATAGCTGGCAGTTAAAAAAATTTTTTTGAACGACCCGTCTTCATGTCTATTGTGCTGATTTTAACCTTTCTGTATCTGATTCGTTTCGTCACATCCGTCATCCACGGAGCTCTTCGAACTCAAATGTGCTTTTGGCTGCAGCTTGACGATTGTCGTCTTTTTTATGAATGTCGTTAACCACTAGTCGCATCAATTCTTCTTGGTGCTCTGGATTAACGGGCCATAGCGTTCTCGATTGAATTGCAGGATGGACCTTCACCGTGCTCGTGATGGTCGGTATTAACACTGCGCGATCTTCCAGTCGGTCTTTCTCTGAGATTTTAGTCACAAAAAACCAGTCTAAAATAATAGGACTTGTGCACTATTGCAGTCCATCTATAAACTAGGTTTAGCACATTATCCACGAATGAGTCATTTACGACTCGTTTTCTTTTGGCAGTTTATCTTGCCGTGAAGAGCATTTTTACTGCAGTTTTTGTAATGCTATAATTTATTGAACACAGATGTAATGGCGGGCGTCGACCGAAGAACCCATTGTTCTGCACGTGATGGTTTAAAACGAAACTTTCTCTATGCGAGCTTGTAGGGTCCGATTTGAATTCTTTGGCATTTACGGACATCTACACTGCCCTTCAACACTAAAAATTCAGGACACTTTGTTGACTTGAGAAGGTAGTAAATCATCAAGGAAAGTCGTAGAAACGTGTTTTAGAAAGACTAGGCGTTCACAAAACGTATTGAGACGTATAAAAATATGTTTTGTATCGGCTGCATTTGATCCTAAGCTTCTTAGCGTTTACGCCAACAGATTTTTTGTCCTTGCATCTTCATCAGTGTTACCATCTAATAAAAATGTCTCACTTTTTTGAGTAACTTAAATTCCATAGATTGATTACATGACACGATGAGAAGAATTGTGCTCTATCTGTGTACATTGTCACAGGGGATATCCGATGTTATACTTATCTCGTATGTGGATATATTGACACAATGCCACTCTCCCTCTAAAGTGTGCGTGAGACTCGTCTATGCGAACGTTTTTTGCTAAATATGCAAACTCTCGATTTCATAGTTTATAATCTGTCATTTTCATGACATCTAGCCTTACCCAATAAATGTTAATGATTCACCAGATTTCCACATCTCACTTTGGGCAGAAAATGGGTGCTAGGGGAATACTATTTCTAAACAGCACCACCGCTCGAATAAATTTCTGTCTTGGTGTCGTGGCAGACTAATGTGTATCATATCAAGGCAGGGATTTTGTGGGAGCTCTTTCAGGTGCATAAGTAACATCCCGTGAGCATCTCAGAACTAGGTGTCGTCCTGTACCTGTCACACAAAATTGGGTATCATCCAAGTCTATCTTAAGAGGTTTTTCTCGCATAGCCACTTTTTAGTTCCGTTCTCCCACTATGGTTGAAGATTTTGACCGTGTTTATTTAAAATTAACGGTGGTTTTTCTCAACTATGTGACAAAAAAATAGTTGATATCTGTGGTTGTTCTCTTTTACCACACTCTATTTTTGCGTAGTCGTATGGATAGGTATCACTTGTGAAATCAATTCGTAGGTGTTCAGGCTAGGCAAAGCTGGCAAGTATGGTTTTAACGCTACTCTTTTCAGTCCCGCTCCGAAGCCAACGTGGTATCACAATGGACGAGAAATCAGCGAGGAAACTGACCAAGGCTTTCGTTTTGAGTCGTACGGAAAAACTTTGGTTTGTTTAGAATGACGTAATGACTCATTCATTCTAGTTCATTCACTTTATCACGTGTGTTATCAATTCGTAGGTGTTCAACGTTACCCAGGACAAGGCCGGGAAGTACGACTGCCGGTTCCCTGTTCACAATGATATCGACAGGTCATTCAACGTTGTTGTGGAAGGTATGTGCCGTTTTGAAAAGTCTGTAAACTTTTGTTCGTCTGATTTTTCTGTGAAGAGTAAAGTAGCATGAAATGTTGTCCCTATGGGAGAAATGCTATTGGGTGAAGTCCTTATGGAATTTTTTCTCGTTTTCTTCGTAAGAATTCGTGGATTTATGTTTTTCATGTATGTGATTCTATTCTTATTCCCTGCTAGAGTATTTTGTCCGAAATTCTTTTAAAAAATATTCCTCTCCAATGTGGCGTGATGTGAAGTAAGGTTGTCCTGTCAAATAGCCCATCATTGTTATGATTTCACCAATTTGGTTAGATATATAGGCAGTCGACAAATTTTCAGTTCTCTGCTCGAGTTTGTGAAATCATGTCGGGACTAATAATCTGGTGGTCGTATAAAAATTTTTGCGGCAAATAATGATTGTACAGAGCCAAACTGATGATACAAATTGTAATTGTACAGTTTGCTGTCACGTATCATACAGAGATGATAACTTCTCACTTAACACTCTAAAATTGAATCCTGTGATCATGATGCTGAACTTTTGTTGCAATGAAGATAACTTAATGAGTTATCAGTAACCATCTAGAATGTGTCTGGTTCCCATCCGCTTCTGAAAAGTGCTTTCTGACCAAACCGAAAATTATGATTCTTCACGAAGTTTGGTTCGGTGAAGAACTTTCTAAAGGTGGCTAATAGCGATATCTGACACAGTCGCTATCGTGGGTACTACTTTCAATGCATTCATACGCAGGAATATTCCTTTACTCCACTTTAGAGATCAACGTCTTGATTCAAGTGAATTTTATCAATTTTTAAAAATTTGTAGGTAGTCGGTGCTCCACTCTTGAGTCTTTGCCAACTAGTCAGAAATTTTTTATCCATGTGAGGCTATGAACACTGGTCCTTAGAGTTCAAGAACTTTGATGGCTTTCCTCTGTCTTCCTATTGAAGTCCTCGCAGTGACGTCTAGTTTCGGTTCTCTTCAGCAGCGCACAACGTCTAAATTTTTGGTGTGCTTATTGTAACAGCTGTGGATGTCTCACCGGGCACTCTGTTAGTTTTGTATAGTTCCTCTTTTTTCATTGCGATTTCGGTTTCGCAAATCGACTCTTCTCTGCGTTTCAACAAAGCTTCTGTGCTTCTCTTATCGTTTGTATGTGTTCTTCTATGCACCCTCCCATGTTTTTGTTACATAATCAACTCTTGTGAATGAAGAAAAAGCACTCGTTCACTACGCAGCTATACTGTTGTCGCCATTTAATGAAGTTGTGGTTTTAACATTCTCTCTTCGTAAACATAGTTGTTGTAGCGATTGGGAATTATGAAACAACTAATTGTTTATCAAAAATGATGCAGCAACTGGCTATACTCTCTTCAACAACAATGTTCCCTCATCGAAAATGACTAATTAATAAGACAATCTCTCATCTCCAAGCATCTGCGTTGGATAAGTTGCTGATTGATTGCAAGATTTCTGGGACCCGAACTAAACAATTGGAAAGAACATAGCACTTATAGATGTCATATCGGATTTCGGAAATTATAGACATTCATTTCTAGGGAAGGAGTTCGCTTTTCCTTTGAGTACATAACATCTGAGAATCACTCCCTGTAGAACGAAGCTCCTTGATAATCGAAGCGGTAATTGTTGATGTTCTTCACTTTTTCTGTGGTTGTCTTCATGTGTATTGTGAACAAATGATTTTCGAGATTATTTCTAATTGTATCTGTAATAAACACACCATTATCATGGTGTCGTGCTATTTCACTAGAAACTTGAAGGGCACAAGTTTTAAGGCGTTTTTTTCCTCGATTTTGTCTCGAAATTCTATTTTCATTTTACTGTTGTAGTTATGAGTAAGTAATATTAGATCTTTAGATATCCAGAGCTGAAGATTTAGTAGTGTTTAAACGCGGTGCACAACATTGGCCTTTCTTGCGCGTACATTGAAGCGCCTTTATATGTAACGTGTGCGAAAGAGTAACTGGAACTTGTAAAATAAAGGAGGTAAAGGAATTCTCAGCGTTTCTTGTGGTAGGTGAAGTGAGAGAACGATGAAGTGCTACTGCTTTTGCAATCTAATTCAGTTCGAGAACATTCATGTAACACTTAGTATATAGCAATAATTAGGCTCTTACCATATCACGGGGGGCGTTCGAATTTATGCACAACCGTGGAGTGGTGATACTTTGTTGTAAATGTTTTTTGTAAGTTACTTCAAATAACAAAATTATCTTTTCATGCGCTGTAGGTGCTTTTCACTACATGAATCACGTCTTGATGATAAGACGTTTGGAAATTTTCTAAGTCACAGTAGTTTCTTATGTGCATGTACATATGTATATATGTACATATACATATGTATATATGTGTACATATATACATGTATATGTATAGGTGCATAGACATAGTATGCACATGAACACATGTGCATACTTATATATGAATATATACATACATATATGTGTATAAATATACATTTACACATTTATATATGTATATATACATATATATATATATATATATGCATATGTCGATATAGTGGTTGTACAAGTGAGTGTATATTTGCTGTCAACATTCTATACGACTATCAGGTTATCATCATTGTGTAAATATTCGATGCTTGTTGCATTCCGTTAGACAAGCAACTGACAGAGATCGCAGTTCAAGAGATATGTTATCAGGTTAAACATGTATCTATATTGCATATCTTCAAAGTGTTCTATGCATTGTCTGCAAACGCGGGAGAAAGGAAAGGATTTAGAGAAATCAAAAGTAGTAGTTTGTTCGTTCAACTAGCATTAGCTTTAATGTTTCTAATATTGTAGAATTGTATCAAACATTATTCTTTCATAAATCTGTACTAACTCGATAGCATTTCTAGCTGCTCCGTACTGGCCAGACGGACCGCCACCCAACACGAACACCAGTGAGGGCGAAACGGTTACCTTTGACTGTACAACAAGTGGAAAACCCATACCAAAGGTCACCTTCTATAAAAATGGTGTTGGTGAGTATTTTCAAACCACGTGAACTCATTTCGTTCGTTTTTCTTCAATTTTTTCACTTCCAAGGCGTATACTACTCCCAGAGAACCATGTGAAGAGAAAAGCTACATGGTTCAAAAATTCAGGAAGTCATGATTCCTTTATTCACGGAGCTACTTAAGGATGACCCCGAAAATTACTGGGTTAATGCAAAATAACGAACTTCTTTGTCTAGTCACTTGCTTGGATATGTGGGCAACACATCTTGCCAAAGCTTTCCTCTTTCATTCCCACCACTTCTTCCATTTATCCCGTTATCTTATGGCCTTCAGCCAATAGATGTAACCGGGTTCTTGTGTGGTCTCACCTGCTATTGCGATTTGCCACCTGTCACTTACATGTTGATTGCTAACCAACCCGTTGGGGACTGCAGTTGATCGCTGCGCGCAGCGCGATTTTCAACCTACGTGTGATTTTCGTTAAATAATTTGATTTTTTTTCTTCTCCATTCTAGAAAAAAATTCTAACATTCTCGTGTTACTTTGGTACTCCATGTTTTTGTTTCGTGTCTAGCTCTCAATGCAGCGCTTTATGAAGACCTTTCAAGATTTCAAGCCAAGTGATAGAATTGCCGTCTTCCAATCTATCTAATCTCCAAGAAAAGTCTAGTAACAAGCAAAGCACAGCAATGCGCGCGAAGGTAAACTCATACTCTCATGACTGCTACTATGCAATAAGAAGGCTTTTTCAAAACAAACATAGTGTTGAAATCGTTGTTTTTGAGCCATCAAGTAGCTATTAGAAATCTAGTGAGATTCTGTGTTCAGTGACAAAAAAAAACGGTAAAAAATTGTACATTTAAAAGGGCGCACTCTACCCCAAAGTGTTAAGGAAGGTTCACTCCCTATTGACAACATTCGTCGGTTCTTGTCTATCATAGAAAGGTCTGCTATTTTGTAACAAGCAACATAACAACGAGTGATTTTTAGATTTAGTAGATCTATATAAATGTTCCGTTTCTGACATTCAACCATCACAGTCACCATCTTAGATCAGCAGCTTATCACATTTTCCTAGTTGCGTTTATTATACTATATTAATATTAATATTGTACGTTACTCGAAGCGGACGATTGCGTATAATTAAGAAAAAAAGTGTCTTAACATCCGCCGAAAATTCCAAATTTATACATACATTTAACACTTTCCTCGATTTCCTACCAACGATCTGCAAGTTTCAAGATCTCTTCGAAATTTTCATTCCTTGGGCTTTGCATCAAAAAACTTCTGACATGCCTTTTCAACTTGCAAATGTCTCGAATCGGCGTCCACGCAGGAAATGCTCCACTAGACCATGATTATATGACGATGCAGCATCTGGACTCTAGGCTGGGTGTGGCAAGACCTCGACTCCCTCCAGTTCATCAAACTTTACCTTGTATTCTTTGCAGTGCGAGGTTTGGCATTGTCTTTGTCGGGTAATTTTCCTCAACGCATCGTAGACTCGCTTCAGCTGCTCGTAGTAGATTTCGGCATTGATGATGCGACCATTCGGAACAAGTTTGAAATGCAAGATACCTTTTGGAACTACACCAAGCGCAGGTCATGACCTCTTCGCCAAACGGATTTGATGTGCAACTGATGGCGGAGCTTGACCTTTTGGAACTCAACGTTTACTGCGATTGTGATGGAGTTTCGTTTGGAAGTATCCTAAGACATTCCTGCGAATTTGCAATAATCGATTCTTTGTGAAGCAAACATAAAGTTTGAGATTTTTGCGGATTTGAGAGACTTTTTCCTTGACCTAGTATTTACCTTACTGTTTGTAAGCCCTGATCATTTTCTTATTTATCGCACTTTTCAAATGAGATCGCTGTTGATTTCAGAGAATTTCGATACACTTGCTACTTAGAAATTTTTTTCTTTCTCGTGCAAAAACGACTTAACCAGAATTGTTTTGTACTCTTGTTCGATGAGTAGGATCTGTACGAATGTCTGACACGTACTTTCTATGCTTTTTTATTTCTTTTGTCAATTGTATGAACTGAGATTGATTTTGCTACATCAAGAATATCTTTCAGAAAACCCGTATTTATGCAAAAACAAATTTAGTTAAAAATTCAGGTGATTTCGGCGAAATTATTGCTGATTTCATTGGAAATCTTTTTCATTGTTATGGCCTTTCTGGAACGATCGAACGTACGTTGCATCTAAATTCATTGCAGCGATGTCTTCACATGATTCGGATGTAGATCGCGTCTTTTGTTGCAGTTATTTCCTCAAGAAAAGGTTGTTAAATCGAGTGCTAGAATCAATATTCTGGACTTCTTAGAATCACTCTGAAAACTGGATCTTTTCCAGAATAAGTTTTTGTCAGTTTTATATCCAAAAGTATCCGATATCGTATTGTGTCCCTAACGGATCTTGCGCTTCGAATGCCATTATTGCTCATGTTACTCGTACAGCGATGGGAATCTTGCGAACGTGTTCTTATTTAGAATATTTGTGGAATATGATACAATAATGGGGTGGATTTCTTGAGAGTGCTAGAGGTTTTAGCAGAAAGGAGTTGACGTGAAAGAATTATTTAGTGAGTGGAACACTAAAACCAATTGTCTTATCATTCGAATTAGTGTTTTTTGAGGGTAACAGTAAAACAACTAGCTTATCAGTTAAATGACTTTTTTTTGAGGGAAAGACTAAAGCGACTGTGTTATCATTTGGATGAGTGTTTTCCGAGGGGAACTCTAATACAATTGTGATGTCATCTGATTGTTTGTTTATCAACAATAATCATAGATATAATCAAGAAAAACTTTTGTAGTTTGAAGGATTTCGCATTCGTGTTAGGAGACGTCCGTCTTCGATTCACCACTTCTTCGAAGCAGTACATTCAAATCTTTTTTTTTTTTTGGAATTCCGAAACTGTTACTTTAGTCTTTTGAAGAGAAAACACTTTGTAGTGAATGAAGATGACTAATCAGAAGAAAGGAATTATGTTCAATGGTAATCAACCGTATAGCGTTCCTTCTGAGCAATTTTGTCGTGCCATTTTTAAATCTGAAAAATATTCTTCATGTTTTGTTTGAGCTTTATAGGTCTATCAACTTCATGATTCGGAGATTGATGAGGCTGACACTTCCATTGATATTCGTTTTCAACTTCTGACTTTTCATGTTTCATTGTGCATCAATTTATCTTCACAATGTTTTCAGAGATGAAAAAACCGAAGGATGGTGACAAATGGGTGATTGAGTCGAATCGGTTAACAATTTATGATGTGAGAAAAGGGATTCACGGCAAAGGCGACAATGCAGTGTACCAGTGTAAGGCGGAAAATACACACGGTTATGTCTGGACTAATTTCTACCTGAATCTCTTGGGTGAGCACTCAGTCCGAATTTTAGCATCCTATGCTTTTTTTGACATGTTCCGTCCCACGTCACTAATGTCTGCTTCACGACTCGAGTAGTTTATATTGGTGTGCGCCTCAATAAAAATCCGCTACTCTTTCGGTAGATCAATGTGTTAACGAGACATTACCGAAACTAAATGATGGATATCATTTGAAGACGCTAGTCAAGGATAATTCGCAAGGATGTGACTTTCCCGTTCGAAAATACGGGTTTCTAGGAAATAACGGCTTGTTTATACTATAAGTAGCCTTGCCTAAGTTGCTATCAGTGATGTTCTACTTTTACTGACATCAAAACGAACTCCGACATTTCATCAAAAGAACCCCGCCGGACGGAGACAGCACTGCCTCAAAATCAGCAGTGTATCGAAGGTCTTCAGAACATATTAGTCTACCTTATTTTCCCATCTGTTTTCTTGATTCTTGTACCTCAATTTACGAAATTTTTCTGTGAAATCATTTAGCTCATCTGAAGTTTGAACTGAGTGCGCCGAGTCAGTTTAGCTGAATGAAGCTTGATCAACAGCATGAGATTGATTTTTTTCAGCTTTCAAGCCACAACTGCTTACTGATTCTGGTGAGGTGGAGGCTGTAACGGGTCAATCAGTGACGTTGGAATGCACATTCTTCGCCAGTCCGAACGCTGTCATAACTTGGTCAAGTCCAGTTCTTCAAGGAATCGCTCATAATGTCATCCCAGCAAATCCGCATGGCGTTGGAAAACTTGTCATCCCAAGTACGCTTTTCTCGAAATTCTATCACATTTGCGACGAAGTTGATTCCTTGGTAATTTATATGAATTACTGTAACATTGGAGGAGATGAGAAGTTGAGAACTTTACATGTCTATAGAAGAAAGTTTACTTTATTACCTCAGGAGTAGGTACACTTCTTATGAAATATTCCTTCAGTTTCATTCTTTAGAACCAAAATAAGTGAGAATAATAAAAAACTTTCTGATTTTCAAAACTTGCACCAAGCGCTGCAGTAGCAAGTATTAGTGATGCTCATTGAGTAACATCATGTTCTTATGGACGCACATCCTTGATCAATAGTTTCGATTATTGAGTACGTAATTGAATAGCGGAAAAACTTGAGTTTTGGGACGAAGAAGTCAGATCTTCATTTTCATAGCATCAGAAGCTTTTTTTTTTTTTTTTTGAAGTGTTCTTTTTGATCGGTAACGTTAGTCAATTCTAGTACTTGTTGACTTATTTCGTTCAGAATGAAACGTGTTTCATCTGAAGATGAATATGCGCAATCTCTTTGATCACATGCATTGACATAGATGTAGTAAGCATTGGATTGAGCAGTTTTCAAATTGACATGACCTTATTAGAGTGACGAGAATTTGTTCACACATTCAAAGCGATAGGGCAAAGTCTCTTCTACACGTCTGTCAAATCGTTAGGTTTTCAAGCACACTGGTTACCGAAAAATTATCGGTAGGTATCGAAAATCAAATTTGGTAACGAAAGCGTTAAATCTTGAAACTGAGGAAAAGATAGGATAACTTCGTTAGACAGGAGTAATATAATATGTAACCTTAATGTTACTGCAAAATTTTGTTTTGCTTTTGTTTTTTCTCAACGTTATCGTTGGAAATCGAAGAAATGAAGAAGTTTTTTTGCAGACGTCACTCCAGAAGCTGAAGGAGAGTATGAGTGTACGGGAAAGAACAAGTATGGCCAAGCTAAGGGTGCTGCCAAGTTGCTCGTACGAAGTTAGTTTCTTACTTTTATCTTCGTGTACATCATCCAGGTCTTGCCAAATAAAGCCTATGACTGGGAATTTCTTTTTGATCCATGGCGTCAACTGTTCTTTAAAACCTCGCCTCCCTCATTGCCACAATGCAGGGCTTAACGTGGGGCGTGGGTCACTGTTGAGGAGGGCGAGACCTCCGAAGCACCGGTGTATGGTCCTGGCGTACCAACCTCGTTTAGGCTTAGAACATTTTTTTTGAAATTATTTTGAATGTATGAGGTTTTAAAAACACTTGCTGTCATGGATCAGTTTTGTTCTACCAGCCGAGATCCATCGACTGAGAAGTGGTGATGGACCAGTGTTATTGTACACTGTGCCGTCACCACACACGTTTCCCTCCTTGCTTCAATATTGGGCTCAATGTGGGGCGTGGGTCACTGACGAGGAGGATGAGACCTCCGAAACACTGGTGTTAGGCCCTGGCGTACCAACCTCGCTTAGGCTTAAAACATTCTCTCATTTTTTTCTTTCTACATGAAATCTTTAGCATAAATTTTGTGAGAAGGATAAACAGAACAGAAAATGTTAATCATAGAAGCAACCCGGCTAGAACCGTTCCATCGATCAACAGAAGTGAAAATCGCTGGTGAACCTATTCGTCTACCTTGTGAAGCAACCCCTGATGAACGGTTAGTTGCTTTTTTCATTGATAATTACTTACTGTTCACAAATGAAATTTTCCTCCCGCAGTCCTTAATAACAAAGTTAAGTTCAAATAACAACAAAAAAGGACAAAGTTCTCGGCGTTGATCAAACCTGAGGGATATGTCATGCATTCGTCTTCAATTTATAATTTAGTTTGGGGTGATTGAATGCAAATCTGGCCTTTACAGTGACTCGTGGTGGCCTCCCGCTGTACCGAGTCAGTGCTGCTTATCCTACCAGACAAGATTGAGACTAGTCTGGTACCAAATTACCGATCCCGGAGGGATGGATGGCTTGGTGAGCCGTGAGCACAAGGTCGAACCATCGACCTCGTGACGCAGAGCACCTTTAATCACTTGCTCCACTTGCGCCCGTAGCCCTCAATAAACATCAATAGCTCGCTTCCTTCAGCAAGATTTTAGAGTTCTTTATGCAGAAAAGGATATTACATATTTTGAGCCGATAGGTCTAGTGCTATATGGGCGCCTATTTCGTCCTATTGGGACTCATCAGTAGCACCCTCCCTCGGTTCCGTCGATCCCTTGAGGTGAGATAATCCTCTAAAGGAATCGGCGCCGAGTAAAAACTAAGCACCCAAAGTAAAATGATGGTATTACCTGACTTTGTGGTGACCGGCAGTCGAGCTTGCGGCTTTTAGAATGAACCATACCTCTGCTATCGACCGCTCTTTCTTTATGCAGTTATTGCTTACTTTGCCAGACTTGATTCTGGCTATTCAATTGTTTTATTTCCTGACCTAATCCGGGACTTGCAACAATTGTTTTAGACTTGACGTCAAGTACGAATGGCTCGTAAACGGATTGCCTTTGCTAGATTCGCATTTGCAGTCGGGGCATTACAAAGTAGGTTATAATGTTAAGAATTACGTATTTAGAAATGCAATCTAATAAGAATAGAATCTCCGTTATCATTGAAAATAGAACTATAATTTTTAGTACAATCAAATGTCAGAAGAAAATTGTGATAATGGGTTGTATAAAGAATAATGAAACCAAAAATATATGAAGAGTAAAGGTTCTTTTCAAAAACTATTATTCTCATATCAGTGTTGAGTAGTTGGTATCCACAATTCATTTTACTCATTTACGCAGCTTTTGATTTAGATAGACACTGATCATTCGTTGCTGGTGACTAACCCTACACAATATGACTCTGCGAAATATAAGTGCATTGCAAGCACTAAGCTTGACAAGGTGGAAAAGGAGATTAATATCCGAATTAAAGGTAGAGCTTATTTGTTGGTTCATATCAGGTTGCAGGTAAACAATGACAGTGAATAGAGGACCTTTCCATCAATTTTTTCACGTAGTGGTTCCTCATAATTCAGTGCACCAGTGAGGTCAACTTTTTTTTACATCAGTGACTGGATACCGTGCAATGATTCTTTTATTTTTACCAGAATTATCTCACTGCAAATAATTTGATGATCTGCTTTCTCTTTGTGTGCTGCTATTGTTCTTGTTATGCACTTGGGTCGTGCTTACTAACGCACTCGCGGCGGCATCCAATTACAGCAGTTACGAGAGTGTTGGCTTTTTGACAATAGCAGGGTGATTATTTCTTGGAACCAGACGTTCTGAAGACTGAAAACGTGGATTAACGAAGGAAATTGTGCTTTATCTTTTTTTATGGCCGAGCTGTCTCTAGTCCTTTTCTGTGTTTTTTCTATCGCCCATTCCATGCTTAGAATATGTTCGATTATGATGGTTAGTGAGATTGAAATAACAGTCTATTACAAACCAAATCACAGATCAATAAATTCGTTAAAAACAAGATTCTTGTATGCTCTAACCTAAAAATAAGTCCTTTTTGGCTGACGCTTGCTACAAGATGTATATTGCAATGAACTTTCCGTTGATTCAGAGAAGTTTAGAATAAGTGTTCTTTGCGGCGAGTTAAGTTATCAAAAAGAAAATAAGTTGCCATTCACATTGTTTCCGAACTTAGAACTCCTATGAAGGCCATATTGCTACATATCATTTATTCAATCCTTATCTGACACAGACAACATGCTATGCTAATCCATTTCATCAGTGGGTTCTGTCCATTGTGTAGCAACTAGGACATGCATGATTACAGCGTAAACGTTGTGAAGACGTTCGGGAATTGACCTCATAGTTGGGATCCGTCTGTCTCCTAGATAGTTATGAAAAATGACTAGCATTTTGTTAGAAATTGTTTGAGCTGTGCACAATTTGACCAATAATGTCGTCTAATCTTGCATATATGGCGATGTTTCGTAGCTCATTGGTTGGCTCATATAATCAACAGAAAGATTAAGAAGGACTACATTTGTGTTCACGGTTGCACTAGCGTGCTATAGCTTCGGTCCTTCTAACTGTTACTCCCTATTTAACTGGTATCTGACTGATTGCGTTTGTTTCGTAGATGTTCCTGTTCCTGTCCATGCAGCGTACGTTAGCAAGTGTGATGCCGACTCACATTCAGCAGAAATCACTTTCGAACATATGGAACCAGCCGACACGGAGTCTCCTGTGAAAGAATTTTGGTAGGCGATAGAGTTTTTCGCACATTCTACCTCTTTAACATACATCGAATTTTCTGTCTTTGAGTTTATGAGTTTAGAAAAGTCAAACAAAATTTCGCGCAGCTATCACGCGCTTTTAGTCTTTTGTTTTCAGAGTGTTTGAATATATCATGTTACATAATCAGAAAATTATGTTGAAATGGATGAGGATTACCGAATTAACTTTTTAGGGTTCAATATCAAATGGATAGCGAAACGGAAGGTACACAGTGGCGAACACATCCCGTACCAGTAGAAGCTGAAACGAAGGATAGAATCGAAGGTGATCAGCGAATAGTGAACGGGAAGGCCACTGTAGCTTTGCAACCTTTCGGACACGTTAGTTTATGTCCTTTTTTTTACCGTTAAGAATTGGTTTCTCTTTTTGATTTGTTCATGCTAACATTTTATGCTTTAATTTCAATCTATCCGATCTCAGATAGTAATTTCCAACATTTTTAGTAGCAAACAATTGTATCCTGAGAAATGTTCAAATTTTAGTACGTATTTCGTGTTTTGGCGAGAAATGGAGTTGGTGACAGTTCGCCTACCAAGGTCAGGGATGTTTGTATAACACCTCCGAAAATGCCAGATAGAAACCCTTCTGGAGTTTGGGCCAAAGGCGCTAGCCCAGAAAATATTGTCGTGCATTGGCGTCCAATGGCACGAGAAGAGTGGAATGGAAAGAATTTTCACTATAAAATCAAGTTGGTTTGTTTAGAATTTTTCCTCCTTTTTCATCCTTACTATTATATGATTATTTGTTTTCGACTTTTCTTGCTATCGGCTTGTACATAATGAATATTATATTGATGAATATAATTAAATGTATTTATAAAAGGCAAACAGAAAATGGTAAAATGAGTCATTCCGATCTATAATAACATAGTAACAGGTTTTTGATTGTTACTTGTTATAAGTCGGCATTAACACATTTTCGGAAATAAAACGTACACATACAACGAAAGAGTGCTATCAGAGTAGTGGCCACGGTGATATGGTGGTAGCACGCGGTTCCAACTCCAGCCTGGGCTCGAATGTTTTCTATATCCCTCAGTGTTCTTACATATATAAATGTAACATCATAGCACTTTTATTAAAGAGATGAAGTTCAAGAAAATTCGTTATTGCCAGTGGCTCGTAATTTTCGTTCTCTAACAAAAATTTTTTTGTTTCAAGAAATACGTTAGGTTATCTATAATGTTCCGATTGAGCATGATTTTTTTACAAGTTTTCATGCTTTCTGTGCATATATAACCCTTTTGTGAGAAGAAAACTTTGAATGTGAAACGTCAGTTTATTTTCACTCTCACCAATGTCTAAGGAAGTGTCTTTTCGAGAACCAGTATAAGTTACAGAGATTATTTCCCGAGATTTAAGCTATCGAATGAGTTTAGTGTAGTCCAATAAAAAGAGATCCACAGACCGTAGCTGAGCAAATAATGCAATCTGAGTGCGAAATATAATTTTATTTTGTTACTACAGCTTATCACAAAGGCCTTATGGGCAGCCAAGCAAACTATCAGAATCCACGACATTTCAGCTTTCGAGAACCTACTTGAATTCTATATAGAAGACTTTATTCAATGAAAAAGAACCTCTGAAAATTTGAGAGTCGAAATTATCTCTTTCGTCCGTGCTTACTAGCGTGTTTTACTTTTCAAGCCTTGAACAATGTTACCTATTTGAAATAGTCACAAATTTTATGAATCATGTATTTATCAAAGAGTGAATCATATAGCATACAATGAGTTATGTTTCAATCCAAAGTCTTGATGTTCAATGTTGAAGACGTAATGTAGGAAGAGTATTGTGACAATATGAAAATAGAAACGACATCAGATGGTTTAGAAAACTAGTGAGGGTGGATGTTTTTCTCAAATTTTGACCTTTTAAAAACTGCCTTTGTTTCTATATTCTATACCTTTTAGTTGGAGAATGTGTATGACAGCTGCTTTGTCTTCACCACAATCAACTATTACTAATGTTGATGAAATAGTTCCTAAAGAGCGATCTTGAGAAATTCATTCAGTACAATCTGAATTTAGGGATAGAATTGTGATAGCAAGGTCCTCGGTAAAAAATTTTGAACAACACGGCCACATCTCTCTGCTGCTCTACTTTTGTTCTTTGAAAACTTTTTCTTTCATGGGCGCCCTGTGATATGTAATGAAAAATTGGTTCTTTCGAGAACCATTCCAGCAGTGCTTGAGTAAAGATGTTTTGATGGAACCAGAAGCAATTTTTTTTTGGAAAGTTGTTTTTATATCGTGTCTACGACTTAGAATTGCTCTTTCATATTTTCACATTCAACCAGACTGCTATAGGTAGATTTGTATTGAATGAAAATGTCAAAAGTCGCAAGGTTTTTGATAGATTGACTAAAGAGACTAGTTTGTTCGAGCGGAGAAATTTAACGCAATGCGGGTCGCTTCAAAGGAGCATGTCTTAAGGCTCTCTATCTATGTGCACCAAAATCAGTCTGTTTCCGTGGGACCCAAGAAGGGTGAGGTGCTGAATTATATTGTCTTAGCCGTTCCATTGTTCAGTTCTGAGGAAAAAAAAAGGAAAAAAAGAATCTTCAGATCAGAAAAAGTCAGCTTTTGAAGTTTTCAGTGAAGTGAAGAAGAGTCAGTTTTCTTGGAATCATGATATCATATGGGATATTTGAGCTTTTTTCATGATATTTTGTTTATCTTAGACGTTTTTACCCTATTTGTATGAATTAGGACGGTACTCTTTAGTCCACAGAAAACGTGGAACGGTATGTAAACATATCCCATAATTCTTATCTGAGCCAACTTGTCATGTGGTCTTTTGATGGGCTCTTGTACAGCCCAATACTCGTGTTTTGACATTGACAATCTCGTCAGTCGGGCAGAACCCTTCGTCTTTAGCCAATCGTCTGTGGGTGCTCCAGTCCCCACACTAAGAGTAGCGACGACGAACGATTTACGACTGACGAGACTGTCAAGGTCGAAACACGTGTACTGGGCTGTACAAGAGCCCATTAACAGACCACATGACAAGTTAGTTCAGGTAAGAATTATGAGATATATTGAGATTGAGCGTGGTCTTAAGAGAGCACTCGAAACGAACGGTATGTGAACAGTTTAAAGTTGTCTGTTAATCACTTGCGGTACATTGAATTCCACTCCTTATTTGAGGATTCATTGATTCATTCGACATTACATTCCTCTACAGCCAAGTCTCTAAGCATTTAGTAACTTATACAAATTTGTTCCAACTAATGTGTGGCGTGAAATAGATGAGCTTTTTGATTTGAATATGAGTGTCTCAGCTCTTAATGAAACCCCACTGATGTAATCAGAGTTAGTAGAATATAACGTTTCTTACTACTAGGTTTACCCATAAATTATGGCACTTGAGCAACAAACATAATTTTTTCAACCAGAAGTAATCGAAATTGTTCAACAGCACTACTCAAAGTATGTGCCATCAGCCTGAACACATTTCTGCCATCTCTCAGGCAACATTCCGCTTTGTGCAGATTTTTTTGGGCTTTATTTTGGTACTAAGTGGTTCGTACTTGCCCCATTATGGCCGCTCAGCGAAGCCTTTATCACATTTACTTCTTCACGAGTACGAATTAGGACGCGATGCGCAGACCTCCTTCGAGAATATCAGCCGTTTAAGGGCTCAAGGATCTGTGTCTAGGCGAACAGCGTCTCTGTTCTTTGCTGTTGCTGGCAACACCAACTCGAAGGACCAGTTACGCTTTGGACTCAACGCGAAGTTGGTCAAGAGGCCGTCATCGAAACAATTGAAGAGGATCCCACTTTGACTTTGGGTTGATGGCGCATACTTTGAATAGTGTTGTTAAGCAGTTTCAATTATTTCTGGTTGATAGGTTTTGGGTTTATTGCTCTAATGCCAAAACTTCTGAGAAGGCCTAGTAAAAGTAGTAAGAAGACGAAGGAGCATGTTATTGTCTTTCAGAGAATTAGAGAATTTGGAGACTCGTTATTGAAGAAGTGTGTACTCTGTTAGTGATTCAAAGTTAGCCCTTTGTTTGATTGTATTTTTGTTAGTATTATTTGAGTTAACTGTTGATATTCTAGATATCGTCCTTCTGAAGGTGAAGATGGCGACTGGAAAGAAGTCCAAGTTAACGATCCTTTCGCCAATCGCTATACCATCACGCTCGATGAAGATAAAGACGTTAAACCATTTCAATTATATGAAGTTCAGGTATCTATATAGTCTCCGAATTTTGTTTTAAGGTACTTTTCAGATCTTGGAGTAGGGAAATAAACGATAAACATGCACTTCTGAAATACTTTATTGATCTTTTTTTTTTGACTGTGCGCTTCGCATTAGTTCTACCATTCAGTTCGTTTTTTTCGCCTTCTTCTTGAATGTCGTTGAATACTGGTTGAGCGAGTCTCCTTGCAATTTCGGGGGTAGTCTGGCTGTGCCGTTCTACAGGGCGTTTGTTGTTGATTGCCGGAGAGTGGCAAGGGTGAGGGGTGGAACTCGGTTCTCCGCGCGCCGCGATGAGCACCCCAACCACCCTGTCAGGGCGCCCCCTCGAGAAGTATGTAAAATATTAGAAAAGCAATTTCAGGCCATATATGTTTTAGTATAAATTGTTTGTTAATAACCGATAGTCTATGGACAAACTAAAGTGTTTCAGAATTCATAAATCCATGTAGATGACTTCCTCATCGTTTTAAAGCTGTGCATGTCTTCCAACAAAATACTCATACAACTCTAGAGTCAACGAATTATAGAATATTGATCGAATATCAAACAGTATGTTCGAAGTACAAGGGAAATTAGCACTTTATCTTGATAGGCTTGAAAAATTTGTACCTCAGTGAATCATTGTAGATTCTGAGGTTTCTTCTTCACGTTGTAAAGTTCATTATGAGTTCAGAAAGGTTGTACAAGGAGTGAAAACGCCTTTTAGGTGATATCAGTTCAATTCATATCTTCACGCCTATTTTAGAGTTGTTATTGAGAAAAATTTCATCATCAACTTGTTGAGGATGCCGGGTCCTTCTCGTTTCTTTTTCTGCTTCAGCACCTTCATAAAATTTGGTTAGGTGCAAGCGGTAAACGATATGGGAGAAGCAAACGTACAGCCTGAGACTGTAAGAGGCTATTCCGGCGAAGGAGTACCGAGCAGTATTCCTACAGGTTTCCGCGTCGTAAGCAAGGTGAAATTGGAATTTTCAACTCATTTGAATCCGACAATTTATTCCTTGTGTAAAAAAGTATTCAAACCTGTGAATTTCAGGACGGTACCACAGCAACTTTTGCATGGAATCCAGTTGATCCACGCACGGCGAATGGGAACTTCACAGGATACAAGGTTCGCAGAATACAACGCATTGATCCCTTCAAAAAAGCAGAAAATTGTTGTCAAGAATTTTATCGAGAAGTGGTGCACTTAGAAATAGAGAAGATCGGAAACAGAGGGTTTAGCTACTGATGGATACTCGTGATGTATTTGATCTGTTTACAGTACGATGAAATGACGCATACTGTGTACTGCGAGGGTTCAACCGAGTAGTCAATCATATAGTTTTGATTGATCTGTTGTACTAATATTAGTCTGTCTGCGATCCTATTGAGGGTCAATGTGAGGGATTTGTTACAGAAGCGGTATTATCGCATTTTTCTCCCCTGAAAGTTTCCTTCGTTTTTCTTTCTTTTTCCTCCATTTTTCTCTTGTGAGCAATGCAAGATGGAGCACTATAAGATCAAAAACCCGCAATGAATTTCGGTTCGTAAGCTTTTGGTGGTGTCATATACCAATGTGCATACATCACTAGCTATCTCGAAACTCGAAAATCAAGCGCAAATAAAAAGCGACCAGTTTGAGTTGAGCAAGTCTCACATGAGCACTCATTAACTTTCTTATTATCGTAATACTATTTACTCGATTAGGTCGTTGTTTCTAATTAGAAAAACCTGATCTGGGAGAGTATGTAATCCAAGCTCTCAATGTGCCTACTTTGTTTGTTAAAATTGCGTGCCACGCTTGATGAAAGCGATATTTTGAAAATGTCGAACCACAGCTAAACTTTTGGCGGCGCCTATGTCCATATTTAGTGTATTGATTTTCAACAATCAACAACTTATAGAAAATTTCATAGTGCGTTATGATAATAATCAACAATCTCAGATTACTCATTGGTATGATGAAACGGATGATGTTGAAGATGAGGATGACTACGACGAGAAGTTTCGATTTAGGCGGTCTTATAAGGTTTGCTTTACCGATATCGACCCATTTTGATACGAATATTGGAGAGAGCATCTTGTTACAGACGCTAAGAAGAAAGCGAGCCACAGAGAGCAAAAGACGTACAATCATTTTTGGACCCAGAGCGACATCTGGAACTGTTACAGACCTTCAGCCGGACACGGATAATTATGCTACCATACAGGTTTGCCTTTTTTTGTCATGATATCATTTGAAAAAAATAGAAGACAACTATTCTATGAATTCAACTGGAAAAGAACTATTGTGGGCTGTTTAGATGATAAATGGTGCTCATGAAGGAGAACCGAGTATGGTCATCCAATTCCGAACCGATGAGGGTGGTAAGTGTTACTTGCTTTGAATACATAACATTTCGAATCCAAGATGTGTAAGGTGTGGAGTTCAGAATGTGCTCCCTATTCATGCATCTCAGGAGGCCAACAGGCATATGCCTGCATAATATTGTGTAGAAATTATTAGATTTCATGGAAAGGCTGAAGATCTGTGTATTTTCATTTGATATTGCATGTCTTTCATTAAAATGACGTAAGGCATCATTTTTCTTGCATTTGAGAGAAAAACGTTCTATCTTGTCTCGAGGAAGATCCAATTATTATAGTCCCATCTCCTGTTCGTGGCCTTCGTGCACATCCGATGAATGCCCGGAATTCTGAAGAAAAAGCCGTTGTGCATTTAATTTGGAGGAGACCACGCAAACCAAACGGAAAACTCCAGCACTACGTAGTAGGTCTTCTGCAGTGTACTGTAGCTTTCTAAATTTTCCAATTCAAACGAGTTTCTTGTATCATTTCTACATTAATTAGCGTACATATAAAATTCAATGCTCTCGATTTTTCTCACAAATTGACTGGAAATCTAATTTGTGATACTTAGCAGAGATATTTTAGGTCGAACACTGTCGGACTGAAAATGGAAAAGTGATTGAAAAGGATTGTCCAAAGCAAGTTGTTAGCGCTGATCGAACTCAGGTAATAAATATTTTGTATATTTGCATCACTTACTTAAGCTAATAGAAAGGATAAAGCGTTCGAACATCAGTGAAATTTGAGAGTACCCGACGCATTTGATTCTTATCCATCAGTAGAAGTGTTTAGAGGCATATCTAGGGAAGGAATTGATTCAACCAGTGTTGAAGGATTAAACTAATTACCACATGTGTAATGCATGCACCTCTAATGATTAATCCACCGTGTGCTCCATTTCTTGCATATTTCTCACATAGCAGGTGCATCGGTGATATGAGTATTTATATTCTTTCACCTGGAAGAAGAATAGATAATCGTGGTGGCGATAGGACTTTAGTACGTTTACGCGAAAATATGCATATAGAAGTAGCCTAGGCTAATTTCGATATTGGTTTGTTATTACTAAAAATGCACTTTGAGATTTTTTTTTGTTTCCCATGAGCATGAGCGGATTTTTACAAATGTTTAGATTCGTTTGTCGGGTTTGGAATTCGAAACACCCTATCGGTTCATCGTTCGAGCTCGGACTAATGCCGGCGAAGGTGATCCAAATAGCAGCGATGTAACTACTTTACCGGAGGTGGTCGCTTCTGGAAGTGAGTATTGTAGCGAAGTTCCCAACTATTTATAGTTGACTGTATAAAAATCTTAATTTGTTCATGCATTGTAGGCATTGGTCAGTGAACATGAATACAGTGGGCGTTTGAAAAAATATTACGCTTAGCCTTTCTCATTCACATTCCAGTCATATTATAGAACGTTCAAATAGAATACAATATCTTGCGCGATATCCATGTTCATGTATCGATTTGTCGCATAGCAGCTTTGATGGTGGCTTTAAACCAATCTAAAATATTTTGGTGATTTATCTGGACCAAAATTTCGGTGGTTGTCCTCCTTTAGTTAGTTTCTTAAGTAAGAATCATCAAACACATTTCTAACTGTTATCCTACTCGCCACGGACGGCCGGCGCGAATGGGCGATGTGGGCACTATGCTGTGCGTTGTTGTCTCGTTAGATTTACTATTCTATGTGTCGTTATGATAGATAGTCGAAAGTGTATCAAAATAAAACAGATGAGATAGATAAAGCCAATGATGTAGAATGGTGTGCAAAAACGTTTGACTCAGCTGGGACTCGAACCGAGATTCATTCTTCCTGGGAGCGCGTGCTGAAGCGTTGCATTACAGATGTGCAGATGAGATAGATAAACCATTTTTTTCCATTCAGTGATTTGTTGGAAAAACCCGCTTTTGGGATAGTTCATTGACTGGTAATAATTTAATTAACAATCAGGTGTTGTTCATTTAATACGCTGTGGTTATAGTACACAGTGTGCGGATATAAAAACATCGAAATAAACTTAACGTAAAGTGCAGAATATTTTTAAGCGCTAGCAGCAATATAGTCCATTTACGGCTTATTTTACACGAACCGTGTTCAACTAGATCAGACTTGCTCTTGTGTTGCAGTGGAGCTCGGTCGTGGTAGTGCAGGTTTAGTTGAGAAAAGACTGAATAGATAAGGTAGTTAAGATGAATGACTGGAGCCCAGCGTGCGGTGTTTTGTACGAGGACTATGCACAGGCGGAGGACTAAGAATTTTGTCTGTTGAAACGCTGTTTCACTACATCCAGTCCGATTCAGAACATAAAGCTATCAGATGTGTGTTCGAATGTAAAATCAGAACTTAGGGAAAATATCAGCTTTGTTTGTGTACATCATTCTATGTAGTAACAGAGAACCCGTTATCACATTTAATTGTGAGGATTCCAGTAAGTATGTAGTGACACGCATCTCTTTTACAATCTTATCTTGTTCACTACCTATTAAGCCATCTAATTATTAGTGAATCGTTTTTTTTTTCCTTGCCGAAAAGCAGAAATTTTCAACCGGCGAAAAATTGCTCCTATTCTTTTGGGCCAGCCGCAAAAAGAGCTCTGTCGCGAATGGGTAATAGTGATTATTCTTAGCCACATCGAATACTTATAGCCTATTTCCATAGTCATGAATTCTATATGTTTTGAGAAGAAATGCAATTTTTCATACTACACTTCATAGGTGCCAAGCTGTCTTATGACGTCAGTCTCTAAAGATCTGAAAGAAACATTATAGGGAAATTGGCATTTCTGTTCATAGAAAAATTATTCAAAATAGGTCATAGGTAGTGAATTGTCCTTGCGATCTATTTCCTGATTGGGTCGAGGGGTTTAGTGAAACATTAGGTAGAAGTACATCGATTATTTTCAACCTCTCTTTACTCAAATGAAAAAGGCTATAATTATTTATACACATGTAGGCTATTATCATTTATTTATTTTTTACCATTTTTTAGCAAGAGGTTTTCTTGAATAAGTAATTGATGTCCTGTCTTCCAATTTCCATTCCTGTTTGCTATTTGAATAAATGAGCTACGGCGCTTTGTTCATTACGGATTAAAGAAGATCCGTTCGAATTTGTGCAACATGGGTACTTTGCACTACTATGTAGCGATAATGAGTTAGTGAATAGTACTGGGGTTATTTTGTATCTTTGCAATCACGATTCTTTCGTATCTTGTTCTGGAAAAGTGTTTTCTATGTGATTTTCTTTTTGAAATATGCTTGAAACATAGTTTCCGATGTAAATTCTTGTCTATGTTGTCGCCTGTTTTTACACAACTTTTGCGATCGTGTCCGAAGGTTGTTGGGACATATCGCATGATCGTTTTAGTCATCATTCTTATGTTATGAGATCTGTCCTGCTGATCGCACATCTACCGTGTGAAAATGAATGATGCGGTGGTAGTGCAGAAGCGCGAATACAGTATGGCGGACATGGTATGGTGGTAATCTCTCGTCGGGAATCCACATTACCTAGCGATGTCTGTTAGAAATGTGGACACAAGGACACTGTCCGAGTCGTCCGTTGTTTACGACATGAAGGTCGAGCATATAAATGTATATATCCGGCAATGTTATCATAGGTGGTAACTTTGGGTGTTTCAAACCAGCCGCTATTAACCATTCTAAATCAGGGTTAATTGAGGTGAATTAGTGATTTCCGCAAACCTAAATGAGTGCGGTGTGATGTCGCTAATGGAGTTAGATCCACCGTTGCCATAGAGTAGTACGATTAAACAACGTGATATATAACAAATTGTTGGATTCATGACGAAACGGTGCAGTAGAGCCCTTTCAAAGTGGTGATCCTACTGAGTTTGTAGACGTGACACTACCTTAGCATCACTCTGGACGGTTTTCTGTGAGTTTCTGGTTCTTGTCCTTTCTCTTTGGTCCTTTTTCCTCTCCTTTTACCTTTTCTTTTTCATTCAAACCTTTAGTCATACAGATTCGCGATGGTGGCAGATAGATCACGGTCGTTCGAATGTTTTGCATTCCTGTCGAAAGGCGGAGCGTTGGGGCTCAGCTGTACACGTCCACAGCGCTCCACATGCCCATTGCATGCTTTTCCGCGATTCCCATTCTATCAGTCTCGAAGAGGTTTTGTTGGAATTCTCACCATAGGCGCTCGGCACTTCTTCGCTTCATTGATACTGCACAGTTAACATGGTCAGGTTAACGTTACATCTTATTTTCATACTCTTGTGGCAGGCTATGGCAGCCAGAGTAAGCTTGTTTACTGTTTACCTTTTCCAAGTAATTAACCGCTGTAGTCGATAGGAATTTAAAGTGATAGAAACACAGAAATCACTTGACTTGTTAAGGATTTCGTATGACTGAAAGGGTATGTGTATGTTTGACAGAGTATCCCCCTGAACGCGAATCTGTTTTCCTTCATCGATTTTAATGGTTTACTATTGAAGGTATCTTATTTGGAACACTCACCAAAACAATGTGAACGCGTTGCGTAGGGTTACTCCAACCCCTTTGAGGTGTTGAAATCGATTCTGGAAATCTTCGAGTATCGTAATCTGTAAAATCTTTTTATTCCTATGTTGCTGCATTAATCCTTCTGCAGATTCTTCCATAACGTGCTTTTCGTTTTTTCGATAAAAAGAAAAAAAAAGAAGTAGTAGGACAAGGCGGTCGACGAATCCCTGAGTGATACGCCTTACATATTCCATCAAGCATCGTAAACGTAGATGGTATGCATATACGTTATGTACAATGACTTGCTGTGACACACCGATCTATGAAGCGGTATTAGGATCCTCTCACACAAATCTCAGGCTAATTTTTTGATCTCGGAGTAATAGAAGGCTTGATCAGCCTGAGATACGCGATCGAACTAGTGATCAGTACAATGTGTATTGCGGTTCACTTCCGATTCACTGCGTTAAACGGGATTTTTTCGATACCTCTCGATAATCCTTTCGATAACCGGTGCACCTGGGTGGACTTATAGGAGTGATGTAGTCAATAATTATAGAGGTTATACAACATATTTTCATGGAATATCTCCATATTCTAAATTCTTCTCAAATGAAATTCTAATAAAAATAAAATGAAACTTTACAAAAAGTGTTACGTAAACGTTTCACCAGCGAACGTTAGCGGTGAATTTGGGGTCTGTGTTATCATGTCCTGCTCGATGGAGTATACTTTATTCGGCTTTTTTTAGTGTTTAAATACGAAGCTTTGTTGGAAAGAGTCCATTTTGCGCTGCATTCTAATAGGTCCTGAGGACCAGAATTTTGTTATTCTAGAATAAAAAATCATAGTATAGTGATAGTATGCTACTAGATCGTTCCATAAGTTTTGGCAGTAGAGCAATAAACACTAAATTCATCAACAACAATTGATCAAAGTCTCATGTATTTTGGTATTGAAAATCGGCGCATTTTCTTGCCAGCATTTTCCTATACAACTTGCCTATACATGCTTTTAAGATGAAGCTGTCGTGGAAACAAATTCGCCTGCTACTCAGGCAGGAATAATGACACATAGATGAAAATGTCAGTGAAGCGGCGCGCAAGATTAATAGAGTCTCCTGTGGACGCCCGAGCGCGACTGATCATCGAGACGTGTTCTCCATCTTGACCTTCGTGAACCACTTCCTAGCCGTCCATTCTGCAACCGGATCATCACCCAACCTCCATTAATCTTGGACGCCGCTTCACTAGGTTTTCCTCTACGCGTCGCTTCGTGTCTGGGCAGCAAGCGTAATTTGCTCCCCAAATAGCTCCATTTTGAAAGCATAGGCAAGTTGTGTACCAAATCTTTGTAAGAAAATGTGCAGCTGAACGTTGTCAAAAATCATGCGTTTCCAATCACCTCTGGTTAATAAGTTCGGTGTTATTGTTCTAGTGCCAAAACTTATGGGACTTAACTCATCACACTTGAAAGTTTTCACTTTGGTCAGTAAGGCAAACACGAGGTTACTACAGTACAGTTAATTTGAGCAACTGGCGTGTCGGCGGATTTCACTTTCTCCACGGCCGGAAAAGGTTAGGTTGTCTGCAACTTAGACTGATTAAGAAAGTAGAGGATAAAGCTTTTGGCGTCGGCACACTTAAGGGATGCGCCATGCATTTAACTTCATCAAGGAACGTCAGAGGTGATTGAATACAATCCGGCCTTTACAATGACTCACGGTGGCCTATCGATGTGTCAAATCAGTGGTGCTATCCTCTCAGACCACTCTGGGTCTCCAATTCGCCGAGCCCGAATATATAAAAGATCTGTTGACGTTTGAAGGCGGATCGCACCGTTCACGTACGTGTCGTAAGGCGCCTCTACCAAGTTCTTCCTGGCGCAATTGATAAAGTAAATGAAAATGAAGTTCGTAGTGCGCAATGTTAGCTTGAAGTTGAAGTCCACATTTTTGACTTTTTCATTGTCATGCAAAGCTTACTCATTGTAACAATGAGCGCGAAGTTCAATTTGTTCATTGACAAAGAAAGTAACTGTGTATGAAGTAAATGTTTTGAAAAAAAAACGTCGTGAAGGGCTCCCTTATGTCTTCTTCTTCTTGTTCTGTTAGCCTTCTTGTTTGACCAAAGATAGGCGATAATGTATACGGTGTTGATCACTTTCCTTGGCGATAAATCAGTTATCTTGTGCTACCTGACTTGAGGTGGATGACTGAATTGGGGGATCGTACTATGTTTTCATGGTGACTTGGTGATGCCAGGTTGTTGTAATATATGCTCGCATATCTCCAATTCAGTGTACGTTACGTAATTTGCATGCGGACGGATAGCAGTGATCGATTAGGACCGGATTATGACTAGTAGCTGGTTAGCGAGTACTTCATTACCGCTGTTCATACATTGTTGAGCGGCTTTGCAAGTCTCATTTACGGAGCCTAGATTGATAGCAGCTACGCTTTCAATTAAGTATTCTGTTGACATAGCTTATTATAGCACTCACCTTTCCAATGTGAATAATCTATCGCCTTTCCAACTGAGATATGCCGGCAAATCATGGCTTTCCGAGGACAATATTTGAATTATTTTGGCAAATAAGCCTAGGAAGATTTCAGAGGGACCTAACATAGAAATCAGATAAATAGATACTTAGGATCTGTAGTATTCGATCGAATCGCTCCTCAATGAATCTTGTAAGAAGCGAAGAACAAATGAATATGAGATTGTCATAAAATGAATAAATTACTCAGATGTGTTCTCAGAAGGGTTGAATCAGTTGTTTTTGAGTCTATTCTTTCAGTAGATCCAAGTGCACCGTCTTTTACCGAGAATGAAATCGGTGACGATCATTTCAATATCACTTTCACTCCTTCTAAATTTGATGAAGAGGTGAGAACTAGACCATTCCTACCATGACAGTTTCATTATTATCTGTTGTTATACTTCCCTATAAAATCTGTGCGATTAAGGAACGTCGCCCCGTTGGCAATACGTTCTTTGTAGAGTATCGTGAAGTAGATACGGATGAATGGAAACGGGTACAGCAAGAAGGTTGGGAGCCTTTTTAATCTTCCTTGTACTATCAGAGTGGTTTATTTGTTCGAGGGTTATTTTTCCAGTTTTGTCTTTTAAGGAGATTTAGGAGATGATTTTAAGGAGATGATCTGACAGTGCACGTTGGTGATTTGACTCCTGGAACAAGATACGAGGTCAGAGTAGCCGCCCTTCAAAAAGATCCAAGTGGAGAGGAGCGTGAAGCGTATTCACCGTCGGGTTTCATAACAACAACAGGCCGTTGTAAGTATACACTGAATGTTTTTCTGTTCATGTGGATAATTCGATTTTATGCTACATCAGTGTTTTCAATTTGGAGCTCAAATTACAAAAAATACAAGTTGTATTTTGCGGTTATATGAAGTCAGCTTAAGTGACTAGCATCCATAGTAACAATTCCCGTAATTCTTTCAATTTCTTGGTTGTGCTTATCAATTTCCGTATTCGAATACTTGATAATTGTATGGGGATAGCGCAATTGTTGATGATGCGGTGTCTCAAAGAAAAAGTGATAA